>CAVLGL010000082.1:50310235-51510235 GCA_963668995.1 Parnassius mnemosyne | reverse complement strand
AAGCATAATTAAATGTGAAAATAATATTAATATTTTATGAAACCGAACGTTGCATTGAATGAAACCTGTATGAACGAATGATAGAGTGTCATTTTTTGTTTTTTATCTGTGAATGATATTTAATATAATACTAACGTTGGTATTAACTGGTCCTCGGGTAGTCTGCGTTTTGTAATAAGCACACGTTTTAGTGCTGGTATTAACTAGAATATTGTAACAAACCTGGACTTCTTACTCCTAAACTTAACCCAGTACTAAAACATTTTTTTGGAATAAGACTGGTAGTGTTTCTATATAGTTTGTGAGTTAAGTTGACCAAAATCATTCACATAATATTCGTTTGTTACCATTTCTTGTATTATCAATTTCCTTTTTTAAGCAGAGTTTGTGTCCCAATTAAACCTCACATGTAACATGTCATTGGCGAATTCATCGTAACCGCCATAAAGGAAGAAGAAGAAGAATAGAGTGAATATTGAATAATGGAAAAGGAATTTTTAGTGTCTGGTTGTAATTTATTTGGCCAATGGTTTGCAAAGGAACCAATTATAGAAACATTTAAAAACATCACAAATACCTATTGCGATTTATCAATAGATTTTAATGTTAAATATGCAAAATTAGTTTGTATGTGTTGGTCATATAACATATTTCAATGGAAAGATGATTTCTTTGTAACTGGGGCCTGGGCAGGTAAAGAAAATGTTATAACAAAAATAGATATCATAAAAGAATACGGTTTAAGTGCTTCAGAGTTGACAGTTGTCGGTAATGATTATAATATAGTTTTACTAGATATTAAAAAATTAAAAATATGGATATTGTGTTTGAAAGAGAAATTACAAGTTACTTTTCTAGATCTTATTTGTGAGTACCCCATAACACAACAAATAAAACAGCAAAGTGATATAGGAATTGTAAAAGCAGTTGCCACTAATACCTCATTCCTTTATTTAACAAATATGGGATCTGTGCTCTTTGGTATGAAACCTAGCTACTTGGATACAAGCCATTGCATAGGCAAAGTTTGTGATATTGCCTGCGGTTATAATCATTACATGCTTCTCACAGATGCAGGACATCTTTATTCTTGGGGATGTGGCCAGTAAGTATATCAAGTATATTTTTTAAGAGATTTAGGTAAGGAAATACTGATCTTATATTCAAAATGCTATCTGGATGTTTATTCCATGTGAAACTTAGTCACTTATGTATAAAAATATGTGTCCAATCCATTACTAATGATTTCTAATGTTTGAATTATCGAGAAGTATACATCATCATAAAATTATTCATATTATGAAGGTATGGTAGTGATAACACTGGGATGAACACGTTTAACTTCAACATTTTCCTCCCAGATCTTACATATAATAATATTTAATATAGATATATTCACAAAATTCTGTTGTAACTTTTTTCAGAATTAATATAGCTGAGGACAAAAGCATAATTAGTGCTTTGTAGTCAAAAATTAAATAAAATATTATTATTTTATGTTAACTCTTAAAATAATTCGCACAATATCAAGTCAGTATTTGCCTAAATGTTAATTTGCATAATTTCTGTTTTAATTCATGAAACACACTACTAGTTACTTAACCGTCCACCCCGTGTTAGTGATTTTCGACTGACCTATCCGTGCATTAAATGTCACTATTTTTTTATGACCGTGCGAGATTGTCTTAACAAAAACGACTACTACTGAAAAACTACTATAGCTACATTCAAATAAAAAATATTCTCAAAAGACTCAAAGAATTCAAAATTTTATTTTGTTAAAAGAAAATTAGTCAAATTAAAAATAAAGGCTCAAAATAAAGCTGAAAATGGGAATATCACAAAAAAGTCGTATTTATTTTTATTTCGAGTTTTACAAGAAAAGTATAATACTTACAGGAGACAATTATTTTGTGTTATAATACTACATGATATTCCCTTTAAAATGACACCATTATCAATAATATATACATAAGTATATAATTTTTACCCAATATAAATTTGAATAAATAAGTAAATAAATAAATAAAAATAAGTTTTAATAATTTCTAGACATATCTCAACAGATATTTCGTTTATAAATTGCTATCAACATGTTAATAGTGAATCATTATTTTATATTTAGCATTTATTTAACACAAAAAACTGATTAAACAACATATAATCAATAAACGATGATCGCGTATAGTGATTAAAATTTTAAGCTAAATTATTATATGTAAACGTTATGAAATTGTTGTAATGATACATATTTATTGAAGAAAATATCTTCACAATTAGTTTGATGTACAATAACATTAGAAATAACGTTACACGTAACGTTAACAGAAAAGTTATCACATTTTTGATCGAATTTCTCACACTAGCATTCGACAAACAAAAATGGCGAAATTGAATTTTAACTTTTTTTCTAAATATTTTGTTACTATTATACAGATAAAATTCACTTTTACAGATGACAAATTTCATATAGCACCATCTATAATTTTTTACTGTATTAATAACAGCTATCTTTTGCGCTGTACACATTTAAACCAAAAGATGTCGTTTGATGGCTAGTCACCATGGAAAGGCGAGGCAATAATTGTTTTTGGGGACTGTAGTCACCGTGAACGGTTGAGTAGCTAGGCAGAAAACATTGTAAATTGGGCTTTAGAAATAATCTGCTAGTTTTGTCTTTATAGAACAATATTGCAGTTGCAATAAGAGCTACCAGAGACAGACAGTGACCTATTTCCAGCTATTAAAACAATAATTTTTTTTTTAATTTAATATATGGCTAAAAATAAATAAATATTTTTTATGACAGTTTTCTTTAGAAACCTAATAGAAAAATAACATTTTAGTTAATTTATATTAAAGGCCATAGTACAATTATAAATTGGGGGTTTTAACAACTATGTACTATACATTTAAAGTGGATGTGACCTCACCCTAGCAATATTGTACTGACATGCAAGTAGAGAGAAAACTACTACAAAACTGTTATTAGCTGATAATCATTTTCTCAATCCCAATAAGTACTACACATATTTACTGCCAGGTTACTGTAATAGAAACTCACTACCCAATCTGTTTTTTGTTGTCTGAAAGCAATATCCAGAACTTAAAACTTTGTGCTAAATGTATTATTGATTTAGAGTAAAATGAAACTTTTTCCTATGTAGTGGCATTGTAAGAGAATACACACCTCATACCATTCTGTGACTGTTGTAAGTGGTAACAGAGTAAAATTTAAAGTGGTGATAGGCAGCAGCTTTGTCCTGATTGCAACTCAGTGAAAACTTCCTACCCTTCCGCCAAGCAATGCAACTATGTCAGATATTCACCATTATTTGACACAGTCTCTGTGGGGAGATCCATTGAAACTTGTTTTTATGTTAATAATTTTTTTATTATAATTTTATATATATAATTTTATTATTATGTTAATAATGTATGTAATTTTTTATAATTTCAGAAGGCTGCAGCTAGGCCACGGTGACATAGAATATCTGGAAACGCCTAAAGAAGTCCATGCATTGGCTGGATTAAAAATTATTAAAATTGCTGCTGGCGGATTTCATTCTTTAGCTTTAAGTGAATGTGGTGATCTGTATGCATGGGGATGGAACGATATAGGCCAATTAGGAGTAATAACTGGGGATGAATTGGCTCACAATTGTAATAATTCTACAAGCTACTCATTGCCAAAATTGGTTGATATTTATGATGAAAAAGGTATTTTAGTTGAGTTAAATATAGTTGATATAGCTGCTGGATCAAGGCATTCAGTTATTATGTTGGAGGATACTTCAGTTTGGGCTTCAGGATATAACAAATATGGTCAACTTGGACTTTCGCCCGAGAAATTTCCAACAGTCAAATGTTTTAAAAAAATACTTAATTGTGATTTTGATTTTAAACTTATGTGTGGAACCTGGTCTACTGTGTTAACAAGAAACTCCATTTCAAGTGATACTTAATATTAGTGTTTCTCATACTAAGTGTTTTTTAACATTCATGAGCTTACTAAAATTCAGAGCTACAAATTATATTTATAAATTGTGTTATACTACTGCAATACATGTTTTTACATGTTCTCATACTTGATATTTCGTTATTTTTATGGCAATGGTGGTATGTTCGATTTAGGTAGATCTAAGTAAGATCAAGTAAAAAGTAAATTTCCGCAAACGACATGCGAATTGGCGCACAAACTATATAGAAACACTACGCGTTCAGACGGACGGCTTTTTTTTGCATTGATGGCAATGTACACTTTTCGATTCTAATGATGTCCGTGCCTTTCAGAATCCCATCTGTGGTATATGCTATAGAGTAAACATGTAATTGCTCTCTTGCTGCTTGCACTTGAATATTTTCAGTGGAAAGGTTCTCTTCAATACATTCGATATCCAGTGTATTGAGCTGGAAAAAGGAATATTTAAATATGTAAATTACAAGTTTGAATATTTGCGCTAATTGTAATTGTTGTTATTTATAAATGTTTGCATAGAAAATGTCAAGACAAGAAGAGACCATTGTAATCAGATGAAGTTACTTTCACATAAATCTAAGAAGCTTTCACAATTATACAGAAATTTCCAATAATTTATGAACATAATTATCATTGATACCTACAATAATTAAGTACATTGATTTTAGATAGAAGGTTCGGAGGATAAAAGTATTTGTAAAGTAGCCAATTATCTATTGGATTCTATGTTCATGTTCAGAGGGGTATGAAACAATGAGTTTGGCAAGGTGCTTTTTTTTTTAAAAAAAAAACGTTACCACCACACTAGGATTTTCTCCTGTATTGTGCAGGCAGTTTACAAACATATATTGCACAAGGACAAACATCCAGACCCGGAACAATTATATGTAGGCTGTACAAATACTCGTTCCGTGCGGGATTCCAACCCGCGGCCACAAGCGTTGCAACTCATTGTTAAGCCACTATGCCACGGAGCCGGTGACCACATCTTAAGATATTTTTATTCCTTAGACACACTGATTTCCAGAACATGATAAATTTGCACTTAAAATTGGAATTAACATTAATTCATTTATTTCAGTGGTGTAGACAGAGATCGGATTTGCTCAAAAATATAAACATATTACTAATCCTAACAAAAATTTTATCTGAACTAAAGTTTTAGAATGGCGATTGCTTTGCAATTTAAATTTTACATGATTATTACCTTAATTTTTTTACTTCGTTGGGAATCACATGTTCATCATTTAGTTTATCTAACAAGCGCAATTGAGTATGCTTGCAGTCCTGTTTAGTACACATCATCTTGCCATTTTAATACATTTCCATCTGTTATTATGTTTTGATAGCAAAATTATTCCTCATACCTTTTTTATGATGGCTGATCAAATATCACACTAAGTTTATTTGAAGTGTATCATCTGAAATAAAAACATAAAAGATTGTTTGTCATTGTCATTCAGACAGCCTTAATTTTGTAATTTGTGTGCGATTGTGCATAAAATAATCATCATTCATCATTACAGCCCTTCACAAGTCCACTGCTGAACATAGGCCTCCCCCAAAGAATGCCACAAAGCACGGTCCTGAGCCACCTGCATCCATCGACTTCCTGCATGTCTTACCAAGTCGTCACTCCATCTCGTGGGGGGACGCCCTACACTTCGCCTACCGGTACGAGGCTGCCACTCGAGAACCTTTCTTCCCCATCGGTTGTCGGTTCTTCGAGCTATATGGCCGGCCCACTGCCACTTCAGCTTACTAATTCGTTGGGCTATGTCGGTTATTCTGGTTCTACTGCGGATATCCTCATTCCTAAGTTTATCACGCAGAGAAACTCCGAGCATAGCCCTCTCCATAGCTCGCTGAGCGACCTTGAGCTTCCTCATACGGCCAGCAGTGAAGGACCACGTCTCAGTTCCGTAAGTCATCACTGGCAACACGCACTGGTTGTACAATTTCGTTTTAAGGTTTTGAGGTATGTCTGACGAGAAGATGTGTCGTAGCTTCCCGAACGCTGCCCAGCCGAGTTGAATCCGTCGATTGACCTCTCGGTCGAAGTTGGACTTACCTAGTCGGACTATTTGTCCCAGGTAAACATACTCGTCAACAACTTCGAGCTTAGTGCTCCCAACAACTACCGACATAGGTGTGACATGGACATTAAACATAATCTTTGTTTTGTCCATGTTCATCTTAAGACCTATCCGTTGGGAAACACTATTGAGGTCATTGAGCATAGTGCTTAGGCCCTCCAGCGATTCTGCCATAAGGACTATATCGTCGGCAAATCGAAGGTGAGTGATGTACTCGCCATTGATGTTGATACCGTACCCTTTCCAGTCCAGAAGCTTGAAAACGTCTTCCAATGCAGCGGTAAAGAGTTTCGGGATATGACTTCACCCTGTCTTACACCTCTCTGCAATTGGATAGGTTTCGTACTCTGGTTCTGTACTCGGATAGCCATCGTAGCCCTACTGTACAAGCACTTCAACACTTCGATATACCGACAGTCAACTTGGCACCGCTGAAGGGACTGCAGCACCGCCCAAATTTCGACGGAATCAAAGGCTTTCTCATAGTCCACATACGCCAGACATAGTGGCAAATTGTACTCTTCGGACTTCTGTACAACTTGCCGAAGGGTATGTATGTGGTCTATGGTGCTAAAGCCCTTTCGGAAACCGGCTTGTTCGGGAGGCTGGAAGTCGTCAAGTCTGCGCGCGAGACGATTCGTAATGACTCTCGAAAACAGCACGTAGACGCGGCTCAGAAGGGAAATCGGTCTGTAGTTCTTCAAGAGAGCGTTGTCACCTTTCTTGAAGAACAAGACCACCGCACTTCTGCTCCACGCCTCCGGTGTAATGCCACCATGGAGGACGGAATTAAAGAGCTTCTGAAGGACTTCAAGTACCGGTCTTCCACCCGCTTTCAGAAGCTCCGCTGTAATTCCATCCTCGCCTGGGGCCTTACCGTTTTTAAGGCGCTGGAGAGCCATTCTAATCTCGCTCAGACTGACGTCCGGGATATCTTCGGAATATAATAAATAATGTTGACAATTAATTATTTAAATAATAGAATTCCTCATTTAATTCAGCCATCAACTTAAAATTTTAATAAATTTGCAGACTATCATAAAGCTACTGGTAAACATAGGCCTTCATAGGTTATTGTATAAGGTGTTTTCCATAGTTGTAACCATAGACTTAGTACATTCTAAATCTATGGTTGTAACACTTGGCAGACAAGTTGGCAACCAGTTTATTATTATTACTAAGTTGTTATCAAAGAGATCACTTGAAATGCCAGGAATTAAGTAGTTTTATTCAATGTAAAGTATGTCCGTACATCTTTATTAAAAAAATTTAAATTTTATATGAATACTGAATATACTGAGCAGCAAAGATGTTTTATAGATCCAGATACCGTGTTGCTAACACACCGCAACGTTCATAACACAGAACACTAATACCCTTAGGGTTCATAATGAAGACAGTCTTTGATTCATGTGTGCGTGAGTACCACGTGACGCGCATATCTTATGCACCATGGCTGCATTAATGTGCGTGACTTCGGTAATAACAGTGCGAATCGATTACCCAAAAAATGTGGGAGATTTTATATTTCATTCCTATTGACGTACCTATTGATTCTAAGAGTATAAAATATGTGTGTGTGGCGTGTGCATTTGTGTGTGTGTGTGTGTGTGTGTGTGTGTATAGGGATATGGTTGCTTATGTGTGTTTTATGTAGGTACGAACATCGCACTAAAATATTGAAGATATGTAAAAAAACCTATAATTAATGTAACAGTTAAAATAAATAAAAAAGCACAGTAGATATTTATGTATGTAACATATATTTATAATCTATTATTACTAAATATATACAAAGTACTACACTTTTGTACTGTAGAACACAAAATATTGACACTTTTTACGAAGACATTAAATTATTTTTCAATCCTAAGTAAAATGACGAAAAAAAGTAAGTTTGGTTAAGCGTAAACTTCAGCCAAGAGATAGCAAAATGTTTATTTTTTTTAAATTGCTCCGTTCCGTTGCTGCGTGAAGGAAGGACAAAAACAAATAAACAAAAAAATCACACTTTTACATTTATAATATTATATTAGTATGAATTGTCAAGAATGATAGATAAACTTTTAAAACCGGTTTACAATCGGCTTTTTGAGGGTGGAACTATACCGGTTACACTATAACGGTTCTGAGTGACCAGAAAGGATAGAAGCACAGGAAAGTGCAATTTCATGCTGCCAGATGTAGTTCGACCCTAACCCTTAAAACGGTTTAACTCTATAGGCTGGGTAAAATCTGTAAAATTAGACTTTTTCATAGACTAGGCAGCACTCGAATATTATTGCGCAGTATTATTACTTGTATTGACATTTAGCTTTCGTATTCTTTTACAAAGAAATACACCATAAAATTGTATAGTTACTTATGAAAAGTGATGTTCTTATCCTTATCTTTTTTCCAAGAGTAATTTTTAAATGATTTCACAGCACAAACAGTCATTTTGCGAAATTAAAAACACCGGTGCGTGACGTATGTTCACAGCGAACGTCGCTGGCGTAATGGCGGAACGATCGAACGTATACGCCAATATTGGCGCCTTTGAAATGGAAACGTTTTAGTTGCGCGTACACGGTATCTGGACCTATAAAATATCTTTGACTGAGCAGGTATTTTTTTGTTAAGGAAGGCTTAGCTTTCCATTGACTCCCGTCGAGTTGGGGGTTGCTATGTATTTTTACAGAAAAGTTACACTATTATAAGCACACACACAAAGTTACAATATGCGGAAGCGCGTAATTTTTAAGAAAAAAGTTATTGAAAATCAATTATTCTTGCATTGTTTATATCTAATCCTACCATAAAACTGATGCCATTTTGTAATGTCATTTTCGTCAGTAGGGATGTCGATTCTTTCCGAAAAAAGGTCGATTTTTAAATCGATTCAAATCGTAAGCTGATGTATCGATTCATAAAAAATAGATTTCTAAAATATCTATATTTTTTATGTTTGCATTTATAATGTAAATATAATTCCATTTTATGAAAAACAAGAAAGATACCATAATAAACGATCTCTTATTGAATTTTGTTTTATTTTAACAGTACCAATTAGAGCAGATAACAAATAAAATAGGTTAGGTTCAACTTATGTCAAAGAACCGAATTGATTGACCCCGACTCCACCTGGTACGAGTCTGTCCTACCCCTAGAGTGGTTTTAAAGAGCCGGAGCGCGTAGGGGGAGCAGCCTCCGCCTGCTGTAACAAATCGTAGGTATCGGACGAGCCGGAGCGACCAACAAGCCAAAGCTGCGAAGGCGAGGAGGGATGCCTGCGATTTGTTAGGCTAAGGCGTAGAGGCTGCTCGTCCCGCAGCGCCGGAGACGTAGCAGTCTCAAAATAGATACAGAAATCCTTCTGAATCAGTCCCCCTATATTTTATGATGAAGGGGACTTTTTTCTCATAAAATGGATTTATATTTACATTATAAATGCAAACATGAAAAAAATATAGATATTTTAGAAATCGATTTTTTGGGAATCGATACATCAGCTTACAATTCGAATCTATTTAAAAAATCGATATTTTTCGGAAAGCATCGACATTCCTACTAACAATAACAATAAAAAAATGGCGTCAGTTTTATTGTAGGATTAGACATAAACAATGCAAGAATAATTGATTTTCAATAACTTTTTTCTCAAAAATTACGCGCTTCCGCATATTGTAACTTTGTGTGTGTGTGCTTATAATCATCATCATCATCATCATTACAGCCCTTCACAAGTCCACTGCTGAACATAGGCCTCCCCCAAAGAATGCCACAAAGCACGGTCCTGAGCCACCTGCATCCATCGACTTCCTGTATGTCTTACCAGGTCGTCACTCCATCTCGTGGGGGGACGCCCTACACTTCGCCTACCGGTACGAGGCTGCCCCTCGAGAACCTTTCTTCCCCATCGGTTGTCGGTTCTTCGAGCTATATGGCCGGCCCATTGCCACTTCAGCTTACTAATCCGTTGGGCTATGTCGGTTACTCTGGTTCTACTGTGGATATCCTCATTCCTAAGTTTATCACGCAGAGAAACTCCGAGCATAGCCCTCTCCATAGCTCGCTGAGCGACCTTGAGCTTCCTCATCCGGCCAGCAGTGAAGGACCACGTCTCAGTTCCGTATGTCATCACTGGCAACACGCACTGGGTGTACAGTCTCGTTTTCAAGGTTTGAGGTATACCTGACGAGAAGATGTGCCGTAATTTCCCGAAAGCTGCCCAACCGAGTTGAATCCGTCGATTGACCTCTCGGTCGAAGTTGGACTTACCTAGTCGGACTATTTGTCCCAGGTAAACATACTCGTCAACAACTTCGAGCTTTGTGTTCCCAACAACTACCGGCATAGGTGTGACATGGACATTAAACATGATCTTAGTTTTGTCCATGTTCATCTTAAGACCTATCCGTTGGGAAACACTATTGAGGTCATTGAGCATAGTGCTTAGGTCCTCCAGCGATTCTGCCATAAGGACTATATCGTCGGCAAATCGAAGGTGAGTGATGTACTCGCCATTGATGTTGATACCGTATCCTTTCCAGTCCAGAAGCTTGAAAACGTCTTCCAATGCAGCGGTGAAGAGTTTCGGGGATATGACGTCACCCTGTCTTACACCTCTCTGCAATTGGATAGGTTTCGTACTCTGGTTCTGTACTCGGATAGCCATCGTAGCCCTACTGTACAAGCACTTCAACACTTCGATATACCGACAGTCAACTTGGCACCGCTGAAGGGACTGCAGCACCGCCCAAATTTCGACGGAATCAAAGGCTTTCTCATAGTCCACATACGCCAGACATAGTGGCAAATTGTACTCTTCGGACTTCTGTACAATTTGCCGAAGGGTATGTATGTGGTCTATGGTGCTAAAGCCCTTTCGGAAACCGGCTTGTTCGGGAGGCTGGAAGTCGTCAAGTCTGCTCGCAAGACGATTCGTAATGACTCTCGAAAACAGCACGTAGACGCGGCTCAGAAGGGAAATCGGTCTGTAGTTCTTCAAGAGAGCGTTGTCACCTTTCTTGAAGAACAAGACCACCGCACTTCTGCTCCACGCCTCCGGTGTAATGCCACCATGGAGGACGGAATTAAAGAGCTTCCGAAGGACTTCAAGTATCGGTTTTCCACCCGCTTTTAGAAGCTCCGCTGTAATTCCATCCTCACCTGGGGCCTTACCGTTTTTAAGGTGCTGGAGAGCCATTCTAATCTCGCTCAGACTGACGTCCGGGATATCTTCGGAATAGTGTCGGATGAGACTCGCTCTTGGATCGTTACTCACACTTGCGTGTGGCTCCAACGATGACGTGTACAACTGCTCATAGAACCTCTCAATCTCACTCAAAATCTCAGGTGTCCCGGAAACGATGCTGCCACATTCTGTCTTCAGCTTTGACAGTTGGCTCTTTCTGGCAGACAGATCTCTGGCAAAGACTTTGGAGCCTTGGTTCCGCTCGATCGCTTCTTCAATACGAGCTGTATTGAAGTTGCGTAAGTCCCGCCGCATGCATTTGGAGATCTGTCTGTTCAGATGCCTGTATGCTGTCAAGTCTGTTGAAGAATGTAGCTTCATCTCCCGTCTAACAGCCATGAGATTAAGAGTGTGATCGGAGATTTTTTGTGTTCTTCTGCGGCGGGTCTTGCAGAACTTAGCTCCGACCGCATGGACAGTTTCCACGAGCTTGTCATTCATATCGTCCACTTCATTGCAGTCTTCCAGGCACTGAAAACGGTTTTGTAACTCGAGCTGAAAGGTTTCGGGACTTTGGATTAGAGCACGAGGGGGACGGAGCGTTGACTTCATTAGACGAGACCTCTCCAACTTAACGTTTAGGTTCAGTGTGCCTCTAACCATTCGGTGATCGCTACCAGTTTTCACCCTCGCGATCACGGAGACATCACTGAACAGTTGTCGTCTGGTCGTCATAATGAAGTCAATCTCATGTTGCTTATAATATATGTGTGCTTATAGTAGTGCAACTTTTTTGTAAAAATACGTATCAACCCCCAACTCGATGGGAGTCAATGGAAAGTCGTACCTTTTAAAACTAAAAATTATACACTCAAGCTAAAGAAAACGTCCCGTCGAAATATATTACCTATTAAACAATAAACAACCTTTAGTAAAATAGCAGTAAAATGCCAATAAAACTTTATTTATAATTTATAGTTAGTTCATACTTCATAGAAAAACAAAATAAGAATTTCCAAGAAAACTTCTAACTTGACAGTTACGAGGCAATAACATGACAAAATGGCGGCAGCGAGAAGAGGCAAGAGGTGGGAGGGACGAGGGAAACGTCATGTTCTGAATTGCTCACTGCATTTCATATGGTCAAAGATTACCAGCCGTGAATTGGCGAGATGGCGAGTTGCGAAATCACAAACGGAGGGCAGGGCCTATCAGTGTTGCTAACTTCTTTATGCAACAATTCGCTGTCAGCTCTTGATGAAAGCGCGAGATCGTGCTAAATACGTAACTAATTAAAAAATTATAAAAGTTCAAGTTAAACATTTCTCTCATTTCTGACAGCGTTTTTAGGACAAGGAAGTTGCGGTTTATGTTGGCGGACTTCTAATATTTTCCAAACGTTTTCCAGACATGCAGGTTTGCACACGATGTTTTTCTTCACTACTGCGCATGTGGGAAATCAGCACTTTAAATTGCAAAGTAGTTAAAGGGCTTAGCACTTACTGCAAATTTTACAGTATGCGGACTACTTGGGTTCGATCCCCGCCGAATCCAATTAACATTGGATTCGGCGGGGATTTAAAGTGCTAATAAGAACTATAATCGGCGCTAAATTCAAAATACTTATAAAAGATTTATATGTCCTCTATGTTGTTCCCAATCACTCATAAAATGTTGTCTTTGCTAAAGGCACATTCCTATATAAGGTGTAAGGAGTGAAGCTCTTAAATTAATTATTTCATATTTAAGTAAGAGAACGCAAAAAGTTGCCATTAACAGTATGAGCTCTTCTGGGTCGATGGTATAAAAGGGCGTGCCTCATGGCTCGATTCTCGGCCCCTTTCTGTCTCGTCTACATTAATGACTTACCTTACATAGTAGGGGATAACCATGATATAGTATTATTTGCAGATGACACTTCTTTAATTTTCAAATTAAGTCGGCAATTATTAAAATATGACGAAGTAAATAATGCTATATCTAAATTAGTAAATTGGTTCAATGTTAATAATTTGTATTTAAAAGGCACTAAAACGAAATGTATGAAATTTATGACTCCAAAAGTCAAACAATTAAATACTAATGTAATTTTAAATGGGGAGAAACTGATCTTGTAGATACCACCATTTTTCTTAGAATCACACTAGACGCGAAGCTTCAATGGAACCCCATATATCAAAACTAGCAAGCAGACTTAGTTCTGCAGCATATGTTGTAAAAAAGATTAGAAGTCTTACCAAGTGTTGAAACAGCTAGACTAGTTTACTTTAGCTATTTCCATAGCATAATGTCGTATGGTATTTTGCTATGGGGACACGCAGCTGACACTGTAATTATATGTTTTAGAGAAGAGGGCCATAAGAGCAATTTATAATTTAAAGCCTAAAGAGACTGCGACAAAAATTTAAGGAAATTAATATATTAACTTTGGCCTCTCAATACATTTATGAAAATGTAATGTACGCACACAAAAATAAAAGTAGTTTTACAAAAATAAGTGATATTCATTCTCTAAATACTAGGAACAGACACAAGCTAGTAGTACCAGTTACTCTACTCCATTGAGTCAGTAATTCATTCTTGGGGGGATGTATACGCTTTTACAACAAAATTCCAGAAAATATACAAAATTTGACCTGCTCAAAGTTCAAAAACTTTATTAAACTAAGTTTTTATAAATAGGGTTATTATAATTTTAATGAATTTGTGGATGATAATAACCCCTGGAAATGAGGTGATCGCTACCAAGCTATTTCTAATTTGTTGTGTTGTTAATTTGTGTAACATACATGTTTGTAAGCTGTTATTTTTAAAAAAAGTCTTGCTGGGTTTCATGCTGGTTCTTCTCAGGACAGAAGTGTTTTTTCGAACCAGTGGTAATTAAACAAAAAAGTGACTTTCAATAAGTATTATTTATAATCTATATTGAATAAAAAAGTTTCTGTTTCTGTATCTATAGTTTCAATATGTTACTCAAGAATCAACTGATTAAACACTATACATACCTATTACCAAAGACATTCAAATGTAATATAAATCTCTTTTATCTATTTCATAACTCCTCGAAGAGTAGAACTAGATGTGCCGAGTTAGGCCTAGTTTTATTAGTTATGATGATGATGAGACCTTACCTCCAGACTTGATAGAATGACCTGAAAATGTGCTTCGGTGAATGCTACTGGATCTCCTCTAAGAGTAGAACTAGATGTGCCGAGTTTGGCTTCGTTTTGTTAGTTATAATGAGACCTTATCTTCGGACTTGATAGAATGACCTGAAGGTGTGCTTCGGTGATTGCTACTGGAACTCCTCTCAGAGTAGAACTAGGTGTGCCGAGTTTGGCCTCGTTTTGTTAGGTATGATGAGACCGTACCTCTGAACTTGATAGAGTGACCAAAAGGTGTACTTTGATGACTTCTACTGGAACTCCTCGATGAGGAGAACTAGATGTCCCGAGTTTGGGCTCGTTTTGTTAGGTACGAATTGACTTTACCTCCGGACTTGATGGAGTAACTTGAAGGTGTACTTCAGTGAATGCTACTGGAACTCTGACGAATAGAACTACAATTTACATTTTTTTTCACGATCATATGAGCATTATGAGTCACGCACTATTGGATTTTCCAACCTTTTTCATTTAAATTTGACATAATGTTTTCGGCGAAATTTGAAGCATAGTAATAATTATAAGGTTTTTAGTGAAAATTTATGTGTGTTTAAACTACTTTGAAAATTTACGTATAAACATGTTATACGTATTTTTTTTTAATAAGCTTAAGGCATGCACAATTGGATTTACCAATATTTTGTTTTACATTGACAATGTAATATACTGTAATTTTAATCTGCTGACACGACAGTTTGCAAATTCTCATCTGGTAACACTGTTTACGATCATGTTTAGCTTGGAAGTGGGGGAGTTTTGGCGGGAAATTGACTGGCGGCGGTTTGCTGCTCCTGTATTATTGTTTAAATAATGGTTTGAAGTGGACTTTCATATGTAAAAGTGTTGCGATTTTGTGTATTAAGTGTCTACGCATGTGAACTATTAGTGGAAACAGTGAAACAAGTGCTCTGATGGTGATGGATTCTCAAGATAAGCTGTTTGTTTGCATAGGCACCTTTAGATACCATCGCCAACTATCAGCTGTCTGCTGGATCAAGTTGCCGCCAAAATCTCCCAAGAACTGCACAATGTGACGCATCAACATATTGTGAAGCAGTATACTATGAAGGAGTGGGGAAATTACAATAAACCGAATAAAAATACTTAAGACTTGGCCTAAAGGTCTAGATACCAGGCCATAAACTCCAAAAAGAAGAATGTTTAGCTTGGTACTTATTTATTTATCTATAATCATGTCATAGATAAATACTTAGTCGGGCCATAAGTTCTGTCAAAACATTATTTGAAAATTTTTAATAGTGGCTCGATGAACCGATGAACTTCACCAATTTTAAAAATACGTTTGCGCTTGCCGAAAATAAAAAAGACATTAATTTTCTTTCATTTTAAAATATGGAGTGTTCGAAGAAAGAAGATAGAGTAGCGGTTATCGCGTTGCACCGCTGTGGTTACGCACCAAAAGAGATTTTCAATATTCTACAATAATTTAAAATAACCCTACGATTTGTTTATCGCACTATCAAACGATTCACTGAAGATTCAAGCTTCGAAGATCGTAAGAGGACCGGCCGACCTCGTAAAGTTAGGACACCCGCGATCATCAAAGCAGTGAAGGCGCCAATCCAACGAAATCCTGTTCGTATACAAACAATCATAGCTCTTCAGATGGGCCTAAGCAGAACCACGGTCAAAAGAATGATCAATGAAGACCTAGGACTACGAGCTTATCGTAAGGGCGCGTTCCGACGACACGCACACGCCACGCGCGTCATCACCCGCTTCTAACTCGCTTTGAAATTTGTTGCATATAATTTGAGTCTTATGACAAATCAATAAATCTGAAATAGCATTTATCGACGGTCAACCACACACGCCTCGCCCACGCTACGCACCCGCCACAAGCTCGCCTCGTTCCCGCTCCGCGCTGATCCCGCGCACACCCCGCACACGCGCTTTTTGTACAATTTCAGATTTATTGATTTCTCATAAGACTCAAATTATATGCAACAAATTTCAAAGCGAGTTAGACGCGGGTGCTGACGCGCGTGGCGTGCGCGTATCGGGTGCGTGTCGTGGGAACGCGCCTTAAGACCGGACATTTTTTTGAACGAGCGTTTGAAAAAAATTAGGCTGGATAGATCCTGCGCATTGTTACAGCGGTACGCGGGAAAAAATACCACGAAATTTTGTTTTCGGATGTAAAAATTTTTAACATCGAAGAAAGTTATAATAAACAAAATGATGTATGCCCACAGCAGTGAAGAAGCCAGCACGCCGTATTCCGAGGGTTCAAGGAGCACATTATCCTTCGTCACTCATGGTTTGGCTTGGAGTCTCATATTCAGGCTTAATTGAGGTGTTTTTCTGTGAAAAAGGTGTAAACCAGTGCCGAGGTGTACAAAATACCGTCCTAACAAACATAATGGAACCTCTTTCTCAAACAATGTTCAGAAACAGACATTGGATATTTCAACAGAAGTCTGTACCAGCTCATAGGGCACGAAGCCCGCAAAACTGGTTGACCGCCCTGAGTTTAACTTTATCAGACATGATGACTGGCCCGCTTCTAGTCCAGATTTAAATCCACTGGATTACAAGATATGGCTACATTTGGAGGAGAACGTCTGCGCTAAACCTCATCAGAATTTGGAATCTCTTCGAGCATCTTTGGCTAAAGGAGCGGCAGAAATAGATATGAATGTGGTGCGTGCTGCGATTGATGACTGGCTGCGTCGATTAAGGGCATATATTCAAAATAGGGGAGGGCATTTTGAATAATGTAAATAAAATTGTATTCTAAATAAAATTACCCTTCATTTCATTATTTTTGATAATTATATAGAAATTATATATAATTTCTATATAATTATCAAAAAGTGTATCATTAATTTTATAAAAAGTTTTTGACAGAACTTATGACCTGACTAAGTAAATATGTAGCTATCTAGATCATGTTCATCATCATTATCATTACAGCCCTTCACAAGTCCACTGCTGAACATAGGCCTCCTCCGAGGAATGTCACAAAACACGGTCCTGAGCCACTTGCATCCATCGACTTCTTGCATGTCTTACCAGGTCGTTACTCCATCTAGTGGGGGCACGCCCTACACTTCGTCCGCCGGTACGAGGCCGCCACTCGAGAACCTTTTTTCCCCATCGGTTGCCGGTTCTTCGAGCTATATGGCCGGCCTATTGCCACTTTAGCTTACTAATTCGCTGGGCTATGTCGGTCACTCTGGTTCTACTGAGGATATCGTCATTTATAAATTTATCACGCAGAGAAACTCCGAGCATAGCCCTCTCCATAGCTCGCTGAGCAACCTTGAGCTTCCTTATCCGGCCAGCAGTGAAGGACCACGTCTCAATTCCATGGGTCATCACTGGCAACTCGCACTGGTTGTACAGTCTCGTTTTAAAGTTTTGAGGTATACCTGACGAGAAGATGTGCCGTAATTTCCCGAACGCTGCCCAACCGAGTTGAATCCGTCGATTGACCTCTCGGTCAAAGTTGGACTTACCTAATCGGACTATTTGTCCCAGGTGAACATACTCGTCAACAACTTCGAGCTTAGTGCTCCCAACAACTACCGGCATTGGTGTGACAAAGACATTAAACATGATCTTTGTTTTGTCCATGGTCATCTTAAGACCTATCCGTTGGGAGACCCTATTGAGGTCATTGAGCATAGTGCTTAGGTCCTCCAGCAATTCTGCCATAAGGACAATATCGTCGGAAAATCGAAGGTGAGTGATGTAGTCGTCATTGATGTTAATACCGTATCCTTTCCAGTCCAGTAGCTTGAAAACGTCTTCCAATGCAGCGGTAAAGAGTTTCGGGAATGCAACGTCGTCCTGTCTTACACCTCTCTGCAGTTGGATATGTTTCTTACTCTGGTTCTGTACTCTGATAGCCATCGTAGCCCTACTGTACAAACACTTCAGCACTTCGATATACCGATAGTCAACTTGGCACCGCTGAAGGGACTGTAGCACCATCAAAATTTCGACGGATTCAAAGGCTTTCTCATAGTTCACATACGCAAGGCAAAGTGGCAGATTGTACTCTTCTGACTTCTATACAATTTTCCAAAGGGTGTGTATGTGGTCTATAGTACTAAAGCCTTTTCCGGAAACCGGCTTGTTCGATAGGCAGGAAGTCGTCGAGTCTGCGTGCGAGACGATTTGTAATGACTCGAAAACAACACGCAGACGCGGCTCAGAAGGGAAATCGGTCTGTAATTCTTCAAGAGAGCGTTATCGCCTTTCTTGAAGAAAAAGACCACCCCACTTCTGCTCCACGCCTTCGGAGTAGTACCACCATAGAGGACCAAATTAAAGAGCTTCTGAAGGACTTCACGTACCGGTTTTCCACCCGCTTTCAGCTCAGCTGTAATTCCATCCTCGCCCGGTGACTTGACGTTTTTAAAGTGCTGCAGAGCCATTCTAATCTCGCTCAGACAAACGTCCGGAATATCTTCGGAATAGTGTCGGATAAGACTCGCTCTTGGATCGTTACTCACACTTGCGTGTGGCTCCAACGATGACGTGTACAGCTGCCCATAGAACCTCTCAATCTCACTCAAAATCTCAGATGTCCCGGAAACAATGCTGCCACACTCAGTCTTCAGCTTTGACAGTTGGCTCTTTCTGGCAGACAGATCTCTGGTAAAGTCTGGAGCCTTGTTTCCGCTCGATCGCTTCTTCAATACAAACTGTATTGAAGTTGCGTAAGTCCCGCCGCATGCATTTGGAGATCTGTGTGTTCAGTTGCCTGTATGCTGTCAAATATGTTGAAGACTGCAGCTTCATTTCCCGTCTAACAGCCGTGAGATTAAGAGTGTGATCAGAAAGTTTTTGTGTTCTTCTGCGGCGGGTCTTGCAGATCTTAGCTCCGACCGCTTGGACAGTTTCCACGACCTTATCGTTCATATCGTCCACTTCATTGCAGTCTTCCAGGCACTGAAAACGGTTCTGTAACTCGAGCTGAAAGGTTTCGGGACTTTGGTCTAGAGCACGAGGGGGACGGAGCGCTGACTTCAGACGAGACCTCTCCAACTTAACGTTTAGGTTCAGTGAGCCTCTAACCATTCGGTGACCGCTACCAGTTTTCACCCTCGCGATCACTGAGACATCACTGAACAGTTGTGGTCTGGTCGTCATAATGAAGTCAATCTCATTTTTTGTCGCACCGTCGGGGCTAGACCAGGTCCACTTCCTGTGGGGGCGCTTCTGGAAGAAAGAGTTCATCATAAAGAGTCCCTCTTTCTCTTCTGTTGGCCCTTTGGATTCCGTTGTCCTAATCCGAATTTCCCTACTTTCAGCTCATTGTTCTCTCTTGTGCCTAGTTTTGCATTGAAGTCTCCCATTAATGCCGTATAGTGGGTTTTGGAGGAATGCATGGCTCTAGAGATATCCTCATACATTTCCTCCACCTCCTCATCGGGGCATGCCGAGGTTGGTGCGTAAACCTATATGACCTTCTGCGAATACCGTTTGGTGATTCTGAGTATAAGGTACCCAATCTTTACAACGTTGTTAACGAGAGACTTGTGGACGTTAAATCCGACACCTCCTTGGGACAGATGGTCGCCCTCCCGGTGATAGAACAAGTTGCTGGCTTCGAAGATTATCGTGTCCTCCCCCTCTCTTCGGACCTCGGATAATCCTATAAATCCAGCGCAACTTGTCTATCACTTGTTCCAGCTCCAGGGTCTTGTCGTCATTCCTCAGGGTGCGTGCGTTGCCAGGTCGAGTCGTCATAGGTGGCAACCGAACCTCCACCGGAGATTCTTAGCACCCCCTGCCCCGCCGTTACCATGGGCGCCACCGTAGCCAGGAATAGCGAGGCCGCCGGGGACTGGGGGCCGTTCTTTCATAACTTTATTCATTTAACATATTACCATAGTTGCCACGCTTGACGAGCGGGTTGGCAACCGCAGTTTTTTTATTGTGATATTGCTGTTATCAGGAAGATGCTGCTGCCCATCTCCTGCCTGTTTCCCACTGTCGCCTATTACGACACCCACGGGAAGATATGGTGTAATGGATATTCTGAACCGCCACTACACGGCATAGATCATGTTAATCGCCCATTTTGTCTAGTACTTTAAGTCAAAGTGAATGTGACGTGAGAAATTGAGTGGCATTTGACTAGATATTTGACCTCTCGGTAGAAAGTTATAATGTTCTGTGTATTTGGCCATAAGTCCATCCTTTAGTACGTGTTTGTTAGCAAACATAGAAAAACGTCGAAGATATAAGTAGAACATCAAAGTCTAACTCTGATGTTCTACCTATACATGGTTATTTTGCAATAACCGGCCAAATTAGCAGAGAAGGTTCAGAATAATTTTTTCACCATTGGCCTATATTACAGACAAATGGTAAAAAAAAATTAAAAATCTATATAATTCTATCATATAATTATATGCTCAATGCTCAATGACCTCAATAGTGTTTCCCAACGGATAGGTCTTAAGATGAACATGGACAAAACTAAGATCATGTTTAATGTCCATGTCACACCTATGCCGGTAGTTGTTGGGAACACTAAGCTCGAAGTTGTTGACGAGTATGTTTACCTGGGACAAATAGTCCGACTAGTTAAGTCCAACTTCAACCGAGAGGTCAATCGACCGGTTCGGTAAATTACGGCACATCTTCTCGTCAGGTATACCTCAAAACTTTAAAACGAGACTGTACAACCAGTGCGTGTTGCCAGTGATGACCCATAGAACTGAGACGTGGTCCTTCACTGCTGGCCGGATGAGGAAGCTCAAGGTCGCTCAGCGAGCTATGGAGAGGGCTATGCTCGGAGTTTCTCTGCGTGATAAACTTAGGAATGAGGATATCCGCAGTAGAACCAGAGTAACCGACATAGCCCAACGGATTAGTAAGCTGAAGTGGCAATGGGCCGGCCATATAGCTCGAAGAACCGACAACCGATGGGGAAGAAAGGTTCTCGAGTGGCAGCCTCGTACCGGTAAGCGAAGTGTAGGGCGTCCCCCCACGAGATGGAGTGACGACCTGGTAAGACATGCAGGAAGTCGATGGATGCAGGTGGCTCAGGACCGTGCTTTGTGGCATTCTTTGGGGGAGGCCTATGTTCAGCAGTGGACTTGTGAAGGGCTGTAATGATGATGATGATAATTCTATCCTTTTTATCTTTTAAATTCAAAATGTGTGGTAATGCATTATTTTAACTGATTTTACTCCGCACGCAGACATTTAATTTGGGATAATTTGAAATAAAAGTGGAGGCCTTATTTACTCTTATTTTCAAAAACTGCAATAAAGGTTTATAATTATTTTTATATTTCTGTTTAAATTTATTTGTTATTTTAATATTTGTATTGAATAGCCAAATTTTAAACTTAATAAATTATTTATAAGTTTGGCTATTCTTTGAAAAATAACCCTGTATTTAATATAACAAAAATAGTTTAAAAAATGTAGTCATCTATATGGTTTAAGAAGACATTATCTACGGAAAATTGTTTGCCATTGCAATAGAATATTTAATAGGCGTTGTACGATGATTATCATCGTTACAGCTTATAAAAATCTACTGCTGAACATAGTCCTCCCACATTGATTGCCTTATAGGAGGGATATTTGCTATAGTTGCCACGGATGGCGGGCGGCAGGCGGATTGGCAACCGCAGTTTTATACTATATCCTGTTTATTTACTGTCTGTCGCCTCTTATAGCACACACGGCTTGCTGTACCATAAATCTGCATATTATGCCGCATCAAATAATGAAAAAGTTATTGTTTAATATGTGCTCGAGATCGTCGGCTCGCTATACCGTGTGTATTATATAATAATCTAGTGTGTGTATTTTGCATACCTGTCGTACCGACCAATCAAGAAACAACTTAAAGGGAAAATAAAAGACGAAAAACGATAAAAATACTTAATAGAAAGTTATACAATTCAATCCCTGTTTGTGCTTAAATTCAATTTCGTAAATACATAATAGCTACGCAGTCGACTAAATACGAATCCGTGAAATATAAACACTGTCACTATAGTCAGTCAAAAAATTTATATTTCTGTACAAATATCGATCACAATATCTAAAGCACCATGTAGGTAAGGACGGATGGTTTTATCACTGCTCGGTTTTATACGTAGACTTCGCCCCGTTTTGAGCCGCCGGGCTTTCGACTGAACTCTGGTGGAGTGCCAGTACTAGCGGCGCTATGCTCGCTATCACGGTCCGAGGATGGCACTTCGGTGACAGTCGCGCGTACCGGCGGTGGGGTCGAAGTGGTCCCCGCGCCTCTATCCATACGTGGCGTCGACGGCGCTGACCCATTCACCAAAGTCAGCTGTGATACGCCCATAGGCGATAACGTTACAGATGAGACCACTGGCGCTGCTGTCAACATTGGCGCTAGTCCCGACGAAGTGAGAGCCGGAGACAAAACTGCCTGCGCAAGCGCAGTGGTTCCCGGCTGACCGGCGTGTAAAGTATTATTCACAGATCCACTGTCAAGCTCTTGTATCGGTGATAGCACCAGAGCTCCTAGTACGGGCACCTCGTTCTGGTAGCCCTGGTGTGCCATTATCACTCCCATGTTTTGCATTCCCATCGCAAGCCGGTTTTCACGGTCCATTACCTCTTTGGTTACGTCCGGTGTCGGTATTCGCGGTCGGTTACGAAGAGTTATTGGTATTGCAGAGCCGTTGCTCTTTTGTCCACCTGAAAGTCGACGACAAGCATGATTTTATGCTACATATAAAATCGTGAAATAAATATGTAAATAATAGAGTTGACAGCCTACGTGATGATCAGTTTTCATGGCAGCCTGTCATCACCATCATCATCATTACAGCCCTTCTACAAGCCTACTGCAGAGAACATGATCATAGTCCACTCCCAAGAAACACCCTGAACACGGTCTTGAGTAACCTGTATTCATGGACTTTCTGCATATTTTAAGCAAAGTACCTATATGAGGCCGAAACGAAACTGGCACTCTAAAACCTTTCTTCCCTTTCAGTGGTCGATTCTTTGAGCTATACGGCCGGCCCATTATCACTTTAGCCAACTGATCCATTGCGCTATCTATGTTGGTTACTCTGGTTCTACTGCAAATATCCTTATTACGGATCAGGATTCGACTGCAGAAGAACTGCAAACATAATGCTCTCTATAGCTCGCTGAGCAACCATAAGCTTCCTCATGCGGCCTGCGGCAAAGAACCACATCTCATACCTTTATCTATGCTGACAAATACTGGTTGTGCACTGTTACTTTAGAGTTTTGAGGCATACGTGACGAAAGATGTGTCACTAGATCTTTTGATTTGATTCGTTGATTGAACTCTTGGTCGAAGTTGGTTTTAGCCGATAATTTGTACTAGGTAAACATACCCGTCAGACACTTCGAGCGAGTTGTCCCAACGACTGCCGGCATAGTTGTGACATGGATGTTACGACTACATATAACTTTGGGCCTGTCCATAAATAATCTAATACTTTGAGGTGACAACGCACCTGTAGCTTTTTTATTTCGGTTCGTTTGTCACTTCAGTTTTATAAAAAAAACTTATAATATAATTTTTCTTTTATACAGTATACAAAGTACGGAAGTACAGTATATGTAATTGAAACAATATTAAACTTGTAACTATTATCGTTAGTATGGCGAAAACAACTTAAAAATAATCTGTTACCATGTCTGGAATTTTGTCGATGCTGACCACGCCCAGATTTACGTCCAACTAGCCTCTCATAGAGCGACATCTTGTGGTGTGGAGGCAGTGGAGCGATAGGTTGCCCGGCTTCTGGGCTTGAATATACGACGGAGTTGTGACGGTTTCGTCCAAAAAGACCTCCTGAAGAATAAGCAGTAGATGCAGATCGAACTGATCCCATTCTTGAGATTTGCCTTTGAAACCAATTTTTTCTTCGTTCAACTAACGGTGTATCAACACTTTCCTGTAAGAGAAAACAATTTTTCGTTCATTATTTTCGAACAATTAAACTTTATTAAGGTGGTTTTGTGCAAGAAATTAATATTTTGGTTAACCTGTGCTGCGCCGTTTAGTAGTGGAGTGAGAGAATTTACTCCCTATATCGTTTCGCAGGTGTTGTAAAAGACATGATGAAGGAACACTCAAATAATATTCGTTCACAAACCTCCCGGTATATCCTTGGTGTTGCAATAGTGACGGAACGGATGCAACTCTAATGGTGACTGTTGGCGCGGGACTTTGTCAGAATATAATCTGTAATATAGGTGAATAGGAAACATTGTACCCCCTTCTTAAGCATATTGTGCGCACGCCCCTTTCCGTCACTATTGCAACACTAACGATATATGAACGAATATTACCTGAGCCTTCTATATCGTTTATATGCTCTATGCCGCGGATAAAATACGTTTAAACTTTAAGAGTAGTTTGAAATTCGTTACAACTTCCGGACGCAACGACGCTTTAACTATTAAACTTTCCAACATGTTATACTGCAAATTTTAATGAAAACTAAACTACATAGAAGCAGATCATGAACCCAAACGTCGTTTAGGTGTAGAAGTACTTTACTTCTATTCGTTATTTTTTAACTGTAACTTTATACAGTTGTTTATAATGTTGTGATTAAAAATAGAATTGCAATATTTATTATTCTTTGTTAATAAATGTACAAAGTTAATATTTCTATATGTATTTAATTTTTAGAGAATATGAATACAACCCTCGGTTGCCTAATGCTACCACCAATATGTATTTTATTTAGATTAGTTACCAATAAAATATTTATACTAAATCATTACATAAAAGGCAAAAAATAATTTGTTGATTTATTCTTTATTGCATTCCCTATTACAAAAAAAATATAAAGGGCATACTTAATGCCATTAGGCATTCTTTGCCAGACAAGTCTTATGGTATGGTAAGTATGGTGAGAATTTGACATAGATAATGGGTATTGAAAAAATATTTTTGATAATAAATAAAATTCGATTTCATAGTTGAAGTAAAAAATGTATACTCTAACACTTAAAAGAATTAATTTTACTAAAAATATTCCCACAGTTTGAAGCAATTTTTTTCTTTCTTTTATAGAATTAGGGTGAAGTGGATGCAGTGGCCCATAGACATCTACATTTATCCTCAATTAATAAACAACATGCAAATGCGTTTTCACCACTGAGAACTGAGATAGAATGCCTCGTTTCCAGTAAAAAGGATATCCGGTTCTCTACACTCACCATACGAAACACAGCAGCATTATGTCTTTCCCCGGTCTGGCCGACCCATTTGTGCTACAACAATAATATAGCTGCAGCGTGGCGCTACCACGTAAGACACCGCGGTCCTTAGAAGACAGTGTAGATTTAAATCTAGCCCCGACTTTAAGATATGAAATTAAATATTTTACTCTTATATTTCAAGCCGGCTTTTGCTTTTTATAAAAGGTAATTTTTTACGCTTTTAAGGGGACTAAAGTCGCGTATCGATTATGCGCTCCAAGAGGTCGAACATTGGCGCGTTTACAGACGCGCGAAATGGATACCGCATTGGAACGTGCGCCAAATTGTTCGTTGGAACCAGGGTTGTTGCGGATGCTGAATTTTTGACATCGGATGCGGTTGCGGATTTTTAGAGGCTCACATCCATGGATGCGGATGTGGATGCGGAGTTCAAGTGGTTTTTTTAGGAAAACTTAAACGCGACCCTTAGTGCTGCAATTCATTGAAGAAATTTGTATAAAATTCTTCAATGAGTTGCTTTTTTATTTGTAAAATAACACAGTTTTCTGAAGTCGGACAAACTCTACATCAATACTTACTATAGAAACCTGTAAGTGTTTTAACCAGCTTCAAAAAAGGAGGAGGTTCTTAATTCAGATATCTATATATTTTTTGGTTTTGAAATTGCTTCAAAAGTAGAAGTTAGAACGGTTGTTTTCTCATTCATGTGTTCGTTGCGTTCTGAGCTATGGGATTACCAGAGTTGCCGTAAATTGACAAAATTATATGGTTTAAAATAACTGCTGTGGAATAGCAAAAGTCGTTTTTAGCATAATAAAGCGCTCAGAGAAGATGCATGGAACTATGAAAGCGGCAACTGTTCGTACACGCCCAACATCCATGTTGAACGGTCAAACACTGGCACGGCTGCCGCGCGCGATCACTTTTTTCGATTGATTGATTGATGATGATTCTTATTAAAAAAAAACAAACTCGAGTTACTATTGGCGAAGATATAGCATATACATCCAAAAATACACAACAGTCGTTTACTAAGTATCGTCCTTTCTCTGAAGTCGGCTAAAGTACGGTTTTATTTTAATCTGAAAAATAGCATCATTTAAACGTATTATCGTAGGTATACTTCCGTTAGCTACTTCTTTTCCTAAGTCAATAATGCTAGTGGTCGGAGTGATTCATGACAGTAGTCGAATGGCAGATTAGAGCCTACAACTTTTGAGTCACAGTCAGGCGCGGTCCGTATCCTTAAACATGAGACTACTGACGTTCCATTTTTAAAACAAATAAAAAATAATACGCATTTTAAAAGTTCAAGTACATATATGTTATATTAAGTCACGGAGTTACTTACGTAATCAGCATAAGTTTCGTCGTGGCTCTTCCTTGGCGCTTGTACATTAGCGTACACCGCATCTTCAGCCTTAACCTTGTAGTGGTCGGCGGAACAGGGCGGCTCATGACGTCGGTAATGTTCGGAAGCAACAGTATACGGCAGGTCTTTGGGGACCACCTCCTCCCAGTACTGATCTTTTAGAAGCTCTGGATGCTCTTCATGCATTTCGTCTACTATCATATAGGCTGCCTGCAGTCATAAATTAATAATAGTTAATCGAAATGATGCTATATTAAATGGTTTATAATTCTGGAAAAATTATATAAAATATACACATTTATAAAATTTCATTAAAATCGGTTGAATGGTTTGGGAGTTCATCGCTGACAAACAATGTGACACGTAATTTTTATATATATAAAAAAAATTGAAAACTTATTAATTTTATGTGAGGAAAGTTATTATTATCACTCATAGTTTTGTTGTCACCTCTGACCTCTATAACCATCACAGGTAAGATAGTGATACATGCCAGACGAACTTTTAGAGCGAAAAGGAGCCCTACCACCTGGTTAAGTATAGTGCCTGCGTGTTGTGAATGTTCACCGAAACGTACTTCGGGATCAGGTGAGCAGTATTTGACGCAAATAGGTCTATCTAAGGCGGGATTTCCCTACCTATGTTTGACCAGGGACCAATTTGATTTTTTTTTTGTTGTTAGCTGGAACCACAAGGTGAAAGCAAAAAATGTGTTAATCTAACAAAAAATTATAATCACAACTTTTAACAAAATTATATAATAAACTGAAAAAAAAAAGCTTTCATTAACAGTATTATTTGTGTATTTATTGTAAAAGCTAGTTAGGTACTTACTAACGGGACGCGTGACACAGTATAAATATATAGTAGGAAAGAAAACAATAAATGTGTTTTTTAAAACGAATAGATAAGTAAAATATTTAAATCTTTCGCTGACCATATTTAAGCTCTTGCGGACCACTGTTTGGAAATCACTGATGACTAAGGTGTGCCCCATATTTGACATATTTGATGTGGCTGTTGCTGTGAGGTGTGAGGGGCAAGCCATTTGGCGTGATAAAGCACATCAATATTAAATCTAATTGGAAACTACAATATAAAGGAGTATATTGAATTTGTCTAGATCTCTAAGTTGTAGAGTTTGCTTTAGAACGTTTTTAGTCTCGTATTCGCCTTCCTTATTTATTAAAGATACTACTGTTCGATTATCTGTATGAAGAAGCACTTGTGAGTTCTGTAGTCTTCACTCACGTTACATGAATAGCATCACGTTACAAGCATTTACTAGCTATTATTTTTATATTGTAGTTTTCGACAGTACAGCCAATCTCTGCGGGTTACATAAGTAGCAAAATTGGGTCTTTATCTTTCTAATTTCCACAGGATCACATGCTGTTTGAGGGACCACTTGCCATTTAAAATCTATTGCATAGCGTTAAAAACCTGTTTTCGATAAGGACTTTTCATTGTGTTTTGTGCTCCATTTTATGCCTTTTAAAATCTTTTGATATGCACTTGGCATTGCATAGCGTTAACACCTTTTTTCAATAAGGACTTTTCATTGCCTTTTGTGGTACATTTTATGCCTTTTAAAATCTATTGATATGCACTTGGCATTGCATACCGTTAACACCTTTTTTTTATAGGGACTTTTCATAGCGTTTTGTGATCCATGTTATACTGAAATACTGAAGAAACTGTTTCGTAACCAGCACGAACTTTTTGACATTAAGCGTCTAACCCAGTGAATACATGATCTGTATCGTTACCGATATATCTCGTACCTGTTACATAGACTGGTTTTCTAAGAGCTATATTGTCCATATAAACTAAGCGCCTAATGTACTGACTCCTAACTCTGTCCAGTTGGTTATTGTGGCAAATTTTCTCGGTGCGGAAGAAACACCAAACCGGAAACAGTTCATCTTGAGCATTTTGTGCTGTTTAGAATTATTAAGGTATGGTCTCATGTAACATTGATGACGACAAGCAATCGGAAGAATAAAATAGACTTGACTCAGGTCCGGTTCTCAAAAATGATTGAACAGTCTGAATGATTTCATTATGACGAATTTGTTCAGTTGCTTCAAATTGGATATTGGACGGAGACTTGTACCTACTTGTCTTCGCTTGTTCGAGTTCTCTCGACTTTATTAAATTTGGCGAGTCATATTTAAGGAAGACTTGATCTTGTAACTCTGAATCGCCATTGGTTTTGGACGTATCTAATATTACGGCTTCGGTTTGAATGGGATGTATGCACTGTTTAATGGAGTGCATATTTATTCTGGCGCACTTAAATTGTTCTAAACTAAACATTGTTAAGCAATGCTTCGTTTGTTTAATGTTTGGAGCTGAAGTGATCATTTTATCGACCTCTACAATTTCTTTAAGATTGATTTGAATGGGATCATTGTCCAAAGTGAATATGAATTAGAAGGGAGTTTATGTAAACCATCGAGATAGCTTTTTACAGGGTTTTGTCGCACTCACGTCTCGATATAAGCTAATTTAATTTATTCGTCCGCCATCAACGACGTCTTAAGAGTTCGTTATCTACTACTTATAAACTTTTTGAAAAAGTTTTCATTCCTTTTTAATCCTAATTCATTCCTTAGAAAATAATAGAGGTGTTGTTTGAATTTTATGGTTGTTTAAATCGCAGGAGAAATGAGAATCATCATGCAAAATCGCAGCTTCAAAAAATTAACACTTACGAACCTTGATGTGCCTGTCTATTAGCCAATTTAATTCAATATCGTCATCGTCCTCGCCAAACGGATTTATAAGTACTTCGGCCACCTTTAGCCATCCAACGTAGAAACAAAACTGTAGGCAAAAAAACATGTATTCATTACAATGTTCATTAATTAAATCTCTTTCATTTGTCAAAAACTATTTATTCAAAATGGCGTCAAAATCAATTATCTTCTAATTATTAATTAAGACAAAACATATTCGTGGTAGTATTATTTTTATTCTTACCTGCAAAGCCGTAAATAGAGGAAAATATACGTCGGGTTCATATTTTGAAGTGCTGCCTGGGGCAGGTGGCACTAGCTGCCGGCCCATTAGTGCGGCCACGAAGTATGTATAAAGAGCTAACGTCACCACCTGCAAGTAAAAAACAAAAGCGTTGAAAATAAAGAATGATAATTTATGATGTAGACAAGTTTTGTTTACATATAGGTACAAGATATAGCTCGATTGCTGGTGGTTGCATGAACGCGTTTCATCTAGTATAATATATTATAAGAACTTTTGCTTTAAATCTTAACGTTACTTGCAATAAAGCACATGCTGAGTAAGGCAATGATGAGGCACTAAAAACCGAACAAAAACCCATTTAGAGATTCCGAGCCCAAATCCGAGAACACTAGTGATCAGAAGCTGGTTACATTTAATCGCGTGGGTGTCGGCATTACGCTCATCAATTCACAAGTACATAAGATAGACAGACAGTTCAAAAATGATAGAAATATATTTAATTATTTATTTTTAGACCCTCTCAAATATTTTTGTCAAAAAAAATATACAAAGAATAAAAACAGCCTTACTGCTATTTACATTTTTATTATATTATTTCAAATACTCAACGCAATCAATCATTGAACACAGTCTTCCCTACATTTAAATATAATAACCGTAACTTTTGATAGAATGTACCGATTTTAACAAAGCTGAGACTAAATGTTACTCAAAGATACACTTCGTAATTTTCTTAACGCTTCTTTTAAAAATATTTATACTTTAGACGTGACGCTTTCATAAAACAGACAGGCAGATAATTCTAAAAATGATAGAAATGTATTGCATGCCTTAAGCGCAAAGCGTGTAGGTATATTCTACTAGCGCCTAAAAATGAAGATTCTAATGTTTTGTCGCATAAAATCGTATCTAACAATCATATTGAACATATAAATTAAAATTTACATTAAAACATTTTCAGAAAGATAATTAATTGTTGAACTTATTAATATTTTTTTTAATCAATTAATTACTATTTTTACATAAAAAAGTGGTTTTAGTGGCTTATTAAGTCTCGTACAGATTTATCAAGTCCGCATGGAGTGGTAAACATGATAACTTTTGAAAATATCAATTGTTTAACTCGCTGTACAAATACAAAATATTCGAAAAGTAATACACTTGATTATTATAATAATCACAGATTTTTATTACAATATTTTAAATGCACAGTATAAATAATAGTACTAAGTACTAAAAGTAAGTAGGATGTATATATATTTAAGTATATTTATACTTAAATATGTCTTGGACTTTATGGAGTGACCTGAATGATGATATGATGATCATATGAGCATTATGAGTCGTGCACTTTTGGATATTCCAAACTTTTTTTTTGAATTGAAGTTTGACATAAAATTATTAGAAAATTGGAAGTAAAATATAAGGTTATTAGTGAAAAGTTGTGTGTATTTAAACTACTTTAAAAAAATTACGTATAATCATGTCATACGTAATTTTTTAATGCACTTAAGGCATACTCAATTGGATTTACCAATCGTTTTTTAATTACTTAAGTCTTTCTTAATCATTTTCATTTTGTCACAAACATATAAAATATATCCAGCAACACTTTTAACGTCATGCACGTACATATAGTGCAACATTTCGACCTCCCTGCATTTTTATATCATCTCTCTGCGAATATTGCATAGTTTTTTGATTTCTTACTCAGTGGGGTATTTCACTTTTCTATAATATTGTTTTCCGTAATATTCTTCTTGCAGTTGCGCCCAAGTATTTATGACCTCCGATCCATGATGATGTATTCTTGGCTTCCTGCATATATCGAGCACGATTTATCTATTGCGTCGACATTTTGAAGCCCACAGTCCCCTCGTACACGCAAATGCGACGTTGCCTGCTTTTATTTCGTTTTTATCCCTTTTTAGTGACTGCTGTACTGCTCAGTTTCGAAGATACGCACCTCATAATCTCGACTCAAAATATTTATAATACGATATTTATGGATATTTGTGAAATTTACTATTCATAGTTTTACTCCAGGGTCCGACTGAGTATTTTCTATACGTCAACGATGTGTGTAATTTATTCCGGCATGCCTCTGTATACGGATTTGCTGACGACATATGTATTATCACATGATGCAAAATTAGATTAACCTGTTATGTCAATGGCCAAGTAACTACATGTTGGTTTAACAATCAATTATCAAAAAACTAAACTCATGCACATTCATTCACCGTACTTAAAAACACAAAGAACACAAAATGTCGTGGTTCATGAACACCAGTTGCATCGGTGCTTGAATGTCTGTGACTGTAAGCCTCTAAGATTGAAAATGGTAAAGAATATGTATATCTAGGTCTTAAGATTACATTTAGTTCGGGCCCACGTGGGGACTCTGTGTGCACTAAGCTGAGAGCTTGATATTGTTGAATATGGCATTGGCCGACTCTGTTATCAATTATGGCATAACCGGTTATGGAAGAACTTGTAAAACTTACCTACCTTCAAAAAACCTATAATATACAGACATGATTATTAAAGATAATAGTACTTAGTTATTCCAATATTTTAACAAAATATTTTAGCGAAACTAACTGTTGCCTCTGATTACTGTGAACATAATATGAGTCAATTACAAAAAGAAGTAGAGAAAATTCTGTTCGTAACCTGTCGTGCTTGCCTCCAAGCATTCTAAATAAATTGCCAAGGAAATAGCCAAACAATATAAAGATAAACATCTCGACAAATAAAAAACATTTTAAAAGTATACTATACCACATGAGTAAAGAAACCGACCAGAGGGGAAGCTACATACAAACGGCTCGCTGCTAGTACACCCATACATAGCGCAGCGATGTGTGCGTGAGCTCTCACCGACAGGTTCACCGACGCTCCGTCGGGGTACAAACCGGTTTGCGCCGGCTCAGTCAGTGTCCATGAAAGGGCTGTTAGTCGTGCGCATTTAAATAAATAGACCAAAAATATTTCGATATTTTATACATCAATTAATTTATTAAGTATTTTTGCAATTATTAAATAATTAGATTAAAGTTTTTAATAAGAATAATTAAGAATTAAGTTATTATAAATTTATATAGGTAAATAATAAGTTTTCTGTATAAGCAAAAATGCCTAATAGTTGTACAGTATGCATTTTTTTTTATAGGAGAGGGGGCAAATGAGCTTGCGGCTCACCTGATGGTAAGTGACTACCGCCGCCCATGAACAACTGCAACACTAGGGAGAAATAATATAAATGTATGCATGGTGAAATATGCAGGAATAATTCTAGAGAAAATAAGGATATTTCCTTTTTTTTTTACCCGAGAGATCAAGTGAAGTAAATACCTTTTTACGTATACAATAATACTAGGTAATAACATTGATAGGTAAGTGAGAATGTGTTAGAAAGGTGCGTCGCCGAGTGATGATGTCGGTCTCACCTACTTGAAACGTTAGTCAGTCTAACTTTGACAGTGCCGTAGATGGCAGAATATCCTACGTAATAAGGCTAAATGTGTGACTTTATCCACCCACATTAGTATAGAGGTGGGTTGCTTCCTGGGGTAGGATATAAGTTACTTTTTGCGAGTCGCGACCGCAGGGGTAAATACCACTGCATTATGGTTGGAATACAATCGCCAGGGATTGGTGTTGGTGGAAGTGGTGCTGGTGTTGGTAGATAGTGTTGGTGTTGGTGGATAGTGTTGCTGATGGTGTCAGTGGTGGTGGAGGTGGTGGTATCGTAGGTAATGGTAGTAGGCAGTGGACCAACAGTGACTTCATCAACACCACCACCATCACCACTATTACTATCACCACCACTGCCACTGCCCACGACCACCATCACAGCCACAACTACCACCACCACCACTTACACCAAAACTCTTGATTTCGAACAATTAATAAATATGTTGTTACATTAATATAAGTTATAATTAATACACATGATGTCTTATGCTATACAATATTTTTATTTTTTCCTTAAAATTTTCACATGCATCAGGTGACAACCCTATCAGAATAGGTATAGATTTTCGACGTTGGTCCCCTCTGGTCCTCTTTACTCTGTGGTTACTCTGTGACTATACCGTGGAAAAGTCTGGTATGGGGGAGGGGCCTACGTGTGTGTCCACTACCAGACAACGAATTGTGAGCGAGTAACACATTACATTAATCAATAGCGCACATAATCTTACCACAAAAAGATTGAGCATTATTTTAATGTAATAATATAAATGTATGCATGGTGAAATAAATGTTTGAAATTTAAATTTATTACATATTTACTTGTGAGAAAACTTCAAGCCTCGCAGAAGAATTGTATTAAATAAAATCCTTTTCTCCTTTAAAAAGTATAGGCACTGTTTAATGCTGTGCACAAGCACTTGGGGATATTCCTAAGTAACACATATTTTAACTAGGTATGTGGAAAAGTGCTTGTAAGTAATGTGTGACTTTTTATTATAAATAGCTGAAAAAATAAAAAGTGTAAAGAGCCTATATATATTATAGGCATCCGTATATTCCTAATAATAATATAAACCGTGGTAGCTCAGGGGTTAAGCGCAGGCTGTGAATTTCACAGTACCCGAGCAACCCGGGTTCGATCCCCGCCGGCATCAATGATTACGTTGCGTTGACGTTAATTGCAATTTTAACTGCTGATTTACCACGTGCTCGGCGGGATAACATCGAGAGGAAACCGTCATGTCTGAAAAAAGGAAAAAATATTTCGAAGACATGTGTTACCTTAAATCTAGTCAGAAATGAAAGGAAGCCTGTGTCATGCTGTGAGACGTATATAGGCTGTGATTTTAAATCTTACTAATCCGTATATCATAGTTATTGGACATCCGTATATAATTACATATCTGGTGTCTGTATATACTCGTAATTATCCATAGTCCGTATATAGCGATCGGAGGACCGTATGTAGATTTCTAGCGACCGTATATAGTTATTCAGCGCCCGTATAATTTAGTATCGGGCGTCCATATTTACCAGATTTACTTAAATTCTTCCTTAAAGGATTTTTTATTGAGTTTATTGATGTTATGTCATATTATGGATTAATGGCTCCTGATAATGACAGTTGAAGAAGAGAGAAACCTAGAAAACGCTTACGATATGACTTGTTAGCCTATGTTTTCATATTGATGAAGGTGGTTACTGACAGAAATTCATGGATGTAAACGGGAGAGCATGCTCGAACAGGGTAGATTAGGAAAAAAGAATAACCACATATTAGTGACGCAGAAACTAGATACTAACAGATAATTTAAATTATCGTGAGTAAATCTTTATTCCTATAGTTATTAGGTGCCTGTGTGTGTTTATCAGACATTCGTACTGCAGTACGGCAGTACAGACAGAACTCGTAGCTATGGGACGTCCGTATATTGTTATCAGATATTCGTGTATAGATATTGGGCGACCGATTTTATAGCTGTCTAATGCTTGCCTAATTTACCTAAATCCTTCCTTTTACGTTTATTTTTATAATATCTTTGAGGTTTTTAAAGTAATAAAATAAGATATAAGTACGTGCCGATTGTTTAACTCGGAGTTCGCAATAAATTTGTTATTTACAATTTGGGAAAGTTGGATAAGGTCGAGAACTACGGAGCGAAGCCTTAATAACGGCGATTGAACAGGGAAACCTAAAAAAGCTTACGATTACGAGACGACCTGTTCTTATATACAATCCTTAAATTCGCAATAAAAATTTTTGTCATTTATCACGATAAAAACTATCCTATTTCAAATTTCATTGAAATCAGTTCAGTAGTTTAGGAGTCCAAACGCGGACAAACAACGTGACACGTAATTTTTATATATATATAGTCTTAGTAAAATTTTTAAGTGCTTACATATTTTTGTGTTAAGATGATTGTAGTTTTATACTCTCTATTATTTAGTTGCTTGTTTTATTATGTCCTTATATGTTGTTTATACATTTTTTACACTGAATATATAATAGTTAATGCATATTTGTTTCTTGTCTTACGCGGACCCTGACCTCCCTTGGTTGAGCACTCCAACACAATTGCTACAGGACGTCTGTATATTTCATAGCTATCGGGAGTCAATTTTGTTTTACTACCGAAAGCTTGCCGAATATACTTATATCCTTCGTTCATTATTGCAGTCTATTAAGAGGTAAGTAAGTAAAAAGAAACAATTCAACAAACTGGTACTTGAACAATAAAACACCATATCTTCCATCAATATAAATTACGAGCATAAATATAAGACAGATACGTCGGTAGATCAATTATTGATCCTCTTAAAGTAATTTAAAAAATTGTCTATCACGCATATTTTGCGATTATATATATATATATATTTGCTCTAGACTTTTATGCAAGACAATCACCTATTTCACCGGTTGTAATCATAAATTCATAAACAATTTACATATTTGAAAAATAATAATAAAGTTTTATTGATTATGTAAGCGTAATGTGACAAAATGGGCAGTGTGATAATTTCAACAAAATCAGTTTTGCTACTGCAAATCTGCAATATAGAAAAATGAAAGTAAAACTGAGTTCAGACTCAGTTAGAAATTACCAAATAGCGAAAGTAGGGCGTTCACTCCTTTTATAAAACATTCTGTCAAGTAAATAATATGCTAATGCTAACTTCAGTGTTTTTGAAAAATAAATAAGAAGATATCATGGCAAACACGTAAATAGAATAAGGTATAATTATGTATGCACACAAATATATACACGTTTATTATATTTATTTTACTACATTTTATATATATTTAACAATTTTTAAAATTCATTCATGTCATTACATAAAAATATTTTCGTGTATGTTAATATTCTGTCTTTCTGTATGTCGTAGTGCTACACCGTGCCCTTTCCTTTCCTAGCTAACGCAATGCATGCCGTGTTTTATAGATAACTCAAAGATAAACGTAATGCTTTCTTGCTTTCATTTATATCTCAAACTCATGCTCTGCAGAACTTGTAACTAGTCCGCGTGTTAAAAATGTATGATTCTTACTTAGTAACCTTTAGTAGTAGTAGTAGGTAAGGTATGTGAACATAATATAGTCACATTAAGCTTTGCTGCCATATAAAACCAAAAGTAGAAGGAGCACAGAGACAGAAACACAAAATCGTATACTATAACTAATATCATCATCATCATTACAGCCCTTCACAAGTCCACTGCCGAACATAGGCCTCCCACAAGGAATGCCACAAAGCACGGCTCCTGAGTGACCTGCATCTATCGAATTCCTGCATGTCTTACTAGGTCGTCACTCCATCTAGTGGGGGGTCGCCCTAAATTTCACCCGACGGTATGAGACAGCCACTCGAGAACCTTTATTCCCCATCGGTTGCCGGTTCTTCGAGCTATATGGCTGGCCCATTGCCACTTCAGCTTATTAATCCGTTGGGATATGTCGGTCACTCTGGTTTTACTGTGGATATCCTCATTTCTAAGTTTATCACACAGAGAAACCCCGAACCCCGAATCTCCATAGCTCGCTGAGCGACCTTGAGCTTCCCCATACGGCCAGCAGTGAAGGACCACGTCTCAGATCCATAAGTTATCACTGGCAACACGCACTAGTTGTACAATCTCGTTTTCAAGTTTTGAGGTATACCTGACGAGAAAATGTGTCGTAATTTCCCGAACGCTGCCCAGCCGAGTTGAATTCGTTGATTGAACTCTCGGTTGAAGTTGGAATTACATAGTCGGACTATTTGTCCCAGGTAAACATACTCGTCAACATCTACGAGCTTAGAACTACCAACAACTACCACATCCATGTTCATCTTAAGACCTGGACGTGGTGGTTCCGTATGGGTGGCACTATTGAGGTCATTGAGCATAGTGCTTGGGTCCTCCAGCTATTATATCATAAGGACTATATCGTTGGCAAATCAAAGGTGAGTGATGTACTCACCATTGATGTTAATACCGTATCCTTTCCAGTCCAGTAGTTAGAAAATACAGCGGTGAAGAGTTTCGGGGATATAACGTCATCCTGTCTTACACCTCTCTGCAGTTAGATAGGTTTCATACTCTGGTTCTGTACTCACATACCCATCGTAGTCCTACTGTACAAATACTTCAGCACTTCGATATACCGACAGACAACATGGCACCGCTGAAGGGACTGTGGCACCGCCCAAATTTCCACGAAACCAAAAGCATTCTGATAGTCCATATATGCAAGATATAGTGGCAAATCGTACTCCATGGTTTTCTATACAATTTGCCGAAGGGTATGTATGTGGTCTATGGTGCTAAAACCTATTCAGAAACCTGCTTGTTCGAGAGACTGGAAGTCGTCGAGTCTGCGTGCGAGACGATTCGTAATGACTCAGAAGGGAAATCGGTCTGTAGTTCTTCAAGAGGGCGTTGTCGCCTTTCATGAAGAACAAGACCGTCGCACGTCTGCTTCACGCCTTCAGTGTAGTGCCACCATGGATGACGGAATTAAAGAGCTTCTGAAGGACTTTTAGTACCGGTTTTCCACCCGCTTTTAGAAGCTACGTTGTAATTCCATCTTCACCCGGGGACTTGCCGTTTTTAAGGTCATTCTAATCTCACTTATACTGATGTCCGGAATAGTGTCGGATAAGACTTGCTCTTGGATTGTTACTCACACTTGAATGTGGCTCTAACGATGATGTGTACAAATGCCCATAGTACCTCTCAATCTCACTTAAAATGTCGTCGGCAGTTGGTTCTTTCTGGCAGACAGATTTCTGGCAAAACTTTGGAGCCATGGCTCGATCGCTTCTTCAATACGAGCTGTATTGAAGTTGCGTAAGTCTCGCCGCATGCATTTAGAGATCTGTCTGTTCAGTTACCTGTATACTGTCAAATCTGCTGAAGACTGCAGCCTCATTTCCCGTCTAACAATCATGAGTTAAGAGTGTAATCGGAGAGTGTTTGTGTTCTTCTTTGGTGGGTCTAACAAAACTTAGCTTCAACCGCATAGACTTTGCGAGGATGATTTTTTGAACTGAAAATTAGACCACGTTGACTTCATTAGACGTGACCTTACCAACTTAACGTTTAGGTTCAGTGTGCCTCTCAACATTAGGTAATCGCTACCGGTTTTCACCCTCAAGATCACTGAGACATCTAGTCCAGTGATCGCGAGGTCACTAGTCGTCTAGTCGTCATAATGAAGTCAATCTCATTTTTTGTCGAACCGTCAAGGCTCGACCAGGTCCACTTCCTATGGTTCCGCTTCTGGAAGAAAGCGTTCATCGTAAAGAGTCCCTCCTTCTCCATAAAATTGGTCAGCTGCTGGCCTTTTGGGTATCGTTACCCTATTCTAAATTTCCCCACCTTCAGCTCACCGTTCTCTCTTGTGCCTAGTTTTGCGTTGAAGTCTGCTATTAACACCGTATAGTGGGTTTTGGCGGAACGCATGGCTCTCACTGGGATGTGCCGAGGTTGATGCGTAAGCCTGTATGACCTTCAACGAATACCGTTTGGTGATTCTGAGTACAAGGTACGCAACACTCGTAGACACACCCACAATCTTTTCTATATTGTTAAGGAGAGACTTTTGGACGATAAATCCGACGCCTCCTTGGGACAGATGGTCGCCCTCCCGGTGATAGAACAAGTTGCCAGATTCGAGGATTACCGTGTCCTCTTCCTCTCTTCGGACCTCGAATAATCCTATAATATGCCAGCGTAACTTGTCTATCTCTTTTTCCAGCTCCAGGAACTTCTCCTCAGTCCGCAGTGTACGTGCGTTTTATGTTGCCAGGTCGAGTCATCTTATTTGACAACCGAACCTCCACCGGAGATTCTTAGCACCCCCTGCCCCGCCGTTACCATGGTCGGTACCGTAGCTAGTAATAGCAAGGTCGCCGGGGACTAGGGGCCGTCTCTTCGTAACTTTATTCATGGGCGGTTTATTGCCATAGTTGCCACGCTTGGCGAGCGCGTTGGCAACCGCAGTTTTTATTGTTATTCTGCTGTTATCAGAAAGATGCTGCTGCCCATCTTCTGCCTCAGTTTCCTTCTGTCGGCTCTTATGACACCCACGGGAAGATATGGGGTAGTGAGTATTCTTACCCGCCACTTTATATATTTACACTACACACCACTAAAATCGACTAAAATATTTACTATAATGTCAACTATAAAAGCTTTTAATTTTTTTTTAACTTAACGGTCAGCCACCGTAGAGTTTACATCACCTGAGGATGCCTCGTGTAGAGGCGAAACACTTGTCGTATTGTCGTCAGTGGTGTGTCTTGCCTAGTGTAGTGGTGTTGGGAGTAGCGGTGCTGGGATTAGTGGTGACGGGGATAGTGCACGCAATTGAGGGAGGGCGGGAGGTGCTCTTCATACTAGGTAAGGCACATCATTTTATTTTATAACGCGGATGTTTGCGAAGTAAATTTTTTAAAAGCTTTTATATTAGGATTTCCGCAAAATAACGCCTGATTCTATTAATTATATAATGTCATCTGTCAAAATAGCGTCGATAAAGAAGCTCCTTTTTGAAATTTTATTATTTGATTGACTGATGAAGAGATATCGTCTTTGAGTAATTACATAGATATGTACGTATGTATCTATGCAAACAAGGCAAAGTCTGTTAAAAAAAGTCTGATACTCAATTGTAGAGAAAGTAACTCCCAATTTTAATGTTCACTCGTGGGGCTCATAATACAGGACAATGTAACAGCGCATAAACATCCCAACATCAGATGAAGCTTAAAATTATTCTATACGGTCTGTACACATTTTATAACATAATTTTTGAGTTATAAGAAAGTGAGTATATTAACCGGATGACCATATTACCCTCACGTAATATACTATTAAAGGATACTAAGTGATAACCATTTGTAATAATTAAGACCGCATTGTACATTTAGGTATCAAATAAATACTTGGATACATGAATACTGTTACTACTACAGCTAAATACAGGCCTCCCCATAGATACCATAAGGTACGTAAATCTAGGTCTCTGTAAAATTTTAAGCTGAAACTTCTGAAAATTTAATACAAGCGCATTCTTTTTAACATCATGTTTAATCATGTAAGCCCATGAGTCCTCGCTTACGTCCTAGGCAAGTTTATAGTTACATTATCTTAGCTGTGCATAACTGAAGCATAAATTACAGGCCCGTCGCATCTATCGGCACGTCCAGTCCGTCCGTCCCTTTAAATTGTATACGATAAATCATTGTTTGCCAATCAGTGCTTATATAAACATAATATGAACTTGAAAACAATTACTGATTCAATTTCCATGTGGTTTTCCTTAATGGACATTTTATTACAGTCTGTTATATGATCTGGTTAGTGGCCACTATTGGCGATAACATTACACTACATCATTATTGATCACATAGTGGCGATGCGACTCCGGACATATTAGTTTAAAGGAAACATTTGTTTTTGGGCCCACTAGAAATTTTAACGTAACTTAATTTTATTACACATAAAAAAGATACCAATTTATTTTAGTAAACTGCCTAAAGATATTATGAAAATCTAAACGGAATAAAATCTGAAAAAATAAAAAAATTGATTTGATATTAGTGTTTTGGCTAATGTAATATGAAAATAAATGCATGTAACGAAGAACGAACTGCTAAAAGGATTTTCCATCAATCTTAAAGTACATATATAAATGATGAATGTACCTACAACTTTGTTTTATAATATTAATTATTGGACTATTTTAACTTATAACACTGGTGAAAACTACTAGACAATGGCTTTTAGTTTGTTTTTAGGTTATTTTGACATTCATATTTTATTTGCTATTCATCTTTTATTTGCTATTCATATTTTATATTCTATACGGTATTGTTCATTTTATAAGATAATTATAATTAACATGTGTGTGTTCAAAGCGAATGTATCATAACAAGAGTTTTTTAAGAGTAGACCCTTGGGGAAATAGAAAAAGAATATTGTAATATTGACCTAATCTATATAAGGCGTGGGCCATTCAAGATTTGGAATAATAAATTTGGAATTATTTTAACGGTGGTAGTGCCACGCAGCAGCTTTTGCTGTTGCACGTATGGGCCGGCTCGAGCCGGGTTAGTACCACGACCTCACAGAATACCGGCGTGAAGTGGAAACTCTGCTTCCGCGTTTCATCTGGTGAGTGCAGGTGACCGGAGGCCCAATTCACCCCCCCCCCCCCATCAACATGGTAGCGGAATTACATCATAGACTACCCCAGGAGGGTACCAGCAACCCTGGAGAATCTCTCGCTGAGCATCCACGACCATGCTATCTCACTCCTGAGCGTGGGTGCTCAAGCTGCCCCGCGTATTCAAAATTCCGCTCAACACAATAACTGCTCGGGGCAAACTGAGCAACAAGACCAAGGCGACCCCTGCCACGCTATCCGTGAATTTCTGCAACATCAGGGGATTTCACTCGAACCTTACCGAACCGTATCAAATAAATACTTGGATACATGAATACTGTTACTACTACAGCTAAATACAGGCCTCCCCATAGATACCATAAGGTACGTAAATCTAGGTCTCTGTAAAATTTTAAGCTGAAACTTCTGAAAATTTAATACAAGCGCATTCTTTTTAACATCATGTTTAATCATGTAAGCCCATGAGTCCTCGCTTACGTCCTAGGCAAGTTTATAGTTACATTATCTTAGCTGTGCATAACTGAAGCATAAATTACAGGCCCGTCGCATCTATCGGCACGTCCAGTCCGTCCGTCCCTTTAAATTGTATACGATAAATCATTGTTTGCCAATCAGTGCTTATATAAACATAATATGAACTTGAAAACAATTACTGATTCAATTTCCATGTGGTTTTCCTTAATGGACATTTTATTACAGTCTGTTATATGATCTGGTTAGTGGCCACTATTGGCGATAACATTACACTACATCATTATTGATCACATAGTGGCGATGCGACTCCGGACATATTAGTTTAAAGGAAACATTTGTTTTTGGGCCCACTAGAAATTTTAACGTAACTTAATTTTATTACACATAAAAAAGATACCAATTTATTTTAGTAAACTGCCTAAAGATATTATGAAAATCTAAACGGAATAAAATCTGAAAAAATAAAAAAATTGATTTGATATTAGTGTTTTGGCTAATGTAATATGAAAATAAATGCATGTAACGAAGAACGAACTGCTAAAAGGATTTTCCATCAATCTTAAAGTACATATATAAATGATGAATGTACCTACAACTTTGTTTTATAATATTAATTATTGGACTATTTTAACTTATAACACTGGTGAAAACTACTAGACAATGGCTTTTAGTTTGTTTTTAGGTTATTTTGACATTCATATTTTATTTGCTATTCATCTTTTATTTGCTATTCATATTTTATATTCTATACGGTATTGTTCATTTTATAAGATAATTATAATTAACATGTGTGTGTTCAAAGCGAATGTATCATAACAAGAGTTTTTTAAGAGTAGACCCTTGGGGAAATAGAAAAAGAATATTGTAATATTGACCTAATCTATATAAGGCGTGGGCCATTCAAGATTTGGAATAATAAATTTGGAATTATTTTAACGGTGGTAGTGCCACGCAGCAGCTTTTGCTGTTGCACGTATGGGCCGGCTCGAGCCGGGTTAGTACCACGACCTCACAGAATACCGGCGTGAAGTGGAAACTCTGCTTCCGCGTTTCATCTGGTGAGTGCAGGTGACCGGAGGCCCAATTCACCCCCCCCCCCATCAACATGGTAGCGGAATTACATCATAGACTACCCCAGGAGGGTACCAGCAACCCTGGAGAATCTCTCGCTGAGCATCCACGACCATGCTATCTCACTCCTGAGCGTGGGTGCTCAAGCTGCCCCGCGTATTCAAAATTCCGCTCAACACAATAACTGCTCGGGGCAAACTGAGCAACAAGACCAAGGCGACCCCTGCCACGCTATCCGTGAATTTCTGCAACATCAGGGGATTTCACTCGAACCTAAACGCCGTCCACTACCATCTCGAGACGGCGAAGCCGGCCTTGCTCTTTCTGACCGAGACGCAGGTGTCCTCTCCGGCTGATACTTCGTATCTCTCCTACCCGGGGTACAAATTGGAGCACTCCTTTGTGCCTCGGGCTGGAGTTTGCGTATACGTCAGAGAGGACGTCTGTTCTCAACGCCTCGGCAGTCTTGAAGGTTCGGACCTGTCCATCCTTTGGCTACGCGTAGATAACGACGACCATCCGCGCGTCTACGGGTGCCTCTATAGATCCCATAGCGGTAATGCCGAAACAGACCGACTCATCGACCACGTCCAAATGGCTACAGATTCCTTGCTACAACAGGTCCCATCCGCAGAGATCGTGATCCTTGGCGATTTTAACGCCCACCACGCCGAATGGCTCGGTTCACGTTTAACCGATCATGCGGGGAGATCTGTTTATGACTTTGCATTGGCATATGGTCTGACACAACTGGTTACATCGCCTACGCGGATTCCAGATGTTGAGGATCATACACCTTCCCTGTTGGACCTTCTGCTGACCTCTCATCCGGACGGATATCAGGTTTCTGTCGATGTCCCTCTTGGCTCTTAGGACCATTGTCTGATCCGGAGTGTGATACCACTCACGCTCCCTTCGCGGTTGCGTTCTGCAGGTTGCCGCCGTGTTTGGCATTACAGGTCGGCGGATTTGGATGGAATGCGGTTTTTCTTTACTTCCTACGCATGGGGGCGGGTTTGCTTCTCGCCGGATCTCAGCGCTGTTGCTGACTCTGTCACTGATGTGGTGCTACAGGGAATGGAACTATTTATTCCATCATCTGTGGTACCTATCGGAGGCAGATCTCAGTCTTGGTTCGGTCGCTCTTGTAAGACTGCATTACGGAGTAAGAAGGACTGTTATCAAGCCAGGGCTGCGGCTTCGGCGACTCGGGATGTAAACACCAGCATACTTAAAAAGAAGTATAACTTCGCCTCCAGGTACTTCAAAAGAGTTAAAAAAGTCAGAGCACATAGGCAGAATTAGCGAGAAACTAGTTCGCCTTCCTTCGGAAACCCATGCATTCTGGTCTCTCGCCAAGGCTGTTCAAGGGAATTTCTGTAAGCCATCACTATCATCTTTGCGCAGGGAGGACGACTCACTGGTTCACGCCGCAAAAGTTTAAGCCGACCTTTTAGGCTCCCTTTTTGCGTCCAACTCGACTCTTGATGACGGAACACACCGCCAACCATACCGCGGTGTGAGTGTTCCATGCCGGATATGCGGTTCTCACAGCGCTCGGTTCGCAAAGCACTCCTCTCCCTGGACATCCACAAGTCGAGTGGGCCTGACGGAATCCCCCCAATTGTGCTGAGGACGTGTGCTCCGAAGTTGGCACCGGTTCTAACGCGTCTTTTCCGGTACTCCTACTCTCTAGGCGTAGTCCCGAAATCATGGAAGACAGCTTTTGTTTACCCGATCCCTAAGAAAGGCGACCGCTCAAACCCGTCCAACTAGCCTATCGCCATCACCCCCTTGTTCTTCAAAATAATGGAATCCGTTATAAACTGCCACCTCATGCGGTACCTTGAGGATCACCAGCTGATTAGTGACCGCCAATACGGTTTTCGTCGGGGTCGATCAGCTGGTGATCTTCTGGTCTGACCCATAGATGGGCGGAGGCAGTAGAGTCGAAGGGGGAGGTGTTGGCCGTTAGTTTGAACGTTGCGAAGGCCTTCGATCGGGTTTGGCACAAAGCGCTTCTTTCGAAGCTCCCTTCCTATGTGCTTCCCAAGAAATTGTGCAATTGGATCACCAGCTTCCTTGCAGATCGGAGCATCATGGTCGCTGTAGACGGTGCTTGCTCCGACTACAAGCCTATTAACGCAAGTGTTCCACAAGGCTGCGTGCTATCACAAACGCTGTTTCTCCTGCATATCAATGATATCTTGCAAACCGGTAGCATTCATTGCTATGCGGATGACAGCACTGGTGATGCTCTATACACCGCCCGTGCCAATATTTCTCGGGAAAACATCGCCGAGTAAGTTTGTTCCGGTGAACAAACTTGTGTCTGAAGTCGAGTCTTTGCTGGACAAAGTCTCGGATTGGGGGCGACTAAATCTAGTCCAGTTTAATCCTCAGAAGACACAAGTTTGCGCGTTTACCGCTAAAAAGAACCCCGTTGTCGTATCTCCTCAGTTTCAAGGCACTCCCCTTGTTGCCTCAGCAAGTATCGGAATCCTCGGCGTCGACATATCGAGTGACGTGCAGTGTCGTGGTTACTTGGAAGAGAAGGCCAAATTGGCCTCTAAAAAGCTTGGCGTGCTCAGCAGAGTCAGACAGTATTTCATGCCGGCACAACGCCTGCAACTTTACAAGGCGCAGGTTTGGCCTCACATGGAATACTGTTCCCATCTCTGGGCTGGGGCTCCCCAGTGCCAGCTCCTTCACTTGACCACATCCAGCGCAGAGCGGCTCGAATCGTCGACGACCGAGTCCTTTCCGATCGGCTCGATTCATTGGCGCTACGAAGAGATGTTGCATCTCTTTGCATTTTTTTTACCACGGGGAGTGGTCTGAGGAATTGTTCGGATTAATCCCAGCCGCCAAATTTCACGAACGCACATCGCGGCAGAACTTTCGATACCATCCACACCATCTGGATGATTGGCGGTCCACCACTGTGCGATTTAGAAGATGTTTTCTTCCTCGCACCACTTCCTTGTGGAATAGTTTACCACTAGCGATTTTTCCGGACCGATACGACTTAGAGACCTTCAAGAAAAGAGTCTACTCCTTTTTAAAAGGCCGGCAACGCAACTGCAATTCCCCTGGTGTTGCGGTTGTTCATGTGCGGCGGTAGTCACTTACTATCAGGTGAGCCGCATGCTCGTTTGCCCCCTCTCCTATAATTTTTTTTTAAATCGGCTATGAAAAAAAACGAATGAATATTTTTTCAAAGTTATGAGTTTATTAGAAAGATTGAACCTTACCATTTGGGAATGGAACACAACATCATTCAAATGACTGCCACGACTAGCCTTACAATACCCCATTCGATCAGTCCAATTTTTCAGTACATTTTCGATTGTTTGGGCCTCTATTTCGTCAATGGAAACTTCGATTTCATGTTTCAAGTCGTCAATTGTCTCTGTATGGTTAGCGTAACACTTGTCCTTAATGACTCCCCACAAAAAAAAATCCAACGGAGTCAAATTGCAGCTTCGAGGTGGCCAATTGACAGCATTTCGGCTGATTATGCGATTTTGATGATCGATTGTTACTTTGGCTGTGTAGCAAGTTGCGCCGTCCTGTTGAGACCAAAAATGTCGTCTACGTCATCCTCTTCAATTTTGTGAAACAAAAATCACTTAGCATGGCGCGCGGGCGATCGCCTTTCACTGTAACGGCGTTTCCTTGCTCATATTCGAAGAAAAGTGGCCCAATAATGTCGCCAGAGCAAAATCCGCTCCTGATAGTCACTTGTTTTGGATTCATTGGTTTTTCCACGATGACGTGTGGATTTTCTGAGCCCAAGATACGACAATTTTGCTTACTGACATATCCTCCGAGGTAGAAATGAACTTGAAAAAAATGAAAAAGGATGATTTTTCGGTAGAAATGCTCATCTTCGATCAAGCGGTCTTCGGCTCATTGAGCAAACCGAAAACGCATCGGATGGTCATGCGGCTTCAGATCTCGCACTAATTGAACTTTGTACGCATTCATACCGAGATCTTTATGCAAAATTCTTCTCAAAAAAGTGCGTGAAATGTTCAATTCTTGAGAACGATGACGAGTTGATGTTTATGGTTGTTCACGCACACTCTGAGCAACAGCAGCGATGTTTTCGGTTGAGCGCACTGAACGAGTACGTACACGGGTTGTTTAATCCAACAACGGTCCAGTTTCATGAACTCGCTTCATAAATTGATCCACAAACTGCGTTTTTGGCAGGTCAAAATTTTTTCGTAAATATCTTAGTTTGCGTAGAAGACTTTGGAAATAAGTTTTTAATATTTCCCAACTTTGTACAAGCGAAAAGCAACCCATTTCATAAATGTCAATCACAAAACAAAGTTTTCGGAACCAATGTTATCGGAAATGTCATGTCAACCTTAAATTAACCTAATTCCAAACGTTAAATGGCCCACCCTTTACGAGTAAATTATTATAATACTTAAGAAAATATTGGCTAGCAAATATGCTTACTAAATACCAAAATTTCATAAGTAAAGACCATCTATACCTACTGTATTAGTGATATTATTTTCTTGAAGACAGTAACACAATTTGGTAACTAATTGCGATTGGGGGCCGTATCTAGCAGTAGACCGCTATAATGATTATGACGATGTAGTTTACGCAAAAGTAAATACACTAGCAAACGCAGGGGTTGAGTCTCAAATTTCATATCACACTAGATACCCGAAATCGCTTTAACTATAATATTTAATATATCTTCAGCAACTCATTGATGTTGATAACGCATCATTTCCAGACCAGCAGCTTGAAAACAACTTCTAATGCAACGGTGTAGAGTTTCGGAGACATAACGTCATCCTGTCTTACACCTCCTAATAGTTGGATAGGTTTCGCATTCTGATTCTGTATTCGGATAGCCATCGTAGCCCTTACTAAACAAACACTTGAGTATTTAGTTATAACGACATTAGACTTAGTGCCGTTAAAGAGACTGTAACTTCACCCGAATTCGGACGAAATCCAAAACTTTCTCATAGTACATTTATACATACTCGCAAGGCAAAGTGGTAGACTGTAGTCTTCGGTCGTTTGTACAATATGTTGAAGGGTATGTAAGTGATCTATGGTATTAAGCTGTTTCGGAAACCGGCTTGTTCGAGAAGCTGGAAGTCGTGCGAGACAATTCGTAATGAGTACCGAAAACAGCACATAGCCGCAGCTCTGAATGGAAATGGTTGTACAGGTTTTTCACGATTATTGTTTATTATCATTCTATTGTTTGTTATTAGATATTACTCTAGAGTAATCTAGAGTAATCTAAGTGTATAGATGACTCGGGTATGTTATGCTCGCTTAAACTTCTTTACTTGTGGCAGCATCGTAAGATAGGATCATCTACTTCCCTTTAAAATGGGCGAGGAGGGCGACGGCTGCCACATGCGTCAACTTGTAAACAGGTGCTGCTTGTGGCTTGTGGTTGTGGTACTGGTTTGCTCGGGTGTGTAACACATTTATTAGTTTTATGTTCGAAAGTATTTTTTGTTGTGAAATTATTATAGATCATGATTTCCTTACCTATGAGACTAAATCCTTTTCATTTTTGACTAAGAATATTGTATCATTGTCCTTTAAAAAGGTAAAAAGGATATAAGCGAAGTTTTGTTTCGCCGCTTTTTCTCTAACCACGTTCACGTTTTGAAATGGTAGTAGTTAAAAAAAACATGAGTGCAGTTCACATGCTGTAAAAGTGAAACCTGAAGAAAAGAAGACCGGTAGGCGTATTACGTATCTTGCAGAAGGCTAGCGATAGCGAAATTAGAACAATAATTGCGGATAAATCGCAGTTTCGTATTAAGTATCAGCGATAACCAAGCTAACTAGCGACAGCGCTGCCTTGTGGTTGCTAGTTAGCTAGGGCTTGGTTATCACTGGTACGTAATACGAATCTGCGATTTATCAGCAATTATTGTTCTAATTTCGCTATCGCTAGCCTTCTGCGAGATACGTAATACGCCTACGGGCTAACAGGAAACACTGTATACTGTATTTTATTTTATTCTCTCGCAGGCTAAATCCTATAGATGCATATGTTTGTCTCTTTTTAGTGACGCTATTTCGTTTCTTCGAGTTTCAAATCACAACTATTCTAAAGAAGTTTTGACTTTAAAAACCTGTTGAAGTTTGACATACGAAATTATAATTACATCGATAAATAGGGAGTGTTAATTTCATTATAATAGACTTATTATTTCTAAATGTGTCCTCATAATACAGCGGCAGTTATTCTTAAACAGATATGTGTAAGGGATCGTGTTCACATGCGCAAAGCTGACATGACACGACGTAATAAACGATAGGTGTGTTATAAAATAAAACAGGCAACGTGAACCGGTCCGACTATGATGATCTTACAGCAACTCAATTGTAAGTACAGAGAATAAAATATAAGTATACACATATTACGTCAACGCAATGTGGAAAATTATTAATATTTATCGCTGGGCATATTCGCGGTGAATTAGCAACGGTTTAGAAAATAGTATGCACCAGAAAAATATTATTATTCACGTCCCATTAGACACAGATTAGAAGTAAGGATATCGATAACCACGGTTGGGAAAAACAAAGTTTTATTGGATTTTTACGAAAACATTTAAAGAGGATTGTGAATTTGTAAATTTTCATACAAAAAGCGATAACCCCCCGTAAACCATAGTTGGTAATGTTGTAAATATAATGAAAAACTAGGTCCGTACGTTTTTATTTTAAAGAAATTTTATGATATAAGTTATTAGCGTCTATATATCTCTATTTTTTTTAAATTGTCTAATTTCGTAAAGGTTGTGGGGGGAGGGGTGGACAGCACTGCGCAATCCTCTTAGAAAACGTATAAATAGTCTCCATCTATTCATGGACGTTTAATAAGACAGGACGCCAGCTAGAATATAGTGTAGGTGAATTCACTTCGAATAAATTTGTCTCCGGATGAGATCCTAGAAAAATTGCGCAACGTAGAAGTTAGAGACTCTGACCAATAGACCATGTGTTTATGAATATCAATCATGACACCGAATAAAAGATGAGTAGTCATTGCTAAAGACTAAAAGACCATCATAACTAAACCTTTCATCTAAGACGCTAGACGCGGGTGACGTGCGAAGTCCATTTAAGCACTCAACTCAACTGCGTCAACACAACTCAAAATGACAAATACCATTTACGACAATGACGATATCTATGGGGGAGACCACGGAGCAAATACAAAGATGTGTTGTAATTAGATTTCGCTATGTAACAACGCGTGACAATTTGCGGGATGAGGAGATGTTAAGTCATGCCCACTTTACTATTTTAGATCTACCGATAAATAGTAAAACTACTCGCATCATTACATATCGATGTTGCAATGTAGTTTAGCTACCTTGACGATAGATGGCGGCCTGTTTACAAAATTATTATAAAAACTATAAAAATAGTATTTTGGCGATTAAAAATTCTTTAGGACTGAATGCGAAACAAATTTCAATACCTCCGTATGATTATTTTACCAATACTGAGTTTTATGTACCTTTATATTTTTAGTTCCCATAACACAAAATGTTGCCATCTAGTGTCGAATATATTTTTAACATTTGAAAGCCGACGCAGAGGTTTTTCTAGAACCTTTTTAATAAATTAGGTATAAAATTACTTACAAATGAAATGTGACGCAATCCATAGCATTAGAGCGACTATCTCAGTAGTTTTTACACGATAAAACACAACACTTTCATCCTTTTCTTCTTAATATTATGAAAATACACCGATTTGCGTTTTTCAAAATAAGCGCACAGGACGAACGCAGACAGTATACTAAGTAAAGTCACGCCCACTGTGATGACGTCAGGACCTAGTCAGAACCACAATGCACAGTTGCTTATGCCATCTCCTCTTTGTATTTGCTCCGTGGGGGAGACTAATGCTTGGAGTGGACTTTGGACTGTCATAAATTTATGTCTACCATAAAAACGCAACGCCCCACTGTAACAACGGCCAGCGTACTCATACTAAAGAGAGGAAAAATCCCCCTGATATAATTTCGTCGCTACATGACAGATTAAGGATAGCAGAGAAAATAAAAAGGTTGACTGGTAGAGAATGCCTCAGGCGTTAAATCCAGGTTTAGTTTTGTAGTTAAGTTTAAACAAATAAAAATAATAAAAAATATTCCATCAATCCACTTTTTTCATAAGCGCCGGAAATGTCAGTAATAATCAGTGATCGATTAAGGGCGGAATAACTAAATAAAATTTCAGTAGCTGCTAGAGATAAAAATATCTATTGTACTCGTAGTAAAACAACGTCAAGGTTCGAGTCATCTGGTACTGCGAAAGTCGATTCGCCTGCACGATCTTTAACCTACGTGTTTATGAATCATTGTGTAAATAATAGCAAGTACTTATAAGAACACAAAATCATCAGTTAATAATTCTAATATCACTAGTTTTTTTTAATTTAACATTTCCTTGTGTAGATAAAAAGGACTTCTGTTCATAAACGTTATTTTAAACTTAATAAATATCCATGAGTCATTCTACATATATAAATTTTTGCTGGTTTTAAACTTGTTTTAGTACACTATAAGTTTTTTTTAATATTTCCAATGTAATTTGCCGAAAATCAGGTAAAGGCATTAGAAACATTTAAATACTTATCATAAATTATGAAACATTTTAGTTTTATAACACCATCACGATTGAACGTGCAACTTTAGCATTAATAGAATTTCATACTAGCCTGGGTATAGACGAGAGGTACGCACACAGTGTCGTACCCAATTAGTGCCCCCAACCGCCTTCGTATGTCCGACAGCTCCACCAGCAATGTTTGAACTATATGGTCGCTTGTGATTAAGCCTTCTTTGCGAGCTCTGTTAATTATATTTGTGGCCCATACCAGAGGCATCCAGTATTTTGACATTGGACTTTTTCCGTCCATCTTCTCGAACACTTTCCTTTCGCTCTCAAGCATAAGACCTGAAAAAAGACAAACATTGACTTTGGCTTCTCATTGTGCTACCTTGGATCGTTGTATGTACTGTGCACTTACCGGAGTCCACGACGTGTTGCCAAGTCGGGAACCTTCTCTTAACTCGAAGTGACACCCTTTGCAGCGTGATGACGTAAGCTAAGATAGCGTATCTGACTATGTTTCTTCTCATTAGTCTACCAGTCTCGTCCTGTGAACCATTATCGTAACATTTGTAATTATTTTAAGGCCTATATAAAATACAATTAAAAAAGCGTGCCATTGATGTAAAATAAATATCTATAGAAGTTAATTTCGAGAACTGCTAAACAATTGCAAATATAGTTTTTCGCATTAGCTCATTGTAAACAAGGAAACGCTAGCATATAATATAACAAGATAACGTCGTTTCTAAGGAAAAATAATAAAACAATGCTTGCGTATTGTCCGTCCATATTCGCGACAAAACATCTTTTGTTTCAGATGGCTTTATGTACTTTTTAATTATCATATACCTAACACAAAAATATTTTTAAAGCTGTATGGGTTAAATACAACATAAATAAATTAACGATAACAGTTGATGAATTATAACAGTTTCACTTTTATGTTCGGTTAGACATACAGGTGGTGTCACAGTCACTTTGACTTAAAGTGATAGAGACAGCACGAGACTACGGCATTTTAAAATTGAGTAGCATTTGAGTATTTGGGCATTAGAGCCATAGAACCTACGTATTATTTATGACAAATATCAATGACGACTAACATCTATTAATCGTGAAAAAGTAACATCTATGAGTCGTTTAGAATACGTGAGACTATAGAATTAAAAAAAAAAACGTTCTATATTTAATACTGAACATCACTATCGGCTTGGGATTCTGTAGTTAATAAATTAAATTTTAAATTATAATATATAATATGACAAAATTCGTTAAATTACTTATAGAATATTTCTATAAATTTAAAAAATCTAGTCATGGAAGAAAGATTGCATATTAGATTATAGTAAAATTAAAAATACTACGTATGGAAAATGAATACCTAATTACAAATGTCAATGTAATTACTTCAAATAAAGCTGTTTCAAAACTGCTTACTTTAAAAAATAATGCGAGTATAACCTTGTTTTTTGAAGTACTGTATTTTCACACAGCTGTTCTAATAGAATTAATTACAAAGAGAGAGAGAGGGAAAATATGTAAAATTTTGTCAATAAGTATCGGTACGTCAAAACATTTTAATTTATAAATATAAATTAAAATGTAATAATAATTTTTTTTCTTAATCATTCATTAAAATAATAGTTCAAGAGTATTTTAACGCTAATAATTAAAATAAGAATAGATTTTAATAAAATGCTTGGACTGACGATAATATTTTAATTGTGTCAGACAAATTATATAGTTATGATGAATTCATCAAGGTGTTCAGTCCAATTATTTTAATTAATTTAATTCCTGAGTAATTACCTACATGACTAATTATTTCATATTAAATAGAAGTCGATTTTGATAGCATGTATATTATAATACAATACTAGCTGTTTCCCGCGACTTTATCCGCGTGGATATTATTACGATTGGATTTCATAGGTTTTCATTTTTTTGCCCGGAACCCCAATTCTTTATTATATTTTCTAGCCTGAGTTACTTCTTCTAACGTCAGCTATCTGCCAGTGATCTGATCAGAGTCCCGTCAAAATCGGTCGAGTCATTTCAGAGATCAGCCGGAACAAACATACAGGCAGAAAAGCTGATAATCTGACATTACAAACAGCCACTTCAATTTTATTTATTTGTATGGATTGGAGTAAGAAAAATGAACTGAAACAACTAGCCGCCTCGTTGGTCCGGTGACCGTAAGTGCGTCTGTTTTTCTTGTGGTCCCGGGTTTGAATTCCAAGGGGCCAAAATCAGTTTTTAGGTTTTTCACTCAAGAAATTAACGGTAGCAGCCCGCAGTCAGGAAGTGTTTCACCCTCGTGCCTCGGAGAGCAAGTAAAGCTACACGCCACCGTGACTGATATTCGGTATGGAGGACATTATTATAATACACGGTGTGAAATTGGCAACGTTCTTAAAATTTAAACCATTTTCAAGAGGTTCATTTATTTTGTCTAAATGTTTTTTTCAAAGACCTACTTCTGATTATTTCTAGTCCAAATATAAAACATATGATTCGACAATGACACAACAACTATTATTCCTATTCAACAAACTTCCGATGTTTCGTTTGCCAGTGATTTGTTACTACGTTGTAGGCCGCGAGTTCGATCTACATGGTCTACAAACCAATGTGTTCCCGTTTTGCCACGTAAAGTTTATGTTTAGAAACACCTCCATGGCTCTGAAAAACAGGTAAGGTTTTTAAATAAACTTAAAAAAAGAAAGTGCCCGGAAAATTACAAGTTAATAAAGGAAATGGAATTTGTCTAATTGCAATAATTTTAATAATTTCACTAAATCTGTCGTATATGTTTTTTGATACGAGATATGATTCCTTCAGGAGTTTTATGTGCGGGATATAGAAAACAAAATTTACGTATTTAACAAACACTAAATTTATATATAATCTACTACTTTCGCCAAATTTTTTTAGGTGACAGAGCCACGCTGCAGCTATATTATGGTTGTAGCACGAATGGGTAGGGCCACGCTTTCACAGAATATTAGCGTGAAATAGCAGCTTAATGCTGTGTTTCGTATGATAGCGTACTGGAAACGAGGAATTCTATCTCAGTCCTCAGAGGTGACAACGCATCTGCATTTTGATCCTTAAGCGAGGATAAATGTAGATGTCTATGGGCCACAGCATCCACTAACCATAAGGTGGACTGTGTGCTCGTTCGTCACCATTAATTTATATAAAAAAAAAATATCTAAAAACTACTCGACGATTATGGAATGAATTCCTCAAAGACCTACGAACAACATTTCCGTCGATGATTCTATATTGCACTTAATCTCTATATATATAAAAATCAATTGCTGTCCGTTAGTCTCGCTAAAACTCGAAGCTGACTTGACGTGACGTGTCTGTGTGACGTGTCTGTCTGTGTGTGTGTGTTTCCCCTGCATGGTTTCGATTCACAATTGGACCCGGATCTCGACAACAGCTCCACCGAGCTGTTGTCGAGATCCAGACTTCACCCGTACGACGCGGGGCAGATCGCTACTATAGTAACACTTTGATTTGCATGTTGTTTTTAACATTATACGGCAATACTACAAATAAACACGTAGTAATAACAAATAAAGTACCTTGTAGTGGCGGTGTAAGAATAATGCAAAACCCCTATCATCCCGTGGGTGTCGTAAGAGGCGCTACATAGAAACAAATCACTTTTTATACGTGGTAGAGCCACGCTGCAGCTATATTAGTAGTATATCTGTAGCACGAATGGGCCGGCTCGATCGGGGAAGGACAACGCTCTCACAGAATACCAGCGTAAAATAGCTGCTTAACACTGATGTGTTTCGTATAGTGAGTGTAGAGAACCGGAGACCCTTTTTACTGGAAAAGAGGCATTCCAGCTTAGCCCTCACGGGTGACAACGCATCTGCATTTTGATTCGCAAACGAAGATAGATGTAGATGTCTATGGGCCACAGCAACCACTTATCATCAGGTGGACTGTGTGCTCGTTTGTCACCCTATCCTATAAAAAAAATCAGGAGATGGACAGCAACGTTTTCTGCATCTATAATATAAAAATGAATCGCTTAATGTGTTGCTAAGCGGAAATCTCGAGAGCTGCTGAACCGATTTCGATAATTCTCTTTCTATAATATTCCTTGAAGTACGAAGATGGTTCTTACGAAGAGAAAAATTTAAAAAATTGCCTGAAAATGTCTAAAAACAACACTTTTCTATATTCCTATACAAAAGATTCGTAATAATACTTAAAAGTCAATTTGAACTTTAATACTATATAATAAGGTTTAAGTGTTAGTGAAGGAGTTCCGGGAAGGCGAAACAATTGAGTGACATTAGTATCGTATAAATATTAATGTCAATATTTATAAGATGGTAACATTACTCAAAAATAAAATTAGGGTCCCGTGAAAAAAAAATTGATATCCATAAATCGTAGTAAAGTCACGGGGAATAAAACTAAAAAACCGCGATTGCGAACCCTTCTGCCAGGTGTGGCAACGATGGCAAATATTCTCCCTATGTGTCAATGTATGGTGAAGGGCTATGGTCAACAGTGGACTTTAGGCTGTAACATTAACTACCAATCAATAGACCAAAATATATAGAATATTAAAATAGACCAATAGGGCCGCTACTATTATAACTGTAACGGAAAATATGGTCACTTAACATGAAAAAATTTTCAAGTAAGTTGACCGTCCATTGAAGTTTCAGATAAACAAAGTGGTAAAATTAAAAATTTTGTACAACCGACTTTAATATAAAATATATCAGAACGTTATCAATGTAGTCGACGTCAATTAAATACGCATTATTAAGGATAACTCAAAACTACTGGTCGGATATTGACCAAATTTATATGGAACCAAATGAGAAGCACCAGCTTTCAAATAGAAAGAATCTTCAAAATCTATTCACCTAGAAAAAAGTTCTAAGGTAACACACATAAAAAGTACAGTCGAATTAAGAATCTCCTCTTTTTCTGAAGGCGTTAGAAAAACTGAATGCAATTTTCCACGTTCGATTTACTATTGAGTTGTAATCGGCGAATAAACTTATTAGTAAAGTACTTGCCATTTTATTTCTATAACGATTGGCTGTTACTCGTAAACATCGAATAGTTAGTTATGACAGCTGTTAACGATTGCTTGTTTTGAGTTGTGTTTGTAAAACAAATAATTATTATTACTACCTAAAGAAATGTTTGAATACATACGTACGTTACGTATACGCAATACTTTATCTTTATTGTTTGCCCAGTACATGCATACTAGATTTTGTTTCTAGCAACACAGAAAAAACAAACATCGGCATTTTGACTCTTAATCGGTGATAGATGCAGGTGCCAATGGACAATAATTTGTCACATTTACTAATAATAGTTTCATTTTCAAAAATAGGTAGTGTTAATTCAACTATAAAATATTATATTTAGCAACTGGTTGATATTTAGAAAGTTCAGCTGACCTAAGAGGGGTAAAAGTTGTTTTAGTTTGTCGCATTGTTGCTTATTGCTTGTAATAAAATCCGTTACTGATTCGAACCTTATGCAATATCTTTGGCATAGGGTAATAAAATTGTAAACAGAATCTTTCAGGTTGTGTTTTCTTTTTAACTTTAAGATTACATGACGACGGTGAAACAGGCCTTTACATATCTAGACTTCAACGGATTCAGGACATTTTTTCACATTTCACACATTCACTGTCAGATTTTCAGACACAATACTAAGACCACAGTAATGAACTATATGTGATACACGGGACATTTAATGTATAAAGGTATACTCGAATCAAAATTTACCTTGAGCAGAAGCTGTTTTAAATAGTTATGAAAGGCTTTTAAACTACTCTACATCTAGAGTTCATATTGATATCACTCGGCTAGAATACACAGCGGTAACTTACATTTATTTAAAACTAGCTGTTCCCCGCGACTTCGCCCGCGTGTTATTTGGGGTGTTCATTTTTTTTTTTTGCGCGGAATCCTAATTCTTTTTCTAATATAAAAGTGGCCTAAGTAGTAACTTATGTAGTAGTAGTAACTCCTTGTGACATCAGCTATCTGCCAGTGAAAGTCCCGTCAAAATCGGGAAAAAAAATAAAAAAATTTAAAAATTGTATTTTTGTTATAAGTACCGTATAAACTTTCATATGCATTTAGTAAAATGTTGTAATTTCGACATTAGAAACAGACACTTCAATTTTATTTATTTGTATAGACTATAGTGACTTGCAAATAGAATTACCTATTCCATACTTGTGCCTGACAAATATTAATTAAACGTATAAAGAGCATGTTAAACAAAATTGGCACAATAAGTGAACAATGAAAGAGAAAAAAAAAGGACCAACCTACTTGTATTAGGCACGTACGAAGATTTGCGCTTTGACTACGGTTGTCGCTTTCAAAACAAAGCATATCTATACCTTTATACAATATTTTTTAGAAAGAAACAAAGAATCACTTCATTTTGACACAAACCATGACGTACCTACACAATCATATACAAATATATATAAAAAATAGATAGATATAAAAAACGACTTTGTAAGTCGTAAGTCATGCCAAAAAAAAGTCATCACTCAGAATGAATCGCGGTAAACCACAACGTTAATAATTTTCAGTGTTGACGTAGGGACCTTGGAGAATACTGTCCCAATACTTAATAAAATAACGGGATGATTTTATCAAAAACTGATAACGTATGTACAAATATAGAATATGTTTTTTTTTAAATATGAAAAGAAAAAAAGAGCTTTTAGAGGTATTTAATTAGAGGTTTATAAGAAAATAACTACCCGATTTAAATAATGAATAAAAATATTTGAGGTATTTCTTAATCTAGATTCTACACTATGTATAACTAATTAAATAACAAAAAATAAATAAAAAGGATACGAGTAAATATTATAATATTAAAAATGGTTTTTTATGAAAAAAAATCTGTCTATGTTAACCACAGCTACTATCAATACACTCTGATGGCATAAGAACCATTAAAAATGTCAAACCACAATCGTACCATATACATAATTATATTATAACGACCAGTCTAGCTAGTGCGATCATATCGGCTAGGTAAACGCAGAATGCCCGTCATGATGGTATCTAGTTTTAGCATTTCTTAAGAAATACGTGACTGTAAAATGTTCTTTTAGGTGTTTCAAAAACAGTTAAGAAGTAAAAAAAAAAAATATTTTATACGAGCCAGTGCTAATATCAGTATTAGTATACCTGTCGCAGATTTGACACAATGGGTTTTTATCTCAAACCTAGGCTTCTGCTTAAATTTTATCATAAACAAGTTCAGGTATTTGATTAAAAAACAGAATTAAGCAATAATTTTTTCCGGTTCTTCATCAAAAGCCTAAGTTTTTGATCATAGCCTGACTTTTTCATGTAAATAATAAGGCTTGTGCTCAAATTTTATCTTAAAGAAGTTCAGGTTTTTGATCAAAAAACAGGATTTTTTCAGGTTCATGATAAGATTAAGTAATAATTTTCTAGCGGTTCCTTAAAACGTTAAAAAAATGTTAAAACCCGATTTTACCATAAACCTGAGCCCGATCTATTATTGCCATTTTCCCAATTTTTTGGTGTCGATCTGTCTTGTCGAAGATAGTTTGACAACAGAATTAGGTAAGGATCTGAATATAGTAAGTACCATACATACAAGCTTTTCTCTGATATGTTTTGCTTTATGTTTTCTTCGAAATTAATTTAGAAATACGGTAAAATCTTCTTCATAAAAGGAAATAAAACTATGTTAAAATTATAAAATTATACTCGTACACACAAACACAGAAGCAATCATCCGGCCCAATCTGAAGCAAATAAGCGTTACTAGGTGATAAATTAAATTAAAAATTACAAAAAAAAAAACCCGAAACAACAACGTTTTTCTTTTCGTTCAGGAGCTACGATGCCACATACAGACACACCGATACACAGATACACACTACAAACTTATAACACACCTTACTTTATATGTACGTGGTAGAGCCATGCTGCAGTTACATTAGTATTATAGTTGTAGCACGAATGGGTCGGCTCGACCGGTGAATGACCACGCTCTCACAGAATACCAGCGTAAAACAACAACTTAACACTGCTGTGTTTCGTATGGTGAGTGTAGAGAACCGGAGACCCTTTTTACTGGAAAAGAGGCATTCCACCTTAGTCCTCACGGGTGACCACAGTATTTCATCGGAAATAAATCAACATATACAAGAGCAAACACTGGCAGCATCCACCGCCAACCAGTTAAGCCGTATGCTGGCCGTAGAGTGAGAGAGAAGGTATATATAAAAACTAGCCTACTTGAAATGCTCTCTCGAAAACGTGGTTAGCTCTTAAACCAATAGCAAGAGTGATCACATTCACAAATGTGTTGCATGTTTATTATTAGTAAAATAATATATACATATAACTACTTGAGAGTATTTTTATACCTTTCGATTTTATTGATGTGTGAAAACAGTCAAGGTCCAAAGCTAAACATGGTTCTCTGCCGGTGTGGAAAGGGTTTGCCATAATCACCATGCTTGGCGAATTGACGACCGCGTACTAGACATATCTATTTACATAGGTATTTACATCATTTACATACACCTGGTATAAGCGAGATAGCTTATACAATAGATGATACTTATTTATTTCATAATTTAATTTAAATCTTTGACATGAAGAATTGGGAAGTGATGTGAGATTAAACAAATATATATTTCTTTTAATTTCATTATAGCATGCAAATTATAAAACACTGCAAAGGAGCGAATCTTTTGTCTAATGTTTTTATTTCTTAGTTTATAAAAACATCCATTACAAATAAAAGGTCGTCCGCTAATTATCAGACATTATTTTTAAAGGACGTAGACTGTAAATAGGCACTCCTCCAGCAATTTATATGAGGTCAGTAACTGTAAGGTATATTTTTAAGCCTCTAATTGCCTCAATCATTATGTTGGAAGTAATTATAATGCATAAAATATTAAAATTTCTGACTTAATTATAAAATACATTTTGCTTGTATATTTACTGGTAATATCAAATTTAAATTTAACAATTGCCATCGATATTTTATAACATTTATCGACTAACGAAGCCACATAATATGTATTATGTTGTGAATACCTACTCCTGTACAGGTAGTAGAAAGCAGAAGCGTACAACACATCTCGACTGCCATTTTAATATTTTAAAATCAATATGCAAGTGTTCATAGGGGCCCGATAGCAGACAGGGGGACATGAACAGGGAGGCGAATGAGTTGACCCAAAGCGGTCAATAACATTCAACATTACACAAATATAGCTAGGGCAACCGCAATTGTTGCATAACAAATGAATATCAAGTTGCCTTTGACTGTTGAGTAGTAAAACGACCTGCAAGTTACTTTGGCCTAATGACGATTTCGCATTTTATAAATCGCATAATATATCATAATATAACTAACAGAAAGTTTTATAAAAGTTGCTTTTCTAGCAATATACGAGTAGATCTCATTCTATCCTATTTTCTGCCTACTTCCAAAAAGGAGACGGTACTCAATTCGACTGTATGTTATTTTTATGTGTGTTACCTTCATAACTATTTACTGGGTGAACCGATTTCGATGATTCTTTTTTATTTGAAAGCTGATACTTCTCGTGTAGTCCCATATGAATTTGATAAAGGTCAGACCAATAGTTTTTGAGTTATTCTTAATAACTTATATTGAAGTTGGCTGTACAAAATTTTTAATTTTAAATTATTCGAAACATGTTTCTTTTTCTCTTTTTAAATAAATATTACATTTTTTAAATACATTTCTCATCAGTAAATACATTCCATGTGATTCTTTGTCTGGTAGTGGAGACCCGGTGGCTGCAGCACAGGGAATCCTAGTATTGCCACCAGTCTCTACAACTAACATTTGTATGTTACTTAGTATTTGTATGATATATATGATGAAGTTTTTAATGTAACTGTTTAGACAACATTTTAATTATTCTAACAAATTTTTAATCTGGTGTATAAGAACTTAGTGCGTAGCGCTTGTGTTAAGCACATTTTAGAATGTTAACTTGTACTAGTTGTAATATTCCTTTGTCGATTCTGGAGGGTCAAAAAATAAGGCATTTTACAAAAAGTAAAAGCCGACTTCAAATATCTAAAAGGAATATAATAATGTTAACGTAGTTCTAAAGTAAGGGTTTTTCTTTTTATTAGTATCGATTTTTGGAAGCTATTATTATGTGGAAATCATTTTATTCCTTTTAGTTGTTTGAAGACGACTTTTTATTTTTAATAAAACTTTTATTTTTGACATCACTAATTTACCAACGAAAAAGTAACAGGCTCCAAATCATTGTATCAGACATTCTATCAGTGTCAGTGTATGTAATCAGACCTTAAAAATTTAAATTAATTGTCTTTTTCTTTAAAAAATAAACTCAGCAGAGAGAAAATATTGCTCATTTTCATCTACAGTGGAGGCGTTTTACATACGTATGTAGCACATGGACAATCATTCAGATCAGAAACTATTTATTACCTGCCATTATCAAGCCATAACTATTTGTAGGCCACCTACTTCTTCCGTGGGGGATTCAAGTAATAAACTAATATTGTAAGTTATTGATATTTTATGTAAAGACCCTAAAATATATCTAATTATGAAATTGTAATGAATTGAAGTTTATTTGTGATATTTTATGATAAATTTATTCGTAAAATACACAAAATAAAACTCAGTTCAGTCGATCAATTAATTATTAATTTCAAAAAATTCATAGTTTTATGTCCGTCATGCTTGACTTATCGTCACATAGAGAGTAAAGTGAAAAAAATTTAGCCTAGTCTAAAATCACCAGGAATAAAGGCGCTAAACACGTGTTGAGTTAGTTATTAATTAACATTCCATACATTATTAATTGAATGTCATTACATAATTATATCATTTACTGTAGATTTTATTCTGATATTTTCTTAGCAAAAAGGTAAAATCTAAACTATCACTTTGTTTAAGCTGTGTAATTTTACTTAACTTTAATAATAATGCAATCATGTAGCTGTCTTTAAGCATTCAATTTCGCACATATTGTTTTATAATCAGCGACAGGTGATGTTTAGAAACTGATTAGGCTTGGGCAAAAAATATCGATACATCGAAATACCGATATTATATCATATATATCGATATATATTGTCGATATTTTTTTAGAGTATCGAATTCGTATCAATTTCATATATTTTAAAATGTTGTACTAATCGACAAAACGTTATGCTACAAAAGCATTCATGTTTGTGTTGATGTGGTTTTTTTCGTCGTCCAACCCTCAGTAATAAAATTTTGGGCCTTATCCTTAGTACATCATGCAAAATATGACGATCTATCGAAATTTATCACGCGATATATATCGATACTGTTTAAAAATATCGATACAATATATTATATATCGTATATTTTTTCACTTGTCCATCCCTTAACTGACGCATCAGTTGTTTCGTAACAGCGCAGCGTTTCAATTATTTCACGTATCAAGTGCGACGTAACTATGGAAATTAATAGTCGCAAGAACGGAGCACTAATCGTTCTCCGGCGAGTCGGCGCACGGTTACTTATGAACACAGTCGCAATGTATACATTTCAGTTTATATTCGTATAAAAAAAGTAGGTGTAGGCAAAATTATTTTGTAGCTCACTTCAGTAGCACTTTAATCACATACTTGTATTTCCGCCTTCAAGCAACACTAAACAGTATGCACTCGTATGTGCATACAATTTAAAAACAAGTAATTTTAGTTTATACTACTGCTTACTTCAGTAGAATTTTAATTAAATTATTATGAAAACGGATCTAGATGGTAGCGCTTGCTTTCTTTCAAGGAGTTTTCACATATTTCTGCCTCCAAGCAACAGTAAACTAAGTATGCACTCAGCACCAAGATACGTGGTTTCAAGGGAAATAGAGTTATTGCATTATAGTTACAGGATGAAGTGCAGTGGCAAACAAGCAAACCATATAGTGGCACTGTTCGAATATCCACTACCCCATATCATCCCTTGGGTGTCGTAAGAGGCGACAGAGGGAACGAATCAGATGGTGGACAGCAGCGTTTTTCTAATAACAATTAGAAAATAAAAAAATTGTGTTTGCTAACCCACATACCAAGCGTGGCAACTATGGCAAATATTCCCCATATGAAGCATTCTATGAAGAAGGCCTATGTTCAGCCGTGGACATTGATTGAGATCACTGCGACGATGATGATGTGGCTGAGGTGAGCCATTCTCATTGTACAAAGTTTTCATTGCTGACAAGAAAAGTCACAAAGCCACAAATGTGTACTCTTAACCTTCTTAAGTGGCTTTTGGATGTCCATGTGCGGCAATAGCTAGATATCCAAAAATGTACTGTAGACTCGTTTGTCACTGTAATGTACGATACTATACGACTTAGGAACCTTCAAGAAAAGAGCCTACTCCTTTTTAAAAGGCCGGCAACGCATCTGCAATTCCTCTGGTGTTGCAGTTGTTCATGGGCGGCGGTAATCACTTACCATCAGGTGAGCCGCATGCTCGTTTGCCCCCTCTCCTATATATAAAAAAAATATTAACAATAGTGATATTACCAGGAGCGATTGCGAACAATGCGACAACTATTTATTACTTGGAAGTGTTCTTGTGCTGTGTTCCGAACTGTATGGTAAAGAGTTTGTTTATCACTTCAATTTAAAAAAGCTATTTGGCAGTACGAAATTTATGTATGTACTTCCAAACACATAAACACCCACTTCGCTTTAACGACGCAAGCACGAACTATCTACTTTTAATCTTCCTACTTAGTGTCTATCGCAATCTCAGAGATACATCTACAATTTGTACAAATATTTACTTCAGCTAGGAATCAAACCCAACTTATAAATCAGGCTTGGAATAAGGCTAAATAATTAAGTATTATTTTATAATCAAGATAAAGGCTTGCCTAAATGATGATTCAGGCACTGTGTAGCGTATTCAATATTTAATAATAAACAATCCCCTAGCTATAACTGCATATTAATGATAAACTCGCGATACCATCCATAATATCTGGATAAATGGAGGTCCACTAATATGCGTTTTATCAGAAGTGTTTTCCTCGTATAACTTTTCCTTGAGGAATCAACTACCACCTGCGACTTTTCCGAACATATATGACTTAGGGGCCCTCAAGAAAAGAGTCTACTCTCTTATAAAAGGCCGGGACTGCACCTGCAATTGCCCTGGTGTTGCAGTTTTTAATGGACGGCGGTAGCCACTTACCATCAGGTGAACCACATGTTCATTTATAAGGTAAGGTTATATTAATCATATGAATATTATCATGAAATATATATTGGCAAAATTGTGACGAATAATACGAGAAGTCAAACACTGTAACGGTTTCATAATAATTGCTAGTTTACTAGAATCGCTAGTAACTGCTGCTACAAATATTATTTTTAGCCTCCCGAAGAAAACAGACGGGTGTTATATGTTTGTAGTATGTATCTGTGTGACTCTCTGTAGCATCATAACTCCTGAACGGATGAAATGATTTTAATTAGGTTTTTTTTTCGATTGCAAGGTATCTTTCATGAAAACGATGAAGACCAAAATGAAACCTATACTGAAGGTGGTGGTGTACTTAGAAGACGAAACCAGAAAGACGCCTAAACGCAGATGCGCAGTTCATCATGAAAAGACGGCATTCTGTGAAGCATTCCCCCATTTCTATTTTAAAGAAGGTGAAGAGACGGAAAAACAGTTTCTTCATCCAACGATTATGCGCTCCGAAACAAGAAGGTCGATTATGATCAGATGGAAAAATTCGGTACTTACATTACTTGCCCCCTTAAAAAAATACCGAAAGACGTCTGCACAAAACTACAAATGGATATTATAAACTTAATAATGACAGCAAAACACTTTCACTGTCCGGTTTTCAGACACAATAGTAAGACAATAGCAATGACCTATATGTAGTGCACGGGACTGCGAAAGGATTAATCGAGAGTGTTCTCAGCTATGTTTCAAGGAAATCTGTTCAGGCGTCATCAGCTCTTTTTCTTTCAGGATTTTTTTTTTAAATTTAAGTTAGTGATGCCGTCAAATGATTTGTATAAATGGTATCTAAATTTTTTTATCCTGTGCTCCGGTCTACATGCTACAGAAAGCCAGTCCAGTCGCAGTCAGTATTTTTAGACATTACATTGTAATTGTATTGTGGCCAACTGTATTCTGTGGTATAACACTATTTCCAGCTAAGTAAGAGTAAGCACTTACATATATGCACTGTTAAAACCTGTTAGCAACTCCTAATTAATTCGTTGATATAATTTTATCTACATTTAGTGAAATGCGACTAAAGTTAAATATTGTTTAATGTTTACCACTTTATAGTCACTTTTTAAAGGAATGAATGAAATTTAATAAATAATAAAACTGTGTATATCACAATACTATGATCTGACCGATGACCGTGCTTACGTTGTAACAAAAAAGTATATTTATCGACGCAGTTGTGTCGCAGACGGATGTTTACCTACGTGACACTCAATTGTTCTTTTTGTGGCGTGAAAAGAGAAGACAAAAGGTAGATATTTATCAATTTAACTCCACATCTACCACGATTCTCAGTTTCAAGTTTCCGTTGTCAATTACCAGTTGAATAACATTGGCTTATCTACTAAAACGATCTCATTTTAAAAAATCCACTGGAGATCTATGAGGTGACTTTACTAAGATCGACAAACAATGAGGTTCTGTGTACGACGCAAATGTCTTTTTATATAATATTATGAACACCGGTTTCTTGAAAATGGTCGAACTGATTAAATTACTCTTTATTGAATATTATATATATATATATATATATATATATATATATATATATATATATATATATATATATATATATATATATATATTAATACCTAGGTGTGGTCAAATAAAAGATAAAAAAACCGTCTCAAATGATGACAAAATAGCGGCCGAAGATTATATTGCAATAATTTTGACGATGTTCTAATTGTTAGAATTACTAATATAGTCTATAAAAGTTCACTGCTGAACACAGGCTTATTCTTTTTTTTTATTTAGGTTATTTTGCCGTAGGTGCCAAACTTCGCAGACGGGTTGGCAACAGGATTTTTTAATTATTTTGAGTTGCCCGCCCGTGTTCTGTTTCAGTTTCCATTAGTTGTCTCTTTCGACACTCACGACAGACGGTTGAGAAATCGATAGACACTACATTAATTAAAATCCATCCAACGGTTGGAATGCTTCGAAGGTATGAAAAAGAGTATAGCTGAAGCTGGATGGATATTAAAATGTTTTAATATTTTACTTTCCTTATAGCTTTGATATTATACCTATTGTTTTGTGTATTGTTATTATGATTCTTAAATATATACGAGAAGGTATTATTTTCTTTAGAACGTTATGAGGAAAACAGGCGTATTTATTTATTTTAAAAGACTCACTGGGAACATTTTGACTGGCCTGTTGGTCTAGTGGTTAGTGACCCTGACTGCTACGCCGGAGGTCGTGGGTTCGATTCCCACCCAGGACAAATGTTTGTGTGATGAGCACGATCATTTGTTCTGTGTCTGGGTGTAATTTATCTATAATATTTATGTATTTAGCAATATATAAGTATGTTTATCAGTTGTCTAGTACCCATAACACAAGCTCTGCTTAGCTTGGGACTAGATGGCGTTGTGTGATAGTTGTGGAATATTATTATTATTACATACGGGTTAAGCTTTACACTTGAGTTTAACTTTCCTTTCGTTTCGTTAACGTTACGTTAACGTTATAGTCTGTGATAATTTCGACACATTCAAATCTAAATAAAAGTAAAACAAAATACCGACATTACCGTAATTAAAAAGTACCGACTGCGCGCTTCCCCATTCAATTTATTTTTGAAATAACACAGACTACACCTCCTGTCGCGTCGCTACCCTTTCATCCCTAGGGGCTTGTTAAATCTATACATACATACAAATCATTAAAATTGAAGTGTCTGTTTGTAATGTCAAAATAACAGCTTTTCAATAAATGTATATGAAAGTAAATGCGGTACTTAACTTATAATAAAAAAAACAATTTTTAAAACTTTTGTCTGTCTGTTTGTTCCGGCTAATTTCCGAAATGGCTGAACCGATTTTGACGGGACTTTCACTGACAGATAGCTGATGTTATAAGTAGTAACTTAGGCTACTTATATTTTAGAAAAATTTATTTCAAAACTCATGAAATCCGATCATAATAAGTTAAATGAATTTATAACTAGCTGTTACACGCGTTCGAAGTTGCTGAAAACAGCTAGTTATAAATACAATATACCTTAATGAAAATACATTTGACTTATTTGTTACATTATTTAATCGTGCACTATGCATATAAACTGTACGGGTATTTATCAATACTCGTACATTTTATATGCACGAGTATTGATTGAAGGCGTCTATAGGACCTTTTCATCTTCATTAGCCCGTAGAAGTCCTTCGACGGACATGAGCCTCTCCTTTAGGGATTAATCGTTACGATTGACAACCGTATTGACGATCACAGTAAACAGATTGAACTCCGGTCCAAATAGTCACCTTATCGTTACTGATATATGCAATTAAATAGAATGTCAGTTGAATACTTATTCAAACAGCATTTGTTTGTTCTTCAAGAATACTCAAATATTTTAGAATTTTACAAATTAATTTTGAAAATTGGTACAGTTTGTTTTGGATTAAAATAATTAAATACTTATTTTTAAATTTTTCGAAAATCTAATCATATTAATATTAGGGTACAATGTTTGCGTGGGCAATTTCATGGTAATGAGAATACACTTAAAACGAAATTATGGTAGTTATGGATAATACATATTTTCGAATTTTACAAAATGTAGGGACAGATATTGTTTTTTCCACCCTTAAAATTAAGTTCGATAAAAATTTGTATTTAGACTTGTGATTAAAAACTAAGAAACATGTGTTTCAGTATTTTTGACAATTCTACACTAGATGAAATGGATAACATTAAAGATGAAATATTGTTTGAAATTCTGCCATGTTTAAATTATATCTTTGACAACAATATTATAAGCTAACGGTAGGGGATGAACGCTATTATAACATTGTGAACTATTTTGAAGCGATTTAAAAACACAAGATAATGAGATGAAGTATAATGGGAATTATATACGTAAATTCCAAGTAAAAAAGGATTAAGCACGGCGAATACGTAGAGGGAAGGAATTCCACAAGCGTACAGTTGTAACAAAAAATAATTAACATTCAAGAAGGAGGATGAATGTACGTACGGGAGTACGAAGAGGCAGATTGTTAGAGTGGTGGCGGGGACTATTCGAAAAGCCGTAGCCTAACTTAAAATCTGCGATCATTATTATTTCGAAATATGAGAAAATTTCCATGCGGTAGCTTGAGCTCTCCGTATTATGCGATCATATAATAAGTGTGGGTCACAACTGTCGTGGACGCGGGTAGCACCGCGACACGGCATATGAGTTAAGAAATCGACGTGACCGCGGCACGAATAGCTAGTTATTTATATTTATCATTGGTAATCGCCACGCTTGTGAGAATAACTTGCAATACAATATCTGTCTTCGGAATAGCTTGGATAATGTTACAGCCATAAGCCGTATTCGTTTTACTACTGAGCACAAGCCTCCTCATGTTTCTAAGAGCGATATAGGGCAATTAGTCAAACGCTCTGCTGCAGTGCGCGTTGTCTGACGACTTCGCAATATTTTTTATTCCTCCGCCGTTCAGCAGTCTAGGTTTTCTCGCGATATTTCCCTTTAACACCGAGCATGTGGTAAATCGATGTATTTAATGCATAAATAGCATTTAAACGTTTCAATGGTGTCAGCAAGAATAGAATCAAGAGTTGTTTAGCACTGAGTCTCTGAGCTACCACGGCTCACGACTAGGATATTGTTATAAATACACGAAACGTTGTGGTAATAAGTTGACGAATGTTTTTACCATTAAATTTCCCGATGTAGATATGTAAATAATTGTAGATTAGGAGCGCTCTGAGACACAAATCGGTGGGATAGTTCGTTTTTGGCATCATTTCATGCTTAAGAACAGATGGTACTTAGAATAATTTCTTTCATTTGATATTTTTAATATGGATAGTTGGCCATTAAAATAAATTGGTTAAATTTAATCTAAACTTGCACAATAAGTGCTCCGTGCCAAAAATATAAATATTACCTACTAAAGCTATGTGTCTTATCTTTTTTCTACATTTTTATTAAACACTTTTAAATGACAGCCATGGCGAATCTGGTGTAATGCGCTAGCCATAAAATAACAAAAATTAGAGAGGTATTATTTTTAATTTATTATATTATCTCTATCCTGCAAAAAGCAGTAGGAAACCCAACGAGATTTCAACAAGGAATCTCGTTGGGTTGTGTTACGGACAGCGAGAGACCCGCCGCCCCGTCGCCCCTTCGTTCCCCGTTACGTCCCGCGCACCCCGCACGCCGGCGCTGATCACGCGATATCGGGCAACCAATCAGCGCGCGTGCGGCGAAAATTGCCATCGGGCGGCTAACCCCACGAAATGAAGCGCTCTCATCGGAAATATAAGAAGGGCGCCTCGGACGGTCGTTGTTCATTCGGGTTCTTCGGGTTCATTCAGAAGCATTCATTCGGAAGCGGCACTCGAGAAGACAAGGAAGAATCAAGACAGAAGACTCCATACTGAAGACCTCCCTCTTTGTATAGTGATTTAGTTAATAGTGCCGAACCCTTTGTAAATAGTGAATATAGTATAATTAAAAGTACCATCTTTTCTTCGAGCAGTCCCCTAGTATAGCTAACCTCACACCGCCAGTTAAAATACCAAATACAGTCCACTACTCTCCATCCACTTTATCTTGGTCCATCGTCGCCGGATAGCAGCCAGAAGAAGGAAGAAAGAAGAAAGAAGTAAGAAGAAACAAGAAAGAAGGCAGTTATAGAAGAAAGAACATAATTACAGAAGAGAGAAGATTATTATAGAAGATCTTCAAGGAAGAAAGAAGTTCGTCGACGAAGAAAGAAGATCGTCGGTACTAATTTCTTCCCTGTTTCTTGTTACGCCTACGTCATACGCGTCTATTGTCTGTTTCCAGACAATTTCTTGTTTCTTAACCGCGTTTACGCGGCCAGTGGTCACTCCCTAACGGTGCCAAACTGTGACCATCTGGTAACGCCCTTGTGGCGGGAACGACATCCATACGTGTGTCTTTTTAAAGACTGTACGTACGTCTTTTTGAAGACGACCGGAGGTCGCAACGTGGGACCATGAGGAAGACACGAAGCCAGAAGACACGGAACGATGATGACACGCCGGTAGGAATGCGCATATTCGAAGAAGCACCCGCGTCCCCGTCCGATTATCTCGCGATGGCACAAGCGCCCTCCGCCGCGCCCGCTCTCCAGGCCCCGCCCGCGCCAGCATCTACGCCCGCGCCCGCGCCCCCGCCGCCGCGCCCCGCTATGTCCGTGTCCACGACCGATCGTTTGGGAGAGGTTAGCATTTCCGCGCCGCGTACAGAGACACTCGCCGCGATTATAGAAGATTTTCCGTCTACAGAGATTAGTTCGATAGTACGTACCGTCGCGCCTGTAACAGACGTACATAGGCCCGCGCCCCGCGCCCCGTCGGTTCGCTCCGTTCGTTCAGCCCGGTCGACGGCTAGTGCGATAGCTAAATTAAAGCAAATTGAATATAACGCCGCGGAGGAACTAGCTGCAATTAGGAGGAAGCAATTGCAGTTGGAAGAAGATCTTATTAGGAAGAAGTACGCTAGGGACGTCGCGCAACTGCAAGAAGAAACAGATAGGGAAAGTGTCAACGAAGACGAGTTAGTTGAAAATAGGGTACGCGTTGATAGGTGGTTAGAGAACGTAGAGACTGTGCGGGGGGAGTCGCCTTCCCGCCCCTCTCAGCCCGCGCCCCGCATCGAGTTAGAGCAGACCCTACCGAACAGGGTAACCGGTTACGACCACAGTGAAGATGCCCAGGGGAGGACGGAAGCGAATAACGTTCAACCGCGCCGCATAGATTCGGTACAAAGGGAAGATGGAGTCGCCGCAGGAATGAACCAGGTGGATCGTCGTGTACGGGTTACGTCGCCGTCGCGCGTCCAACGCCGCACTCTATCGCCTACACATAGATCGCCACATCGCCACGCGGATCGTAGATCACCGTCGCCGCATAGGGATGTAGGCGTACGTAGATCGCCATCGCCACATCGCCGCACGGATCGCAGATTATCGTCGCCGTATAGGGATGTAGGTGCGCATAGGACGCCAGCGCCACAGCGTAGGCTAGAGAGAGATAGGGATAGAGATAGGTCGCTTACTCCGCGAGGAAAGGATAGGGGTATAGAGCGACTAGCGGAAGCTCTGGAGAATATGGTCAGAGTTAGGCCCGCTGCCGCGAAGCAGACGCAGGACTTGCCTATTTTTAACGGTTCGGCCGCGGAATGGCTAGCGTTCAAAGCCGCGATGAAAGAATCCACGCGTCTATATGGATTCACAGATACGGAAAACATGGCAAGGTTAAGAAACTGCTTACGCGGTGAAGCTAGGGAAGTAGTATCGGCACTGCTGTTTACCGCGAAGGATCCAGCAGATATTATGCGAATATTAGAGCAGTGTTTCGATTATCGATCGCGCGTTAGAAGAATTGAAACGCCTTCCGCGCCCGGGTCAAACCGCACAGGAACTAAATGCGTTCGCAATAAAGTTGCAAAATATCGTGTGCATTTTGCAAAACGTCGACGGCAAGGGATATCTGCAAAATCCAATGCTTACTAGGGAGGTAACGAGTAAGTTAAGCCCTCACTTACGGTCGCGTTGGTGTGATTATGCGGAGCACTACGGGAGTGCAGACGAGCCGGACATCGTTACACTGTCCAGGTTCATGATGAGAGAGGCTGATCGTGCGTTGAGTCATGCCTATACGTCCGTAGAGCCGACTAAGGAATCGCCCGTAAGACGAGAGGCGCCGCCGTCGAAGAGGATAGTGACACGCCGCGTAGAGAATAGGGCTCGCGACGTAAAAACGTTCACCGCACAGGAGGACACCGGTAGTGCCTCTTGTATGTGCTGCGGAGGTGAACACGCGATCGCAAAGTGTAGAAAGTTAGCGCAAATGGGTGTGGACGACCGGTGGAATTGGGTAAAAGAAGACGGGGTATGTTTTCTATGTTTAAACAGTAAACACCGACGGTTTAAATGTAAAGCAAAGAAATGCGGCATCGACGGCTGCAACGCCCCCCACCACGCCCTCCTTCACACCCGCAAGACCCGCGCACCTGAGACATCGGCCAAACCGGATGAGACCGTACTCGTCGCGTCTAACGTCGGTCGGAATGCATCCGTATTGTTGAAAGTGTGTCCCATTACGTTACGTGGACCACACGGTAAGGAAATAGACACGTACGCGTTGCTCGACGAAGGTTCGACTATTTCGTTGATCGATGACGACTTAGCGCGTGAGTTAGGAGCGGAAGGACCGGTAAAGCCGCTGAATATTAGGGGAATAAGCAATAGTCAGCGCGAGGCCGATAGCAGGCTAGTCAACATAGGCATACGTGGAAAATCGCGCAGCGAGATGTATAGAATAAATGCGCGTACAGTAACGAATTTAAAGATAGGTTCGCAGTCGGTGAATAAAGAGTGTTTACGTCTAAAGCATTTACGCGACCTACCGAGCTCGGTTTGTTATGAGGACGCCAAACCGAGATTATTATTAGGAGCCGACAATTGGCATTTAATAATCACCCGTAACTTGAGGATAGGGCGTCGAAGGCAGCCTATAGCTGCACGTACGTTATTAGGATGGGTGATACAGGGAACCGTGCCGCGATTCACGTGTAGAGAGGACGGTGAAACCGTGTTACACGTCGTAAGCAGTAGCGGACGGATAGATAGGGACATCCGAACGTTCGCGAGTCAAGACGAGGAGATAACGGAACTCCTCAAACGGCAGTACGAGATCGATTCCATCGGTATCTCGCTAAGGAATAGGCCGCGACGGGAAGAGGAACGCGCTGTCGAGATATTCCAGCGCACCGTCAAGAAGGTCGGCAATCAATACCAGGTGGGACTGCCATGGAAGGACGACGACGTGCGGATGCCTCCTAGCTACGAGATGGCTGCTAGAAGACTGCGGACGATCGAGAGGAAGATAAACAAATCGCCAGAAGTATCACGACTGCGGCTGCCTAGGTGCTATGCTCCTACGGGGGGAGTGGTAGAGCGTCAGCTCCACGTGTTCAGCGACGCAAGCGAACGTGCGTACGCATCCGCGGCGTATTGGCGATTACGATACCGCGACGGAACGGTTAAGGTACGATTAGTGGCGGCCAAGGCGAAAGTCGCCCCGATAAAGGCGCAAAGCATACCACGGTTAGAATTGCAGGCAAATCTGATAGGCGCGCGACTCGCGGAATTCGTGCAAGGCGAGCACAGAGTGGTAGCCGATAGGGTAGTTTATTGGACAGACTCCACTACGGCGCTCCATTGGATTCAAAACGATACGGCGCGTTACACCCCATACGTAGCACATAGATTAGGGGAGATATCGGAGAAGACGTCACCCGAGCAATGGAGGTGGATACCGACCGCAGACAACATCGCGGATCAGGCAACGCGCATTAATTATACGTACAAGGAAGAGAGCGACAAATGGTTTACGGGACCGCCATTCCTGTACGAAGAGGAAGATCGATGGCCTCGACGACGGGAAGAGAAGGCAGGGGATGAAGATGACGAGCTGGAGGAAGTCGTGGCGCACCAGAGCGACACCAGGAGCGCTCCACACCTGCCAGACATCGAGAGGTTCTCTTCTTACGAGAGATTGGTCAGGGCCACCGCTCGGATATTACAGTTCGTCGATGCCATGAGAGGAAAGGCGCACGGACTAACATTGGACCACATCCATAAAGCAGAGCGGATGTGGATAGAGCGAAGTCAACGAGAGAGTTTTGCTGAAGACATCAGTCGACTGCAGAAGGGAAGGAACTTGGCAACCGGCAGCGCGTTAAGGAAGCTCGACCCCATATTCGAAGATGGCGTACTGCGAGCTAGAGGACGGATTGACGCAGCCAATGTGGACAGCCAAATGAAGAGGCCCATCATCCTGAACGGACGCCACCAGTTTGTAAAGCTGCTTGTGGAGAAGGCGCATAAGGAAGCAAGCCACGCCAACAGGGAACGGGTAGTGAACGACCTACGCACGAGATATCACATACTTCGACTACGACCGACCGTACGAGAAGTGGAGCGGAGATGTCTGCGGTGCAGGGTACGCAAGGCGACACCACGGCCAGCGGTTATCGGAGATCTACCACCTGAACGGTTAGGGGCATTCGCGCGACCATTCACCTACACCGGAATCGACTATTTCGGGCCTATAACGGTAACAATAGGACGTAGGCATGAAAAACGGTGGATAGCGTTATTCACTTGTTTGACGACGCGCGCGGTACATTTAGAGATAGTTTATTCCCTAACGACGGACTCGGCGATATCGGCATTGCGGCGCATGGCGGCTAGGCGTGGGTGGCCACGGGTCATCTACTCGGATAACGGGACAAACTTTCATGGGGCGGACACCGAATTACGACGGGCGATGGAAGAGTGGGCACCCCTGCTGAAGGACTACGCGTTGACTCGGCGGACGGGTTGGAAGTTCATCGCGCCGGGTGCGCCGAACCAGGGAGGCGCATGGGAGCGTCTCGTGCGCTCGCTGAAGACCGCGCTCGAAGCCACACTCAATCAGAAGAGCCCACGGGAGGAGACATTAGCGACGCTCCTCACAGAAGTCGAAAACACCGTTAACTCTCGACCGTTGACGCACGTACCGGTCGACATCGACGAAGAAGAGGCATTGACACCCAACCACTTCTTGCTGCTGGGACCATCGAGCCTTCCAGTGACCGCGCCGTGCACGCCTAATGATCGTCGGGCGTGGAGAGCGGCGCAGGGACTTGCCGACGAGTACTGGAAGCGCTGGGTGAAGGAGTACCTGCCGACGCTGGTTGCGCGCGGAGACTCAAGGGACGTGCAGCAGCGCCCGGTACAAGAAGGAGACCTCGTCGTGGTGGCAGACGGAACCATGCCGCGGAACGTGTGGCCAAAAGGAGTTATAACGAGGACCTTTCCCGGACCAGACGGCGTGGTACGGAACGTTGAAGTGAGGACCAGGGGCGGATTGCTGCGGCGGCCGGTCAGGAGGATCGCCGTCCTCCCGAGTGCAGCCTAGGCTCGCAAGGCTACGCCGGGGGGAGAATGTTACGGACAGCGAGAGACCCGCCGCCCCGTCGCCCCTTCGTTCCCCGTTACGTCCCGCGCACCCCGCACGCCGGCGCTGATCACGCGATATCGGGCAACCAATCAGCGCGCGTGCGGCGAAAATTGCCATCGGGCGGCTAACCCCACGAAATGAAGCGCTCTCATCGGAAATATAAGAAGGGCGCCTCGGACGGTCGTTGTTCATTCGGGTTCTTCGGGTTCATTCAGAAGCATTCATTCGGAAGCGGCACTCGAGAAGACAAGGAAGAATCAAGACAGAAGACTCCATACTGAAGACCTCCCTCTTTGTATAGTGATTTAGTTAATAGTGCCGAACCCTTTGTAAATAGTGAATATAGTATCTTTTCTTCGAGCAGTCCCCTAGTATAGCTAACCTCACACCGCCAGTTAAAATACCAAATACAGTCCACTACTCTCCATCCACTTTAGGTTGGGTTGGTGCCTCATTTCCAGTAATTAGGGTCTCCGGTTCTCTACACTCACCATACGAAACATAGCAGCATTAAGCAGCTATTTTAAGATGGTATTCAGTGAGAGTGTGGTCCTTCCCTGGTCGAGCTGAACTATTCGTGTTACAACTATAATAGCTGCAGCGTGGCTCTATCACGTTTATTTGATTTTTGAATGGAATCACCTCTATGAATTATGAAGATAATTAAAAAAAAACTAAGTCATTTCCTCATTTCATTCTTTCGTGCTGGCTCTTTCCCGGACAGAGATATTTTTTTAACCAATGGAAAAACAAACTGACTTACAGTTTGCTCCTCAATCTTATAATGCAGTTATTGATTAAAAGATAATCTTGATAGTTCCAGTGGTGTCAGCGGCGGTTGACACGACTTAGAGCTTACTCCTTTCTAAAAGGCCGGCAACGCATCATCAAATCCCCTGGTGTTGCAGATGTACATGGGCGGCGGTAGTCACTAACCATCAGGTGAGGCGCATGCTCGTTTGCCCCCTTCTATAAAAAGAAGCTCAGATTGCTCTTATAATTTTTATTTACTCATTCATCCTATCAAAGTCCTATCTCGAATTTTATTTCTTTCTGTCGCATCTTACTACACCTACAGATGATATAGAAAGTGATAGTGAATGAGGACCACTTAAAAATGAAGTGTAATACTTGACAGAGTTCATAGCCGAGAAGTTAATTTGTTGGAAAAATATAAAGGTTCACGTTTCTCTTTGTACTATTAGTTATATTTCATAATAGTTAGATTCGAAATAAATAAACCATAAAAAATGGTAAGAACTAAAGGAAAATTAATAAAAAGGTAAGAAATGTACAAAAAATGAAAGTGCAAACCACTGAGGCATTGTTTTGTTTATTTATATAATTCTCTAGAAACTGATAAACTTATATTAAAAACTAACTTCTCAATTAAATGTACATTGTGTGACAAAAAACTTCACCTCAGTGTCAACTAGCGACATCTGGTGAGCAAAAGATTATTAGCCCTGTCATTGCATAGCGTAGACAAAATGATGTAGTTTTGCCTAAAATAATATTAAATATATCTGTAAAATATTATATACTTAATAAAATCTCTAATTACTCTATTATAAAGCAAAATTAATAAATGATAAGCAATCAAACATTATGCTTTTGCTTTTACATTATGACACTTTGTCATATCGTATTATAAATTCGAAGAGCAACGACTTAAGTTGCGAAAAATAACCAATTGACTAAACTTCTTTGTTTTATTGCGGTCAAGGTAATACTAGACTGCAGTAAATTAAACTTAGTCACGAAATGCATCTGCATTTTGATTCGTAATCGAGAATAGATGTAGATGTCTATGGGCCGCAGCAAACACTTACCATCAGGTGGACTGTGTGCTCGTTTGTCACCCTTATCCTATAAAAAAAGAAACGATAGTTAAGTGGCTAGTCAAAAGACATACAATTGCCTTCAAATAAATACTAAGCAATTTCTTTATTTTCTATATCAGTTCATAAAAGTCTACAGCTGGTCATGTACCCCTCTTGTAGTCCAAACAAAAAACGCTCTATTTGCATCAATCGCCCTTGCAGTCGGATTGTCAATGTTACTAATAAATGATGTATTAGATGACAACAAAAGATAAAATTAAAAATTTGTACGACCGAATTTAATATAAATTATTAAGGATAACTCAAAAACTACTGGTCAGACCTTGATCAAATTTTACACCTGAAGTATACACCCTTTGAAACAAAAAAAGACTTTTCCAAATCGTTCCAGGCGTCTTCGAGTAATCGGTGAAGAAAAAAAAAGATTCCGACGAATTGAGAACTCGGTTGAGAACTTTATGAAGTCGGTTGAATTGACTTGAATGCAATAGTAGAAGTTATCGAAAATAAATCTATTAAAAACCATAAAGGACGTAGTTATGAAAATACTGAATATGGAATTTTATTCGATAGGAATTATCTATCTTTATATTATAATACTTTTGCAAGAATTTCATCGTTATTTGAATGCATTAAATAGTTTAACAAGTGATTTTCATTCAAAAATAGTCATGAAGGTTATATATATACATATACACACAACATAAACGCACGACGCTCAAATTCTAGGTCAACTAGTTAGAAGCTGGCAAGAAATACTAAAGCTTCCGTGTTATTTAAGCTGTAATTATATTAGTCTAGTCTAGAGTAGATTATCTAACAATAATTCAAATAATTAGAATTGAAGACTACAATCCTTCGATGATACGTTTTTTTTTAACTTATTATAAGCCATTGCTTGACCACAATCTCACCTGGTGGTAAGTGGAGATACAGCCTTTGATGGTAAATCGCACTGTCTTATCGTAACAAAAGCCTATTCACTCTTGCCTTGAAGACGCCCAGATTGTATTCGGACGGAAAGATAGACGCCCGCAAATTATTCCACTCCTTTGCTGTACGCATTACAAAAGACGAAGCAAACCGTTTGGTTTTAATGCGTGAAATATCGACAACAAAGTAATGCGAGTAACTTCCAATTTGTACCTACCTTTCCTTACCCAGAAGCTGAACGTTCTAAAATTTCTTACTAGTACACGAGCAACCCCAGTTCGGTTCTCACGGCAGCACAGAAATTTTTTAGTAGCAGTTTTTATTGACCGATAGCGACATGCACTTCGTTGTTCGCGGTACTTCAAGATTTTTGGCCGGCCTATTGCCACTTTACAGCTTATTAATCCGTTGAGCTATGTCGGTTGCCCTGGCTCTAACGAGGATATCTTCATTACAAATTTCAATATCACACAGGGAAACTCCGAACGAAACTCGGAAACGGTTGAACCGATTTCAAAGATTTTTATTTTATTAAATATGGGCCCACACCTGAAGTATAGGCCTATATTTTAGAAATACACTATAATTTTTCAGTAAGAATTTCACCCCTAAGTGTGGCAAAATAGAGGACAAAAAGTTCTTAGTGTTTCATTTAGACATTTAGTCTTTACCTTGAACTTGTGACATTAAAATTAAAAAAAAAGTTAAATCGACTTCTAAAACAAAAACGAATAATTTTTATACAATAGCTTCTCAAGTCAGAGTTTTAATTCTTCGATACACGTCTTCAGGATGTTGCTGGAGTGCCCCCGTTAATGCCGTATATCAAGTATATCTGATAACGCCCTACATAAATATTTTTTCCACTCTTATTCGCAAAAGAACTGCGTCACTGATGTACTGCACCCCACAATTTAGTGGGAGCGCCAAAAGCATTCTTAATGTTATTAGCGAGAAAGAGTATTTTTGAGTTTTGCGGCACTGGATGCATGAGCATGTCTATGTACGAGTATGTACCCTGTGCGTCGGACAGGCACCGAATCATAGTTCAGATATATGATTATAATATATTTGATTTCGAACGATTACCGATTACTTACGTCTACTGACATGGATTTTAAGTCTTTCATTTGTATCTAATAATAAATTATGTAGGTACTACATGGTCTGCAATAAACGATTTTATAACAGAAACAACCTTTGCACAAATATAAACATGCGCACAATTTCATAGTAATTACATATACATAATAAAACACAATATTCTTATGAGAACAATTCGATCGTAAAAAATAACAATAACGTACAGTGCTTCGCAGAGGCGGTGAGTTTTTTTTTTTATTACAAATAATATACAAGGCCGCAATAAATTATTACAATAATTATTGCTATAATTAATTCCTTTTTTTTTAAATACATTACCTTGTCTGTGTTTCCAGTTCACATTTTAGTATAGCTGATAAATTCACGGCAATTCTATCGCCACCTAAAAGAATTTAACTTTTGGAAAAATTAAAATTCATATTTAATTGTTCGCCTTGCTATAATGTAATATTTGAAAATTCTTATTTTACACTCTAAGATATTTATATGCAGCAAAATGCCAATCATTATTAAGTTTTTGTACCTAACCGCAAACGTGCAGTAATAAATTGAGCGCACAAATTATAGGTCCCTGAGTAAGTTCAGTACATAAGTGCTTAATATTTCGACATGGCGTGGAAACGACGTAATTTTTAATTGGCCAACGATATTAAGGGTATATTTACATGAATCGTATGCTGGAGAAAATCTTTTAGTCTCATGAATTATTATTTATCTGTATAAACTGATAAATATTGTTTTCTTTATTCAGAGTATAATAAGGAACAACATTTGTAATGGACTTTTTAAACCTATGCAAGTACTTTTTTACTTTTGATGTTTTTAGACTGTGACAATATCTTAGTAAATATAATATACTATTAAAATATCAGTACGCATATTTATTACTTTTGATTTTTTAGACTGAAAATATCTTAGTACATAGAATATACTATTGAAATATCAGTTAGCATTATTGTATAAACTCTGTGCCTATATTAAAATTACGTTCCAAGTGTGTTCAATAAACAATGGTATTATACTGTTTGTATTACAGATAATCATAAGAACAAATAAAATAACTGCACGTAGCTACGAACCAATTCAAAGGGAAATTCAACAAGTTAGTGTACAGAAAGGTCACGGTCGCTCGCAGAAGCTGTAGTGGAAAATATTTCGCAGATGCAGCGTGCAATATATGTATAGGTACGTAGTTGTAACGAAAATCCGAACGACGCGACTGTTGTATTACTCGCAAGCAGACAACTTTTTCTATATCATAAAGTGAATACGTATGCATTATAGTATTCTATGGTGAATACGTATATTGATTAATATTAAGAGGTTATCAAAATTCATACAAAAATATATGTGTTAAGTAGGTATCTGAAAATACACTCATTGCTTTAGTATTGCATAAGAATTATTTGGTAATTTTTTGTGAGCGTCCATATATTTACAAAATTATCAACATGCATTCTTCGAATTAGTAAAATCTTTAGTATAGGTACCTACTCGTTATGTGTAAATAGTTTAGTATATATAATATATATAGAAACTATTAAACTAACGAATAAAAAATATTGTTTCAAACGACATTCTAGATCTAGAATTTTGGCGAAAAATTAACGGGCTGTCTGTTAATGCTGACCCCACTAGATGGAATGACGACTTGCTAAGAAATGCAGGAAGTCGATGGATGCACGTGGCTTAGGACCGTGCTTTGTGACTTTCTTTTAGTGGCATATGTTCAGCAGTGGAGTTGAGATGAGCTGTAATGATGATGATGATAATGATGCTCATATTGATTAATAAGAAGTTTAAAACGAGCTGCAAAGCAATTATTGCATAATATATAGATACTAAACATGCAACTAATATAAGTACTAAGTGAGTGCGACTAATAAAAACCACGAACATTTTTTTTTATTTAAATAATAAAACGTTGGCCTAACTTCTAAACTGAACTTAAAACTAAATGAAATTTTAAGATATTTCTTGGTGAGGTGTCACTTTATTAATCACCTTATTTTAAGTAAGTAAAATGCAGCTCTGTTTAAATAAAAGATTAGCCACATGTTCAATATAACGCGAAACATTGTTACACAAACAGAAATTAGGTCGCTCCAACTATATCAGGCGGCTCGGTTTAATTAAATGGTAAACAAAATTAATGTTTATTTGTCTCTGTTTCCGGACTTTGTAGTGTCTCACAACCAGTCGCTCACTTAATATTTTATTGACCAGATTCATTATTTTGGACTTTAGTATTACTCGTGTGGCTTGACTTTACGTATTACTGGACATGTTATTATTCATTCACGCAAAATAGATAAAATAAACTTTCAGATAAAATCAACTTCTTTTGTACTTGCATCGATCATTAATGCTGTGATATCAGAATTTAAAATAATATCAATGTACGAGAGACGTTCGACAAAAAGTGAGAATGATACAAGCTCTTATTTAAACTATTTCCGAGATTGAAGATTTTAAGATTATAAAACGGTAGTCGCTGCAGTACAGGATTTTTTGCGGCTCAGAATGAAGAAATCTTTAGAAAGAGTGTTTTTCGCATAGACAAAAAACATTCCAATAATATTACGCCAGAAAATGATTATGTCGGGCAGTAAAATAAATTTAGGAAAAATTAACTGTAACAAACACATTCTCACTTTTTATTAAACACCGCTAGAACCTAATAATAAAAAAATTAAAAATCATTAACTGGCATTTTTATAACATTTTTATAAAAAAATATGTTTATTATAAACATAGATGGCTTTATGAAATATCACAATTGTTTTAATGGTATGCCAGTTAAAATGATCGGAAAATAAATAAATAATGGTATGGAATACTTGTCTTGTCTTTACTTTACTAACCGCTCCAGGTATCCCCGCCGAGATGAAGAGGGCGAGTGTGTCGGGCCAGGGTAGTAGCTTGTACTGCTCCCACCATCGCTTCACCACCAGGCTTACGTAGAAGCCCAACACGAACGACATCGGTATGGACTCACTCTGGGCGCCGAAGTACTGCCGAACTTTCTCGAATACCCTGAAACATCACCGACATCAATGTTCTCGGTCGAAACTAAATGTCTTATCGTAGCAGATAGCAGCATTGTTCGCATGAGCGTTATTAATTTTATGCGGAAGGCGTATTACGGAAGGCCGCACAAGAATCTAAGGCGTTATGTAATTATGGTGCAATTCCATTTTCATAATTATGCGGAGGAATTATCACTAAATCTATTATTCTGAAAATTATGAAATTAATCGAAAAACGGTAACACGTTTGCCAATTCTTTTATAAAACTAACATTTTGCAATTAGCTAATAGTAGCAAAGCTATTCGTTCATCTTCTTCATCTTGATTAACCCTTAAAAATCCACTGCTGAAGATGGAAACGATTTTTTGAGAATTATTTTTAACCCACAACCAAAAAATTTTGCATCATTAAAAAGTTACCAAACTAAATGAAAAATCATTTAAGTAAATGAATGAGATAAGGATACGCATAACTTATATATCATATGAGGTTCTTTGTCGTAAAAACAGCCAAAGCATAAATTATATATTTTTTTATAAAACAACACTCGTCATCTTTACTCTTGATAATGACATCAGTTTAAATTCTTTTTGTCGAAGTAAATGTCAAATGTACATCGCAGTATTTGTAAAAAATTCAATGAAAGAGAAGTATTATATTTATTTTCATTATATTTATATTTATTTGGCCTTATTTAAATAAACACGACCGGCGACTTTATTTCTAAATGGCCAGTTATTTACTGAAGAGGAAGGTATACCGTGGGGTCATTTAAGGATACTCGATTTTTAAGGCAAGACCACTGGGGAATTTCTTTATTTGAAAATTTAGACATGGCCAGCCAGTGTTCTTTTATTGACTTGTAGTATTTTAGAACAATTAATCTAGTAACCTAAATCTGATTACTCTGTTATTTTTTTTTTTGGAGTTTATGGCCTGGCATCTAGACCTTTAGGCCAATTACTCTGTGTTAGTTATTAAACTAACACAGACTAATCAGATTTAGGTTAGTTACGCATGTTACTAAGTACTTAAGATTCGATCTGTAGGTAATATATAAAGAGACGAATTATTTATCATCCTTTCTACCAATTAAGAGAGTAAAGAGAGGACTCTTTTCGTATTATTGTTCTTCGATCAATGTTCGATTGTAGTCTATATAAATGTCAACAATAAGTTATAAAAAACCTTTAAGGCTTATTAACGGGAGTAGAAGCATTAATGTGTGTACAAATAAAACGAAAGTAAATTTATTTCTTGCGATTTGCTACAAAACCAATAGCCTTCGTAGTGTTGCCTTTAAAATATTTTAAAATCAAAACTTCCTACAAAAAACCTAAGCTAGAAGGCTAATGTGTAAAAACAATTTTAATTAAAAGTTCCGGCAGTCATAACATTTTGAATCAACAAACAAAATTATTGTATTAATTAAAAAATGTAAAATTACATATGATTATTTAGAAGTTAAGTACTATAGAGCACCTTAATGCAACTTGATGATATGTGTTCTTAATCTATTTACTGAATTTCAAAGGTATGCTGATGGAAATTTTTTACAAGTTTTCAACACTAATTATACTTTGCTTTTTGCTATATCATATTAAATTACATGCACCGGTTTTTCCTGAAGTCTTTAATTTAAAATTCATTCAATTTCTTTACGTTGTTTAAAAGTATGTAAAGTATGAATCTTTTATGCGCCTTTGGTTCGTTCGAAACAAGAGTGCTCAGTTTTAATAGTGTATTGGCCTTACACTAATTTGTATCCATGAAATCAATTCCGTGAACCGTGTAGTGGCGGTTTAAGAATACCTACATCGTCCCGTGGGTGTCGTAAGAGGCGACAGAGGGAAACTAAAACAGGAGATGGGCAGCAGCATATTCCTGATAACAACTTTATAAAAATAAAGAAACTGGCATAAAATGGCAAAATCCCCCTATGAGGCAATCTATAGATAAGGCCTATGTGCAGCAGTGGACTTTTATAGCCTGTATAGACAAGAGAAATCAATTAAGTTTGTATAGTAGCGTTACAATGATTGGCTATGTTAGCAGGTATGGCAAAATCCCCCTATGAGGCAATCTATAGATAAGGCCTATGTGCAGCAGTGGACTTTTATAGCCTGTATAGACAAGAGAAATCAATTAAGTTTGTATAGTAGCGTTACAATGATTGGCTATGTTAGCAGGTATGGCAAAATCCCCCTATGAGGCAATCTATAGATAAGGCCTATGTGCAGCAGTGGACTTTTATAGCCTGTATAGACAAGAGAAATCAATTAAGTTTGTATAGTAGCGTTACAATGATTGGCTATGTTAGCAGGTATGGCAAAATCCCCCTATGAGGCAATCTATAGATAAGGCCTATGTGCAGCAGTGGACTTTTATAGCCTGTATAGACAAGAGAAATCAATTAAGTTTGTATAGTAGCGTTACAATGATTGGCTATGTTAGCAGGTATGGCAAAATCCCCCTATGAGGCAATCTATAGATAAGGCCTATGTGCAGCAGTGGACTTTTATAGCCTGTATAGACAAGAGAAATCAATTAAGTTTGTATAGTAGCGTTACAATGATTGGCTATGTTAGCAGGTATGGCAAAATCCCCCAATGATGCAATCTATGGATAAGGCTTATGTTCAGCAGTGGATTTTTATAGGCTGTATAGATAAAATCAATTCAGTGTGTATAACAGCTTTACAATGATTGGCTGTGTTAGCTGTATGCTGTATGTTACTGTATTTTTACGGGATAGCTTCACCTCAACAATCAAAATCAAATAATCCCCATAGTATAAAAATTACTCTCTAAGGAAATAAATAAAGATTCTTTTATTTGGTTCCAAATATAACAAGGTTATATAGTTCCGCGGCTGTGCCACTCTGAGAGAGACTACTTAAAATATTGTACATAGGAAGTTTTGCTTCTTGAAGACCTTAATTTATTTTTGAATGTAAATATTACTACACTCAAAGATATTTAAAAAGTTGCTAGCTATATCTGGGAATCGAATCGGAATAAATTTTCAGAAATACGAAAAGAAACCATAGGAAAAAGCATTATAATTTATTTTAAATAAACTCAAATGTAAAATTTCCCGGTGTTCCATGATTTTAAGAGAGAAATTAATTCTTATAATTGAAATGTTCTTTTGTATCGGTATTGTAAAAATAGAACATTTTTTTGTACATTTGGTCGATTCGATTCTCAGATGTAAAAAAGTAAAGTTGCAGCCTATTTACGTCCCACAGCTGGGCACAGGCCTCCTCTCATTTCTGAGAGGGTTTCAGGGCAAGGAAATGTCTGCCGCGCTGCCCCAATGCGTATTGACGAACTTCACATGTCGTCGAAATATTTTTTTTTTCTTATATCTCAGACATGCAGGTTTCGTCACGATGTTTTGCTTCACTGCCGAGCACGTGGTAAATCAGCACTTAAAGTTGCAATTAACAATTTCATTGGTGCCGGCGGGGATCGAACCCGGGTTGCTCGAGTACTGTGAAGCTTACAGCGAGCGCTAACCACCATTCGCTAATCATCATTCTCAGATGTGGCAGGCAATTTTTTTAAAAATCTTGCCATACAGTATTACTTACTTTTAAGAATAAAACAAATGATCTATAAAACAAAATTTCCTTTCTGCAATATCTAAAGTACTTTCCTCTTGTGGCATAACAAACCATATAAGGGCTTATGATAGGAAAATATCCTAATGTCTAGGGTCGCCGTCAACGAAATCGATGAGGAGGACTATATATCTATACTTTCCTCTTGTGGCATAACTGTGGGACGGCCTATATAATGCGTAGTAGCCGGATATTAGGTATATCCTGCAAAAATATATACGATAAATTTATATAATCAAAATACTTGAAAAAATCCTGATGACATATCGTCCCGTGGGAAAAGAGCAGCAGCATATTTCGGATAACAGCAAACATACAAAAAAAACTGCGGCTGCCAACACGCTCGCCAAGCCTGTCCTATGGCAATATATGTGGCGAGAGTTACAAAGAAACGGGCCCCAGTAGATTAAAATAGAATATAATGACAATAGAATATTATTTATTCAATATAGATTACATGTAATTCTTATTGAAAGTCATTGTTATTTTTACCACTGGTTCGAAAAAAAACTATGTCCTGGGAAGAACCAGTAATAAAACCAGACTTTTTTTTTCATAGTAAATTATACAATATGATAGGTTGTAGAAATTGTTTACAAAATTTATTTTAGAAACAGCTTGGAAGGGACCACCTCATTTGAAGGGGTTGCAACCATGTATTTATTTATATTATAATAACCCTTTTTACACAGTGTTTGTTTAATAAAATATTTAAACTTACTAATATAGAGACTTTATTGTAATAGCGTATACATTGCCCCATGAATGAATTAATGACTCTGTGAAGTCGAGAAACTAGTATGACTAGCTTGTGTTTGTTTCTACTGTAATTTGTTCATGGTGTATATAACTTTTTTATTGAAACTACTGTTTTTTGTGAACATACATTAAATTTACGTAAATGTACTGAGCGGCCAAATTTAATATATTTATTTCTTTAAAAAAATTCTGAGAGACTCTTTCGGTTTAAGGTTGTATAAAGCACAAAGTGCCTTTTTCGGCAAAAAAAAATCATTTGAAAATCAGCCACATTTCCCCATAGCAAAATCCCATAAGACATTATAATATGGGAATAACTGAAATAAACTAATCTAGCTGTCTCGACACTAGTGAGACGTCCAATCCTTTTTACAGCATGAGCTTAGTCTACTTAGCAGTTAAGATATATGACGGCACCACTGAAACTTTGCGTCGAGAATGATATCAAGAAAAATAGGGGATCCCACAGGGCTTAGTTAATTTAAAAACACATTGGATCAAATTTTTAACATTTGGAGTTGTAAATTTTATACATTTAGTTTTATTGACGTTTAAATGTAATTTCTTAGCGTTAAACCAATACCCTAATTTTGATGTAGCATTATTCACTTCGTCACATTTAAATGATTGACGTTTAATTTAAAAATCCGAATATATCATGATTATCACCTACAAGGGAAAGTAAGTCACTAATATAGACTAGAAATAGGAAAAGGACGAGAATTGAGCATTGAGGGTCACCCATTAGTACAGGTGACCCGGAAGAACTTTTGCCATTGATAATAACTTTCTGCGTTCTGTTACTTAAATATGAAATAATAAGTTTAAGAGATGTGTTCTTGACACCATAGTATTGTAGGTTCCTAATTAATGTCTCATGGTGAATATAGCCAAAGGCTTTGGAAAGGTCACAAAATATACCTAAATATCCCTGTATACTCCAATGCACAAAACACAACTCCGGCGTTAGTTGTCGAGCTTAACTTAACGTCTGATCTAAAATGATTTTTTTTTAAATTTTACTAAATGTTGGTTAGTACAGAAATTGTTTAAAATTGCCGGCGTCTAATGTACTACCAGCTTTAAAATAAATAAAGGTATGACTTTATAATGTTTCATTAAGGTGGAAGCGCCAGGGTAACGCGCGAAATTAAAATTTTTTGCAATTTGCAGGTCATTGTCAGGTTGTATGTTTAACAAAATATGATTTGCGACCGTAACGAGTGTATTTATAGAATTATAATAATTATAATCATCAATACAACCGTCTATATTCGTATAATTCCAATGTATGGCCATTTCCAAAAAAACTTATTTAAAGGGATTATATGAACTTAAAGGGTTGTATTGGTGATTTTAATGATAATAATTCTATAAACACATACTCGTTACGGTCGCGAATCATATTTTATTAAACATTTAACCTGACCCTGACCTGCAAATTCCAAAAAACGCAAGAAAATTTGAATTTCGCGGGCCAACCTGTACCTTTCACTGTATTAAAAATACTGGCTAGATAAATTGCTGTTGTATGTATTATAGATTCTGTAACTTTAACGGAAATCTGTCCATTTCTTAACATTAATAATTTTAAAATATTTAACGATATCATTTTACAATATTTCATAGAATGTACAAGTATTTGAATAAGCCTTTACATTTTGTTTAAGCAATGATTCTGCTACAATAAAAGAATAATTTGTTGTCAAAAAAGGAACATATAAAGAACAGTAAAATGTTTCTCAAAAGCCGTAGCAACTTCTTGATCAGATTTAGTTAAGTTGTTGTTTATGTTCAATTGAAAATATGAGATTGAAAATATGAGATGCGTGGTTTGACCTTACCTGTTTCAACATTAATTATACTCCACGTCGTTTTAATTTTTTGGATGCAGTTTTAATTTTGTTGCTTAATCGTAAATTAAAATACTTTTTTTTTATTTATTAAAACGCTTAGAACACTTTAAATATTTTTTAAATATTGTATGAACTTAATGGGAGAAGTTTCAAGGAGACTGATGTTAAAGTCTCTACGTATTACAACAGAGTTGTTTCAAAATATGTAGCGCTTTGTGGTATTCTTTGGGGGAGGCCTATGTTTAGCAGTGGACTAGTGGAAAACTGTAAAGATGATGACGATGATGAGTATTTTTTCTTTTCAACGAGTCAATTGAAGAAAAAAGGCTTTTTGTTATATATATATATATATATATATATATATATTAGCTTTTTAGCTTAAATTAACTTTAACTTAAATTAAAAAGTTATTTTACTTCAGAGTGCAAATGATGCCTGGGTGGGGGAAAAACAAAGGCTAAATACAACTTTGTATTTAGCCTTTGTTTTTTTATCTTGATGATATTTATTGTTATTACCAATTTAACGGTACTATCCAATGAGTACTGACAATTATTGTATTTGGGGCAGGTTAAAAGTGAACTCAAAGTTCCGTGAAAATTGATCAATATTGGCTGTAAAATTTTAATTTAATTAATAAAAATAATATAATTTGATAAGATAACATTAACTCGTTTATTTTTCTTCAAAAATTTGTCAGTCCAGTACAAATAAAATTGAGACGAAATTACAGAAAAAGTGTAACCAAAAATAATCTATACGCAGAAAGTCGAAAGATGCAAGGGGCTCAGGACCGTGTTTTATGGATTTCCGTGGGGGAGGCCTATGTTCACCAGTGTACTTGTGATAAACTGCATTGACGGTGATATACATACATTTTGTGTAACATGAGTGACGACAAGTCCACACAGGCAGTCAACACTTGTAATAAACTTTAAACAAAGACGGCCGCAATTGCATTGTAAACTCTGAGGACAATAATGAAATGCCTCACACGTGCTTCTTTTATCCTTTAAACCTGAACACAGCAACGGTTGCAGTGTGGTTTAACGTTTAAAATAGGCAGATAGGTGGTACCAACCCAGACGTCAAAAAGCAGCCCTAAATAGTGAAGGTTATGTTAATGTCATTTTATCGCACACAAAAAAATTACGTGTGGCTGTTTGAAAATATTTCGACTGTATAAAATGTATGTATACTACATATATCTTTAAAACTTCAATTCTTGAAAGAATTAGCGACAGTTCCAGCCTAGGTGAACTGCCCTATTTTGATGACAGTCGTCTTCATAAACTCAATTTCAAAATCGCCTAGGATATCGCCTAGGATGACGCAACTTGGAAAATCGGTTAACTGCACGCACACACGTATAAACATTTTGTGTTCCGTGCCAGTAGCCCCAATGTAACTATCTCTTTAACGTAAAGTTTCAGCCTTTATAGGTCCAACGACTACTGGGCACGACACAGGCCTCCTATAATTTCGTTAAGTCGCCTAGGATGACGCAACTTGGAAAATCGGTTAACTGCACGCACACACGTATAAACATTTTGTGTTCCGTGCCAGTAGCCCCCAATGTAACTATCTCTTTAACGTAAAGTTTCAGCCTTTATAGGTCCAACGACTACTGGGCACGACACAGGCCTCCTATAATTTCGTTAAGTCGCCTAGGATGACGCAACTTGGAAAATCGGTTAACTGCACGCACACACGTATAAACATTTTGTGTTCCGTGCCAGTAGCCCCAATGTAACTATCTCTTTAACGTAAAGTTTCAGCCTTTATAGGTCCAACGACTACTGGGCACGACACAGGCCTCCTATAATTTCGTTAAGTCGCCTAGGATGACGCAACTTGGAAAATCGGTTAACTGCACGCGCACACGTATAAACATTTTGTGTTCCGTGCCAGTAGCCCCCAATGTAACTATCTCTTTAACGTAAAGTTTCAACCTTTATAGGTCCAACGACTACTGGGCACGACACAGGCCTCCTATAATTTCGTTAAGTAGCTATTAATTTCAGTGTGACTTCACATGACGCGCAGGTTTCTACACGATGTTAACCTTCACAGCGGAGCATATGATAAATTATTTCTTTAATAAACATAGTTCCCACCCTCACACACACCCCCACTAATATGTAATACATATACATACGTGGGAAACTTTCCTGAAGAGCGATACTTACCTTAGGGGTCACCAAGCTGAATGACACTTTAGACTTTGTTTAAAATTATATAATAGATAGATAATATAGATTTATATGGGAATGCAACCATATGTATCCGAATCATTAAAAATCCTCAACAACTAGCCCGTTTCGTAAACAAAGCAGCTTCCAAAATACCTTTTTACTTTCAATTAATGTCAGTCATGCTTGGGTGCTTCCGTTAAGTTGAATGATACTTCAGGCACATACAGGTTTATTTGTTGTTTAGATAGTACTAGGTTATATAAATGTAACTAGGAAAGGCTATTGCATATATCCAAAATCTCATAATTTTCTAAGCATGTTTTAAATCATGATGTTTTAAAAATATTTAACAATTTTTCATTTTTAGGGTAAAAACCTTTTTATTAGTGTTGTTATTTACAAATTAAAGATATCAGAAGGCACGTGCCCTGGCTGCTGGCCTGCTGAAACATTATAAACGCTTATTTCGTAACTCACTTTTTGTGCGCTGTTCGCGTTGTGGAAACGTGAACTGAATAGACCTCGCCCAAACTTTTAATTTTAACGTAACCATAAGATTATGCAGTATTCAATGTAGATGGCGACTTTCTGAGCCTTTTTGGAAATAACGACATCTATTGTTGCCTTAAAACTGAAATTGCAAATGAACTTATAGGCCCCCTGGTGATAGCTAAGGGAGGCCTATGTTAAGCAGTGGACTTGTGAAGAGCTGTAATGATGATGATGATGATAATGATACAAATATATACACATAGTACACATATACACAACATAATGTATCATATTTCAATATGTGTGTAAATGGTATTATACAATATACAACGTGTTACAAAATACCCCGTAAAAAATATAATTAATTATCAAAGCCAAAAATTTTGTCAACCCTAGTAAGCTGTCATGTCAGGGAACCAGATTATCCTAAGTACCTATTTTACACGATACATAATATTTAAACATGCATATTATAATAATATATTATAAATATCCGTATGAATAGTATAAATAAACACATATTAAAAAAAATAGTTCGCAACTGCCTTCAGGTAATGTTTTATAGTGTTTTTGGTTGTATTCTTAAACGTACCTCCCCTAAGGCGCGCCAATTTGAGTTTGAATGAAATTGAAATATAATTGCCGTTGGCCCCAATCTCTGTCTCAATTCTTTCAATGTGGCGGCTCGGTAGCCTAGGCTAAGGCGCTGAAGGTCGCAAGTATATATATATATATATATATATATATGTGTGTGTGTGTGTGAAACGCCTCCATAGAAATTAAAAGTTTTGAATATTCCTAATTATAATTTGTTGAAATTGAAAACGAAAAACCAATTCAAATATTATTATAATAAACAGAAATTATATGCACAGTTATCCAAAGAACTGAAACGTTTACCAGTGTTATCGGCAATAAAGTAATAAAATGCTGTAAAAGATAACTTAAATATTTATAAAAAACGGAAATAATTAAAGAAAATATAAAAATATTGGAAACTATCAATAAAAATATAGGGTTACGAAAATGTAACGATGGTGACAATGGCCACCTTTGTCATCATCAGCATCAATATAATCATAGATAGAATGCCTTGTTTCCAGTTAAAAGGATCTCTGGTTCTCTACATTCACAACTTACAGCACACACTTTAAGGTGCTATTTTACGCTGGTATTCTGTGAGAGCGTGGTCCTTCACCGACCTACTATAGATAAAAGTACTCAATTAATTTTGAATTCATTTTAGCTATGATTGAACTAACCTGGCTCATAGAAACATTCAATACTGGTTTCTCTCTGTTCTCACCAGGCGGCTATGCGTCGTTCGCGCGCCAAGACAAGAATTGAATTATTTAAAATTTTCATTATCTTTTAAACTATGCGTCCAAATAACATGGTATAAATATCAAAGTATATCTTCACAAAATTGTCTTGATGATGAAGTAACTTTCGTTCGTAAGGATAAATATCATCATCATCTGAAGCATTACAGCCGCGAGTGGGCCTTAGCCTGGTCCAGCAAAGCTCTCCAGTCCGATCTGTTAGAGGCTTTCCTTCGCCAACTTGTTATTCCCAAGATCTTGATATCTTGTTCGACGCCGTCCAACCATCTGAGCTTGGGCCTGCCTCGACTTCTGCGGCCCTCCGGTCGGCCTTCTAAAAGGCGTTTGGGTACTCTGGCCTCGTCCATTCGCAACACGTGCCCTGCCCAACGCAGGCGTCCGATCTTTATGCTCTTAATTACGTTTGGCTCATCGTACATTTGGTATAGCTCGTGGTTATAACGCGTTCTCCATCTCTCATTTTCCATCACAGCTCCGAAAATGCGTCTAAGTATTTTCCGCTCAAATACCAACAAGGAGTTTTCGTCTTTTTTGCTCAGCACCCAACATTCGGAACCGTAGGTGAGTATAGGTCTTAGTAAGGTTTTGTACAAGAGAATTTTTATGCTTCTTGAAAGAAGTTTCGGACGTAAGTATCTTAGTAGTCCGAAGTAGCACTTGTTAGCCGCCATTATTCTCCTACTTATTTCTGAAGACACATCGTTGTTATCGGTTACTAAGGATCCCAGGTATACGAAATCATTGAAGGATAAATATGCCTTGCCTAAAAATAACGTTCATATATCACTTTTGAATTTTCAATATTTTTTGTCACAAAAAACATAATTGGGGCTTATGTATATGAAGTAGACATATTGTATCGTGGACTTTTTTTAGACGGAATAAAGATCTATATTTTTGTAAAACATTTTACGTATCACTAACCATAACACCAGCATAGCAACCAGTTCGAGAGCACTTTTTCTTGTGACTTACTTAACAAAAATCCATATTTAAGGCTAGCTGAGAGATATTATAGCCTAACACTAGATAGCATATAATACCAAAAATCTGGTTATAATATACAAAAATAATTTTTCAAATCGGACTGGTAGTTCCAGAAATAAGCGCGATTAAACAAACAATTAAACTTTATTATATTACTATTAGTACAGATTTCACGCTGATATTTTGTGCGAGCATTGGCCTTACCCGGTTGAGCCTACCAATTCGCGATTACGCTGCAACGTAACTCTGACACGTAACAAATAATAAGTCTTAAAAATTATTTATATTTTAGTTTTAATATGAGATTGTATTACTGTATTGTTTTATTGTATTTTGTTTTACTTGCTATTATAAGTATAAAGGAGGTCAAACTGCAATTGTTGTGTAAATAATATGATATTTAAAACAACTTGATTGCATTTTCAATGAGGTCAATAGAGAAAGAGGACGCCTCGTTAAATTGCAGTATAATAAATACTCTTGCGGTGACATCATATGATTGTTGATGATGTCTTGATTTCATACGTGGTAGAGCCATGCTGCAGCTATATTATAGTATAGTTGTAGCACGAATGGGTCGGCTCGATCGGGGAAGGACCACGCTCTCACAGAATACCAGCGTAAGATAGCTGCTGTGTTTCGTATGGTAAGTGTTGAGAACCGGAGACAGTTTTTACGGGAAAAGAGGCATTTCATCTTAGCCCTCACGGGTGACAACGCATCTGCATTTTGATTCGCAAACTAGGATAAATGTAGATGTCTATGGGCCACAGCAACCACTTACTATCAGGTGAACTGTGTGCTCGTTTGTCACCCTATCCTAAAAAAAATCACTTATCAAAATACTTCTTGTTTTATAAAACGTCATATGAATTACAAACGCACAGTCTACCTGATGGTAAGTGACTACTGAACGCTATAGAACCTGCCGCCAGCTTCAAGCAAATAAGATTACAGATGCGTTGCCTACCTTGAGGACTTGAGGAATATCTAAAACCTGTAATTATATTGGCTCTTTCTCTATACTCTTTACACCGGAACGCAGCAGTACAGACACTGCTATTTGGCGGCTACAATGGGCAAGAGGATGTTACCCACACAGACGAACTCGTAGGCGGAATAGGAATTCTATAATCTAGTTTTATCGGATTATTTAAACATGTTCAAACAAGTTGTCTATTTGCTTGTGTGCAACTATGATATCCTTTATTGCTAATCTGATATAATATAAAGCAAGCATTCGGGTTGCTACTGAACCAACAAATTTTAGCAAGCAAGGCAAATACGTACGCCGCCCCTGAACTACAACAACACAATCCAACCACAATCCAGTAGCAAATTTTCAAAATATTTTACAAAGTACAACAATAACCGCTTAAATATTTTCTACTAGACTGAGAATTAAAAAAATGTTCATTGTTTTTATGGATGATGATTGTTCATTATAAGAAATTATTAATATATTAAATAATAAATGAAACGTATTCGATACACCTAATTGAAACCACATTATTTACGAGTACGCATACTTGCCTTTGAAACTGTACTTGTTACACAGAAAACGTTAGCAACGTTGTTTGATGTCGAAAATATTTTGTGAAATACCTTCGACATTTCCTACGTTACGGTTACGGAAGCCTTTTGTGACAGGAACCGGTTAAACGATTCGCGCCCGTTACTAACGCTAAATGCGTCACCCAAAAGCCATTGTGGATTCAGTATTTTTGTTTTTGTGCGATATTCGTACTTAAAGCCTAGATATCTGCAAATACAACGAATCCTTCTAATTTAAAATCACATACTTAGTTAATTCTATCTTCTATAATAAATGTATAAAAGTCTAATGAATATATTTTTTAATTTTAACAGGGTTATACTTTCGATACAGATGCTAAAACTACATTTTTTGGAAAAGTTTTCTTTCTGTCTATCTGTCTTAACGAGCATTACACAAAAACCAGAGTACGGATTAATATAGAACTTTCACTATGGTGTGGTGTTTCGTAGAGGTTGAATTGTAAGAATAAATATATATGTACGAGTATATCATTACGCAATTCATTAGGAACTGGGCAGTAGGACTAATTAATTATCTGGCACTAAGATGGAAAGCCTCGTTTCCAGTAAAAAGAGTATCCAGATCTCTACACTGAACACACGAAATAGAGCAGATTTAAGCAATAAGCTCCATTTAAGCAACAATTTTACATTGGTATTCTTTTTTTTATAAGATAGGGTGACAAACGAGCACACAGTCCACCTGATGATAAGTGGTTGCTGTGGCCCATAGACATCTACATCTATTCTCGTTTGCTAATCAAAACGCAGATGCGTTGTCACCCGTGAGGATTAAGATGGAATGCCTCTTTTCCAGCTAAAAGGGTCTCCGGATCTCTACACTCACCATACGAAACACAGCAGTGTTACGCTACCATTTTACGCTGGTATTCTGCGAGAGCGTGGTCCTCCTCCGGTTGAGCCAACCCATTCGTGCTACACACTATATAACAATAATATAACTGCAGCATGGCTCCACCACATTTGGTGTTTTCATAACCACTGCTAATCTTTATATTATTTATAGGCGGAATAACTTATATAACAGTGTAAACTTTTTGTCTTTCATATGTGATGTAGAGTTAGTATCGGCTTGACTCAATGGCACTGAGAAGAGATGTTGCATCTCTTTGTGTATTTTATCGCATTTACCACGAGGAGTGCTCTCAGGAATTGTTCGGACTAATTCCAGCCGCTCAGTTTCACCATCGCACATCGCGACAGAACTCGCGATACCATCCATACCATCTGGATGACTGGCGGTCCACCACTGTGCGATTTAAAAGAAGTTGTCTTCCTCGCACAACTTCCTTGTGGAATCGACTACCACCAGAGATTTTACCGGACCGATACGACTTAGGGACCTTCAAAAAAATAACGTACTCCTTTTTAAAAGGCCGGCAACGCATCTGCAATTCCCCTGGCGTTACAATTGTTCATGGGCGGCGGTAATCACTTACCATCAGATGAGCCGTATGCTCGTTTGGGGGCAAACCCCCTCTCCTATAAAAAAAATACTGCTTTTCATTATTGAAAACCTGTCACTATCCTCCTTATTTGAAAGGTGCTTTTATTATAATATTATGTAATTTGAATAAGTGTGAATTTAATTTTAAAAACTTTTGATAACACAAATAAAAGAAAGTCATTCTTTTTTTCTATTATTTTGAATTACGCTTTTATATGTGTAGCAAACAAAAAATATTTATATTATTTACCGCGCATCTTCATCACTTCCCGAATATTACTGGTAATTGGGATGATGATTCACTTTATAAATATAAAATTTATACTGTAAAATATTATATAATATCGACTCCTACGACACCCACAGGATGGTATAGGGTAGTGAATATTATTACACCGCCACTACACGGAAACAACGATAAATACATAACGGTTAATACAACAACGTGTGTATATTATTAAGGTTCTAGACTTAAAAAATTAAGACGGTATCCTTTTCATAATAGTAAGCTATCTGATCCACTGTTGAACGATGTATCAAGGTCATTTATTTGATTTAAGAGGGCTTGCTTTAAAGATTCATACATCCGCAGTATATCCTCATTTCTAAGTTTATCACGCAGAGAAACCCCGAGCATAGCCCTCTTCATAGCTCACTGAGCGACCTTGAACTTCCTCATACGGCCAGCAGTGAAGGACCACGTCTCAGATCCGTAAGTTATCACTGGCAACACGCACTGGTTGTACGATTTCGTTTTCAGGTTTTGAGGTATGTCTAACGAGAAAATGTGTCATAGTTTCCCGAACGCTGCCCAGCCGAGTTGAATCCGTCGATTGACTTCTCGGTCGAAGTTGGACTTATCTAGTCGGACTATTTGTCCCAAGTTAACATACTCGTCAACAACTTCGAGCTTAGTGCTCCCAACAACTACTGGCATAGGTGTGACATGGACGGTAAACATGATTTTTGTTTTGTCCATGTTCTTCTTAAGACATATCCGTTGGGAAACACTATTGAGGTCATTGAGCATAGTGCTTAGGTCCTCCAGCGATTCTGCCATAAGGACTATATCGTCGGCAAATCGAAGGTGAGTCATGTACTCGACATTGATGTTAACACCACATCCCTGCCAGTCCAGTAACTTGAAAACGTCTTCCAATGCAGCGGTGAAGATTTTCGGTGATATAACGTCACCCTGTCTTACACCTCTCTGCAGTTGGATAGGTTTCGTACTCTGATTCTGTACTCGGATAGCCATCGTAGCCCTACTGTACAAACACTTCAGCACTTCGATATACCGACAGTTAACTTGGCACCGCTGAAGGGACTGCAGCACCGCCCAAATTGGGACAGAATCAAAGGCTTTCTCTACATACGCAAGGCAAAGTGACAGAATATACTCCTCTGTCTTCTGTACAATTTGCCGAAGGGTGTGTATGTGGTCCATGGTACTAAAGCCTTTTCGGAAACCAGCTTGTTCGAGAGGCTGGTAGTCATCAAGTCTGCGTGTTTTTTACTTTAAATTAAATTTAATTAAGTATATACTTCATTCTATTTTATTTATGTATATGTATAGTATATGTTTATATAAATATTATATATATTATTTATTTTAATATTATAACTCTTAATCATTTTTAGACTTACTAATTACATTTAGCCCAGCCTATACTATAATATTGTACGTCTACATAAAGGCCTCCTCCTTTTCAAGTTTGTTTAATTTAATTTATTTTATTTCGAATATTACTAACATAATTAGATGTTTCGAAAACACAATTATAACCTGTGTAGGTATATATATGCATGTGTATATTTTGCTAAGATATTATTATTATTATTACTATTCTTTCTGTTTAGTATTCTCTCGTTTCCGAGGTATTATACCTTTTTCGCGGGCTGTTAGCCAAACGAACTCGGTTGAATGTTTAATGTTTAGACAGAAACTTACGGACTATTCTACACGTATTCAATATTGCTGCTTTCTGTAGCAATATAAAGGTAAGTTTATGGATGTCTAGATTTTGTAATTTGTTACAAAAACTAAAAACTTTAACTCTTTAATTTGTTTAATTTTTTATTTTGTCTAGATCTCTTATTATTATTATTATTATATATTATTATTCCTTTTCTGCCTAGAACTCGTATAGGTAGTTACCCTCTTACCTACTTTTGTCGGCAAATAGCACAGCCTGCACAGCTGTGTTCCAATTTGAAGGTCTTATGAGACAGTATAACTACAGGCTGTGAGGTGTTCCACGTTTATTCTCATATGTAACAACTTATCAGTAGCCGTGTTTGTTTCAAGTTAGCCGCGTATGTCCATGGTCTCCAGTAGCCACTTACGACCGGGTATCTAGAAGTTTTCTCTTTCGTTTCTTTGGTAATGGACTCGTACTATTGTACTTTTGCCACGGTCAAGTAAAAAGAAATTATCCTTTAAAATAATTTCTTTCAATGAAGAACTCATAACATATTATGCTAAGCAAAATTTTTGGGAAATTTTGACTTAGGCATGAGTTAGAAGAAGCGATGACAATAGTATGACAAGGCGCCAAAGAAATCACGATAACTTAAGGCTCACATCACTATCGGAGCACTTCTTTGATGTCACTAATACTTTTCATGCGCTTACATTTAACACACAATCTACCACGTATCAAATTCAAACCACATCAGACCATTATTTAAACATTAAAACAGGAGCAACAATCTACCAGCGATCAAGTTTTCTCAAAACTCCTCGACTGTAGTTCTTTTGTCACTTCATTTTTATAAAAAGAAGTATACAGCGAGTAAAAGATCATAAAATTTTAAAATGGTTTCTAATGACTAGAAGAGCTTAACATGCATCAATAACTTAAAAAATATTATGTATATGTGTTATTCTTTTCGGAACCATTAAGAATACCTGTTTCAAAAATGTTTTATTACTATTCATATTTTAATCTACACCGGTTTGCAAGAACAAGACCTTCTCAGGGAAGAACTGGCAAGAAACTCCGAGATGTTTTGTTATGTACTTTTTAAAATGCCATATTATAAATTTTATTTACAATTTAAAATATATAATTTTTTTAAAAGTTACCGCTGCATCAGGATTTTCTTCTGTGTCGTGGACGTGATTTACATAGATAAATTACACAAGGACATATCAGTACCAAGCGAAATTATTTCTAGGCCATTATAGGCTCTTAATGCACTTTTAGACCTAACGCCTCTTGATCTTTAGTTAGACAAGGAGGCGAGGGTTGTAGACTGCATTCCATGCTCGACTCAATCAACGAAACACCGGTATTATGCATGATCTCAGATAGCATGCGTCCACTATATGTATACTTTTAACAAAAAGTATACAGTGGAACTACCCTCCAGAGAAGACTGGTTGAATGGACAGGTCATCTGTGAGGTCGATAGCCTTATATGGTATACCGATGGGTCAAAAATGGGCCTCAACGTAGGCTTTATAATTTATGGGGGACGCCCCAAATTCAAACATAGAATGAATTTGGATAGCTTCATCTCTATCTTCCGGGCAGAAATTTTTGCCATACTTCAGTGTGCGAAAATCAATCTGCAAAAACACTACGTTAACTATATAATCTGTATTAACTCTGTAAAATAATATCCAGTGTTTCGATCTTACTGTGTTTAATTTATTTTGAAAACACGTCAAAGTCATCACAGAGATTAAAAATCATCGCTAATATTGAGGCTACATCAATTATAATTATAGGCTCTATAGATCTTCCGTTTTGTTTTCGTTGAGGTTCCTGAACGTCTTAAGAATACTTGTATAGATCATACGAATACGAGTATATGTTTAAAATGAAAATCAGCAAAAACTAAATTCCGACTGAGAAATGACCCTGCAACTATATGACTACATTGTAAATATTTTATACTGGAATAAAATATTACAATCTAGTCATCTATCAATCATAACTTGAAGATACTCATTTGCCACTCTCTTTTACAATTCGACCGTTTAATTTTAAGGTGGACTCTTTCGTTTTAGAATCAAGTTTACCAGTTCCCAAATTAATTACACTAAAAGTGGATTAAGTTGTTTTTGTAGAAAGTTAACTTAAATAGTCAGCTTTGGTCTAAGAAAAAACTTTCTTAAATATTTGGAGCATTTTTTACAATTTTATGAAATGTTTGTCATTTAATTATCTTTCAATGACATTTTACCAGATAGATCGTATGGCATGTACTACTTCGGGGCCAAGTGAAAACGTATCATCATCATCATCACAACCTATCATAAGACCAATACTGAATCTTTATTCATCCCCTTCCCCATAGATTGGTTTGTAGGAGAGATATCTGCAATTATTGCCAAGCTTAGTTGACGTGTTGGCATTTTTTTGTACTTTGAGTTCGTAACAAGTAGATGCTGCTGACCATCGCTTGATTTATTTCCCTCTGTCGCCTCTTCCAACCCACGGAATGATATGGGGTAGTCGACATTATTACACCGCCATTACACGAGTCACTCAGACAGTTTAAGCTTAAATAAATAAATTAAATTAAATATTATTTTTTTACAAAACTTAAATTAATTAGATAGTTGATTGGGGTCTCCATTTAAGCAAGTAATGCTTGTGTTTGGAAACCCCGCTCTTCCTTATCTAAAATTTATTATGTTATATATTGTAATGAACAGTGGATTATGAAATGCGTTCCATCAGAAATTCAGTTTTGTCATATGTTTTCGATTGTACCCATTTTAGTATAAGGTTTTTACACTCATTATTCCGGCTTAGTTAGCTTAGCTTATTATTCTTTTTGACTATTATAAGAATATATCATTCGGGAGAGTATTATATACTTACCTTTGCTGTTGTTCAGTTAGTGCAAATCGATACAATAAGTTGATCGTGTAGTATAGTGTAAGATAGGCTAGCAACTCGCGCCACACCAGCTTGTACACGCTGCCTCTCCATCTGAAAAATAGGCAGAGCTTTGAGTTTATATTCAAAAACATAGGAATATTTGACACAATTGAATCATTTAGGACGTTGATTTTATTCTTTACAGTAAAAAAGATAACTAACTCAGGTTTGGAAGGTAAAATGAAAAGTTAATTTTCGTAATTTGTTGGAACGATTTAAACCATTTTTTTTTAATAATAGCCCTTTTATTACTTATAATGAAATCATTTTAGACAAAGCTAACGCGGTCTGCTTAATTATAGCTCTTATTTAGCTTGAATGTGTTAGTAAGTTTGAAGGAATTGAATTCTGACTCTTTATTCTCTACACGTTTAGAGGCGGTCTAAGAAAATTTATTAAATGTATATATTATCTTTATCTATACCTACTATAGGTATCTATATCGTCCCGTGGGTGTTGTAAGAAGCAAACTGCAGCGTATTCCCAATAACAACTAGAAAATAAAATCTGTGGTTGCCAACTTGCCTGCCAAGCTTTGCAATGTGGCCTGTGTTCGACAGTAGACTTTGATAGGCTTAAGTGAAGAAAACCGACTCTCTACATGTATCCCATGGGTCCACTTAATGGTTAAAGGCTGGTTCTTCTTAGCGGCAGGCCCAGTCTGCCGTCGCCATTTGGCGCAAGTCACATTCCAGTATAATGTTAGGGGAAATTCTTTTTTTAGAGATTAGATCCAGTTAGTAGCGTTAAGTAGAAAACCAGAAGCGGCGCGGCTTTTCCTTACTTAGTGTCAGGTGCCTAGTTATGAAAGCTAGTGGGATCGAAAGTACGGTTGCACTGATGGCCGACCATAGATAGAAGGGTGCCCAATTAAAGAGCCAGCAACTCGTGATAGGCTTCTCGCCATCGTACAAAAATCCTTTGATGGCTAAACATGCCATGAGAAGATGACCTGGTGGTGATTTCCAAAAGGTACGGGTGAACTTACGGCTTCAGACCCTATAATAATTTAAAATTAAAAAATTTGTACAGCCGACTTCAATATAAGTTATTAAGAATGACTCAAAAAACATTGCTCTGACCTTGATCAAATTCATATGGGACCACACGAGAAGTACCAGCTTTCAAATAAAAAAAAAATCATAGAAATCGGTTCACCCAGTAAAAAGTTATGAGGTAACACACATAAAAAATAAAAAACATACAGTCGAATTGAGTACCGTCTCCTTTTTGGAAGTCGGCAGAAATGGCAAGTTCGATTGTGTATGGGACACTGCTGTGACCTATCGGCTGGTGCTGCAAATTGCCACTTAGCTGTGTTAGACGCAGTAGAAAGGCACGCAAAATGGCTTATTAGTGACCCCGATTTATTTCAAACCAATCACCAGGCTCAGCTTGCACACGATCGCAAAATAGCACGCTTCTCGGTTTTCCGGAGAGTGTACGCAGGAATTACATGGCTTGATTCCTCACTCCCCTTTCAGTCTCGGACAGCAAGTCGGTCATCGGGTCTAGATGTCTTTATTGTCGATATTCCACGAAACCAAACTGTTTGTTTCATCTAATTTATGAATAATTTACTGGCGTGTGTCTTTCCATCCAATTACAATCTGGGTGTCTTCAGTGCAAGAATGAATAGGCTTTTGTAACGCTAAGGAAGTGCAATTTACCACCTAATTCTTCGTCACCACTTACCACCAAGTGGAATTAAAGTCAAGCACTGGCTTATAAAAATTAAAAAAATATATATATTTTAAAAAATAAGCTGCTACTCGCAGTAAAGATTATAATGGTAGGTATATTATATTTTATTGACTTGCTGACTGTCAGTTGCAACAATCAAAGGCAACTATATAATACAGGAATAAAGAAGGCAGTATAAGGTATATTGTAGGATTATATTTTTATTATAAATATATATTTATTTAGCGATACTTTCATGGAAGTCCCATAATACTTTCAACAGGATGCATCAGTTTTGTTAACACACTAAGTTTTAAATGCATGTACATTTACAAATTTAAACGATAATCGTTACATTATCATATATTATAGTTCCCCTAAACAATATTCACGACTTAGAAAAACTTTGTTAGGTTCGTTGTACATGTAACCCTACTTTAGCCTTCACAGAAAACAATTAATTTTCCTATCGAGTTTTACTAGCCAATAACGTAGCTAACGAGTCGAAATAATCTCTATAAACTCTACAATACGTCCGGGTTTTCCCGGATATGTCCTACTTTGGAAGAGACGCGGACGCTTTTAAACTTGTTTTTGAAATTACCTAAGTTATTCAAAGCGGTCGAAACTAGAAATTTTATTCTACATTTTTAAAAGTTAAATAGTATGAAATGTAAATTTCAAAGAAGGATTATAATAAAACATTATTCATTAATTTAAATAACCGTTAATCAATTAATTAAAATTGACTGTCTAGTAGCAGTGGAAGAATATTCAGTACCCCATATAGACTTGTGGGTATCGTAAGAAGAGCGAGGGAAACAAATCAGGGGATGAGCAGCAGCGTCTTAAAACAAAACTGAGGTGCCAAGTGTGGCAACTATGGCAAATATTCCTATGAGGCAATCTACGGGGAGGCCTATGTTCAGCAGTGGCCTTTTGATAGGTTGTAACATAAACGGTTATTTAAATAAACAAAATTTTGTACACTAAACTTTTAATCACAATTTCATCAACAGAAGCACTCTCGTATATTACATTAGACTTGAGTAAAAAACACCGATATATCGACATATCGATATTTTCTCAAAAATTATCGATATCTATTGCAGATAATTGCGATATATCGATATATTTCATATTTATTTTAGAGTACCGAATTATACATACAAAATCTTATATTTATTTTATAATTAATAGACAAAACGTTAAGCAACAAAAGCAACTACTAAAAGCGTTTATGTGCTGTTTATTTTTCGTCGTCAAAACGTCCAGTAATAAAATTTTAGCCCTCATCCTACTACATCAAGCAAAACGACGATATATCGATATATTGATATTTATCACGCTATAATTATCTATACTGTTTGATGGATTGTAGAGCCACGCTGCAGCTATATTATGGTTGTGGCACGAATGAGTCGATTCGACCGGGGTAGGACCACGCTCTCACAGAATACCAGCTTAAAATAGCAGCTTACTGCATCAGCAATTTGTTTCTTAATCAAGAATAAATAAAGATGTTTCTGGGCTACAGCATCCACTTACCATCAGGTGCACTGCGTGCACGTGTGTCACCCTTATACTACAAAAAAAAACTATTTAAAAATATCGACACGATAAATATCAATATATATTTTTTACTTGTCCATCAATATATTACGTTATTGATAATGACGTCCTCCAGTCTTTGTAGTCATATCAACTATACAAATCCATATAATTGAAGTGTCTGTTTTTAATGTCAAAATAACCGCTTTTTACTAATTGCATATAAAACGGTACCTACAACAAAAACTCAATTATAAAAAATTTTGTCTGTCAGTTTGTTCCGGCTAATCTCCGAAACGGCTGGATCGACTTTGACGGGACTTTCGATGGTAGATAGCTGATGTTATAAGGAGTAAGTTAGGCTACATATATTTTACAAAAATGATTAGGATTCTGTGCAGCAAAATTATAACCCTAAATTACTCGCGGACGAAGTCGGGGGAACAGCTAGTATACATAATATACCTAGTGCGACATGTTATGTGATAATGAGAAAGACACGATCTAATCTTCTCTTTAGTAATGGACTGCGAATTATACGATCAAAGAAAAAATAAAGTGAAAGTGCCAGTACACATGTACTAAAATAATAAAAGCCTATTATAATAACTTGTGTGTAGATCATGTATTATTTGTGTATTTAACGTTATGTGAGTAGGTCAGGATGGGATAGAGCACTCGCGACAGAACCTGTTCAAATCTAGATTGATATTTTTTAAATATACAAGCATACAAATACATTTTTTTTTTTGGAAATACTCTAAAGCTTAAGGGAATATTATTTATCACATACGATCTATGCTATTTTAATGCGTCCTATCTGCAACAACATGGTCGTGAAGATAAAAACAGATTCTACTAAGTGGTAGAACTTATTTTCTGTCTAGGAATTCGTCTCGATAGCTACCACCGTATTTTCTATTTCTACCGTCAAATAGCAGTGTCCGCTGTGTTGTGTTTCGTGTTGTGCTCTGTAGGGTATAAAAAGGTAGTATAATAACAGACTCCATCTTAATGCTCAGAGGTGACAACGCAATGAGGGCTAATAATTTTCCGCTCACCAGATGTCGCTAGTTGACACTGAGGTAAAGTTTTTTTACACAATTTAATTTAATTAAGAAGTTGTTTTTTTTTTAATAAAAGTTTATAAATCAGTTCCTAGAGTTTGTTGTCTAATTTTTTGCAGATTTTTAACTATTTTTTTTTTAATTTCTCTACTTTTATGAATATCCGTGGCTTGGTTTATTTATTTTTAATGTTATTAATATAAAATATAGCTAATGGTACAGAAAGAAACAATAACTTTTACATTTTCCGAACAAATTAACTTCCCCGCTATGAAATCTATCAAATATTATACCTCACTTTCTAGTGGCGCCGCCCTGGTGGCAGAAAAAGTCGTGGATGCCCTCATTTGTAGCCTCCTTTCTTTGAAGTTAGCTGCAGGTGTTCATGGATTGCAGTAGGACCATTCCATCAAGTTCACTGTTAGTTCGTTAGCTACTTTAGTTTAATGAAAATCTGGGGGCACGGCAGTGCCCCCGCCAAGTCGAGCAAAAAAGCAGCACGGCCGTACCATCCTTTTCTCGTATCAGTTTAGGCCATTTTCGAAACCCTATAACTTCATTGCGGATAAAACTAGTAGCCTGAATTCTTAACTTCTGTAACCAAGTAGGCATTGTATAAACTCGGTAAATTTCAAATTTCATTAAATTCGAACCAGTAGTTTAAGAGTTATAACTAGTCAAAGTTTCTTAATTTTGTCACTCACTGACTGACCGATCATCAAAACTCTAAGGCACTTCTAGCAGACATAGAGGCTGCAAATTTGGAATACAATTATTGTTTAGTATATAAATCAAGGAAAAACTAAAATATTTTGCAATTTCGGTCCAGTTTTGGAGATACACCAACTGCATAAATAATTTTGTAATCCCATATAAATATATAGGATTAGAAAGTTACATTTGCACTGAATGAATCAGTGTACCTATATATATATAATATAATGGAATAATAGGTGTAGATAGGTACCTAGATATAACTATCTACAAAAAGAAATGAGATGCCACCAAAAACATAACTTGTAAAAAAAACCAAGTCTCGCAACTCAGTTCTTCTACCGTAAAAAGTTCTGAGATCCATGTAATAACCAAGGCGGTTAATTTATTCAGTCCCTACTTAAGGGTCCTTCTGTCTCAAGTTATTACGTAATTAGCTGACCTAGCAACATCTTATAGTGACCATATCAATATTAAAAATATTTTATGTTTTAAATAGATTGACTTGACCATCGCATGAAAACACAATGTATCTCTCAAGTAATACATATTATATTAAATTAGATTGTTTAGTGCGATGGCCAAGTTAATTTAATTAAAACACAACAGATTTTTAATATTGATTTGGTCACTATAAGATGTTGTTAGGTTAGCTAATTACGTAATAACTTAAGACAGACGGACCCTTAAGTAGGAACTGAATAAATCAACCGACTTGGTATTACATTGATCTCATAACTTTTTACGGTAGAAGAACTGAGTTGCGAGACTTGGTTTTTTTTCAAGTTATGTTTTTGATGGCATATGAATTTCGGTACTTATGTATATGTAATAACTACGTATCCACGAAACAAATGTAATTCTTATAATTAAACAAGTAATATTTGCGAATGGTTTTTCTTACCTACAGTAAAACGAGGCTATTCAGTGTTTTTGATAATGTTACCACCACATTCTAATCTGGTATTCGCAGTTTATCATTAACTATCATCATACCGTCTCACGACCAACTTTCACTAAAAGATGACTTATTTTTACTAACATAACCCGTTTTTTCCTTTTTGATTTGAGTACGAGGTTAATTTAGCAATTTAGCTGATTTTTTTTAATCAAATAAAATATTCTTTCACAGTGGACCATTATAAATAAAATCTGAAACAAATGAAATTAAAATCAGTTTGTCTATATATTATTCCATAATCAAATCATTATAGACCAACAATGTCTGTTAAATCCACTGCCTTTGAATCGAAAGAAAGGTACACCTAAGTTTGGTGTACCAAGTCCCAAAGTCTGTGGCTGAACGCGACTAGCCGTGTTTTATGAGGGTATTAGGAGAAGCACGAAACCCAACAGTAAACTTGTGAGGACTGTAATGGCAAATACAAATTTCGAATGTTGTTATTCGTTATGTGTAGAAGACTTAAAATAAGAAAAAAAATCTTATGATGACCAGATCAAAACATCGGTATGACGGAAAGGATATAGCAAAAGAATATACATATTTATCAACTCTGTGCCAAACAATTTAATATGCATATCTGTCCCTAATATTAGCGTAAATTTTATTATACCTTTTAAGCGAGTACACACTATGCAGATACAATAAGATACCTGTATCTGAGCGCATATCTTTCCATATCGCTCGCAATGAAATTCAATGAACTAACACACACAGCTCAAATAATTTATATTTTATCGTTAAGGCGATACCCCGACCAAAAACTTGCGATAGTGCGTTTTGCTTCGTTATTCAGAGACTATTATCTCATTATTTATGAGAAATAAACTACATCTAAAAGCACATTATTAATTTTCGATATCCTATAATCACATTCCACGTTCTAATTTGTTTTTATTTGTTATAAATACATTTAAAATCTTTTTTTTAATTACTAAATTTATTGATTACATGCATCTGTTGCTAAAGGCAACGCTCTAATCATTTGAGGATTATACTAATGGATAGATAATTTAAAAATCTATATTATTCACATTTTATTTAATTTTTAAAGTTCGCTTTTCTTTTTTAATTTAAATTAATTTCAAAAATTGTGTGAATTCTATGATAAATGGGCGTACGCAGAGTGCGGGCGGCAGTGCACTGCATGGGTTAGTTGCTATTTCATTACAATAATGAATTAAAACTAATTCAGTACAATACTGACTTCCTTAACTAGGTGATTACATGACTACGATGAGGACTATAATGAATATAATTCCATGCAACGCCTTTTATAGGGTGGTCAAATCAAGTCCGTTTACTGAAATTACACCTTGGTTTGACCAGCAATCACAATCGCAAGTGGAGTAAGCGTCTTCTTTAACGTTACACTTCATAACATGTTTTCAGTAATCTAATATCAAAAGCTTAGTCGGCACAATTCGTGATCATCATCATCATTACAGCCCTCCACAAGTCCACTGCTGAACATAGGCCTCCCCCGAGGAATGCTACAGAGCACGAACCTGACCCACCTGTATCCATCGACTTCCTGAATGTCTTACCAGGTCGTCACTCCATCTAGTGGTGGGACGCCCTACACTTCGTCCGCCGGGACGAGGCCGCCACTCGAGACCTTTTCTTCCCTATCGGTTGTCGGTTCTTCGAGCTATATGGCCGGCCCATTGCCACTTCAGCTTACTAATCTGTTAGGCTATGTCGGTCACTGGTTCTAGTGCGGATAGTTGATAGTTGCAGAAAGTTCCATAGGTCATCACTGGCAACACGCACTGGTTGTACAGTCTCGTTTTCTAGTTTTGAGGAATACTTGACGAGAAGATGTGCTGTAATTTCCCGAACGCTGCCCAGCCGAGTTGAATCCGTCGATTGACCTCTCGGTCGAAGTTGGACTTACCTAGTCGGACTATTTGTCATAAAAAACATACTCGTCAACAACTTCGAGCTTAGTCCTCCCAACAACTACCGGCATAGGTGTGACATGAACGTTATACATGATCTTTGTTTTGTCCATGTCAACTTAAGACCTATCCGTTGGGAAGCACTATTAAGATGCCTCCCAACGGATAGTGCTTAGGTCCTCCAGCTACATATATTAATAGTATATTAGTAGCACGAATGGGTCGGCTCGACCGGGGACTACTGTGTTTCGTTCGTATGGTGAGTTTAGAGAACCGGAGACACTTTTTATGGGAAAAGAGGTATTCTATCTTAGTTCTCACCTGACCTGACAACCATCATCATCATCTGAGGCATTACAGCCGCGGGTGGGCCTTAGCCTGGTCCAGCAAAGCTCTCCAGTCCGATCTGTTAGAGGCTTTCCTTCTCCAACTTGTTATTCCCAAGATCTTGATATCTTGTTCGACGCCGTCCAACCATCTGAGCTTGGGCCTGCCTCGACTTCTGCGGCCCTCCGGTCGGCCTTCTAAAAGGCGTTTGGGTACTCTGGCCTCGTCCATTCGCAACACGTGCCCTGCTCAACGCAGGCGTCCGATCTTTATGCTCTTAATTACGTTTGGCTCATCGTACATTTGGTATAGCTCGTGGTTATAACGCGCTCGCCATCTCTCATTTTCCATCACAGCTCCGAAAATGCGTCTTAGTATTTTCCGCTCAAATACCAACAAGGAGTTTTCGTCTTTTTTGCTCAGCACCCAACATTCGGAACCGTAGGTGAGTATAGGTCTTAGTAAGGTTTTGTACAAGAGAAGTTTTATGCTTCTTGAAAGAAGTTTCGAACGTAAGTATCTTAGTAGTCCGAAGTAGCACTTGTTAGCCGCCATTATTCTCCTACTTATTTCTGAAGACACATCGTTGTTATCGGTTACTAAGGATCCCAGGTATACGAAATCATTGACGCTAGCGAAGGTGTTGTTGCCAATATTAACTCCTTGTAGTAGAATGTGCCGTGTAGTGGCGGTCAAGAATATCCACTACCCCATATCCTCCCGCGGGTGTGGTCAGGGAAACGCCTTAAGTATTTGTAAGCACCGACCTATATTGAAAGATGGTGACAATATTATCTGCTCATACGAATATATCTGCAGATACAAATATGGCATTTCTATGCCATATTCTGTATTTATCTGCAGATATGGTCTGGATAATGGTCGCTGAAAAATGCGATTAAATTCCCCTCGGTCCTTTTCAAGGTTTATATGAAGTACTATCCAAATTCTTGGCCTTTTTTGCTAATGCAATACATGCATCAAAATCAAAATCTGAATCCTATTCTGATGAGGTGTCTAGCAAATCTAAAAGCAATATACGCCAACTGATTGTAGGTAACAGTAACGCTCTGTAGAAACAATCCGCTCCAAAAGACAAGTCTAGTTAGTTTGGTGGATTTCGAATCAATGTATCATTTCGTATACTATCGTATCTGCGTAGTCTGTAACTTGCTTTACGCGAATATGGCATAGTTCTAAGGCAATAATTGTGTGCCTATCAAGGAAGTGAACGTTTGTGAAGAAAGCGATTGAATTACAGTCTTATCAACAGTTCTTTTGGTCCAAACAAATCACGGCTCAATAGGCGTGACGTAACGCATAAAATAATATCTGAGTTTTCGTTTCAACTTCGATCTTTGCAATTTGTATTTTTGTCCGTTATTGTCCGTTGCATGTTTCAAAGCAACTAATTTCTAAAACCATTAAACTGTCATTATAATGTATAATAAAAATATTAATGTTTTATATATATGTGATATATATAAGTATATCATAATATAAGATATTTAAATATATAGGTATACTACTACTACTTAAATGTCTTTGATAGATCATGTCATGTTAAAACGTAGTGATTATATATTCTCTGGTAAAATGTTGTATGATATTGGTATGATATAATCAATTAGATTGTCATATGCACTGAACTGAAGTAACAGCGCATGCGCGTGATTAATTATATGTAGGTACGTAGGTATGTATGTAATTACTCCAAGATTATATGCATGCTTCCCTGCATTGTATGATTATAATTTATAGTTTATAGGGTACATTGTATATTAATGTATAATGTTCATGCACAACAAATATTTAATCCATCGCCTATATATATATATATATATATATATATATATATATATATATATTATACTAAATACACATTTATATTTAGACATTTGTCAATCTATTATTTTTCATATTTTTACCTTTTTTGTACAAGGTGGGGCATGATCTGGCATTCTCCTTTCTTTAGACAAGTGGTTAAATTAAAAATGTTGTACAACCGACTTCAATATAAATACAATAATTTATTGTTGATTGTTTTAAAACCGCTCTAACGATTTCGAGAAGTGATACCATTTAAGTTTTATCTTCCCTTTGAAACAAAAAAGGAATTTTTCAAATCCGTTCAGGCGTCGTCGAGTAATCGGTTAACATACATAAAAAAAGATTCCGACGAATTGAGAACCTCCTCCTTTTTTGAAGTTGTTTAAAATTAGTGTAATAAAATATTATGTCATTTCCGATATTATTTTCAAACCAAGTTCGGCTAAACTTAATCTTAGAAAGGTCAAAGATGAAGCTTACGTTATTGTTGTAAGAGTGAAAAACGAGTTCTCACTCCGTATGATGTCTAGTAGTCAGACTCTGCAGGTGTCAAACATTAAACACTAAATTTATTTCGTCAACCTTGGGAACTATGATGGAATGAATCACCGTTACCGTTACACTCTATCAAAGTCCACTGCTAAGCATAGCCCTCTCCCATAGATTGCTTCATAGGGGAGGGATATTAGCCATAGTTGCCACGCTTGGCAAGTGGGTTAGCAACCGCAGTTTTTTATTTTCCGTCGTTTTTAGGAAGACGCTGCTGCCCATCTCCTAATTTGTTTCCCTCTGTCGCCACTAACGGCACCTACGGGATGATATGGAGTGGTGGATATTCTTACACCGCCACTACACGGTAAGAATAACCCACAGCCTGTTATTATATTAGGTAATTTACTGCTTAAAATTTGAATATATTGCTGAAGAGTTCACTGCTCCTTTGCCCGGTTTGTATATTTAAGAAAGTTTTCGTTCTCTGTTTTGGGATTTATGAAGTGTATTACAAAAACTAATATATGGAGAAGGCTTATGTTCAACAGTGAACGTTGATAGGCTGGAATGACGACGACAATGATAAGGAAATAAAAGTGTACTGTGAATATTAAAGATGCCGAGTTTATCTCAAAGACGAGAAGAAGTTTATATTTATTTTGACGATGCATAATGAACTGCATACATCATACACGTATCACTTAGATAAGCCGGAAATCAAACCAACTCAAATATGGATGTTATGGATCAATAAATTATCGGCAGCATATTAAAAGGAGACTATATAATACCATAGACATAGAGAATGGACTGAGCGTAAGCGTCACAAAAGTGAGCGTTCTCTAGAAAGAGACAAAGCGACTGTGCAGCCAATACATGTCTCTTTCCTGCAAGCCTGATTGGCCCACGTCCTGCAAACCAGTGACGTGGACCAATCAGAATTTTGACGTGGACCAATCACAATTCTAGAAAGAGACTACTACTGGCCGCATATTAGCTTTGTCTCTCTCGCACTTTTCGGTCTGTATTCACTGAATACTATTTTGTAAAAATAAATGAATAAAAAGAGTTAATTTTTTTTTATTATATAAAAAGAGTTCATTTAATATCATGTTATCTATTTTTGAATTTCTTTTTTAGATTTTTATTAATACTACACAGGTTAGGGGACAGTAATTCGAATCTTTGTTATGGAAATATGTGGAAATGGAATAAAATTGAACAGAAAATAATGATTTATATATATATTTATAATTTTTTATATGTTATAAATGTTTTATATGAAGCCCACAGGATTACTTGTTTAGCTTTCTGGATAGTCAAATTTAAAATTTTTTGTTGTGACAATTTTAAATGTTTGCTAAAAATATTGCGACAAGCTAATATTACTATTATTTGGTCGCTCCTGTAAAATAGCATCACGCTATAAGCAGGAGTGCTACCAGGCTTGGGCTGACGCATCAACGTATCGGAATGTAAACACCAGCGCTCTTAAAAAGAAGTTTAATTCCGCCTCCAGGTCCTTCAAAAGCGTCATTGCCAAGGCAAGGTCTGTGCACATCGGCAGAATTTGCGAGATGCTAGTTCGCCTTCCTTCGGGAACCCGTGCATTCTGGTCTCTCGCCAAGGCTGTCCAAGGGAACTTCTGTCAGCCATCTCTTCCATTTCTGCACAGAGAGGACGACTCACTGGCCAATGCCGCAAAGCAAAAAGCCGATCTGTTGAGCTCTCTCTTTGCGTCCAACTAGACTCTAGGTGACGGGGGAACACAACGCCGACCATCCCGAGATGTGAGTGCTCCATGCCGGATGTGCTGTTTACACAGCGCTCGGTTCGCAAAGTACTCTTCTCCCTGGACGTCAGCAAGTCGAGTGAGCCCGATGGAGTCCCTCCCATTGTGCTGAAAACGTGTGCTCCGGAGTTGGCACCGGTTTTAACGCGTCTTTTCCGATACTCCTACTCCCAAGGCGTAGTCAAGTCAGTAGTAGAATTTATGGAAGACAGCTTTGGTCCAAACGATCCCTAAAAAAAGGCGACCGCTCAGACCCGTCTAACTACAGGCCTATCGCCATAACGTCCTTGTTCTCCAAAATAATGGAATCCATTATAAACTGCCAGCCCATGAGGTACCTTGAGGATCACTAGCTGATTAGTGACCGCCAGTACGATTATCGTCGGGGTCGTGAGGCTGGTGATCTTCTGGTCAATCTGACTCATAGATGGGCGGAGGCAGTAGAGTCTAAGTGGGAGGCATTGGCCGTTAGTTTGGACATAGCGAAGGCCTTCGATCGGGTCTGGCATAAAGCGCTTCTTTCAAAGCTTCCTTCCTATGGGCTTCCCGAGAAATTGTGGAAATGGATCATCAGTTTCCTTGCTATTCGGAGCATCAAGGTCGTAGTTGACAGCGCATCCTCTGACTTCAAGCATAACAACGCTGGTGTTCCACAAGGTTGCGTGCTATCACCAATGCTGTTTCTCCTGTATATCAATGATATGTTGCAAACTGGTAACATTCATTGCTATGTAGACGTCAGCACTGGTGATACCTTATATACCAGCCGTGCCAATATTTCTCGGGAAATCGTCGCCGAGTACCGGGACAAACTTGTGTCTGAAGTCGAGTCTTTGCTAAATAAAGTCTCCGATTGGGGGCAACTAAATCTAGTCCAGTTCATCCCCAGAAGACAAAAGTTTGCGCGTTTACCGCTAAAAAGAACCCCTTTGTCGTATCACCTCAGTGTCAAGGCACCCCCCTTGCTGCCTCAGCTAGCATCGGAATCCTCGGCGTCGACATATCGAATAGTGTGCACTTTCGAGGTCACTTGGAAGGGAAGGCCAAATTGGCCTCTAAAAAGCTTGGCGTGCTCAGCAGAGCGAGACAGTATTTCATGCCGGCACATCGCTTGCAACTTTACAAAGCGCAAGTTCGGCCTCACACGGAATACTGTTCTTATCTCTGGGCCGGGGCACCCTAGTGCCAGCTCCTTCCACTTGACCGCATCCAGCGCAGAGCGGTTCGAATCGTCGACGACCGAGCTCTTTCTGATCGACTCGATACACTGGCGCTGCGTAGAGATGTTGCATCTCTTTGCGTATTTTATCGCATCTATCATGGGGAGTGCTCTGAGGAATTGTTCGGACTAATTCCAGCCGCTCAATTACACCATCGCACATCGCGACAAAACTCGCGATACCATCCATATCATCTGGATGATTGGCGGCTCACCACTGTGCGATTTAGAAGAAGTTTTCTCCCTCGCACAACTTCCTTGTTGAATCGATTACCATCATCGATTTTTCCGGACCGATACGACTTAGGGACCTTCAAGAAAAGAGCCTACTCCTTTTTAAAAGGCCGGCAACGCATCTGCAATTCCCCTGGTTCCCCTGGTGTTGCGGTTGTTCATGGGAGCCGCATGCTTGTTTGCCCCCTTCTATAAAAAAAAAACAAAAACAAAGAAATCTGAGAGTGCATTTTCAGGGCATTAGGACGAGTGCAGTAACACTTCCAATGCAGACTCTCTCAATTTATGCTGAATGATAAAGCTAAGTCGATTGGACCGTGGCGAAACCTCCCGAAAAAAAAGAATGCCTGGCCTAATATTGAACGTTTATTCTTTATTTTCACTATAATATATTTTTATTTGCATAACACAAAGTGTACAACATTTAGAACAATAAAAAAGAATAAATATTCAAAATTATTATAAAGCCACTTTTCTTGCGAGAATGCACGCCGCAAAGAAACGCAGCTTTTTTTTTCTCTGTATGGCTTTTATACTACTTGCTTTTTTCACTAGCGACGATGCATTTCGCGCATCGTACACGGCGTCCATTGCTCAGGTGAAGTTGGAGGCCGTGGAGGAAGGTGCGCCATGTGTTCTGATGTGCTTTACTTAAGAAGGGGGAAGGAAATAGAGGAGGAGTAGTCCTCTCCCGAGGAAGAGTGGCGCTAGTGGGATCGAAAATGTATGCGTAAGAGTTCCCGTGGCCCTGCCAATATGCGACGAAGGTGGAACACCATGGGGTTATAGCCGGTGCGAGATTTTTAAAAACAAGCTATATTTAAAAAACAATTTAAATGCTTTAAAAAGAATTTTCGTATTCTTCTCAGCAAACCCTTTCATTTGATGCTCATATCATGAAAGTGCATAGAAAATATCTAAACCGTCATATTGGATTTATAATGACGTCACTTAGCTGACCATGCATTTTCATCCAAACTAAACATGCATGCAAAATTTCAGTTCAATTGGTTAATGATAACTGCTTTAAAATTCAGTTGCAAGATTTGATTCTAACAAACATACAAACATTGCAAGTTAAATATAAGCTGTTATTAAGTGTTGTTGGTTTAGTTACGTAACCTTCATAAAGAATATCCCTAATATTTGTTAACAGCACGTTTGTTTTTATGCTTTGCTTAACTAGGGTTGCCATCACTTAAATCGCAGAAGTCAGACAAAACCTTCAACACCCCAGATATTTGCTAAAAAATTAAGTATTTTCCAGTACACCGTTAAAAAACTTTACAAGAGTCATGATATATGGTTTTGACTTTCATTGTTTTTAATTACGCTTTATTATTAATACATTATACCATATTTTCTTTTTCTAAAGTAATTTGATAAATAAATATCTTTCTGGGATCGAATTAAAAAATATAAATTATTTTAGTTCCTTTACAGACTAAGCGTGACAAACGAGCACACAGTCCACCTGATGATAAGTATAAGAGAATGCGGTGGCCCATTGACATCTACATTTATCCTCGATTAAAAAGCAAAATGCAGATAAATTGTCATCCCAGAATTAGCGAGAAACTAGTTCGCCTTCCTTCAGGAACCCTTGCATTCTGGTCTCTCGCTAAGGCTCCTCTCTGCACAGGGAGGACGACTCACTGGCCCACACCGCAAAAGAGAAAGCCGACCACTTAGGCTCCCTTTTTGCGTCCATCTCGACTCTTGATGACGGGAAGAACACACCGCCGACCATCCCGCGGTGTGAGTGCTCCATGCCGGATGTGCGGTTATCAAAGCACTCGGTTCGCAAAGCACTCCTCTCCCTGGACATCCACAAGTCAAGTAGGCCTGACGGAATCCCCCCAATTGCGCTGAGGACATGTGCTCCGGAGTTGGCACCGCTTCTAACGCGTCTTTTCCGGTAGTCCTACTCCTTAGGCGTAGTCCCAGAATCATGGAAGACAGCTTTTGTCCACCCGATCCCTAAATAAGGCGAGCGCTCAGAGCTGTCCAACTACAGGCCTATCGCCATCACCTCCTTGTTCTCCAAAATGATGGAATCCATTATAAACTGCCAGCTCATGCGATACCTTGAAGATCACCAGCTGAATAGTGACCGCTAGTACGGTTTTCGTTGAGGTCAATCAGCTGGTGATATTGTGGTCTACCTGACTCATAGATGGGCGGAGGCAGTAGAGCTAGAGTCCAAGGGGGAGGCGTTGGCCGTTAGTTTGGACATTGCGAAGGCCTTTGATCGGGTTCGGCACAAAGCGCTTCTTTCGAAGCTCCCTTCCTATGGGCTTCCCGAGAAATTGGATCACCAGCTTCCTTGCAGATTGGAGCATCAAGGTCGTTGTAGACGGTACATACTCCGACTACAAGCCTATTAACGCTGGTGTTCCACAAGGCTGTGTGCTATCACCAACGCTGTTTCTTCTGCATATCAATGATATGTTGCAAACTGGTAACATTCATTGCTATGCGGATGACAGCACTGGTGATGCTCTATACACCGGCCATGCCAATATTTCTTTTTTTTCTTTTTTTTTATAGGATCGGGTGACAAACGAGCACACAGTCCACCTGATGGTAAGTGGTTACTGTGACCCATAGACATCTACATCTATCCTCAATAAAGACTCAAGATGCAGATGCGTTGTCACCCGTAAGGACTAAGATGGAATGCCTCTTTGCCAGTAAAAAGGGTCTCCGGTTCTCTACACTCACCATACGAAACACAGCAGCGTTAAGCTGCTATTTTACGCTGGTTTTCTGTGAGAGCGTGGTCCTTCCCCGGTCAAGCCGACCCATTCGTGCTACAACCATAATATAGCTGCAGCATGGCTCTAGCACGTAGAAAAAAACTCGGGAAAACGTCGCCAAGTACCAGAACAAAACTTGGGTCTGAAGTCGAGTCTTTGCTGAACAAAGTTTTGGATTGGGGGCGACTAAATCTAGTCAGTTTAATCCTCAGAAGACACAAGTTTGCGCGTTTATTCGTAAAAAGAACCCCTTTGTCGTATCTCCTCAGTTTCAAGGTACTCCCCTTATTGCCTCAGCCTGTATCGGAATCCTCGGCGTCGACATATCGAGTGACGTGCAGTTTCGTGGTCACTTAGAAGAGAAGGCCAAATTGGCCTCTAAAAAGCTTGGCGTGCTCAGCAGAGCGGGACAGTATTTCATGTCGCCACAACGCCTGCAACTTTACAAAGCGCAGGTTCGGCTTTGCATGGAATACTTTTCCCGTCTCTGTGCCGGGGCACCCCAGTGCCAGCTCCTTCCACTTGACCGCATCCAACACAGAGCGGCTCGAATCGTCGATGACCGAGTCCTTTCCGATCGGCTCGATTCATTGGCGCTGCGAAGAGATGTTGCATCCCTTTGCATTTTCTGTCCCATTTATTACGGGGAGTGCTCTGAGGAATTGTTCGGATTAATCCCAGCCGCCAAATTTCACGAACGCACATCGCGGCAGAACTCCCGATACCATCCACACCATCTGTATGATTGGCGGTCCACCACTGAGTGATTTAAAAGATGTTTTCTTCCTCGCACAACTTCTTTGTGGAATCGATTACCACCAGCGATTTTTCCGGACCGATACGACTTAGGGGCCTTCAAGAATGGAGGCTACTCCTTTTTAAAAGGCCGGCAACGCATCTGCAATTCCCCTGGTACCCCTGGTGTTGCGGTTGTTCATGGCGGCGGTAGTCACTTACCATCAGGTGAGCCAGTTTGCCCCTCTCCTATAAAAAAAATAAAAGGGTCTTCGGTTTTCTACACTCACCATATGAAACTCAGCAGTATTAAGCTGGTATTTCACGCCGGTATTCAGTGTAAGCATTGCCCTTTCCCGGTAGAGCCGACCCATTTGTGCTACAACCATAAATAGCTGCAGCACGGCTCTGCCATGGCTATCATAACATTATAGACTAATAAACAATAATTCATTATTGAAATCACAGAATTATAAGTCTCTAGTTAGTCTAGGTAAGATAAATAATATTTATTTTAAATTAGAATTTAGTTTTAAATTTTTACAAGATCAAGTTTTTTAACTTCATTTAATATTAAGTCTTATTATTATTAACTTATTCCAATTGTTGCAAAAATTTGAACTTACATACATTACATAAATTCTCACGCCTGTTGCCCAGAGGGGTAGGCAGTGATTATTTGGCGTCATTCAAGCGGGGATCCGCCCCAACGATATCCTGAATTTTATTATATCGCGATTCGATTAGGAAATTGTGACATTTACTGACTGCGTAAAAAAATAGTGAAATTAGTGACAATACTTTCGGAGATATAGTACTTTTTGGGAGGATGCTGACTTGAATTCAAGCTAGCAGCCTACCCTCAAAAACACCAGTATTGTTTGCGTCTAAGATATGATTCCTATTTTAAGATTTAGTGAATAATGGGTGACTTCATATACCGAGATAATAACATTTCGCATCAACGGAACCGAATTATTCATTTGTATTAGGGAGTAGGCTTGAAGATTACATAAAATTGTTATTTTATGTAAAAGTTGCTAATTTACTCGTGCTATTTTATTCGTGCTACAAGTATACCAGTAATATAGCTACAGCAATACTCTACCATGTAAAAACGTATTTTAACTGTCTTAGAAAAATTCAAAACAACCTTCGTTCAAGACTCATACAGAAACAGATGGCAGGTCAGTGTTCAGCCACAGAGCATGCTACTTTTACTAATTTTAAAAACGATTGTGATAGGAATCGTAAAAGGGAATCCTTCAAAAGTAAAAACTATTAATTTGCCAACATACATACATAATCTGAGATAATATTTAGGGATAAGATCCATGCACAAACTGTAAATTATACCTTTTATTACACTAAGATATAGTAACTATGAATACATTGTCATGGTATTTAAAAAAATATCAATATTAACATCAATATGTATCAATATTTACTTTATACTAGACATTTTTGTTCCGTAACACTTTTCCCATAATTATGTATTACACAATTTCCGTTCTAATGACATTTATTATTTATTCAATGTTTTATCATAAAAATGTGACTTAACATACTAAGCAGATGATTTCTTTTTTTTTTATAGCACCGGGTGACAAACGAGCACATAGTCCACCTGACGGTAAGTGGTTGCTGTGGCCCATAGACATCTACATTTATCCTCGTTTGCGAATCAAAATGCAGATGCGTTGTCACCCGTGAGGACTAAGATGGAATGGCTCTTTTCCAGTAAAAAGGGTCTCCGGTACTCTATACTCACCATACGAAACACAACAGTGTTAAACTGCTATTTTACGTTGGTATTCTGTGAGAGCGTGGTCCTTCCCCGGTCGAGCCGACCCATTCGTGCTACAACTATACCACTAATATAGGTGCAGCATGGCTCTACCACGTATAAGTATTTCTAAATTGATAATGTAAATAAAACCTACAGTAACAACTGTTATTCAATATATTTTGAATATTTTTTACCGTTCAGTGACGGTTAATCATATAATATACAAAATCTTGGCGATACATTTGCTCAAGCCTTAGATATTAATGAATGAAACTAGTAGTTAACCTTTGTTTGAGGTTAAAACGACTCGAAGACTGGTCTCAAAAATAGAGCATCGAGGCTAAAGATTAGGACTCGAATATCGCTTATCCATTAGCGCATAATATGTTATGCATTGAATGTAATTATAAAATCATGTATCTCATCTTAATCTACAAGTTGATATGCTATACTCTCTAACAGCTGCTGTGGTACTAGCGTATTAGTATCCATCGCCCTATTCCGTCCTGTGGGTGTAAAGGCTAGAAATGCCTCAAGCCGGATGTAAAATACCCAGAATGTGGATGGTGAACGATGTTAAAGGTGCGAAATTTGTGGGACTGCGATCGCGAATCCGCGTACCATAAACAAACATAAACATAAACTTTCACGCCTGTTACCCTGAAGGGTAAGCAGAGACCACGTACTTCCATGTGAGGCACGATTCTGCCACCGAACTTTCGCTTTTTACTTGCCACTCTTTCTGCATTCAATCTTTCCACATACCAAGCGTGGCGATTATGGCAAACCCGTCTAAATAATGGTAGAGGCCCGGATGTCCAACAGTGGACATAACCGGACTATTACGGACTGATAAAGGAGAAGGAAGAAGCACGATTTGACGCCATGTGATTTTGAAATTATACGACAATATCAATTTTAATTTGTAAATGGAAAACTAAAAAAAGAACCATTTAATAGGATAAAATTATAAAAATCGTAACTTGGAAGGAAATTGGTCGCGGTTAATTTACATTTTACTGACTACCGACGCTCTAAGGGCTTGGCAGCATCCATCGTCACGGCCAATCCATCGACTCCTTGCTTGTTTTATGTGATCGTCACTCCATCTAGAGGTCCCCCAACACCGCGAAATTTTTTATGCACTTTGAATTTTTTGTCCAATACAAAATATAAAAGCCTTCTATTTAACCGTTTTAGAGACACGAAACCATATCTCTAAAACAAGTTCCGTTTTCAAACGTGGTAGATCCACGCTGGAGCCTTGGACACGCTCTCATAGAATACCAGCGTAAAATAGCTTAACGCTGCTGTTTCGTATGGTGAGAGTATAGAGAACCGGAGACCCTTTTTACTGGAAACGGGGTATTCCATCTTAGCCCTCAGGGGCGACAACGCATCTGCATTTTGGTTCTTAATCGAGGATAAATGTAGATGTCTATGGGCCACAGCATACACTTAACATCAGGTGTTCTGTGTGTTCGTTTGTCATCCTTGTTTTAAATTTGTTTCGATTTTTTCATCGAAATCATCATTTTATTAGCAACAAAACTATTTTAAAGACGTTAAAATAAACTATCTACATGTTTTGTAAAAAATATTTACAAAAACACCAAACAGCTTCGTTTGCAGGCGTGCTTCAAAACTTGTTTGGTGCTATAGGCAAAAAATCAACTTTAATTAAAGTTTAGTCGCATATCTAATCGCTAAACTCGAATCGATTTCTCGGAATGTAAGAAATACTGTGACGTATTTCGTTGTTGCTTTTATACACAATTGATTTGGTTCATATTTTAAGACGACTGCCATAACTCAGTTTAGTATTTAGTTTTCAAAATATAAAGCTTTGAAGTACACACAAATACGGTTTTTTATTAGGTATATAAACGGTTACATGATTTTATTTTTGACTAGGCTGTGGGTTTATGGGTTTTATGTTGTTAAAACTAAAACCCTTATAAAGTGCATTCTGTATAATCTATTCTATTATTACTATAACAAAACTCTAACACGACGTCTGTCTGAACACGCATAACGCAATAACCTGTGAACCGATTTGCCAACTTTCACTGACAGATAGCTGATGTTATAAGGAGAAACTTAGGCTATTTGAATTTAGGAAAATAATTAGGGTTCCGCGCAAAATAATTAAAACCCATAAAATGCTATCGCAATAAATTCCACGTTGGTGAAGTCGCAGGGAAAAGCTAATTTTGAAATAAATCTATACATAGAAATAAAATTGAAGTGTCTCTATAATATCAAAATAACTGCATGCTGAGCCGAGTGGGTAATTTACATACTTTTAAGAAATGTATAGCCATTTTTTTCTGTCAGTCCGTCTGTCTGTCTGTTCGGGTTAATCTGTGGTATGGCTGAACCGATGGTTATAAAACTTAACAAACAGTTAGAGAGCAAGAAAATTTTATAAAAACCAAAATATAAACCATATGCGTAATATAGGTCATTAAGGAGTTAAATAAAAAGAAAGAAGTTAATAAATAGACATATTATGTAAAGTTTTTACGAGGGACACTGAAAGTTTTTAGAACTGGTCACTTGTAAACGATATAATAAAAAAATAAGTTCAAATTTAGAAAATGGAACTCCTTGTAAATATTATTGTGTATGTATTTTATTAATTTGTTATTTTGTTTACGATTTGGCGGCAAATTGAAAATTGTTTGTGTCACGTCAGTATGAATTTAACGCGAGAAAATTTTCGTACAATGTTCTTTTATGATTTTCGATGTCATTCAAGTCAACAAGAAAGTTTGCCTTTCACGATGAAGCCCCATCTCTGCCACTGTTTACAAGTGGTTTAATGAGTTTGAACGTGGTCGCACTAATCTTACCGATGATCTGCGTGAGGGGCAGCCTTCTACGGCGACGACTGACGGCGTATGATAGAGGCTGATAAAAGAGTGACTTATCAGCAGTTTCGGACAAGCTTAGGCATCGGTATGAGTGAAGTGCACAAAATCCTCCATGAACTTTTAGCGGTTAGGAAGCTTTGTGACCGGCAGATACCTCATATTTTGACAGTGGCCCAAAAACTCCGTCGTGTTGATTGGTGTCTTGTAATGGTTCAAAAATTTAACAGAGGTGACTCAAATGCTGTGTTCGACATACTTACGGGTGACGATAGCTGGATTTATTGTTATAATCCTGAAACTAAGAGATAGTCTGCTGTGTAGGTGTTTCCTTCCGAGGAGTTGCCAACTAAAGTGAAGATGGTGGCCTCGTTCTTCAGAAGGACAGGTCATTACGCAAAAATTGTTTTAGAGGAAAGAAAAACAGTTACCTACTGCAGAGTGGTACACTAACAATTGTTTGCCATTTGTCTTGGAAAAAGTTCGGGAGAAACGACCTTGCAGTAGGATTCTTTTTCACCACGACAACGCCTCGTCGCACAAAGCCAAGCAAACAATCGACTACTTGGCGACGTCAGACGTGGAATTACTGGTTAACCCGCCCTATAGCCCCGACCTCGCACCTTGCGATTTTTATTTATTTCCGAAAATATAAGAAAAACTTCGAGGAAAACGTTTTATGGACGCCGAGGAAGCAGTGGCTGCGTTTCAAAATGCCGTCGAAGAGACCCCCAAAGGACGAGTGGGAAAAGTGCTTTTCTCAGTAGCTCCATCGATGTATGGATGTAAATGGACACTATTTTGAAAAGATATAATAAAACTAATAACTTGCTAGTTTGTTCAGTTTTTGATTTTCTAAGAACTTTCAGTGTCACCCTCGTATTAATTCATCATACCGTGTGATCCTTCTTCCAAGTTTTATTGAGTCTATATATTGACATAATTCTATATCGTATTATGTAAATTATTTGAAACTCTTAATTTAAATGAATACTAACCTGCTTCACGTTTTAAGTTTATTAAATTGTGGGTGAAAACAGTTTTAGTAAATAACAAAAATGTATGCATATTACGCATTAATAAATCAGCACGCATTCCAAAGTATAGCAGATATTCAGAAAATTTAATGTCCTCCGGGTGTTTAATATTCAAAAAGCACATGTTTGAACAATAATTGAGTTATGCCTACGGTTTTGACTAATGGTTTGTACTTTGTACACATTCATATTATATGTCGGACTTCTATAAGTAGCCTTTTATATATGTACATATATATACTTTTAAAAAATATTAAACTAAATGTTTAAATGATTTATTTGATTTAATGAAATTTACTTACCACACTACTTTAACATGTATTAAAAGAAATATTATTAGTTATTTTGTAGAAGGAAAGAAATAAATATTGCCGTGTACAGGCTGCGTTAAAGAATCCAATACCCCATATCAATCCGTGGGTGCTGTAAAGAGGCGACAGAAAAAAACTAAAACAGAAGAGTTGCATCTTCGTTTAAATTATCTCATTTCACGCCAATACACTTGGCTTAGAATTGAAATTCTGCCAGGCAATTTACTTGTATGGTTTTTACGAGATAAATCTTAACGCAAGTTACATGAATGTGGTTCGGAAACATTGACACATGATACACAAGCAATATATTGATAATGTGTAAATCGAAAGTACTGAGCTAACGTCTATAAACTAGATCTTCTGTTGCAATAAATCACTTAGCAAATCATAGATGACGCTCTGATAGAAATTGCTTGTTTATTTTTTTAATTAATCTGCATTTTGCCTAATCATTTAAAATCAGTAAGCGCGAAAATCGGTTCTTAATAAAAACTTCTTATATCCATAGACACGTTGCTGCTTTACCGATCTTTTTAAAATTTGAATAAATATGAGTTTTCCTAAACAGATGAAACATGTGGTACCGCGATAGCCGCCTGCAAGTGTGAAAATTATGGCAAAGCAAACTTACTTAGGTGAAACCCATGTTCAGCAGTTTACTGTTATGGGCTAATAAAGAACAAATTAACAGATGCGCAAGAACCTACAACAAAATTCACTATCCAAGATATAAATACATACTATGGTATAAACATATCATTAAATATCAAACTTGAGAACCATACATATACCACCAAACACTCGTTAGTATAAATTAAACATTAAAAATAATACACGAGGCAAAAAAAAATCGAACGTATATGGATCAAAGAATGTTTCCTTTGCCGAGACCATGAAACGATAAGACTTACGTGCAATTTAAAGGATACCGACATCGTAACTAACAACTTGTGTTGTCATTACATCTACAAAATGTGTATAATACATATATTTATATACTACTCGTATATATCTATGGTATGTTCCTAACATATAAAATATTTTGTAACATGTACTTGCAACAAATTTCACTATATGGCTGCCTATAGTGATAGTATTTTTGCCAGGTTTAAAGTTTGAATAATGATCGCCATAATGATTTCTTATATTTACGCGAATACTACGAAAAAATGTATTTTTACTATTTATAATTAAAACTAAGTAAATTAAATACAATAAAATCCGTAAATATAGTTTTGTTCAATGATATATGCTCAAAGAAACTCCATTATATGTGTTTCTGGATTGTTAAGAATTATTTTATGATAACCGATTTTATTTAAACGAAAATTGTTATTTAAAATTACATTATTATTACTAAAATAGGACGCATTTTCTATCTAGGATAGGTATAACGTTGCCGCCATTCAGCAGCACGGCTGTGTTCCAGCCTGAAAAGTATAGAGATCCAGTACTATTGCAGGCTGTGAGGCATTCCCACTTGCCCTCAGAGTTTAGAGGTCCGTCTGAAGCCTTCCTGGCTTGAAGTAGGCTGCATGTATTCATTGCTTAGCTACTTATCAACATGTAGGCTGTAAGTTGGTTTGTCACTAGTTAAAAAATACGGCCGACCCCGCAGGCCATCCCTGGCTTGTAGAGTCAACCGTATTTAACTCTTTTTTCTTCTTTATAGGATATGGTGACAAACGAGCACACAGTCCACCTGATGGTAAGTGTTTGCTGTGACCCATAGAAATTCACATCTATCCTCAATAAAGAATAAAAATGCAGATGCGTTGTCACCCGTGAGGACGAAGATGGAATGCCTCTTTTCCAGTAAAAAGGGTCTCCGGTTCTCTACACTCACCAAATGAAACACAGCAGTGTCAAGCTGCCATTTTACGCGGGTATTCTGTGAGAGCGTGGTCCTTCCCAGGTCGAGCCGACCCATTCGTGCTACAACTATACTACTAATACAGCTGCAGCATGGCTCTACCACGTAAAACGTTCTTCTAACTTCCCGCTTAGTTTCGAGCGCAACGCTCGAAAATCTATTTAATTTGTGTTTCTATGATTTTATTTTTTGAAAATCTTTGAAACGGCTCGAGCGATTGACTTGCAAAGCAGCTCGAAGTCTCAATGAACACTTTCGAACGCCGTGTCGCCCATCTCGATCTGTTGATCCGTTCTAAAGACATTGTAGGACAAAATTAAAAAAGTTAAAAAAAACACTATCATTATACTGTTATTGAAAAATTTGTAGTACTACGTAGCCCAGTGGTCAAAACACCTAGAGCACTACTACAACACGTCCTGAGTTTCAGTCATTCAAATTTCGAAACTAATCGTAACATTAGTACAAAAATGGAGTTTGGGTTTTACATATGGTTGTATTGATATCATTCATAAATGCATTTACCAGTAGAATTCGAAAAGCTTGTTATAACATTCAGAAAATAATGATTGTTTGCAATAAATTTGTGAATAATTTCGTAAAACGATCCACGCAAAACTAAAACTAAAATTTCTCAGCAGATAAGCAGTGCTCTATTGTCACCAAATTCAAAAATCGCAATCCACTGAACTTAAATCACTTCCACCTGCTTTGTATTGCACTTATATAAAAACAAAGTACACCAATAGCAAGAGAAGATTTCATTTAATACTTCTGACGTAGTTATAAGATTATTTATTTTGATTATTATTGAAAAAAAGTTAGTTGAAAATAATTTTACTTGGACGTCAGCTGGTCGGTATGGAAGTGAACAAGATATCTTTCGAAAAACTGAAGTTATCACTTTGTTTTTTTATTAGCTTCACATTTTAATCCTTAGGGAGCCTTTTGCATTTCACTATTGTAAACCGTCCTATTTTTTTTTTTAGTAAGCAGTCCATAGAATTTCATGTTAATTAAATTGAAACAATTTATTGTGGCTTTAAACGAAATACGTGTTTCGGTAATTAGTAAAAGTATATTGATTATTCAAATCATTACATGAGCGTTCCAGGTGTACACTTTTGGATTTTCCAAAAGTTTTTTACAATTATTTGTCATTAATCGTAACAAAACATTTGAAAAATAAAATAAGTTATGTAGATGTAGAGAATCGTTTCAAAATTAGCCAGTTAGACGAGATCCTGTGTGCTGAAATGTTGAGAGGCCTGTACCCAGCAGCACATAATACATTATAGTTCTAACCAGCAGTAAGAAGCTTACAGAATTACTTTTTTAAGGATATTATATAGTAAAACAAAGAGCCATAGTTGCTCAGCAAAGTGCGTACCTTAGCAGTATTACTGAAGCACCCTGAGACCTATTCTCTGTGGCTAACTTATATTGCTTCCAACTATTTTACCTTCTTTGTCGTAGTTATTAAAAATCGTTACTGATATAAAACATCTTTATTGTTAGTGTTTAATGCAAATCATGATACTTATAAAAACCCAAGGCAAAAAATAGGTACTTGTTGATGCTATGTGGTGTGCCTGCGTGACCTCTTTCCTAGGCAGGTTCTGTTCTGCGTCTTACTCTTATATTATGTTACTTCGGTGGCTAAGCGCGCCACAATAATTGTTTTAATGCTCTGCCTTTAATGATTTAGCAATAAAGCATTATTTTGTAAGTTGTACTTTCTATTATACGTATAAAATAGTCTATAATTTTATTTAATTATATATAATAATAATAATTTTTGTGTGATAATTAAAAAAATACTAATAAAGATAATTACTACAGTTGTACTCAAAATACCTAATTACAATTGTATACTCAAAAAATGGCTTCCTAGTTATCGGAATAGTATATATAATACCTAAGTAGTAGTAGGATATCATTTTTGTGTAAAAATAATAATTTAATTATTGTGTTCAAAATGATGTTATTGAGATTGCGTTTACCTAATTGATAATATGTAATAACTTGTCTTGAAGACTGAAAATAGAAATGTGTTTAAAAGGTGAAATTGTTATTTTGGCGACCTGTGGTTGTTAATACAATGGTTTGTTGTGAAAGAACATTGTTTTTAAAATATGTTTGTAGTCCATTGAGTCTGAGACGGCGTTTATTATGCGACACGAAGGCACACTATATTTCAATGTGACTTGTTACATTTACCGTTGAGTTATCCATTCGAAAAATGAACAAAATAAATATTGAAGTAGGAACAACTAGTTATAGCGGTATCTCATCCACTCTCTCTATTCTAATGTGTCTGTTGTAAAAATGAAAATATAGATTTTAGTATTCTGCAACCAATAAAATAAAATGTATTATTATATGGTTAAGGTATTGATCGTAAAACATATTTGTATAGAACGGCCACGTAACACAGAGTGCAATGTGTCATTTTCAAGTTTTAATAACTTTAGAGCAATAGATAATTGTGTTCCAAATGACAATTTAATAAATTTGTTGTGCTTGATTCGTGTATTAATCAATCGGCGCGTGCGTCACAAGTTACTTTCGCCACATTTCGTTGTCAGGGCCAACAGCAAAGCGATCAGGCATTGAATCTATACTAAGGCATTGAATCGATACTAAGGCACTTCGAACAAATCATATTCATCACATCGACTCAACGACTTCAAGGCCATAAGAGGTATAACTCTCTGACTGACTGGCAATAACAAAGTAGATAGGTAATATGATAGCAGAACGAAATTATGGTGCGACGACAGAAGTATAGGTATTTTATAAACTAAACAAAAGCCAAACGCCACACAATAGCAGTAGGTGCTATTGTCATCGTATTATGTGTGAGTACAGATTACGAACGATTGGGCAGCGATTTCGTCACGTAAACGATCGCCGAGAACAGCTGTTTGAGCTTTGACTGATCGAAAATTGCTTCGTAGGTACCCAGTACCATCGGGCCAGACTGCAGTGCGACGGCCTCGCTCCCTACAGACACATTTACTTACTTGCAAAGGATCCGCCAGAAACAACCAAAACTGCTGCCATTTGGAACCTCCCCGGCGTATGATATGGTCATGTTGAGTGTAACTTAACAACTATACAATTAATATTTATTTATACACACACACGTTTTGTTGGCGCTAGCTTGAAATGAGACACACGCGGAAAATTAAATACGTTTTAGAAAGTAATAAAAAGTTTGTTGACGTTAGTTACTGGGGAAGGCAAGGGGAATTTATTTTCTAAAGGTGCACTGTTTCTTAGTTACATTATGGTGTGGTTTTATGCACTCTGCCTCCCCCGAACTGTTGTTATAATACATAAAGGGAAGGGCGCGCGAGAGCACCGACCACAAAGTAGCGGCAACTGTGACTGATGACTGATACCTGGCTGGCTTGGTATGTTGCGCTGTTTGTCGATGCGTGTAGCGCGCCGCAGACGCAGGCGACTCCGCAGGTTGTATCGCAGACGACTTCAACGTCATCGCGGCTGCCGCAAGATGGCGCACGAGCCAATACAAACTTACAAAAGAACGGATAATATGTAATGCTGGAATCGATATACCTAATTTTGACATCATCTAACATCTTTTTATTAGACCTTAACCTGTATTTATGTTTGTATGTATGAAGGTACTTGAATATTTAATTCAGTATTTAATCATTTCCGGAGATCTGTAGAATCTGCAGAAGTTTAAGAACCCATGACAATACAATTTTAACAATCAATGGATGTTAATTTAGTTCTTTAAACTGCAATTTTAACCGACTTCAAAAAAAGAGGAGGTAAAAGAGGACTAGTTTTATTTAAATGTGTAGTGTTCGTGTAAATATAAGAAATCATTATAGAGGTGTTCTTAGTTCGAATGTTGTTTTTTTTTGTATGTATGTTACGCGATATCTTGATTGTGAACCAATTTTGATAATCCTTTTTTTATTAAATAGGTTAGACGTCAAGGTCAAGGGTGGTCCCATATAAATTTGATGTAAATTATTATATTATTTATTGCATTATTAGAGGTCAGTGGTTCATCACTATTATTATCATTACAGCCCTTCACAAGACCACTGCTGAACATAAGCCTTGCCAAGCCCACAAAGCACAGGCCTGAACCACCTGCATCCATCGACTTCGAGGTCATCACTCCATCTAGTGGGGGGACGCCCTACACTTCACCTGCCGGTACGAGGCTGCCACTCGAGAACATTTCTTCATCATCGTTTGTCGGTTCTTCGACCTGTATGGCCGGGCCATTGCCACTTCAGCATACTAATTCTTTGGGCTATGTCGGTTAATCTGGTTCTACTACGGATATCCTCGTTTTCAAGTCTATCGCGCAGAGAAACGCCGAGCATTGCCCTTTCCATAGCTCGCTGAGCGACTTTGAGCTTCCTCATACGGCCAGCAGTGAAAGACCACGTCTCAGATCCGTAGATCATCACTGGTAACACGCACTGGTTGAATAATCTAGTTTTGAGGTTTTGAGGTATGTCTGACGAGATGATGTGTCGTAATCTTCCGGACGCTGCTCAGCAGAGTTAAATCCGTCGATTGACCTCTCGGTCGAAGTTGGACTTCGATTTGCCGACGGTATAGTCCCTATGGCAGAATCGCTGGAGGACCGAAACACTATGCTCAATGACCTCAATAGTATCTCCCAACGGATAGGTCTTAAGATGAACATGGACTGGACAACTGCGGTTGCCAACCCGCTCGCCAAGCGTGGCAACTATGGCAATATACCTCCCATGAGCAATGACATTAATAAACGGCCCCCAGTCCCCGGCGGCCCCACTATTCCTGGCTACGGTAGCGACCATGGTAACGGCGGGGCAGGGGGTGCTAAGAATCTCCGGTGGAGGTTCGGTTGCCAACTACGACGACTCGACCTGGCAACTTATAACGCACGCACCTTGAGGACTGACGAGAAGATCCTGGAGCTGGAAGAAGAGATAGACAAGTTGCGCTAGAATATTATAGGGGGAAGACACGGTAATCTTCGAATCCGGCAACTTGTTCTATCACCGGGAGGGCGACTATCTGTCCCAAGGAGGTGTCGGATTTAACGTCCACAAGTTTCTCGTTAACTACGTTGTAAAGATTGGTAGTGCGTCGACGAGGGTTGTGTGACGACCTTATACTCAGAATCACCAAACGGTATTCACTGAAGGTCATAGACGTTTTCGCACCAATCTCGGCACATCCCGATGAGAAGGTGGAAGAAATGTATGAGGATATCTTTAGAGCCATGCATTCCTCCAAAACCCACTATACGGTGTTAATGGGAGACTTTAACGCAAAACTTGGCATAAGAGAGAAAGTTGAGCTGAAAGTAGGGAAATTCGGAATAGGGCATCGGAACCCAAAGGGCTAGCAGCTGGCCGACTTCATGGATAAAGAGGGACTCTTCATGATGAACTCTTTCTTCCAGAAGCGGCCCCACAGGAAGTGGACCTGGCCGAGCCCCGACGGTTCGACAAAAATGAGATTGACTTCATTATGACGACCAGACGGCAACTGTTCAGTGATGTCTGAGTGATCACTAGGGTGAAAACTGGCAGCGATCACTACATGGTGAGAGGCACACTGAACATAAATCTTAAGTTGGAGAGGTCCCCGTCCCCTCGTGCTCTAATCCAAAGTCCCAAAACCTTTCAGCTCGAGTTACAAGATCGTTTTCATTGCCTAGAAGATTGCAATGTAGTGGACGATATAACTGACAAGCTCGTGGAAACTGTCCATGCGGTTGGAGCTAAGTTTTGCAAGACCCGCCGCAGAAGAACACAAAAACTCTCCGATCACACTCTTAAAGTTGCAGTCTTCAGTAGATTTGATAGCATACAGGCAACTGAACAGACAGATCACCAAACGCATGCGGCAGGACTTACGCAACTTTAATACTGCTCGTATTGAAGAAGCGATCGAGCGGAACCAGGGCTCAAAAGTCTTTGCCAGAGATCTGTCTCCCAGAAAGTGCCAACTGTCGAAGCTGCAGACCGAATGTGGCAGGATCGTTTCCGAGACACCTGAGATTTTGAATGAGATTGAGAGGTTCTATGGGCAGCTGTACACATCATCGTTGGAGCCACACGCAAATGTGAGTAACGATCCAAGAACAAGTCTTATCCGCCACTATTCCGACGATATTCCGGACGTCAGTCTGACCGAGATTAGAATAGCTCTCCTGCACCTTAAAAACTGCAAGGCCCCAGGCAAGGATGGAATTACAGCGGAGCTTCTGAAATCGGGTGGAAAACCGGTACCTAAAGTCCTTCAGAAGCTTTTTAATTCCGTCCTCCATTGTGGCACTACACCGGAGGCGTGGAGCAGAAGTATGGTGGTCTTGTTCTTCAAGAAAGGCGACAACGCTCTGTTGAAGAACTATAGACCGATTTCCCTTCTAAGCCGCGTCTACGTGCTGTTTTCGAAAGTCGAATTACGAAACGTATCACACACAGACTCCACGACTTCCAGCCTCCCGAACAAGCCGGTTTCCGAAAAGGCTCTAGCACCATAGACCACATACATATCCTTTGACAAATTGTACAGAAGACCGACGAGTTCAATCTGCCACTTTGTCTTGCGTATGTGGACTATGAGAAAGCCTTTGATTCAATCGAAATTTGGGCGGTGCTACAGTCTCTCCAGCGGTGCCAAGTGGACTGTCGGTATCGAAGTGCTGAAGTGTTTGTACAGTAGGGCTACGATGGCTATCCGAGTACAGAATCAGAGTACGAAACCTATCCAACTGCAGAGAGGTGTAAGACAGAGTGACGTAATATACCCGAAACTCTTCACCGCTGCATTGGAAGACGTTTTCAAGCTACTGGACTGGAAAGAATACGGTTTCAATGCCGACCTTCGATGCCGATGGTATAGTCCTTATGGCACAATCGCTGGCGGAACTAAACACTATGCTCAATGGCCTCAATAGTTTTTAAAATTGGGAGACAACGTATAGGTCTTAAGATGAACATGGACAAAACAAAAGTTATGTTTAGCGTCCATGTCACACCTATGCCGGTAGTTGTTGGGAGCACTAAGCTCGAAGTTGTTGACGAGTATGTTTACCTGGGACAAATAGTCCGACTAGATAAGTCCACCTTTGACCGAGAGGTCAATCGACGGATTCAACTCGTGATTATTATAATATACATAAATGAATACATGGCTGATAATAAACCCTGGGAATGAGGTGGTCGCTTCCAAGCAGTTTCTAAAATAACTTTTGTAAATGGTTTGTAGAACCATTAATGTAAATTTACTTTAAAAAAAGTCCCGATGGGTTTCTTGCTTGTTCTTCCCAGGACAGAGGGTTTTATTTCGAACCAGTGGTAAAGTAAAAAATGACTTTCAATAAGAATTACACATGTGATGTATATTGAATAAAAAATTATTCGATTCTTATTCTAATCTATACTATTCAAGAGAAATCGTTATCGAAAAATTTAAAATTTTCTGACCTTCCTGAGAATTTCGATGGCCTGTAGGGTCAACCGTATTTTTTTTGTTTAAAGTTAGCTGCAGGTGTCCAAGGTCTGCAGTAACCTCTTGCCATCAGGTGAACTGTTATTTCGTTGGTTACCTCAGTCTCATAGAAAAATATCCAGACGCATGTCTAGGCAGAAACGAAGTTTTGCTACCTAGTAAGAGATAAAACTTTCTTACCTGTTCCCGCCGTGACGCACACGGCTGCGGATTGATCTGAAATGTATACAGAGCCAGTATAATTGCAGGCTATGAGACATTCAATCTTAGCTCTAAGAGATGACATCTGTAGCGTTCGCTGTTAGAAGCTGGGTGAGTTTTTATGGGCTGCAGTAGCCACTAACCATCAGGAAGGCTGTAGAAGTTCGAAAAGCAAGCTAATATCCAATTAAAATCTGCGTACATTTATCTTACTATGACATCGTTATTTTATTGAATAAGGGTAACAAACGAGCACGCAGTCCACTTGATGTTAATTGTATGGTGTATAGACATCTACGTCTACCCTCGATTAAAAATCAAAATGCAGATGCGTTCTCACCCCCTAAGGACTAAAATGCAATTCCGCGTTTCTAGTAAAATGTGTCTCCGGATCTCTACATTCAACAATAAGCTGCTATTCAATTAATGCTTTATTTCATTTCATTTCAGCTTATGGCTGCTATTCAAACATCAGCAATCAGACCGATTCGTGTTACAACCACAATTTAACTTCAGCATGGCCCTACCACGTTATATGAGTGTAACAAGATGAATTACAGTAATTCACAATTCAAGAGTAGTCAAACTGATACATTAAATCACATGGGTCCCTCCCGTAGTCAGGATTTGCCTTAATCGCCACGCTAGCCAGGCGCACTGGCGATCGTAGCTGCGAAGTCTCACATCAATGACGCAATATTTTACAGCAGACGAAATCGAGATGTAAGCATCAATATAAGATGACGGTGACCACCATGGATTTTGGCCGGTATGAGTCCGGCAAAACCTTTCTGTAGCCCCCGCAGCCGAAGGCATCCAGGAGGATTTCACAACACACACAACACAAACACTCACGCCTGTCACCCAAAGGGGTAGGCAGAGACTACGGACTTCCATTTGGCGTGATCCTGACACATCTCTCTCGCCTCCTTTACATTCATATATCTACGCATACACGCTCGTCCGTTTAAGGGTACTCCTAACCTGGCCCATTTTCAATGTATCGCCAATTTGGTCGACAAACCTTCGTCTAAGGCGTCCCTTCCCGACTCTGCCGTTCACTTCTGAAACATAAATTTGCTTTGTCACTCTTTCCTCGTTCATTCTTTTATGTGACCAAACCACCGAAGCATTCCTTTTTTAATCCTGGTCACAACGTCATCTGGCAAACCACACTTTTCTCTTATCACACTATTTCTCACCCTGTCATTCAGATTCAGCCCTAGCATACTCCTTAATGACCGCATTTATTCTACTCTCATGCTTCTTCTGCCAGACCCAACTTTCACTACCATACATTAAAGTAGGGACCAACACAGCATTATGAATTACCATACGTGCCTTCTTGGACACATTCTGACTCTTCATAATAGCGTGTAGATCTCCTTTCAGTCTATTTCCTGCGTTCATTTGTCGTTATATATCCTTATCATATCTACCATCCCTGCTAAATAAACATCCCAAATATATAAACTCATCCACTTTCTCAATTAACTCCCCTTCTATTCTTATTTCACACTAGCTGTTCCTCGCGACTTCGCCCGCGTGTTATTTGGGGTTTTAGTTTTTTTGCGCGGAAACCTAATTCTTTTTCTAAAATAAAAGTCATAAGGAGTAACCCTAAGTTACTCCTTATGACATCAGCTATCTGTCAGTGAAAGTCCCGCCAAAATCGGTCCAGCCGTTTCAGAGATTAGACGGAACAAACAGACATACAGACAGACACACAAAAATTTTAAAAATTGTGTTTTTGTTATAAGTATCGTATATACTTTCATATGCATTTAGTAAAAAGCCGTAATTTTGACATTACAAACAGACACCTCAATTTTATTTATTTGTATAGATAACGTTTTACTTTCTTCTCTTTCAAAAACCATCGCTTTCGTATTACTTGCGTTCACTTTCATACCCCTTTCTTTTAATGACTAGTTCATTAAAGTAACCATCATTTGCAACTCGACCGACGATGCAAATATGACTTGATCATCGGCGTACAAAAGGCATGTGACGGTTAACTCACCCATTCTCAACCCACATTCTTCAACTTTTAAAGTTTGCAAACAACTGTCCATAAATAGGTTAAACAGCCACGGAGAAGCCCAGCCCTGTCTGACACCTATTTGAATGCCAAACCAGTCCCAGTAGACCCCGTTGATCCTGACACAAGTACTAGAGTAAAGAGACTTTAATGCCTGTATCAAACCAGCGCTCAACCCAAATGAGGACAGTGTTTGCCATAACACGTTCCTGTCCACTCTGTCCTAAGCCTTTTCCAAGTCCATGAACGCACAAAAAACTTTCTGGTTTTTGGCCAAAAATTTCTCCGCAATCATGCGCATGGAAAAGACTTGATCTGTACACCCCATCCCCGTTCTAAATCCAGCTTGCCAGTCCCAAATTTTTCCATCAGTTTCTTCCATAACTCTTTCAATTAGCACCTTAGCATACAGTTTACCCACAATGCTAAGCAAGCTGATACCACGGTAGTTTTTACAATCCTGCTGCGACCCCTTTCCCTTATAAATACATATAATGGGACTATAACGGCTTTGCACCAATCTTCCGGTACCCGCTTCAGTTCCCAACATAAATTAAACAAAGTGTACAGCAGGCCTGCGACCATACCCTCTCCAGCCCTCAGCATTTCGAGTGATACCCTATCATATCCGGCTGCCTTACCTGCTTTCATGCTTTTCGTTGCTTTCATTATTTCAACTACACTTGTCTCCCTACATCTCTCCATTTCTCTCGGAATTTCTATTTCAATTAATTTAGACGACTCTTCACTCTTAAACATGCCTTCAATGTATTACTTCCATCTCTTTAAATTCGAAACTTCATCATTCAGCATGCAGCCATTCTCGTCTCGTATAGCATTCATTCAAACCTGTTTTGAATTTCCCCTGGCAGTTCTTACGAGCTTCCAGAACATTTTAATATTTGCCTGGAAGTTATCAGATATCCTTCTATCATTCTTATCTATCCTTCCTTGCTTTTTCCTTTCAACAACTTCTTTTACTCTCTTATTTATACGTCTAAAGTCTGCCTTTTTTCTTTCAATCTCATCATTCCTACCGCCAGAAATACCAGCTTTGGTTGCTAGTAAATCTAGCCATGCTCTCTTCTTTGCTTCAACTTCCATCCGTACCTCATCATCCCACCACAACGTATTACTTTTCCTTTCATTTGTTCTCTTACTTACACCACATACTTCGGTGGCTGTATCCACCAAAACTTTTTTAACATTATTCCATACATTATTCAAGTCTAAATCATTCATACATAATTCATTCAACACACTTATATTTTCCCTCAATCTGCATTTATACTTCTCTTTCACACCTTCATCTTGTAACCTCTCTATTCTTATACTCTGTAACGCAGTGGTAGACACAGATGTCCGATGCCGCCAACGATTGAATAGACCATTAATTCGGCATAAGACCAAGTAATGATCCGTCCCTACGTTGAACCCACGGTAAACCCTTGTATATACCACTGCGCTTCTCATTCTTTCATCCACAGATATGAAATCTATCAGAAGTATGATAGATCATCCCCTCTTTCCCAAGTATACATGTGAATCCTCTTATGGCGAAAGAAAGTGTTCGCACAAAAAGATTCTTTTCCACACATACGGTGAGGAGGTCTTCACCATTCTCATTTATTCTTTCATCGCCAAACGTTCCTAATATCCTTTCATAACCAGACCTATTCACCCCAACCCTTCCATTAAAATCTCCTAACATAATAATATTTTCATTTTCCTTACATTTCGTCAACACCAGCCTTACCATGTCCCAAAACTGCTCTCGGATATAAGTGGGCTTAGACATATCTGGGGCGTACACCCCAAGCACAAACAACATCTTTAAGCCCACTTTTATTCGTATCTACAGCAGCCTTGGGCTTACACATTCATACTCTTTCACACATGGACCCATTCTTTCTGAAAGGATGACACCGACTCCCTGGCATGCTCGCTCGGTCTCGTCTACACCAGACCAGTAAGCGGTATACATGCCATGTGCAGTGACATCTCTTCCCTTTCGTTTCGTCTCATTCACACATAACACATCTATTCCTCCATCATACATCATATCGCATACTTCATCCATCTTATGATTCATTGCTCCACATACATTCAGCGTAGCCAAACGGGCTTCCGCAATCCACTTTTCGCCCCTCCGGGAGACAGGACGTGATGGTTGGCGAACCTCGTCTCCGGTTTTTCTCCCGGAGATTCTTCGCACCCCTACCCCATTAAGGGGGCGCCGGAAACTGGGCCATTTCTTTGAATTGTTAGCTCAAGGTGCGAACTAAGGGGTGGTAGATTTTAAGCCGCTACCATACGGCGAGGAGCCGAGTCTATGTTTCGGCTTTGTCGCTCGTTTAGCACCACCCGGGGGACACGTGTAGTGGGCCTAGGGTTAGGTGGTCGAAGCCTACGGACGCGAGCGACTCATCCTCATGATGGAGGAGGGATGAGTCTTCACGATAAAAAAGGTACAAATTCACCACGATAAATAATTGTCGAATCGTAATACCATCAGCGGTGCGGATCCGACAGAATCGCAAAATTAGGGCGAGCGGCGTTCTTCTCATCGACCAACTCCGTGACTCCACCTCTACTGCGGAGGTCAGAATTAGAGGACAGTTCCAACAAAACCCTTAGTGATTTAATGTATTTAATTTAAAATCCGCAAAGTATTTCTAAGCAAAATATTGCTCTTACTAAAATTTAAGGCACAAATAAGAGTATTATAATAGTGACACGTGTAACATTAATGCATTTAGTGTACATGTTTTTTATTTTATAGATTAAGGGTGACAAACGAGTACACAGTCCGTCTGATGGTAGGTGGATGATACAGCCTGTAGACACCTACATCTATCCTCGATTAAAAATTTAGATACGTTGCACCCCTGAGGGCTTACTACAAGAAGATTTACTAGTTGTCTTCACTTACCATATGAAATACAACATCATTCAGCACTGATTCCCATCATTTTTCTCAGAGTTCTTATCTATTCCCCAAAATTAAGTATATTCTTCTGTCGCCCTGTAACCCCCCGCGAGCTTTGTCGCAGCGCAGTCCATAGATGTATGTATGTAGAAAGCTAATATATGTAGCGCAGTCGGACATCGTCGAGGGTGGATTGCATGCATGCATCGGTGTTGGAGCGATTCGTTTAAATATATTTTAGTTTTAGAAGAGTTTATACTCAATTATAAATATTTTTATGAATAGAAATACTGGGCCTAGTGCGACCTGTATAGATAACATTTTTACAGATGTTAAGCCCTTGCATAAATCAATTATTCAAAATTTAAGTTCAGATCACTGTGGACAGTTAGTATCACTACCTTACATACACAAAAAACAGAAAAATAAGAAAGTTGTGTTTGTTCCAATAAATGAACATCGCTTGGAGAGGTTTAGAAGTAATATAATAAAAAGACTTCCATCACTTTCGTTTAAAAATAGTGCTAATTATTTGTATGCTACATTATTTGAAATTATACGTTGTGAATTTAGTAGAATATTTACTTCTAAAACTTTCTCTTTTAACAGTCGCAAATCATTTAATGATTGGGCGACAGTAGGAATTTATAAAAGTAGGCGAAGGTTATACGAGCTTTATGATGAAAGATCATATAATAGTAGTGTTATATTTAGAGATTATGTAAAAACATATTCTAAAATATTTAAAAAAGTGTGCTCCACTGCTAAGGCTTTACATTTAAGCAACAAAATTAAAACTGCATCCGACAAAATTAAAATGACCTGGAGAATAATAAATAGTGAAACGGGCAAGGTCAAACCGCGCAACTCGGATTTTCAATTGAATATTAACAATAATTTAACGTGATCTGATCAAGAAGTTGCTATGGCTTTTGAGAAACATTTTACTGATGTTCCTTTTTTGACAACAAAATCATTAAATTCTTCTCCTACTGTCGCCGAATCATTGCTCAAACAAAATGTAAAGGCTTGTTCAAATACTTTTAAATTCTATAGGGTACTGCCAAAAGATATCGTTAAATATTTTAAAACTATTGATGTTAAGAAAACGGCAGACTTATAGGGGATTTCCGTTAAAGTTATTTTATCTATAATAGATACATTAGCACCTTATCTAGCCACTATATTTAATATAAGCGTCGAATCTGGTGTGTTTCCTGATTTAATGAAACATAGTAAAGTCATACCTATATTTAAATCTGGTAGTACATTAGACCCCGCCAATTTTAGACCAATTTCTGTACTACCAACATTAAGTAAAATTTTTGAAAAAATTATTTTAGATCAGATGTTAAGTTTCTTTAATATTAATAAATTTCTACATAATAATCAATTCGGTTTTACAAGGGGTCGCTCGACAACTGACGCTGGAGTTGAGCTTATTAAACATATTTTTTGTGCATGGGAGAATTCAGAGGATGCTTTGGGTATATTTTGTGACCTTTCCAAGGCCTTCGACTGTTCACCATGAGACATTAATCAGGAAGCTACAGTACTATGGTGTCAAGAACACAGCGCTTACCTTATTATTTCATATTTAAGTAATAGAAAACAGAAGGTTATTATCAATGGTAAAAGTTCTTCCGGGTCACCTGTACTAATGGGTGTACCTCAGGGCTCGATTCTCGGCCCATTCCTGTTTCTGGTGTATATTAATGACTTACCTCACCTTGTAGGGGATAGTCATGATATAGTATTATTTGCTGATGATACTTCCTTGATTTTTAAACTTAAACGTCAATCATTTAAATGTGACGAAGTGAATAATGCTATATCAAAATTAGTGCATTGGTTTAACGTTAATAATCTGCATTTGAACGGAAATAAAACTAATTGTGTTAAATTTACAACAACGAATGTTCAAAATCTGAATACCAATGTGTTTTTAAATGGGGAGGAATTGAGCCCTGTTGTATCCACTGTTTTTCTTGGCATCACTCTTGACGCAAAGCTCCAGTGGGGCCCCCATATATCCAAATTAGCAAGCAGACTAAGTTCTGCAGCCTATGCTGTAAAAAAGATTAGAGGTCTCACTAGTGTCGAGACAGCTAGATTAGTTTATTTTAGTTATTTTCATAGCATAATGTCTTATGGGATTTTGCTATGGGGAAATGCGGCTGATTCAGAAACTATTTTTGTTTTACAGAAGAGGGCCATTAGAGCTATTTACAATCTAAAACCGAGAGAGTCTCTTAGAGATAAATTTAAAGAAATTAATATATTAACTTTGGCCTCTCAGTATATTTACGAAAATTTAATGTATGTTCACAAAAACAAAGATAGTTTTAGTAAAAGAAGTGATATACATTCTGTAAACACTAGGAACAAACACAAGCTAGTGATACCAGTTTCTCGACTCCACAGAGTCAGTAATTCATTCTTGGGGCAATGTATACGCTATTACAACAAGGTCCCGGAAAGTGTACAGGTTCTCTCTATTACCAAGTTTAAATGTTTTATTAAGCTGAAACTGTATAAAAAGGGTTATTATAGTATAAATGAATACATGATTGATAATAACCCCTGGGAATGAGGTGATCGCTTCCAAGCAGTTTCTAAAATAAATTTTGTAAATAGTTCGTAATCATTTATATTGTAAAATTTATTTTAAAAAAAAAGTCCCGCTGGGTTTCTTGCTGGTTCTTCCCAGGACAGAGGGTTTTTTTCGATCCAGTGGTAAAGTAAAAAATGACTTTCAATAAGAATTACACATGTAATGTATATTGAATAAAAAATATTCTATTCTATTCTACTTAATTTAGTTAATATCTGTACATTGGTAACTGGAAATATTGTTTTCTAAATAAATTAATTTTAAAGTGCCCAAAGAAGAAGAAATTTTCGTGGCGATGTAGATTATTGAAATTCAAAAATGCATTTTTATATAATTTAGACGTGGAACGGCCAACATGCTTTCTTTACTTAGATTTCGATTATTTTTAATATCTATGTAATTTTATTCTTGCATATCCTCGCAAAAGAACACCGATTCCTACCGAGGATGATTCTCGAGGCACTATTGAAATTAAAAACATCCTAATTTCAATAGAGATGATGGATGGGTGCTGCCATCTTGCTTGGGATCCTATAATTAATAAAATTAAATCCAAACCCAAGCATACCACTGCAAGACTTCAAGATACTGTAAGCTCATTCTGCGTAGATCGGACCAAAAATTAATATTCAAAACCTGAACGTAGCCGGGCTAACTATGACATCGGGACGTCAAACACCTCAGTCCCCCCCCCCCACCCCGTGACCATCAGGAATTAAAAAATTAAATTAAACGCGATAAAATCCGTGAAAATTAGTTTCATTTAATAGGTGATACTGAATTTTATAATTATGTATTACAATAAAACGTTGTTTCTATGAGTACGACTTTAATAGAACATTATTGGGGAGGAAAATCTAGTACAGATACTTATATTTAGGTACACTATTATAAAATTAAATCAAGCGATTTAAATTTAAAAAATGGTGCTTCCCTAATTGCTATATAGACATTCTTGGGTTTATGTTTTCTTTAAATGTTAGACAAACCATCATCTGAAAAATGTAACAAATTTAAATTGGAGAGGGGTTTCTCTGCGTGATAGAGTTAGAAATGAGGATATCTGCAGTAGAGCCAGAGTAACTGACATAGCCCAACGGATTATAAAAGTGAAATGACAATAGGCTGATCATATAACTTGCAAAATGGTAAGCGAAGTGCAGGCCAGCCTCCCACTATATGGAGGGACTGCAAGAAATTTTAAATAAAGGACCACTTGGTTTGTTTTACTATTCACTTAATTAGCGATAAACAAAATGGACTGATCTGTTTACTTTCTTGTGTAAAAAGTGCTATTTAGAATTTTATGCAGATGATAATTAAAGTTTCTATGTAAATAAGTGTAATATAGCAGGTATTATATTCATTAAAACAATTGTCTGCAGCATTATGCCTACGAATTATTTCAAAGAAAAAGTACCAAAGCCAGCATCATTTTCTGTACATGAAACCGTCAAAGTATTGCTCAAGGAACTATGAATAAAGCAGCTGAATAAAATGTTACACTCATAACTGTTAACAAATTTGTTACTGGCAAATGGTCTTATAGAAAAAACTATTCCGTCGTGTCAGGTGCAGTAGCTATTATTAGGAGAAGAGATAAAAAATTTGTTTTAGAGATGCGCAATCAATATTGTTTTGTCTGCAATTGTGCATACAATTAAAAATAATTTCAGCCAAAGAGCACAACTGGCATTACACTCCCATCAATTGGTATAGAAAAAAATTACCAGGTTTCAAAAATTCAAAAAATAAAAAATAATAACACCAAAAAATGTATATCCGTATGTCTATACGTACATATAATAATTTATGGCCGCTTAGTAACTGACGGTAACTCAGTACCTTTATATCTTGCAGTCACGCCGAAACTAAGATGAGAGTATCACTGTAGCCGGCCTTGCTCTTTTTAACCGAGACTCAGGTGTCTTCTCCGGCTGATACTTCATATCTCTCCTACCCGGGGTACAAATTTGAACACTCCTTTGTGCCCCGGGCTGGAGTTTGCATATACGTCAGAGAGGACATCTGTTTTCGACGCCTCGGCAGTCTTGAAGGTACGGTACTATCCACCCTATGGCTGCGCGTAGACAGCGAAAACCATCCCCGCATCTACGGGTGCCTCTATAGGTCCCATAGCGGTAATGCCGACACAGACCGACTCATCGACCACGTTCAACTGGCTGCAGACTCCGTGCTACAACAGGTCCCATCCGCAGAGATCGTGTGTGTGTGTGTACTCGGTGATTTTAACGCCCACCACGCTGAATGGCTTGGTTCCCATTTAACCGATCATGCGGGTAGATCTGTGTATGACTTTGCCTTGGCATATGGTCTAACACAAATGGTTACTTCGCCTACGTGGATCCCAGATGTGGAGGATCATATACCTTCCCTGTTGGACCTTCTGGTGACCTCTCATCCGGACGGATATCAGGTCTCTGTCGATATCCCTCTGGGCTCTTCGGACCATTGTCTGATCCAGAGTACGGTGCCACTCACGCTCCCATCGCAGTTGCGATCTGCAGCTTGGCACTATAGGTCGGCCGATTGGGACGGGATGCGGTCTTTTTTTGCATCCTACCCTTGGGGGCGGGTTTGCTTCTCGCCAGAAGATCTCAGCGTTGTTGCCGATTCTGTTGCTGATGTGGTACTTCAGGGCATGGAACTTTTTATTCCATCCTCTGTGGTGCCCATCGGAGGCAGATCCCAGCCATGGTTTGGTCGCTCCTGTAAAACAGCATCACGCTATAAGCAGGAGTGCTACCGGGCCTGGGCTGACGCATCAACGTCTCGGGATTTAAACACCAGCGCACTTAAAAAGAAGTATAATTCCGCCTCCAGATCCTTCAAAAGTGTTATTGCCAAGGCAAAGTCTGAGCACATCGGCAGAATTGGCGAGAAACTAGTTCGACTCCCTTCGGGAACACGTGCACTCTGGTCTCACGCCAAGGCTGTCCAAGGGAACTTCTGTCAGCCATCTCTGCCATCTCTGCACAGGGTGGACGACTCACTGGCCCATGACGTAAAGGAAAAAGCTGATCTGCTAGGCTCTCTGTTTACTTCCAACTAGACTCTAGATGACGGGGGGAACACACCGCCGACCATCCCGCGGTGTGAGTGCTCCATGCGGGAAGTGCTATTTACGCAGCGCTTGGTGCGTAAAGCACTCCTCTCCCTGGACGTCAACAAGTCGAGTGGGCCTGATGGAGTCCCACCTATTGTGCTGAAGACGTGTGCTCTGGAGTTGGCACCAGTTTTAACGCGTCTTTTTCGGTACTCCTATTCCCTAGACGTAGTCCCGAACTCATGGAAGACAGCTTTGGTGCACCCGATCCCTAATAAAAGCGACCGCTCAGATCCGTCCAACTACAGGCCTATCGCTATCACCTCCTTGTTCTCCAAAGTAATGGAAACCATCATTAACAGACAGCTCATGCGGCATCTTAAGGATCACCAGCTGATTAGTGACCACCAGTACGGTTTCCGTCGAGGTCGCTCAACTGGTAATCTTCTAGGTTACCTAACTCATAGATGCGCGGAGGCAGTGGAGTCCAAGGGGAAGGCGTTGGCCGTTAGTTTGGACATAGCGAAGGCCTGAAGGCCGAAGCTGCCTTCCTATGGGCTTCCTGAGAAATTGTGCAATTGGATCACCAGTTTTCTTGCAGATCGGAGCATCAAGGTCGTAGTAGACGGTGCATGCTCCGATTACAAGCCCATTAACTCTGGTGTTCCACAAGGCTGCGTGCTATCACCAACGCTGTTTCTTCTGCATATCAATGACATGTTGCAAACCAGTAACATTCATTGCTATGCAGACGACAGCACTGGTGATGTTTATACACCAGCCGTGCCAATATTTCTCGGAAAAACGTCGCCGAGTACCGGAACAAACTTGTGTCTGAAGTCGAGACTTTGTTGAACAAAATCTCAGACTGGGGGCGACATAAGTTTGCGCGTTTACCACTAAAAAGAATCCCTTTGTCGTATCTCTTCAGTTTCAAGGCACTCCCCTTGTTGCCTCGGCCAGTATCGGTATCCTCGGTGTCGACATATCGAGTGACGTGCAGTTTCGTGGTCATTTGGAACAGAAGGCCAAATTGGCCTCTAAAAAGCTTGGCGTGCTCAGCAAAGCGGGACAGTATTTCATGCGGGCACACCGCTTACAACTTTACAAGGCGTAGGTTCGGCCTCACATGGAATATTGTTCCCATCTCTGGGCAGGGCCTACCCAGTACCAGCTCCTTCCACTTGACCGCATCCAGTGCAGAGCGGTTCGAATCGTCGACGACCGAGTTCTTTCCGATCGGCGTGACTCACTGGCACTGCGTAGAGATGTTGCATCTCTTTGCGCGTATTTTATCGCATCTACCACGGGGAGTTCTCTGAGGAATTGTTCGGACTAATTCCAGCCGCTCAATTTCACCATCGCACATCGCGTCAAAATTCACGATACAATCCTCACGTTTCGAAGTTTTCTCCCTCGCACAACTGCCTTGTGGAATCGATTACCACCAGCGATATTTCCGGACCGATACGACTTAGGGACAATCAAGAAAAGAGCTTACTCCTTCTTAAAAGGCTGGCAACGCATCTGCGATTTCTCTGGTGTTGCAGTTGTTCATGGGCGGCGGTAGTCACATACCATTAGGTGAGCCGCTAGCTCGTTTGCCCCTTCTCCTATAAAAAAAAGTCAAAAAGTTCAGGATCTAATTGACGATATACTATTGACACTTAAAGCATCTCCCACACAGAAGCGGCTTGCGGTGGCAGCCAGTTGTATTCGCTTGCAATGTAAGTGAGTCTGCTTTACAACAGTCCGCGTGTACCGCGTGAAAAATGGTGCTAAATTGAGAGATTTTAATAGAAACAGTGCAAAATTATCCAGTACTTTATGATTATTCGCATCATGATTACAAAAGCATTAGGATTAAAAACAAAATATATGATAATATTGCTGAATATAATGATACTTCGTCACGGTTAGTCATGTTACTGACGTCCAATCGTAGCACAGACACCTCAACGAATGGCGCTTCAGGCCACCGCTGCGACCGCGGTGGTGTGTTGTTGCAGCGGCTGGAGCCACGGCTCGCGGTTAGCCGCCAACGCAAACCGCTTGTGTGTAGGAGACGCTTTATCACGCTTTTGGAAACCACGCCAGTTGTAAATAACACTTCTGTGAAAAATGGTGTACACGAGAGAATTAAGAACAGACAAAATTTTTCTTTTCAAATTTCCACCGAGTTGTAAGTAGAAGGCCAAATAGATCACGTGCCAAATTTAATCAAATATATTTTACATGAAGTGATCTTGACTACGTTTCATCAATTCACTTTTTATAAAAATTATTTTACAATTGTGTTTACAAGAAACACTATCAGTTGAATCTTACAACTTGTTTATTTTTTTATTATAAATACCAATAAATGTATATATTATTAATAAACCATTCTCATAACATTTTGTATTGTTTTTTTTTATGTTGCCCTGTCTGAAACGTTCTAAGCTCTATAGAAAACGTGGCGTATGAAATGACTGACAATCACTAGAACATTTTATCTAGCTACAAAGATATTTTACGTTTTCGTGGCCTCCACATGATATTTTTCTCAGCACTAAGTACACTTTTTTATCTCAAACGATTATGAATATTGCATGTGTACATGATACAAAAGTAAAGTAGCAGGCTATATAAGTCCCTCTGCTGGGCACAAGACGCTTCTTATTTCTGAATGGGTTTTAGGGCAAGGAAAAGTCCGACGCGCTGTCCCAATGCGTGTTGGCGAACTTCACGTTTTCGAAAATGTTTTTTCTTATTCTTCAGAAATGCAGGTTTCCTCACGATGTTTCCCTTAACCGCCGAGCACGTGCTAAATTAGCACTTAAAATTGCAATTAAAAATTTCATTGGTGTTGCTGGGGATCTAACCTGAGTTACTGACTAATACGACACAAATAAATACGATTCAACAAATATAATAAAAACCCTTACCTACTTAAAACTTAAACACTTGATAGCTCGTAATGCCTACCAGACGAAGCCACAGCACCACATCTTGCAATGTAATTGAAGATGCTCAACCGCGACATAACTCTCAGTGATGCGCAAGCATAATAGGCAGTATATTACTTATATACTTGTCACCTCTGCAGTCTATTAATCTTTTGACTTTTCTAAGTACCTAATACAGAAAGTAGTCGCTAGACGGTGTTGACGTTGACTAAAATCTCTGCGGTCGCCGTTTCGTCAAGGTCATTCAGGCTTCTTAAAGCCTTAAGTAAAATATTTCAATCGCCCTTTATCACACTAGCACTAGCAGCCTGCAGTATTCGTATCTTGTGTTGTCTTTATATAGTAACGATCATAGTCAAGCACATAGTCATAATGCAAATACGTTGCCACCACTAAATACTACGGGTAAGTGTAGTTTTGACCACAACCCAATGATTCTGCGGGCGGCAGTCGAATCGATCGCCAAGTGTTTCGTATTCGCATCGTGTCTGCATTTTGATTCTTATTCGAGGAAAGTTTGCGGTGTCCATGGCCCAAAGTATCCGCTTACCATTGGATCTTAGCATTGGATGAACTTTATGCCCGATTATCGACTTTGCTGTTTTTAAAAAATGACAAAATAATTTTATTCAGATACATCTCATATTCAGCAGTTGAGTCGAGTCATCCACGAAATGCGGCTCTATGAAAAAGTCGACAGACAGCAGAAAGAAAACAGGAGCTGCATTAGCAAAAATTGCGCCTGCTTTAGAATAAGTCTATTGTAGTAACAGGAAAACCAATGTTCTATTATTTCTACTTACAATGAGCATATTTTTTTTAAATTTGTATGAATTACAAGAACTACTACACTTTTTCTAACGCCTTTTTTTTTCAAGGTTTAATTACATAACATTTAATAATAATATATGTGTCATTTTGTTCGATAACTTGTTGCCATTTTGTTGATAGTGAAATAATCCCGTTGCTGTACACATTTCGAGATTTTTGATAAAAAAATGCGACAAGTAGTTTTGACAGTCCTCTTTTGATATTAACCTAACACTACCCAAATAATTCTGAAGAGACTGACACACTTGAAAATCTGAGTGTGCAAGGTCAGTACTATAAGGTAATTTTTGCCGAGTGTCCAAAAATTAGTGTGGGCGTTATCATAATGAAAGATCACTCCTTTTCTGTTGATCAATTCTAGCCGTTTTTTCTCAATTTCTTGCTTGAGTCTCATTAATTGTTGGCAGTAGAGATCTTTGGTTGGGCTCTTTCAAATGGGTCAAAACTGTTTTGTGGTCAATATTCAATTCCTCGGCTATATGTCGTTACTACTAATGTGCTGATCTTGCTCCACTTTTTCAAAAATGGCATCGACTTTATCCGTATGAGGACTACCAGAGCGAGCTGCATCTTTGACATCAAAATTCCCGGACTGAAAACGCTTGAACCAACTTTGTGCTACTCTTACTGACGCTGAATTAGGTCCATAAAAGTCACAAATTTTTCCGAAGCTTGAGTTGCATTTTCCCTTTTTTATAATAAAACTTCAGAATGTATCGAATTTTTTCGTTAGTTTCACTCATTTCGGCGGAAAGAAAAATAATTGAAAAATGGCGGGAAAGTGTTTTTTTACTTATTTCCTTTTTCTTAATGTCCTATATGTATTGATATTAAAACCAGCCAGATAGAAACAGTACAACCAGAGATTTTTCTTCAATTTTATACAAACAAAATACGAAGAAACTTTTTCCCCGACCTATTATAAAAATCAATTGCTGTCCGAAAGTCTCGCTAAAACTTGAAACTGGTTCGACCGATTCTGATGAAATTTTTTGTGTGTTTGAGTGAGACCCTGGATGTTTTAGATTCACAATTAAATCCGGTAGGTGGAGCTGTTGTCGAGACCCAGAAATCACCAGCGCGAAGCCGGGACGGAAAGCTCATTATAAATATAATTAAAAAACATTTTTTTCTCTGTGTATATCTGTTTTCTATCAAATTTTGTTGGTATTTTTTGAATGGCGTTGTGGCCCCTTTGAAGGACTTTGAAGAACAAAATTGAAGGTGGAATCTTAGGGACTTTTACTACCGGTTTTCAGCCCACGTTTAGAAGCACCGTTGTAATTCAGAGTTGAAGTGATGAGATTTGCTGTGATCGTTACTTACACTTGCAAGTGGCTCCAATGACGATGTGTACAGCTGTCCAGAGAAACTCTCAATCACACTCACCTCTCTTACAGTTCAGTCAGTCTTCAACTTCCACAGTAGGCACTTAGTTACCTTAGTTACGCCAAATCGCTTCTTCATTGCCAGCTGTATTCAAGTCCAATATATTCAATACTGATGGCATATGCTTTCCATGAATGCTAATGACACGTGGATTTTCAATGCCGTCGGAGATTTGACTACTTTGTTTCAGAGTAACAAACATGAAACACAGAACTCTTAACTCAAAACTCTAGATCAGTGATGCACAGACTTATTAAGACTAGGGGCCACTCGGGCAAATTATGAACTGATGGCGGGCCGCCAGAAGTGTAGGTAATTAAAGACAATAAAGAATTGATAATAATGTATTAAAATTGAAAAATAATTTATTAATTTGAAGCGTGGCATTGCATAGTGCTTACAATGTTTTTTATATTTGGCTCAAATTTACTTGTACGAGGGCGGCACTGAAAATTTCGGGAATCAAGGAAGTGACACAACATTACTATTTAAAATATATTTATTGCTTTTCGAAATATTCTCCGCGAAATTTGACACATTTTTCCATACGATGAAACCAATCATTGAAGCAACCATTTCATTCGGAAGTTGGGGTCTCCAAAATGGCCGTTTTGTAGGCGTCCACAGCTTTTTCATGTGATAAAAATCTCTGTCCACGCAATTTATTCTTTATTTTAGGGAAAGTATAGAAATCATTAGGGCTTAGGTCGGGGCTGTACGGCGGATGGTCTAATAATTCTATGTTTTCTTGCTCTAAAAACTCTTTTGTTCTGTGTGCGGTGTGAGAACTCGCATTGTCGTGATGGAGGATGATGCGGCGGTTGCAGTTCTCTTTACGGAGTTCAGAAACGACCTGTGGCAAACAAATGCTAGCATACCATTCTGCATTAACCGTTCTTTGTCCCTCAAGAGGAATAGTTTTAACATGGCCGGTTTTGGAGACAAACGTGGCCACCATTTTTTTTGCAACACTCCGTGAACGAACAATTTTTGTTGGCTTTAACTCATTTTCGAACACCCAAACTCGTGACTGGTTTTTTGTTTCGGGTTCGTACGCGTATATCCAGGATTCGTCACCTAATATGATGTTGTATACAGCATTTGAGGATCCTGCGTGGAATCTTTCGAGAGTTCTGACGCACCAAGTAACGCGAGCCGCTTACTCTATTTTTACTCTTCACAGAGCGAATGCGGTATCCATCGGGAAAACAACTTTTTTACACCTAATTGTTCATGCAAGATTATTTGTATTTGACTCATGCCAATGTCTAAAGTTGCCTGAATTTCGCGGTATGTCACATGTCGATCTTCCTCAATCAGCTTACGCACAGCATCAACGTTTTCTTGGGTGACTGCAGTTTTTGGACGACCTTGACGGGGATCATCACTGAACTTGACACGTTCACGTTGAAATTCACCAAACCAGCGATAAATTCTGGTTTTGGATGGGGCTTCATCACCAAATGCAGAAATCATCCGGTCAACACACTGTTTTTGTGTTAAACCACTTCGAAAGTCATAATAAATCATCGCTCTTGAATTTTCTCGAGTCGATTCCGTTTTCTCAACGACTAAACAAGTTTGACAAAACCTTGTGACAAGACCGAGAATCTTTTTTTAAATAAATAAATGGTATTCTATTTTTAAAACCAAGGACTTTTCAATTAAAAAAAAATGAATATGACAGGAACAGTGGAAATACTCCATTCCCGATACTTTTAGTGCAGCCCTCGTAGCAACACGTAAAACTGCTTCCAAACTTTCATTTGCAAGGCGGTTTCGATTTTTTGTTTTATTATTATTTAGTATTGAAAAGGTTTGTTCACATATATAGGTAGAACCAAATAAGCTGGCACATTTCAGAGCGTTTATGCGCAACTCTTTGTACGTATTTTTATCAAAGAATCGGTAAAAGTTCAGCATGTCTCCTTCGTTGAATTTATTGCGTAAATCTTGGTCGTTTTGAATGTCGATAATTTCTAACTGCATTGACTCTGGCGCATTTTCAACTGAAATCGTGAAAAAGTTGCTGAATATATCCAACAGAGGTTTCACTTTTTTAAACTCCGACAATGATGAATCAAAATATCTAGATTTCTACATAACTGAAATTAATCGCAGTTTTGTTGAATTTTCCAGCCATTTTCTTATAATTCGGAAAATGATTGTAATTTCCTGAATTCGATTGCGATCTGAAAAGTGTCAGCTTGCATTGAAAGGATGATACATGAGCGTAGAGCTGGGATATCAGTTGATTTTTGCCTTGAAGCCGTGTGTTCAAGACATTCAAATGATTTGTAATATCAACTAAAAAAGCCAAATCACACAACCAATCAGGATTTTTAAGTTCCGGGACATCCCTTTGCTTTTCCGCCAGAAATATTCCAATTTCTTCTATTAAATTTAGAAATCTTTCCAGTGTCAATCCACGACTTAGCCACCTTACTTCTGCATAATACAGTAAATCTCCATGTTCGCTTTCGATGTCATCAAGGAATTGTTTGAATTGCCTGTGATTGAGTCCTCGTGATTTTATGAAATTTACAGTCGAAACTACCACTTTAATGACATTTTGAAATTCAATTTTTTTAGAACAGAGGGCTTCTTGGTGTATAATGCAGTGAAACTGCATGAGATCTTCAGCGTTTATGTTTTTTTCTTGCAGATGCTTTTTCAGCAAAGTAACTAGCCCAGAATTGACACCAATCATCGAAGGAGCACCGTCTTCAACGCGTCGCCGGCCGCGGCGGTTCCTCAAGAAAACGAATTTAACCGAGATCAGCACGAACCTTACCGACCGCTGTTACCGACGCATGCACGGCGCACCGATAAGCGCAGTTAAGAGCGCGCGCGCGAGATTTAAATTACTTTTCGAACATATTTTTTTTGGTTTTATTCTGGAATATAATTCAATATTTTTCGAATGTACGAGAGTATTATTTTTGCTGTCGGCGGGCCACCAGTATTCGACCGCCGGGCCGCGGTCTGTGCATCTACGCTCTAGATCGTCGGCGGCCTCACCAACGCCAAGGCCGTTTCACATGTAAACGGTTCCTCTATTATACTTATTGTCCGCTCACTTACATTGATCCCTTTTGCCGTTTGTAGGCGCTGTTTTATTTCGACCGCAGTAAGGAATCGATTTCTCAAAATTATGAGATTGCTAAATTGGTCATCTCGCGCAGATGTAGGTACACCTAATACCACCACATCCTTGTCTCGTCATGTATAGAACGGTACCGTACTCTGTTAAGGTACCATAAATAACGTATTTGAGAACTGAACGCGATACAATTAAAAATTTAGCAATATCTCGCTGTTTTCGCCTTGACCGAAGCACATTTATATTAATTTAAATTTTTAATCTTTCAGACTGAACAACTATCTTCTATGGAACTCTTATCTGTGACGCTGTTAACGAAATTGTCTACTTATACATTTGTTATACCTTCCTCTTTTGATATTTTTGCTCATCTCTTCATCTTTCTTTAATTATGATCATTATAAAAGCGAGACTAAAAGTGAAAGCTATAAAAAACGCAATTTTGTCTTTTTATCAGATTTCATAAAAGAGGCAGTTGACTGTTGTCGAAGAACCTTCGCTCTTTTTGCAATATTAAAATTTTACGCAATGTCTTTGTCAATTGTGACTTTACTTTTTATTAAATATATTATTTCGTAGTAGTAACATTAAATATTTTAGTCCTTCCCAGGTCACGGCGACTAATACAGCTGCAACGTAAATATTTTTTTACTTTACTGTCTTTCTTATATACATATTGTTTATGGATTTTTTTCTACAAAAAAATTACATCCGTACTAGAATTTTCTCTTGTATCGTGGGGGCAGTTGATGTACACAAATTCCACGGTACAATTATCTGTAGGCCATAGAAATACTTGCTCCGTGCGAGATTAGAAACAGTGGTCCTCGGCGCTGCAACTCATCGCTAAGCCACAGCGCCACGAACCGTCGAACCGGAGCACTGAGCGATATTAACGGAAGAAAACAAATTGTCACTACATGACAACATTTATTAATGAAATAAAACATTTGGAAGATATACCGTTACAATACATTTCAAAAATTACATTTGACCAAAATTATTGTATTTTTATAAAAGAAATAAAATGTTAAAATTATAAAATGAATGGACACAGTATAAAATAAAATATCATAACCAAATATATCCCCTACAGCTATTGTTACGACCACTCCATATTGATGGTAACAATAATTATTGAAATATTTCACAAGTATAGATGCATCGTTCATTATTCGCGTCTGATAAATGTACTTGTAATCACGCTAATAGTATGTTCGTCTTTTAAGTCTATCCTGGCAACGAAGCCTTGTTGTCTCCATAAAAAAATACGTGTACACGTCTTGAGTGATGTTTAATTCAGATGTTTCACTCCTAACTATGCCAAGTAATGGACTTTCTTATTGAATGTAGGATAATGTTAAATAAATTTTGTTCTGAAAATATTTTGAAGCAATCGTACAAAAATACACGCCTTATGTTTTTTTATCACTTACCTTAATTCTCGTGTGACCTAATTGCATAAACCATAGCGCCGATACTCTATATTATTTTATTCAAATTTTCAATTACTTGATGTTTACTAACTTCGTATTTTAAGTGAAGATTACAAAATGTCAATTATAAAATATTGGTACTACCGAGTACGTACGTCTTTAATACATCTTTAAGGAAAATAATTACTTTGACGCACTTGCTATAACAAAAAAGTATTATAAGACATTAATAAATCATGGCCTTTTATGTAAAAAAAAAGCTCTTAAAACATCTTTAATTTTAATATTAAGTTTGATATTAAATTTAACTGTGTGTACGCAGTACGCATTACCAATTGTCAGACATATTGGCGTTAATTATAAAATGCAATATATATATAGCGTCGGTTAGCAAATTGAAATAGACTAAATTGAACAATTAATTTTTTTTTTAAATATTTTTTTACTTTTGCTCGGGTTTAAAATTTTGCTTGTTTTCATTTTAATCAATAGCGGATACATGTAAACGGACTGTGTAAATCCTTTTTTTTAACACGTTAACTGCCGTGGTCTATAAAAATTACAAAATATGCTTAAAATGTAGTTTATATACGCATTAAAACATTGTATAAATAAGTTACATACCTTTAATGTGCTATTTACATTTATCGATACTATATTAAGACAAGACCTCAATGGAACAATTTGTGTCAGAATTATAATCCGACAAGGCAGTTAACGTAAAAAAACTTTTGGGAATGTAATATAGAGTTCGAGTTATTTAATTAATATAGAGTTTTTAGGGTTTATCGTCCGTTACGTAAAATTTTTGAGTGATTCGTGACGCATGAAAATGGGAAGCTATAGGTAATATAGATTTCTATGGATATTTTTTTTAATTCCGTCGGCTAATTATAAACTGCATACTGCATCTTCGATTAAGATTTACGAACTAATATATTAAAAAATGTTCTAGATTTATTAAATGAAGATTATCTTTCAATATGCCCATGAACCCTTCTCGCACCATTAATTAAATCAAAAATAATAAATTACACGTATAGCTGTTAAAAATTTAAGCAAACAAGTATTTTTTTAATTTTGTATTTTTTTATACCACGTTTTTTTTTATCATATTCTTACATTGTCCCTCGAATTTGAGCTATATTCAAAATTTCAAATTTCCAGATCATCGGGAAGTTAGTTTAAAATTACTTACTTAATTCCACCGGGAACGGCAGACAGACAGACAGACAGACAGGCAGACAAACAGACAGGCAGACAAACAAGAAAGTGATTTAATAAAAACGTGGTAAAATAAATGTAAATAGCTGTTCTTAAGCCAACAAAGAATATTGTATGAAATATTGTGCATACACGTACTAACGCACACATCTCAAGCGTCTACAATCATTTGCAACCAACAAAATTTGCACGTGCATATGTTGTGTAGTGGACGTTTATAGGTTGTTAAAGAAAGAAAAACGAAAGAGCTATGCGTGAACGTGTGTCAAGAAGTTGAGCATAGCTCCGGCGTCACTTGAAAACTTGAATGTAAGTGATGTTTTGTCTCTTTCTTTGTTGGTCTAAGCAGCTGTAAAAAATATTGCCGCTTCACATAAATTATAGGTAGTATGTTACGTTTTTTAAAAAATCAATAAAATTATTTAAATCAAAATAAACAACACTATTCGATTTTTAATCATAATGTTGTCTGCACCAGTGTTGTGACACATGTTACATTTAAAACATCAAGATTCGTTATGAGCAAGGTAATATATTATTTTCTATCTGTTATCTGTACACCGCGTAGTTTCGGACAGTTGCCTTTGGCAGAACGGTTAAGTAATATAATACAATTTCAAGCAACATAGACAATTAAAATAACAATAAACGTAGAACGAAAGCAAAGTAGCGTTACTGTACTCGGTTCACAAAAAATATATAAATGCTTTATAAAAAATTCAGAAATCGTGGAATATTACAGGTGCATTTTTGTGTGTATCAAGAAGATTTTACGGATTGCATTGCATTCTTATCACAATGAATAGTAAAATTAAATATAATTAACCATCGACGGAAAAAATAATCCTTTCCAGGACTCAATTTCATCACAAAAATTCTTAATGGGGTAGCATTAAGTCTATATACCTAATTATCTTTAAGTTGATCAGTATGACTAACTAAATAGCTGCTCGGTAGCTCGTTCCAATTCCCAATCATATGTTGACAAAGCTACCCTCGCTTGGTGTTCATCAATACCCATATCTATCAACAGTTGCACCTTCTGATTGAAGTCAAATATTGAGCTTGGTCCACCAGCGTACACATTTGTCCAATGTTTTGCTGTCAAATTGAAAAGTTGAGGGCTTTCTCTATACTGCTTAGCGACGACCGCATCCTGTGGATCATTAGGTTCGGCTGCGGAGAGCAGTGCCTGTATCGAAAGAAGGACCGTACGTAGGGTCAATGCAGCAGCCCATTGATCTTTCAAGATATCTAAACATATTGCCCCGGTCACCGACGACACGTTTGGATGCCATATCTTGGTCATAAACCGAATCTGGGCAGAAAAACACAATCATAAATACAAAAAAGTCACTTCGAAAATATTTCACAAACTTTTAGTTACTATTACTATACCTTAGGTGGATTAAAAGGATATGTTTCTGGGACTTTTATCTCTAGAAGAAATGTTCCACCTTCGTATGGTGTATCAGGTGGACCAGCAATTTGTCCCTTAAGTTCTGTCCAGCTATCATTGACCAACTCTAGTTTAATTGCCCCACCTGCTACCTACAATAAAACAAGGAAATAATTATTAAAAATCAATACTCTTTCACAGTATTCTACTAAGTAATAAAATTACATGTATATCGAATTGGGTTTCACTTAAAAAAATATTTCGAAGACATGTGAAGTCCGCCAAAAAGCGGCGGCGCGGTGGACACTCCCTTGCCCTAAAACCCACTCTGTGATGTGAAGAGGCCTATGCCCTGGAGTGGAACGTATATAATGTATAACTTACCTAGTCAGGTCATAAATTCTGTCACATGTTTAATATAAAATAATTGAAACAAGTTTATTCATTACGTAACCATTTACATACCAAAATGAACTTAACAAAACATAGATTCTTATTATGACACTAAAGTTTATTCAAAATAACATCCGTGATTTTGAATACAGGCCTTCAATCTGCGCGGCCAGTCGTCTATCGCAGCACGAATGAGGTCCATGTCAATATCGGCGGCTGCCTTAATCAAGGATGTCTTGAGTGACTCCAAATTGGGATGAGGCTTTGAGCACGCCTTTTCCTCCAAGTGTTGCCATATCTTGTAATCTAACGGATTCAAATCTGGACTGAAGGAGGGCCAGTCTTCGTGCCGGATGAAGTCGATTTCACGCGCCGCCAGCCAGTCTTGTGTGCTCTTCGCTCTATGAGCTGGCGCCGAATCTTGTTGGAATACCCAGTGCCTGTTATTGAACATAGTATGAGAAACAGGTTCCACAAGGTTCGTCAGGACTGTATTTTGATATACAACTGCATTCGTTTACACCTTTCTCACAAAAATGTACCTCTGTTAAGCCCCAATAAGAAACTCCCAACCATATCATGAGCGAGGAAGGAAAATGACCTCGTTGGACACGCGGAATACTGTTGCTCGCTTCGTCACTACTGTGTGCGTACACCTTATCATTTCGTTTTTTGTAGCTCTCTTCTACGGTAAACATTTTTTCATCCGAAAAAAGAATTTCCCGATATTTTTTCCCGCGTACCGCTTCAACAAAGCGCGGCATCTCTTTAGTCTCAGGTCCATTAGACGAGCATTCAAACGATGTCCTATTTTTCTTCGATATGCTCGAAGCCCTAAGTCTTCATTTAACACCCTTTTTACCGTGGTTCTGCTTAACCCTATCTGAAGGGCCAACAATTTCTGCTTACGTTTGGGATTTCTTTGAATTCGCGCCTTTCACAGCTTTTATCACTGCTGGAGTCCTAACAGACCGAGGGCGACCACTTCTTTACCTGTCATCTACACTAGAGTCTTCATTGTATCGTTTGATGGTACGATAAACGAATGTTTTGGTTATATTCAAATTTTTCGGTATGTGAAAAATTTGAATTGGCGCGTAACCGCAACGATGCAACGCAATAACTGCAACACGGTCTTCTTTAAGCGTCCACTCCATATTTAAAAATGAGTAAAATTCTAAAAAGTATACAGTTTTATTTTCATGATCAATTTTAAATTCGAATTCAATAAACTTTTTTGTGGCCAGCATTCTAAAAGAAAAGTTTTTACTGTGTGACAATACTTATGACCTGACTAGGTATTAGTAAAAAAAACTCCTTGTACTAAAATAATATTTTCTGTTTCAGAGATCCATGATCCTAAATTAAACAAAAACTATTTTTTAAATAAATAGAAATTAATAGTCGTTAATCTTATCATCATACGACGTAAATTACGCATTTGCAACGATTATTCATACTCAAAATGAGATTATCAAAATCCCAGGATTGACCTCCTTGTGGGGTCGGGTTCATTTTCTGTCACCAGTTTTGTTGAAACATATGGGACGGGAGCGGGCCAGACCAGCTTCGCCACGTTATGCTGCTGCAACCACTGAGTTACCATTCGAGTCGTATGTGCGCGGGAGTTATTATGCGTAAACAAAAATCTAATCTAGGCTCATTTGCAAAGTTGTGGTCGCGCTTAGTCGTGTCACGTTAAAGACGGTATTTCCCGGAAGTTAAATTGTGGTGTACCCCAACGAGATCTGTTCTCCCGCCAAGGCGTATTCCCGCCCACATCATGATAGTTCCACCTTGATATAGATGGACTACCAGGAGATTTTGCAGGCGGCTCTCACGTCCGGGTGTTGCCAAACAACCGGAACAACAATCTGAAGCCGAACCGGGTTTCGTCTGAGAACAACATCCTAGACCATTGACGATTTCCAAAGTTGGTCAAAGGTTTATATTGCTCTATTCCGTATATTCGTCCATCTTCTCGGACTACACGAGTACAAATTACGAATGTAAGTGTGCATGATCGCAGCCTCAACCTCTTGGCCGAGGCTCATCGAGCGCAATTTAATGAGAGCACTTGTGCGAGTGTGTATATTACGAGACAGGGTAAACAAAAACCGTGTCACAGCTGTGAACCACGCGGGCTCGGTAGGGGGGGGGGGCAGCTGGCACGTTAAATATGCCACGTATAGTTGTATTTTCATTTACGATAGTAACTAGTTTTACTCTTAGGCAAATACGAAATAAACATACACATTTTAAATAAACTTCAAATCACGTTGAGAAAGTGCGCAAATAAATAATGACACAGTATTCTTAAAAACAAAGTCAAATTCAAATTAAACAAAATCAGTGTTAAATTTTCGAAAACAACGGTCGCGGTTTACAAAACAAAGAACTAGTCTTCTCGCCCGATCGCAGTCGACAAAGGGGTTACAGAGAATTGGACTTTAACTTAATGCGCAATGTATTAAGGTCACAGAGCCCTTCTAGTAATATACATAGAAGTCTTTGGGCACGGTTGTATTTTTGTTGAGTTGTGTTGTTTGCCAGTGTCAAATAATATGAATTTATTCTTTACAACAATTTGTTGATGTATCTACTCGACAGTATCTCAAGTTCTTAAGTTGACAAAACTATTTGAAATTCATATCAATTTCTGAGCACTTCTTTCCAGCAATAGTTTGCATGCGCACATATTAAATACATATAATTTAAAATTTAAAATTTTGTACAAACGACTTCAATATATATTATTAAGGATAACTCTAAAACCTTTGGTCAAACCTTGACCACGAGAAGCACTAGCTTTCAAATAAAAAAAGAATCATTGAAATCGGTTCACGTAGAACAAAGTTATGAGGTAACACAAAAAAACATACAGTCAAATTGAGTACCACCTCCTTTTTGAAGTCGGTAGAGAATCTGAATTAATGTAAAAAAAAATGTAGCAAGCGCAGCAATTTCAAGCAACAGATAATAAAATATGTACAGCAGGCTCTATAATAATCAGCGTGTTCAGTCTTTAGAATCCATTGTTAAACTTAAGACTTTCTAAACGACGCAAACATGCAAACATTTGTTGAAAGATTTGTGAATCATGTGGATTAGTGAACGCAGAGTTTTAAATTTCTATTAACCTCGCATTAGTATGTAATGATACTCGGCATTACCACTGTGAAATATTGATTTAGTTTTTATGAATGCATGAATGCATTTTCCGCTATAAGTCGGATAGCACAGGGTGGATCGCGTACAGATGACATTGACATAAGAATAAACAGTTGTAAAATTACCCATAAAATCCAGGACTTAATAAAGATAGTAATATGTTCAAAATAGAGAAAATCTCGCTCAGCACGCACGCACTCTAAACCTTAATCACATTAGAATACAGGATTACTGTAAACCAAATACGAGGCCGTCTACAAACAACAGATTCAGATTTGTTTCAAACACTAAGGGAAGAAATTAAACTTCAAAACTGTATATAATTTTAACTACATACGTATACAATACATGGTAAATAATATCAATGAAAAGGAAAACAAGTATATAATCTGTAATGTTTCCAAATGATTTAGCACAATTGTTAAATGACAAAATACTCAACACTAAAAGCACTGCAATTAATAAATTATCTAAGGCCCTCCGCGCATTAGGCAGCCTGGCAGCACAACCAAGCTGCGGCGGCCGAAATATTTGAGCAGTCACTTTTAAACGGCCAATGGACGGCCAGTTGAGGATCACTATATCCTTCTGAAGATATATCCCATATTGCTTTACGGATTTCAATTTCGCGAATAAATGTCTCCGTATCGAAAGTCATTTTGTGGTTTCGGAACACTAAAATAAGTCAGGCTGCTACGGTGCAGTGACTGGCGGCAGCCACATACATTCGCCTACTCGCTCTGGTCGCCAACGGGCTGCCGTGCAATCAGGCCCGCTTTTATGGCCGCCGCAGCCGGGAGTTCGTGGCTGCTTAGGTGCGCGAGCTCCCATACACCGTCACACCATCATATGTTCAACTGGCTGCCTAGTGCGCGGGGGGACTAAATGTTGTTTTAACACATAAGTAACAACGTAACACATTTTAGCAATTGTAGCTTTGAATTGAAGAATAAAAAGATCTTTCTCGAAATTAAGAAGGGAAACAAATTATTAATGTTCGACCCTTTGACAAGAAACAACTTTCACTTTTAGACATGAACATTAATGCACGTTATGTTGAAAGTTTGCCAAAATAAAACCATTCAATTGCTTTGAGAAATAAAAATAAAATGTTTTTTTATTATAATTTTCAAAGGGTGCCAAGATTAAAAAACCTTCCTATAAAAAACCTGTCTATGGAAAAATTAATACAGGATAAAAATAATTATCGATACCTACATATAAATATCATATAAGTCTGAAAAGACTGGAGTAAGTGCGCTTCAAATACCTAGAACAGCAAATTTGAGAGAAAAAAATACCAATATAAAAACTCTCTATGTTCTGGAATTACTTAAATATTAAGCAGCAATAATTGAAAAGGCAAGTGAGGTGAAGTAACCAAGACAGAGACAGTGATGTTTACATGTAAATCAGTAAGTATGAAAGTAATATTATGTTTTTGTTTACTTAAATATTCTGTTAGTTAGTCATAGTGATGTCAAGAATATCCACTACACTATTGTCCTGTGGGTGTCATAAAAGGCGACAGGGAGAAACTGAAACAGGAGATAAAAGCACCATCTTCCTGATAACAACTCAAAATTATAAAGAATTATGGTTGCTGAACCGCCCACCAAGCATGACAACTATGGCAAAATCCTCCCTATGTGCCAATATATGGGCGACACCTATGTTCAACAGGGGACTTTTTAGGCTGTCATGGATGGACGGATGAAATAAAAATGGATGCAAAACTGAAATAAACATCTTTATAATCAAATTTATTAGAATTGTAAAAACGCTCAGCAAACATAAATCAATTTTATACATTATCAATTAAAAAAATAATAGTAGTGAAACATTATATCATCATCATCATCATCATCATCATTACAGCCCTTCACAGGTCCACTGATTAACTGAATGCCATAAAGCGCACATGGTGACAGCCACATGCGTCTATCGACTTTTTGAAGAATCTACAACCAAGGCGGAAAAACACAATGTGTACAACCAATGGTGTAAAACACAATGTGTACAACCAAAGTAGTAGTTTCATACCACTAAGTGAATGGTGGAGTAGTCCCTCACTAGATGGAATGAAATGACCTGGTAAAAGATACAGGAATCATATATCATAACGAAAATACATAAAAATGAAAATTGATATATTATACAAGTCATAGTATAAGGTCAATTATTACCAAGAGTCTTAATTTAAACTTGTAAAGTTTATTCCGATCTATCAATGTGTACTGATTGATCATTGTCAGTGCTCTTTATTATTATAGATGCAACTGCCAATCAAAATCCTTGACGGAAGCAAGTCTTAGTAATGGTGTATTAAATAATACGTTATTGTTAAACATTACTTGAATTAATTATTTTAAATATTTCACATAAGATTTTTTGAGTAAAAAAAAGCAGTAGAGTGACATAGTCTGTAATATACAACTTTGGCCGTGGTAGGAAAAGGGGAGATCTCTCGCCGGGCAAGGTGTTCAGCCCGGGGAGCAACCAGCACTCTGAGTGGTAGTTTGGACCTATTCTATATATACTACAGTACTTCGGAACATTGATGGTGCGTTTCGCTATGGCGCGACGACAGCGCCGCCACATAACCTACAGCTCTACACAAGTCTCTTCCATTTGTGATTTTGGAATAGGGATGAGTCCACCATGAAAGACAGTAAAGCTATACATTTTTTTGCAACGAAGATTAAATAACAAAAACGGAGTCTCCAATACTTGTTGTCGGTCTATATTTGTCCTTAATAATATTTGACAAATAAATTTAAAAGTAAACTTCCTCACGGTGGTTTCTTTTACCTCTGAGTTTGTGGATTTACTACAGTTCTTAAAATTGCAATTAAAAATTCCACTGTTGCCAGTGGGGATTAAATTAAGTTTGCTTGTGTATGAAATTAAAGGAGGCTTATTTCCTGCCCGGCTAGCATGCGTGGGGGACAAAAATTTTATCCCCCGATTATATCCACTGACAGGAGATAAAATTATCTTGTTATGTCAAACGGGGAGAAGTATATCCCCGTTTGACATAACGAGTAGACATATATCCCCCGTCCGTAGCATGGAGCCAAATGAAAGATAAAATATTATGCTATTTTGACATTTGAAAGGGACAATTTTATCCTAGTTCATTGGACGTGGGTTTAAGTTTATATTCATACAAAAAAATCTATCTAAGTCTATCTCCCAATTTATCTACTGTGGATATTATATCCACCGGTGTGCCCATGCTCTAAGGGTGGATAAAACTCAGTGAGGGGATAAACATTTTCTCCTTTCCCCGGGGATAAAATTGTCCCTGGCCCATGCTTGCCGGGCTGATCTAACATAGCTCAAAATTGTATATACCAATTTTCCTTTTTTTACTCTGGCTTAAATTAAAAGAAGCATGTGGCCAATAGATAGATTTTAAATGTATATTTTTATACACATACATACAGCCAGAAACATTATTTTATAATCAGAATTTTTATTTACACAATTCTGTTCTCAGTTCTTTATGTGATATGGATTGGTCTTACACATACATCTTCATGACCACTTCTACAGATATCTTCATTACTGATTTTTTTATGCAGTGAAACCGGAGTATAAACCTTTTCATACTACACTGAGTGAAATAACAGGAAACATCTTGGTTTCATATCAATGGCAGCAAAGTAAAAATGGACATCCACAAAATCGCAATTTTACAGGAGAGCAGATTTAGTAAAAAATTGTGGTCATTTTGAGAGTTATGGACCGATTAACATGAAATTTTCTATGAAGCATTAAAATAGCATTCTTTATGAATTATGTAATTCATAAAGAATGCTATTTTTATCGCTATGTCGTTGTTTTACTAAAATAATTTAGATGTCCTTTTTACTCTAAAAACTTTGACGTAGAAGTAGTCATTTGCCTGATATCCGTTTATACGTTGATAAAAAAGCATCCATTTCATTTAAAATGTGTAATAATCTAAGATAATAATCTCCATTAATAGTTTTAATGATATTTAAAGAAAATCTAAGCAACATGCAAACATTATTCCCCATTTTTGACGAAATTTTGCAGATGTCTTTATTTACTTTGCATTTAACATTTTATTCATTATCAATTAATGAGTTACCTACAGGCGGACAAATTCAAATGTCCGTTTCTACTGGATGTTTTTTTTTATACTTTTATTTTACACTTTTCTACCCAAAAATTTTACTCTGTTAATGGGTTCTACCACAGGGATGCAAAGAGAGTTATTATGATATTGATGAATACATAGATGATAATCAATTAACCCCAGAAAACGTGATTGCTGCAAATTTGTTTCCAAATAGATATTTATATAGTGAAATCTTATAACTCGAATTTCAGGGCCAAAGCTTTAGTTTTAGTTAATGAATTTTCGATTTAACAAGAATTTCAAGATATAAAGGATTTAATTGCTTAAATTTCAACTTAGGAATGTGCAATTTATAGGTATATTTTTCAAATTGTAAGAGTTAAATACAAAGTCTCACTAATCTGGCACTATAACAGACCAGTGGGTAATGGATTATTGTAATGTTCGGATTAATGGATTGTATAGGAAAATTGAAGATAAATAGAGCATTACATACATATGTATGTACATACATATTTTTTGTGACATTGTTTATCTTACCTAACTAATTTATCTTATAGTAAACCTTAATTAAGATCTGTTTTTTGCAAGTTGAAGTTTTTGTTTAAAATATTTCTGATTCTTCATGCGTTCCTCTATATTCTGTCTGTTTTTCTTAAGATTGTGCACAGTAGCACGCCCAACTTCATAATCTTTTGCCAGTTTGCACATGTTTTCTCAACTATCTGACTTTTTTAAATCTCCATTTTCTCTTCCAATGCTAAAGTCTCATGTTTCTGTTAGCTCGACATCTTGATCTTTGCTATTTTAATAACAAATCACTACTCATGCAGCAGCAGGTACGTGTTTAATTGAGAGTGTGCATACTACCTTATGTGCATAAGTTTTTGCTCATACTGATCAGGCAGAAAGTGGCAGAAGAGAGGGGCGACGGGCGGGCGGTGCAGTAGAGTAGGGTGCCAGACTATTGGAGGTGCCAGTGTACTGAAGTGCCAGATTAGTGATACTCTACTAATCATTGCATGCATGTGCTGAACGGATACATGCAATAAACTTGTATGTACAAAGTACACACAATTGAACATAAGCAACAAACATCTTTTTTTGTATTTTTTTGGTATGAGTTTGGGGTATTCCAAGTAAGACATCATTATATTTTACTAACTATGACTTATGGAGCCTGCTTTTTAAAATTTGAGTTATAGAGTACAAATATGTATTATCGTTGCAGGGAAATAACATTTTATTCGAATGAAGGCAATTTCTTTTGTCTTATTGAGGATTACGACTTTATGAGGTCTGAGTTATTAAAATTCCACTGTAATTGATTGCACGACTTATAATAGAAACTATGTTTCAATATTTGAATAAATTCTTACTGTCCCTATTTCCCCTTGATATGGTCATTTACAACATGCATGAGAGACAATGCTCAAACTTACTTAGTATGTGCCATAAAAAGATAAATTTGTAACTCCTTCCACATGCACTCCACTGTCGCACAGATTTTTTTGCCCTTGCCCTTTTTGCCTTTTTCTGTACCTTGCTAGTTTTTACAAGATCTGAGATTTTTCTAAACTAATGGCAAAAGTAATAAATGACCAGCCATACTTAATGTAACAGAGTGTATGTACTGTCAAGTGAAATAATGTATTAAAACTGATATCTATTATGAATTATGACATGACTGATAAAACCAATACAGATTTGAATTTAAAAATTACATTTTGGATATACAGTACAACTAAAATTTAACTTTTTCAAAACTGAAAAATACTGTCTGGTCTGGTTAATAAGTCTACTGATAATTGAACATGGAGAAAATGTCTAATAATATAATGAATACTAAAGCATTAATGATTTACAGAAAAGTTTCAAAAAGAGAATTCTAATTCTGACTAAATTAAAGGGTAATTAAAAAACCATTATTTTACTTATATATAACTTTGCCATGAATATATCAGTGGTTCGATATTATTTTTAAGCACATTATGTTGTGTGTGTTACTGTGATGAACTATGGTTAGCCGTGGGTAAACAAGAAAAAGTGACCATAAAGGAATATGCTGAATCATGTGAAATGTACCTTAACCGAAAATGGTTAGTTTTATTTACATAAAATTAATACGTAATAAATTAAAGTGCAAAAGCATCATGATTATCTCTGATTCGTTTTAATTTAAGTCCTAGTAACTTCTTACTCATTACTTAAACGCAAAAATCTATGTTGAAAAACAATTCAATCTCACCTCTTCGCTTTTCATTACTTCCTTAAATTCCCTTTTAATACGTTTGGCTGCTATATTTGCCATATTAACAATTTAATCTATTTAAACTCAAGGCAATCAAAATGATGATTGACTAAATTTTTGTTTAGAATCTATCACTAACACTGCCACCATAGATAAATAGATATGTAGCAAGTAGGAATGAGCCCGATATATCAAAACGTAACTAATAACGTTATGTTATCAAATACCATATCGATAAACCTAAATACATAACCGTTATCACATATCCAACCAAAACCAAATAACCAACGTACGAAACGTAAAACGCAAACTGGCACGATATGCCAACACCGCCCACGAACTAACCGATGTAATTCGTTGATATTCGTTGTATCTCTTTCTTGCAACGGTATCATAAATACGTATAGAAAGAGATGAAGCGAATAAGGATTTCGTTGCGATGTTTTGGTAGTTAACACACAACTGTGCGCGCAGTGAAATATAATTATAAGATCGTTAACAATAATGTCGAATTTTAAATGGTTAAAATTGGCAAATTTTTTAATTTGTGTAGTTGAGTGTTGTCAAATTTAAATGATCTTTAAAACATTAAACACAACACCTAGATTTGTATGACCACACAGTTTAGAATTCGATTTTTTTTAAAAACGCAACAATTACGCATTTCACCTTGGTGGCGTGTGCCGATCTTTATGAAATTATCTGTAAAATTATTAAGTTTTGACGTTGATTTATTTATAATATTTTTGTGCATTTTGTACATTAGATTTAAAACTTTTATAATCATTAATAAATAAACTACCCTAAATAATTTTCTATATAAATGAATTATGTTTCCTTCTTATGAATACACTTTAATTATAGACTTTGAAATCAAAATCTGATCCTACGTCTCACTTAAATTTTTTTTGGGTATATACATTATAGAAATGAATAAAGATAAAAATAATGTAATTTTAGACATTTATAATACTATATTACTACATAACTATGAGTTTACATAAATTATACATTAACATACATGTCTAAATATTACATCTAAGATTATATTAGAGCCTCTGTCTTCTAAACTAAAATAATCGCATTAAATAAATGTTGCACTGGTTCTACAGTTTTCGATTATGTTTCGGTTGTCGTTTGCACTTTAAGATCAGGGACTTAAAACGTTATAAATAACAGAATGTATAACGTTATAATAACGTTATAATGGTATCGTTATCTCACCAAGCATAGTGTTTTCAATATTTAGTATAACGTTTTAAGAGTAACAGAACAAAATTGTGACGGGCAATTTAACGTTATTATAACGATAAAGACGCGACGTTGCCAAACCTATTCATTTTCAAAAGCGCGTGAATCCGCGCAACTTACGAGATGGGTGGGGCGTGGGATCCAATTGGTCTAATAGATAGCTTGGACGAACGAGGAATTCCTCGCACCGCACGCACTCCAGAAGCGAACTGGCAACGTTGTAAAGTGAATGAACATTTGATAATATCAGCCGCTTGCGAATTGCGATTTGCGACTTATTAATTCTTATACCTAGATAAATTTATTTATTTATTCTTTATTGCACCTAATATTTGTACAAAAGGCGAGCTTAACGCTATATGGCATTCTCTACCAGCTAACTATAAATTTATCACATTACATATATTTTTTTTATTTTTTTAAAGTTGATTCGAACTACACTTGTTTACAAATATTGAAAATGGATCGTAAAAAATTAATACATCTTATAGATATTTTAATCTTGATGAATAGTAAGACTTCAAAATGTTTAGTTGCTGGATACGAAAAAGTTTTGAAGGTAAGTTAAGCGAAAATCTTAGATAACGTGTAGAAGAATGCGCCTTTTTCAGTCAGTTTTTATTAAGAAAAATATTGTATTTATATATGTACAGGGTCTCCTAGAAAACAGGACACCAGCCTACTTTACCTTCTGTTAGAGCGTCGTCCTTCCCCAGTTGAGCCGACCCATTCGTACCACAACTATAGTACTAATATAGCTGCAGCCTGCAGCATAGCTCTACCACATCATACCTTGTCATATTTACCTGTTAGATAGGTACCTATTCATATCTTAATGCATTATACTTTTTCAGATTTACGCAAATATTTGACATTTTAAATAAATCTATCAATATTATTTTAGCCAATATCACAAACACTAGTGAACCGATTTTGATGAAATCGATATTATTCCCTAAGTTGAAATAAATGTAAGCATAATGATTTCTTATATATACGCGAACACTACACATTGAATAAAACTATTTTTACGGATTTTATCGCGTTTAATTAACTTATTTTATATTCCCGACGTTTCGGTTGCTTTCCAGCAACCGTCCCCCGTGACCACGGTTGCTAAAAGCAACCGAAACGTCGGGAATATAAAATAAGTTAACTAAACGCGATAAAATCCGTAAAAATAGTTTTATTCAATAAATGTAAGCAAATAATCCCTAAGTTGAAATAAATAAAAAACGAATGATCACGATCCGATTAGTTTCGAAAAAATGCGTGGACAAACATACACACATATACACACGTATAAAATTTTGTATATTTGCTTGGAAGCTCTAATAGATAATTATATGTGAATATTTTGCAGTTCCAATAATATTACATACATACGTGTCGAATTGATAACCTCCTTTTTTGAAGTCGGTTAAAAATTCAAACCGTCTTTGCGCTTAACAGAACATATCTTGAAAACTACTAAAGCGATTTGTATGAAAATTGCACTGTTCTTTAAGTTGAAAGATGCTTAATGTAATAAAAAAGTGTGTGTGTACTAATATATACGCACGTAGGAATTTACACTTTTTTAGCGTAACAAACCAAAAATAACTAAAAATTATATAGGATCCTAGTGACAATTAATTGACGGCTCCGTGGTGCAGTAGCTTAACAATGAGTAGCAGCGCTAAGGGCCGCGGGTTCGATTCCCGAACAGAATAAGTATTTGTATGGCCTACAAATAATTGTTTTAGGTCTAGATGTTTATCCTTGTGAAATCGATGTATGTAAACGTCTCCTGCAATACAGGAGAAAATCTAATTATAAAAGTAAAATTTGTAGAGATAACGTTTTTAAATATATATATATATATATATATATATATATATATATATATATATATATATATATATAATTTGTATTGATTAAGATTTTTGAACCTTATTAAGTGGCGAAGCTTGCGAAGTCACTTATTGATTTCACGATGTCTGTCCGTCTGTCCCACGATTATCTCGAGAACGGTTTCGAATTTTCAAATTCTGTTTCCAGCAATCGATTACTGAATACCCAGGCATCTGAACCTCCTATTTTGAAACTGATTGCTCAACGGCAACCGTTAGAAACCGGTACAAAGTTGATTGCTTCGCAACTTTGCTATGCTGTTAGCTTGCTAGGTTTATTATTCTTACTTTTACTCTTAATATTGTTTCACAAAATATCACGTTTACATCAATCACGTCTTTTGATGGGTAAATTTAACCTCTTTTATCTTTATGAATATAAATAAATTAAACGATTTTACATCATTATGCTGAGAAGCTCAGAATGCCAAACTGCGATACAATCTCCACAATTAAGTTTGTTTAGCAAAACTCTTCCTCTCTATCCACATTTAATATATTGCAAAATAATGTTCTTTTCTTATGTGCATGGTAAGAAAATCACTTAATATTAATATACTTTGAAGTGGCAGAGAATTATATAATATATATGTTGAATTCCTTTAGATCGAGAGCTGTGGTAGCTCAGATGGTTAGCGCTCGCTGTAAGCTTCACAGTACTCGAGCAACCCGGGTTCAATCCCCACCGGCACCAACGAAATTGTTACTTGCAATTTTACGTGCTGATTTAACACGTGCTCGGCGGTGAAGGAAAACATCGTGAGGAAACCTGCATGTCTGAGAAATAAGAAAAAAGAATATTTCGAAGACATGTGAAGTTCGCCAACAGGCATTGGGGCAGCGCGGCGGACATTTCCTTGCCCTAAAACCCTCTCAGAAATGAGAGGAGGCCTGTGTCCAGCAGTGGGACGTAAATAGGCTGCAACTTTACTTTACTTTAGTTTCCTTTAGATCTATCATATACTTTCTTTTGAGCATGTCCATTTATTAACTCTTTTCTTTGTCTATTATTCTTCTTTTTAAATTTGATATTTTTTTAACATTATCGTCTTTCTTGGTGTCACTTCAATACTACTGATTGGTGTAGTATAAGCAGATAATGATCTATGTGGAAGATCAACCTGGAATTCAAACAAATTAAATAGACAAGGCAGACTTATTGGAACGAAGTTCCTTATCGGACGGTACGAATCTGGCGGATGGGGGCTAGGCGAGAAAAAATGTAAGATTTTTCCGTCACGACCCCTTTTGACGTATAATAAAGCGAGATGGAATATTATCCATCTCCCTCGGACTTTTTCTTATCTTGTCATGAAAGAAATATTATTTTATTTTAAATCACGCTTTATTTTAAGAGACGCTAGTAATTCATCGTATTTGTTAATCAATAATTTTAGACTTTTATCAATATTAATAATATATTATACTACGAAATGTACTTCGTTCCAACCGAATGTTCCACGACACTCACGCATGTTTTTTTTTTCACATTACTTATGAAATTCAAGGGCAATCTGACATATAATCTAGTTTAACAATAATATATAGAAGAATATTTCAACTTCTATACAATTATTTTGTCTACACAATCCTTAATGTATGCAGTGAGATATTAAGAACATCATTTTATTGTTATGAATATAATACAAATTTTATGAACTATTTATTTTGAAACACTCATATTTCGAGTTGTATGTATTACTACAGTTGATAATTCAATTGCTGCGCTGACGACCACAAAACGTATTTTTTAGCCTATAACTTTAGAGCACTGCGTTCGATAGATCATACGAGTAAAGAGATGGCATAGAACAATAAATAATAACATTATGATTTTGTGATAACAATATTTTAGAAACGTTTATTTGACAAATTTATTGTAATGTAATTATAACGTTATATACATGCAAAGCTTTGCACAATATCGTTTTGACATATCGTTTCTCTTAAACATAACGTTATCTCGCACCTAAGCAGATAACGTTACTGTATTTTAACGGTATTTAAGTCCCTGCTTTCAGTAGCAAACCATTACTACTGATATCGATATTTGAAAACGGTTTTCGATAACGCTATGAACACTAAATATCAGTTATTTAAAAGTTGCAGTTAAAAACTGAAAATGTCCATGCTTATTAGCAAGGTAACTGGCATAAGGCCGGCTTCATGCATACGGAACTCCGTTTCGGGATTCCGTTTCGATATTTGGAACGGATATTCGATATTGGATTTCGGAACTCGGACACATTAAACGTCACGAAAATTCCGTACGGTATTTCTCCGTACCGAATTTTCTTCGATTCGAGATTCCGTATGACCGCCTGTGCGTTCGGAATCCCAAACGGAAAAAAGCCGCTCTGAACGCAAGTCTCCCACAGAATTTGTATGAGTCGCAACACACATTCGTGAATTCCGTACGGAACGCGCTCAGTGTTCGTCGCACGACCGAAGCGAGTTGGTGTGTTTATGTACGTTTTTACATTTAATCTTATATGTGTATAGATTTTCGTAACTTTTCATCTTATTTTGTTTAATAATTCGTCGAATGTCATTATTACTCTCTCAACTGAACTTTGTTATTCCGAACGTAAATAAACGTATGTGTGTGATGTGTTCACGGAATCCCGATTCAGGATTCCGAAACGGAATCACGAGACGGAATTCTGTATCTATGTATCTAGCCTAATTATATACTTCTAGGTGTAGTTATTATATTCTCTTAGAGTATGTAATTGAGTTAGAGCACAGATGATGACAATATTTTTTTTTATTAGCTTTGACATTTCATATTTTCCCACCAAACTCAGCCTACATAGTCAACATCAAAGTTTTAAACTTTACGCCTATTGTGTTGGCGAGAAACAGATATCATTCATGCTGTTTCGTTTTTTCTCTCACCGAATAATGCCGCCCACCCAGCTACGCTATGCATCGACGTCGTCAATTCTATCTTTATTTATTATTTAATTATTTTACTAGTAATTAGTATAGTACCTAACTTACATAACTAAATGTACTTATCTAAACCGCAGCTGTTTAGATAAGTATATTTAGTTTAATGCAAAAGTCTTGTGGGTTAGTTCTTCTACTAGTCAATTTCTTCAAGAGGTTGTTGGACTTTTATTTTCAATAAATAAAGTGACAATTCAAATTTGTGGCAATGGGCCAGCCATATAGCTCGAAAAACCGCTAACCGATGGGGAAAAAAGATTCTCGAGTGGCGGCATCGTACCGGCGGACGAAGTGTAGGGCGTCGCCCACGAGATGGAGTGACGACTTTGTAAGATATACAGGAAGTCGATGAATGCAGGTGGCTCAGGACTGTACTTTGTGGCGTTCCTTGGGGGAGGCCTACGTTCAGCAGTGGACTATTGAAGGGCTGTAATAATTATGATGATGACTCTGTTAAGATCATTATTATTTTCAAATTCATGCAGCTAAAAGTAAACCACCTCGTGTTATAACTAAAAGTATAAATGATAATAATTTCATTATTACTTTATACTTTTTAAGGACAGATGTAATAATATAAACATGAAGCATGATAAATCGTCATATACATATTGGCCTTTAACCACTCAACCGTCCACGGTGACTACAGTCCCCAAAAACCATTATTGCCTCACCTGTCTAGGCACCAAACGACATCTTTTGGTTTAAACGCGTACAGCGTAAAACATAGCTGTTACTAAAACAGTAAAGAAATATAGATGGTGCTTAATGAAATTTGTCGTCTGTGAAAGTGAATTTTATCTGTATAATAGTAACAAAATAATTCGAAAAAACAATTAAAATTAAATTTCGCTATTTTTGTTTGTGGAATGTTAACGTGTGAGAAATGTGTTCAAAAATGTGATAACTTTTCTTTTTTTATACGTTATTTCTAATTTTATTGTAACATCAAACTAATTGTGAAGATAATATTTTCTTTAGTAAATATGTATCATTACGACAATTCCACAACGCTTACATATAGTAATTTAGCTCTAAATTATAATCACTATACGCGATCATCGTTTATTGATTATATGTTGTTTAAAATGTATTCTAATCAGATTTTTGTGTTAAATGAATGCAAAATATAAAATAATGATTCACTATTAATACGTTGATAGCAATTTATAAACGAAATATCTGTTGAGATACTTATGTCTAGATATTATTAAAACCTATTTTTTTTTCCTTTATTTACTTATCTATTCAAATATATATTGGGTAAACATTATACACTTATGTATATTGAGTATATAAGATGTTATTGATATTGGTGTCATTTTAAAATTTTAAAGTATTACACTTTTCTTGTAAAACTGGAAAGAAAAAATAAATACGATTTTTTTTTATATTCCCATTTTTAAGCTTTATTTTTAGGCTTTATTTTTAATTTGATTAATTTTCTATTAACAAAATAAAATTTTGAATTCTTTGAGTCTTTTGAGAATATTTTTTATTTGAATGTAGCTATAGTAGTTTTTCAGTAGTAATCGTTTTTATTAAGACTGTCTCGCGCGGTCGTTAAAAAAATAGTGACATATAATTCGCGGACAACTCAGGCGAGATACACTTGCGCGGGGCGGACGGTTGAGTGGTTAAACAGAGCAATCTTATTTAACTGATTCCTACAAGTTCCCTTACTTAAATTATTGAGTTTACATTCATATTTAAGTAGAATGTTAAAATAAACTTCTATGTAGTTCATTATTAATTATTTAATATTTGCAATTTTCAAAGTAATACTTATATGAAAAATAAAGCATCCATTACGTACCCCGTGTCCCCGTTTTTTATTTGCCCTTAAAATCATTTTATAAAATATATAAATATAAACAGTTAAATAGTATACTGAGTTAAGTATCTACCTATTTATATTATCAATATATTAAAACATAAATTCCAAGGAAACTGTCCATGGTAGTAAATATTTTTCTCCAAAGGTCATTCAAGTTTCCGAATCCGAATCAAATACAAGTTTCCGATCTGAATCTTGGGGAGTTTTTTTTAAGTTTATCGGTAGGGTCACCTGGGATTTTTTACATTTGAATTAAAATCCAACAACAGGCAGGTAGGTTCAGCTTATCCCAGGAACGTTATATGAATATATTTTAATTATTTTAGGACTATCATGGTAAAAATTCAGTTAATTTTTGAAGTTATTGAATTTTGTACACCAAACTATTCTTTTAAATCGTTTTACCGCTTCCTTAACAATCATTTTTCCATAGTCCTTGTAATGTAGATCACTAGCTAACGCAAACTATGACGCGCTTTCGGGACCCCCCTAACCCAAACCTATGAATTTGGAGTATATCTATAAAAAAAATGACAGACATATTTCAAATAGCAGATCTCAAAAATATTAATTATTTAAACTGCACCCATGTAGTTTAGAAATAAAAAATAGTTGTATATCGCTAACTTTATAACGTCGATATTACTTCAAATAATTAGAATTGGGTACTTTTTGCAATATGAAAAAACTCACTGACCTCTATATATAAAACTGCACCCTGCTTGACGTTAAAAATGCATAAAATGCAATATTAAGTGCAAAAAGATAATAGAGCTGTGTTAACTGTCGACAAAGATTGTAATCACTAGGCTTAATAGGTGTGTCCATGATAATAATTTTGAGAATATTATTAGTGTATGCAGCACCACGGAAAACGAAATGCGTATTTTTTTCAATATGGAAAGTGCTGAAGAGTGTTATAATTAAACTCCGTTTAATATTTTGATTACATTATTGTTTCGCTACAGTATCAAACCTTACGGTAACTAGTGGCGGTGTAACGTGGGTTGACACACAGGGCGGTTTTCTATCAAGCACCCCCCAAAAAAAAAATGCTATAAGCATTTTTTTTTGGGACTGGGCTAACGGGACTTTATTTTGCTAAAATATTCTAATATATTATCAAAGTTTACTTTCTTGTCATTTTCGATAGAGAAGTTTAACGTCATGATGAGCAATTCATGTTGTCTCTGAGAGTCTTTTGACGGATACGCCTACAATTTTTATTAAAGTTTCCCATTGACGTGTGGATGATGAAAAGAACTGTAAACTCTTTCTACTGTTCCGAAAAAAGTAAAACTTGAATTAACGCTCCCTAAGTGAGTCCACTCCACATAGATTTAGCGAATGATTAGCACAAGGCGTTTTCTACGTGGTAGCGCCATGCTGCACCTATATAAGTAATATAGTTGTAGCACAAATAGGTCGACTCGACCGGAGAAGGACCACGCACTCACAGAATACCAGCGTAATATAGCAACTAAACACTGATGTATTTCGTATGGTGAGTGTAGAGAACCGGAGACCCTTTTTACTGGAAAAGAGGCATTCCATCTTAGTCCTCACGGGTGACAACGCATCTGCAATTTGATTCGCAAACTAGGATAGATGTAGATGTCTATGGGCCACAGAAACCACTTACCATCCGGTTGACTGTGTGCTCGTTTGTCACCCTATTCTATAAAAATAAACAATATATTCATTCATTTGACAACGTCAAATTTTAAAATAATGTTGTCATCTATAGCGTAAAATGCACCTCCTAGTTTTTAGGGAAAGAACAGTCGCGTAACAGAAACAGAAACTTTTTTATTCAATATAGATTATAAATAATAATTATTGAAAGTTACTCTTTTGTTTAATTATCACTGGTTCGAAAAAAAAACTCTGTCCTGCGAAGAACCAGCAAGAAGCCCAGCGGAACTTTTTTTTTAAATAACAGCTTACAATCATGTGTGTTACATAAATTAACAACATAACAAATTAGAAATAGCTTGGTAGCGATCACCTCATTTCCAGAGGTTATTATCATCCATAAATTCTTTAATATTATAATAACCCTTTTTATACAAACTTAGTTTATTAAAGTTTTTGAACTGTGAGCAGGTAAAATTTTGTATATTTTCTGTAATTTTGTTGTAAAAGCGTATACATCGCCCCAAGAATGAATTACTGACTCGATGGAGTCGAGTAACTGGTACTACTAACTTGTGTTTGTCCTAGTGTTTACAGAATGAATATCACTTATTTTTGTAAAACTACTTTTATTTTTAGAGGCCAAAGTTAATATACTAATTTCCTTAAATTTTTGTCGCAGCGACCCTTTAGGCTTTAAATCATAAATTGCTCTTATGGCTCTCTTCTGTAAAAAATAATATAATTTCAGTGTCAGCTGCGTGTCCCCACAGCAAAATACCATACGATATTATGCTATGGAAATAGCTGAATTAAACTAGTCTAGCTGTTTTAACACTGGTAAGACTTATAAACTTTTTCACAGCATATGCTGCAGAGCTAAGTCTGCTTGCTAATTTTGATATATGGGGGCTCCATTGAAGCTTGGCATCTAATGTGATTCCAAGAAAAATTGTGGTATCTACAAGACTCAGTTTCTCTCCATTTAAAATTACATTAGAATTTAATTGTTTGACATTTGGAATCATAAATTTCATACATTTAAGTGTTTTAGTGGTTTTATTTTCGAGTTACTTAATAATAAGCTTAATTAAAATACAATATGGAATATACCAACTATCATCATTATCATCATTACAGCCCTTCACAAGTCCACTGCTGAACATAGGCCTCCCTCAAGGAATGCCACAAAGCACGGTCCTGAGCCACCTGCATCCATCGACTTCCTGCGTATCCAGGTCGTCACTCCATCTAGTGGGGGGACGCCCTATGATTATGATTAGCAACCTACCAACTATCATTAGCGATTAAAAATGTAAGATTATCGTTCTAGCATACGTCTAAAATATTACTTTAAGTCAATAACTGTCTAAACGTTGGTAATGTTTTTATTTTTTGTAAACATTTATCAATGTTAGAAGGAGATAAAATACCAAACTCGGTGCCTTTCTTTCTAAGAAAATGAGGAACGGTTACAATGTTCTAAGCGCTCACTCCCTATATTATATTATAACCTCTTTGTTTATAGTACCTATCTAGCACTTCTTACTAGTTTGTGGTACCTATGAGTCTATACCATGAAGTTATAGATAAAGATGGAGACCACACTCCGAATACCTACTTGAAGCTTAACCTATGTATTACTATCTCGCTCTCTGTGGGCAGACCCTCCCTTTCTAAGTAGGTAACCTTTATTTTATTTTTCCCAGGATATCGCTATAAGTAGTTGAGTTACATTGTTTTATTTATAAATATCTATATCTCTGCTTACTACTAAGACCTAGCCTATATAGATTATATATTTTTGTACAATTTTGTTTTGGGAATTGACTAGTTTTATGAAGAAAGGTTTTAATTTCCTTGGGCAGAACCTGTATTAAAATATGATCACGCATTTCCGTCACAACCCATATAATGCCGAGCCTATTTAGAAAATGTGGAAAATAAATATATCAGAGAATATTTTATAGCTACCATTTCGATAATGTATTTTCTGGTTATTGTATACAATTCCTAAATGGTACCAACGCAACTTAAAATTAAAATTTATTATAACCCCGGGTGATCAATGAATTGGGCAAAATATACCTGGTTTATTGTTCAGACAGACTAAATCCATTTCTGGACAATTATTTTAAAGAAATATCACGAGGACTAAAGCATTGTAGCGGAGCTCCTGCCTTAGCCTTCTGACCTAACCCATCCGAGTCAGGCTCCTCTGAGCTGAAATGTGTATAATACTATATTCCACACATCCAGTTCATTTTAAGAATTATCTACAATTCCTAGGAATTCTATATAATAACGGATTTCATAGATTTCTAGTAACATATGTACTATAATAGGAACGATAATATATTATTATTTTGAGTTTTTATCAGGAAGATGCCGCTGCCCATCTCCTGTTTCATTTTCCCTCTGACACCTCTTACAACACCCTCGGAACGATATGGGGTAGTGGATATTCTCACACCACCACTACATGGTTTGTTAAAAACCTTAAAAAAATAAATAAAAACACTTTCCATATTAAAATTATTTATTGAATTTTTTACACCATGTGGATTACTCTGTGGCTTTTTGATGTCCTTACAGATATGAGCAAAGTGCCCTTGAATAATATTTTCAATTTCTGACTGACCCGTATACTTTTTAATAGTGTCCATTAAAGAAGACCTATCCTGAATTTTTTACTTTGGCGCGCCACTTTTTGCTTAAGAATCTTAGTTTTCGTCTCAAGTATTTCTTCTTTAGTACACTTTATTTCACTTGCACGCCCCTATCAATCTTCGCGGGATCGTCGTATTCACTGCTGACCTAAGAAAACAAGAAAACTTAATGAAATCAGTATTTTTAGCATCGTACATCGTATTGCTCCACTCGTAAGGGTCGTAGCGTGATGTTAGATAGACTTCCTGAAGAATTGGTTTTAAAAATGCAAAAAAATATTTTCAAATCACACTGGTATAGTCCCAGAGATTAGAGAACTCTAACAAAAAAAAAGAAACAAATAACTCTTCTACATCATAATGTCAGTACAAATTTACATCACTTAATAGGTAACACATAATACACTGGAGCGTGCCTTCATGAGCACGCATAAATGAAGCACACTGTGATTGGCACTAAAGAGTTTAAATATGTATGTGTTTTAAGCTATATAATACATTATGTAATGTAATATTAAAGTCATAATAAATACAAATAAAAGGTATGTATTTAGTAATAAAGGAAAAGGACACTTACAGGTAATTTGTTAAGATTGCATTTTCAAGAATTTTTCGACATTGTTTTTTACTAATTTGGTCTTCAATATTACAGCCAGTACATTTCACTTCTGTTTCCTTAAGTGCAGAACTACTTTCATAAATGCCAGAACTAGTGCTTGGTACAGCTAGAGCAGCTATTTGCACAATAGACTCTTCATGTAATGCACTTATTGTCTGCAAATAATAACATATTTTACAAAATGTTGCTTTATATCATACATCTAAACTACTACATTTCTAAATACATAATTATTATAAACGTTATTAAAGTATCAGAATAATGAGAAACAAAAACTAAATAAAAATAAATTGTCTACCAAAAGAATATATTATGTTACTCATTTTTAATTTAATATTATGAAATTATGAAATCCGTCATTATATAGAATATATAGGAAGTGTACATAATTCCTAAATTTCATGCATTTCCGGTGACATAATAAGAAACATGTACATATAATTAGTTAAGGTCACACGGAAAGTCTCAGATGCATCTTCAACATGGTCACACTACTTCAGTGCGATTTCTTTTAAAGAAAAACAATAAAGTAGTTCAAACTTAATTAAATTCAATGTAAAACTATTTGATTTTGACAAAGTTATAGTTTACTAATATGTTTAAAACACTGATAAAACGTTTCAGCAAAAAATTAAGTGAAAATACAAAAAGTATGTCTTACAAGTAAGTGTGGCCTCCATCTTTATCTATAACTTCATGACTTGGAACAACAGCTTGAGTCAAATACCTACGTATGTTTATCTCACTCTCTGTGGTCTGACTTCTCTTTTTAGTGTGGAACACAATATTGCTATGTTTTTATTTGAATCTCCCGGTAAATTCTTAGAAATAATTTCCACACTAACTAAATCAGAAGTTAAGCTTTGTAAAATAATGTACCGACAAATAAGTAGTTGATCTACGATTAGTTACATTAAAAATTCCAAAATTGAAGGTCTCGTATGCATTATTGGGTTCACGAATCAGTGAATTACAATCCCATTTCCTAAGGATTCGGTAATATGGCAACATTACCTCTATATGTCAACATAAATTAGACAAATATGGCGGTTGTTTACTTAGCAGTTCACAGCGTCGTTTGAGATATTTAAAGTTAATTATTGTTATAATTCAAGAAATGGTGCAAACTTGTGTAGTACGTGGTTGCGACAGTAGTTGGTGTCCAGGAGGCGATATAAGATTTCACACGTAAGTGTTTAAATAGTGACTTCTGACATTGAATACTTGTAAACATACTTTTTGTATTTTCACTTAATTTTTTGCTGAAACGTTTTATCAGTGTTTTAAACATATTAGTAAATTATAACTTTGTCAAAATCAAATCAAATATTTTACATTGAATTTAATTAAGTTTGAACAATTTTATTGTTTTTGTTTAAAAGAAATCGCACTGAAGTAGTGTGACCATATTGATGATGTATCTGAGACTCCGTGTGACCTTAACTAATTATATGTACATGTTTCTTATTATGTTACCGGAAATGCATGAAATTTAGAAATTATGTACACTTCCTATATATTCTATATAATGCCGTATTTCATAGATTTCATAATATTAAATTAAAAATGAGTAACATAATATATTCTTTTGGTAGACAATTTATTTTTATTTAGTTTTTGTTTCTCATTATTCTGATACTTTAATAACGTTTATAATAATTATGTATTTAGAAATGTAGTAGTTTAGATGTATGATATAAAGCAACATTTTGTAAAATATGTTATTATTTGCAGACAATAAGTGCATTACATGAAGAGTCTATTGTGCAAATAGCTGCTCTGGCTGTACCAAGCACTAGTTATGGCATTTATGAAAGTAGTTCTGCACAAGGAAACAGAAGTGAAATGTACTGGCTGTAATATTGAAGACCAAACTAGTAAAAAAACAATGTCGAAAAATTCTTGAAAATTTGTGAAATCTTAACAAATTACCTGTAAGTGTCCTTTTCCTTCATTACTAAATACATACCTTTTATTTGTATTTATTATGACTTTAATATTACATTTCATAATGTATTATATAGCTTAAAACACATACATATTTAAACTCTTTAGTGCCAATCGCAGTGTGGTAATAGTTACTACGACACTAAGCATAAAGCTTCTTGTTTGATGCTTCATTTATGCGTGCTCATGAAGGCGCGCTCCGGAGTATTATATGTTACCTATTAAGTGATGTAAATTTGTACTGACATTATGATGTAGAAGAGTTATTTGTTTCTTTTTTTTTTTGTTAGAGTTCTCTAATCTCTGGTTTGATTTGAAAATATTTTTTTGCATTTTTAAAATCAATTCTTCAGGAAGTCTATCTAACATCACGCTACGACCCTTATGAGTGGAGCAATACGATGTACGATGCTAAAAATACTGATTTCATAAAGTTTTTTTGTTTTCTTAGGTCAGCAGTGAATACGACGATCCCGCGAAGATTGATAGGGGCGTGCAAGTGAAAATAAAGTGTACTAAAGAAGAAATACTTGAGACGAAAACTAAGATTCTTAAGCAAAAAGTGGCGCGCCAAACTAAAAAATTCAGGATAGGTCTTCTTTAATGGACACTATTAAAAAGTATATGGGTCAGTCAGAAATTGAAAATATTATTCAAGGGCGCTTTGCTCATATCTGTAAGGACATCAAAAAGCCACAGAGTAATCCACATGGTGTAAAAAATTCAATAAATAATTTTAATATGGAAAGTGTTTTATTTATTTTTTTAAGGGTTTTTAACAAACGAGGGTGTTGTAAGAGGTGCCAGAGGGAAAATGAAACAGGAGATGGGCAGTGGCATCTTCCTGATAACAACTCAAAATAATAATATATTATCGTTCCTATTATAGTACATATGTTACTAGAAATCTATGAAATCCGTTATTATATAGAATTCCTAGGAATTGTAGATAATTCTTAAAATGAACTGGATGTGTGGAATATAATATTATACACATTTCAGCTCAGAGCAGCCTGACTCGGATGGGTTAGGTCAGAAGGCTAAGGCAGGAGCTCCGCTACGCTGGTTTAATCCTCGTGATATTTTTTTTTAAATAATTGTCCAGAAATAGATTTAGTCTGTCTGAACAATAAATCAGGTATATTTTGCCCAATTCATTGATCACCCGGGGTTATAATAAATTTTAATTTTATATTTCGTTGGTACCGTTTAGGAATTGTATACAATAACCAGAAAATACATTATCGAAATGGTTAGTTATAAAATATTCTCTGATATATTTATTTTCCACATTTTCTAAATAGGCTCGGCATTATATGGGTTGTGACGGAAATGCGTGGTTATATTTTAATACCGGTTCTGCCCATGGAAATGAAAACCTTTCTTCATAAAACTAGTCAATTCCCAAAAAAAATTGTACAAAAATATATAATCTATGTAGGCTAGGACTTAGTAGTAAACAGAGATATAGATATTTATAAATAAAACAATGTAACTCAACTACTTATAGCGATATCCTGGGAAAAATAAAATAAAGGTTACCTACTTAGAAAGGGAGGGTCTGCCCACAGAGAGCGAGATAGTAATACATAGGTTAAGCTTCAAGTAGGTATTCGGAGTGTGGTCTCCATCTTTATCTATAACTTCATGGGTCTATACGCCTGTAATTCTAAGTCTATGGATATAGCTAGGTTTTTTATTAAGATTTTGGTTTGGATGCTTGCTTTTTAAGTCATATCAACGACATATCTCAGTATCTATTATGCATAGATATAGTATCAAGCTCCTGGCATTGAGATATATGTACTACGTACTAGAGAAGCCATTCCGAACATTGACTATGTTCAACTGAACTGTAGTGCATTCCATACAAACTAAATATTGCGTAAATTGAAGATTTGTGAATTCCATAAAATAATAATTATTACATTTTATTTAGAAATATGTTTGTTTAGATTAATTTAAGATATTTTATATTAAATTCTTATATTTATTTTAAATTAATATCTTATTTTATATTAAATTAAAGTCTTCGCGCATGCGTGACTACTACTCCCGCGCATGCGCGAAGACATAGAGTAGGACACAATTTTTGTTTGGAATGGCTTCTCTAGTACCTACGTAGTACATATAACTCAATGGCTCCTGGAGTATATACTATATCTATGCTATTAAGTGATAAAATCCTTTATTAGTAGGTACTTAATATATTGATGCGTCACATTGCGTACTTTTTGAGAGATTTTGATGGCAACTAGAGCCAGCAGCCAGTTGGTGATAGTATCTCAAGACGTCTAAGCAGACAGACACCTTATCTTGAGATTCACATCACCATCGGAGCACTTGTTTCACCGTTTCCAATAATAGTCCACATGCGCAGACCTTTAATACACAAAATCTCACCACTTTTACATATCCACATGCACTTCAAACCATTATTTAAACAATAATACAGGAGCAGCAATCCGCCGACGGTTACATTCCCGCCAAAACCTTTAGGTGGGTATTGTACTTACAAGCACAGAATATAAAAATCTTACAACCTTACTTGTTAATCAATGACAATGTCTCTCTGTTTTTTCCTTAGACCATTCAACCAAATCGAGTTAATTGGTCTAAGGTTTTGTTGGTCATATATACCCGCAAACTAATAAGAAGTGGTAGCGTAGAAGTACCCATGGGCCGTCTTGTGATTTCCAGTTGCTGCAGTTGCAACTGCTTTTATTTTCGATTATTGAGTAAATTATTGTTTTGTTAAGTAAATTTTTGCTAAGTGATGGGTTTGTTTATTTAAAATGTCGAAACGAACAAAAAGATGTTTAGAGGAGTCAAGAAGAAGGGGGGATGTGTTAGTCATTTGCCTTCGAATCAGAAACAATCGTCATGTGAGGTTTTATTAGAAATAAGACGTCACATGACGTCGCAAAGTTAAAAATCACACGATAATTTATCGTCGGACGCTGCGCACTTTGGACTATATGGATCATCATCCACAAGATCAATCCAGTTTTGAATAAACACACACCCTTCCACTGCTATCGATAAGTCTGGTTTATATGTTTCCTCTTTTTTTTTTGTCTTTTTGACGAATTATCGATTATTAATTACCACAAAACAAAGAATATGAAATTATTTCCCCCGCAACCGTTACGTATTTTGGTCAGGAAAGTTACGAATGTGCGCTAGGTCGTACTCGACCAGTAGGTGAAACAGTTATAATTTACTTAAGTAGAAGTACCTAGTCTCACTTGCAACCTTTTCATTCATTTTTACCAAGGCGATAGAGATGGCACAATACGGCGTTACAACTGTATATCTGCAGTCGGGATTTCCCTGGCTTTGTTCATAAAAATGGTGTTTGTGAGCGTTTGGTTTTGTTGATAACAATAGTGAAAAAACGTTTCGTTTCATCATAGTCAATTGCCATTATTAGTGATACGACAATGAGAGGCCTGCCGTATTTTAAATGGCAACTCTGTAACCCAGCGACATTTTCGTCGATATTGAGTTATACACACTTAATATTATGGAAAATTAAGATCAAATAAACAAAATAAATATTTAATCCAATTAAAGAGCCACAAGTTTTTTCCTAAAATTATCTCTAATATAATACCTATTGAAGTTATGCTTCTTTTGGGGCGTTTGGGAAAAATTATGATTGTGAATTTTTTACGATGCGCGCACACACCGACAGATAAAAACAACACCATGAAGTTGGTGCGATGCGCGCTACAATGACACCTCAAAGCGACAAGTTCAATGGGTCCCTCAAGTTTTCGTGGGAACTGATAAACTATATTTAAGGTTACGCTAAAGAAGTATAACTTACTACGCGCGTACATAAGTATTTTACAAAACCTGGTAAAAGCAATATGAATAACTTAATAATTAAAAATAGTTTAAAATTTTTCCCAAAAAATACATAATAATATCAATTTGTTTTTTTTTTAGTTTGGTTATTAATCGGTGTAGTTTTAAATTCCTTGGCTTGTAATTTCAGTTTATTTTATTTGTTTTCCTTTAGTTTCAGTTTAATGTAATGTTTACATATGGCTTGGTTATCCTGATAAATTTTTAATTATATGGTAAAATGCGCGGTAATATTAATGCTAAATATATTAGGTACAATTAGTTTTAAATTTTACTGTGAACTAGCAATTTGATTGCTAAATTTGGTGAATTTTGCATATTTTTACGACAGATTGCGTTACAACAGTTTTTAGGGTTCCGTACCTCAAAAGGAAAAAACGGAACTCTTATAGGATCACTTTGTTGTCCGTCTGTCTGACTGTCAAGGCCCTTTTTCTCAGGAACGCGTGGAGGTATCAAGCTGAAATTCATACCAAATACTCAAATCTACTATCCCTTGGAGCTGTGAAAAAATCAAACTTCTAAGCTAACGCAACCAAAATATACAGCCGTTTATGCCACAAATTTTCGATATTCGCAAGGGAATCAAAACCTACAGGATACTTACCGTGAACTCAGAATCATAAAATTTGGTACGAAGCAACGTATTATACAGATAAAGAAAAAATTGCGAAAATATAAATTTTCAGTAACATCATATAATAAAAATATTTTTAATAATTTTAAACCTATATACCTACAGGTTTGGTTTTATTTTTATTAATATAGATTTTGATCATGATTTAGCCGTGAGGTGATTAGTTTAAGATAATTCATTCTCTCATTGCATTTCGAGAAATTGTCGCCCGATAACGGCCAGAAAGACTTCCGATAGATGGCAGCATATCTTGTTTTTGCCAGATGTCACACCCAAACAGGTGACGACGAGCAGTGACAAAGGTCTAGAGAGGTACTGCAAAAGATAATTCACCTGCCTATCGATCTTCCTATAATCGCAGAAGTTTGTTAGGTGCTGATTGACACCAGTCAACTATAACAATAATGGACACAACCTGAAACTATATCTTTGATGCTCAGTCTTTGGGCGTACTTAATTCCTACCTGCTATGACCTTTTCTTTTTTCAATGAAAAACTAGGCAAAAGAGAGAACGGTGAGCTGAAAGTAGGGAAATTTGGAATAGGGCAACGGAACCCAAGGGGCCAGCAGCTGGCCGACTTCATGGAGAAAGGGCGACTCTTTATGATGAACTCTTTCTTCCAGAAGTGGCCCCACAGGAAGTGGACCTGATCGAGCACCGACGGTTCGACAAAAATGAGATTGACTTCATTATGACCACCAGACGACAACTGTTCAGTGATGTCTCCGTGATCGCTAGAGTTGAAACTGGTAGCGATCACCGAATGGTTAGAGGCACACTGAACCTAAACATTAAGGTGGAGAGGTCTCGTCTAATGGAGTCAACGCTCCTTCGCCCTCGTGCTCTGTTCCAAAGTCCCAAAACCTTTCAGCTCGAGTTACAAAACAGTTTTCAGTGCCTAGAAGACTGCATGCGGTTGGAGCTAAGTTCTGCAAGACCCGCCGCAGAAGAACACAAAAACTCTCCGATCACACTCTTAATCTCATGGCTGTTAGATGGGAGATGCAGGTACGGTCATGCGGCGGACTTCAATACAGCTTGTATTGAAGAAGCGATCCAGCGGAACCAAGGCTCCAAATTCTTTACACGAGATCTGTCTACCAGAAAGAGCCAACTGTCAAAGCTGAAGACCGAATGTGGCAGCATCGTTTCCGGGACACCTGAGATTTTGAGTGAGATTGAGAGGTTCTATGGGCAGCTGTACACGTCATCGTTGGAGCCACACGCAAGTGTGAGTAACGATCCAAGAGCGAGTCTTATCCGACACTATTCCAAAGATATCCTGGACGTCAGTCTGAGCGAGATTAGAATGGCTCTCCAGCACCATAAAAACGGAAAGTCCCCGGGCGAGGATTGAATTACAGCGGAGCTTTTGAAAGCGGGTGGAAAACCGGTACTTGAAGTCCCTCAGAAGCTCTTTAATTCCGTCCTCTATGGTGGCACTACTCCGGAGGCGTGGAGAAGAAGTGCGGTGGTCTTGTTCTTCAAGAAAGGCGACAACGCTCTCTTAAAGAACTACAGACCGATTTCCCTTCTGATCCGCGTCTACGTGCTGTTTTCGAGAGTCATTACGAATTGTCTCGCACGCAGACTTGACGACTTCCAGCCTCCCGAACAAGCCGGTTTCTGAAAAGTCTTTAGTATCATAGACCACATACATACCCTGCGGCAGATTGTGCAGAAGACAGAGGAGAGGAGTATAATCTGCCACTTTGCCTTTGCGTATGTGGACTATGAGAAAGTCTTTGATTCCGTCGAAAATTGGGTTCGAATCCCGCACGGAACAAGTATTTTTATGGCCTACAAATAATTGTTCCGGGTCTGGATGTTTGTTCTTGTGCAATTTGTGTTTGTAAACTGCCTCCACGATACAGAAGAAAATCCTAGTGTGGGGGTAACGTATTTTAAAACAAAAAAGTAAAAAAAATGAAAAAACGAACAAAAACTTGATACTGAAAATTTATAAAAACGAAGATCTCGTAATCCCGTATGAAATGGAGCCATGGCTTAAGAGATAAGCATCAAAACCATACATACTGATAAAAAAACTCAATGACTAAAGAGTATAGTTATCTATGACTGTACCATATTAGTCTGTGTTGTATCTTACTGAACTAATAGTCTGTGGATTCTGAATACCACAAAATATAGTGCCTCCTCTACACCACTCGCGACGTAACTTTGACGAAGTGCTCGTCGAAGTCGATCGCAGTCCTAAGAACGTGACTACACACTCATGCTTCTTCGCGAAGAGCTCAGTCTTCTTAAGTCTACCGCACCCTTAACATGAACAACGTTCAAGAGGCAGCTGCTTTAGGTACCTAATTGTGTGAACAGTACGACCTCAATGCGTTAACTAAATAAATAATTATGTAGAAAGCTACATATTTAATATTTATATAAAAACAATATTCATATCTGGCGTAAGCCGAGTAGTGTAGTGAGATGCTTCGTGTAACTTCGGGGTACTTGGCGAAGTCCTTAAGTTCTTTGACTCTGGCGCAAAAAAGGGATAGCGATTGGATGCCGCTCGAGGCGAAGCGAGGTTGCACGAAGCTAATCGAAGTACCTCTCTACGATATTCGCCTCGTCCAATTTCGATCTACTTCGCGAGTAGTATAGAGGAGGCATAGGAGTTTTGGCGGGAACTTGAACCGCCGGTGGTTTGCTGCTCCTGTATTATTGATTAAATAATAGTTTGAAGTGGATTTTGATATGTAAAAGTGGCGCAATTTTGCGTATTAAGTTTATGCGCATGTGAGCTATTAGTGGAAACGAGAAAACAAGTGCTCTGATGGTGATGTGATTCTCAAAATAAGGTGTCTGGCTGCTTAGGCGCCTTTAGATACCATCGGCAACTGTCAGCTGTCTGCTGGCTCAAGTTGCCGTCAAAATCTCCCAAGGGCTGCACAATGTAACGCATCAACATATTATGAAGTAGTGTTCTATGAAGGATAATTATACATTGTTACTTCAGGCTCAGAAGGGCTGGAACCCAGAGCTGTAAAGCCAGTTATTAAAAAATCTGAAATGAACATACTTTTATTGTACTCTTTCATAGATAAATATATATGTAGCAAGCTAACTCTACTCTTTGAGTGAACAAGTGAATGATGGTCGATTAATTGGGAGGTGTATTAATATTATTTTATTTAGTACTGTGGTTTCTTTTTTTATGAAATCATAACTAAACATCACTATAGAATGGTTGTTCATATATGGTAGTAAATAATAATAATTAAAAAGTGCTTAAATTATTATGTGATGGAAAGTGTTTTAAGACGAAGTGTGAGGACAGAAATATGTTAATTTATTCCCCATGTCACCGGGTTTCACCTATGTACCTGGTACTTGAAGGTGCGTTACTTGCCTGTTTACATTTTTTTTTTCCTAGCTTTTCCTAAATAACTACTTTTTGACACAGAACTATTTGTCACAAATGCATTATGTAGTTCCCTTTGTTTGGTGTTCACTTGCGCAAACAAATATATTTATATGAGCGCTATCAACAGAACTTCGTGTCATCTACTCTCGCTTCAATCGTAAAATTTATTGCATTCATTTTTAACACGACATTATTTTAAAGTTCAAAATTTATCACATTATGTCTCACTAGAATTTATTCTTGTAACATTATTGTTTCTATAAAATTACACTTCTTAAATGTTTCCAAATAAGTTTTTTAAAGTGATTATTTTAAATTTATGTATTTCTTCCGTATAAATACACATTTTTATATAATTTATAAATATCGGCATTGTTGAAAGACAAAAAAATACAGTCAAATTGTGTACCTTCTCCTTTTTATGAAGTCGGTTAAAAACAAAAAAGAAATCAAACCCCAAAAGAAATAATTTCCACATAACAGCATCTGAAGTTGGGGCTTTTTTCTTCAATATTTGTCTTAGAATTATCTTAGTAGCAACTTCAGAAGAAATGGAGTTTTTTTTATTGTTTTTGATGTTGGGTTTTATTTATTTTTAAAGTTTAATTATGATGTCTGATAATATTGCAAGGAATTAAAATTGTTTTAGCAAGTTATACTTATATGTCAATCATTATTAAGTTATTAAATATTTTTGTTAGTAGTAATAGCTAATAATAATGTCATGTAATTAAATTTTTCTTCCTATAAACATCCACTCCCAGACATGGACTTTTCTCATTGTAGGGACTTATATTAATTTTTACACTTGACAGGCAGGTTGATGATTTCAGTGCTAGACATCTTGCACCGTTGACACTGCTGCCTGTTACTGATCAGGGTGAAGTGGTTTTACCACCATCTATTGGAAGGCAAAATATTTCTGTCATTTCCCACAGCCGCCTCCTATGTAACGCTTGTGACAAAATGGGGATAAAATGTTTCTGACATTTCCCACAGCCGCCTCCTATGTAACGCTTGTGACAAAATGGGGATAAAATGTTTCTGATATTTCCCACAGCTGCCTCCTATGTAACGCTTGTGACAAAATGGGGATAAAATGTTTCTGACATTTCCCACAGCTGCCTCCTATGTAACGCTTGTGACAAAATGGGGATAAAATGTGTCTGACATTTTATCCCCATTAAATTTCATTTACGGATTAGGTAGTCTTATTCTTCTTTCCTTAGAAATCTTTTACATCATTGTGGGATTTACGACATTTAAAAAAAATTTTGTCCAGGTGGTAAGCGTAATTTGCATGTTGGCAGACAATCTCGGTGGTCTACTGTATATCTGAAGTACTGAGCTGTCAATTGCTGGGTAGTCAAAGAGAATGTGGGCCACCTCATGCGTTATGCAGGGCATGCCTGTTATTAAAAGCTACTATTTATTAAAAGAGCAATTTCCTGTAGTGGCACAAATGGCCAGTCTAATTTGAAGTTTTTTTAGCATTATAGATTTTACTATTCTATTCTATTGACATGGTAGAGCAGCCATGCTGCAGCTATATTATGGTTGTAGCACAAATTGGTCGGCTCGACCAGGGAAGGACCACACTCTCACAGAAATATAATATAGCAGAAAGGGAGGGCAAGAATGGATTATGGAGCGATAGGGATATTGTACTTGCACTTACTAAAACCCCACAATGTTCCATCTTCACCACACATTGACAGGGCCATGGAAATGCTTTCAAGCACATCCACGGTTCCACCAGTGAGTACCCCTCCTTGGTTGAGGACTACCCTCTTCGACTTCCCGAGCCCGATATGTGGAGGCCATGAAGCCAAGAAAAAACGAACACTCGGAAGCACCAAGTGGTACAGTCCCACCAAAGTCGCAGAGGATAGTCGAGTGGCGCTTTACCATACCAACAATCCTCTTCCCTTGCGACTCCACCTCAGCTGCAGCGATGTAGAGAGAGGACTCTTCTCTAGCCACAGCTCACTAACACACATCCAAGGACTTGACAAGCCCACTCAGAGTGGCCACCTTGGGCCAGCCCTTCACTTCGGGCCAGTCATGTGAGTTGCCACCTAAACTCACGCAAACTCATTAAGGACATTTATAATTTTTCAGTTCCAATATAAATTTATTCCCTTGTCACAATAAATTGGTCATAATTATTAACAATTTTTGTGCTTTTTAGCCATATCCTGGGGATCTCGGATCATGTGGCCTGCCCACCTTCACTTTTGTTGGTCTATTCGTTTACTAAAAAAATTCATTATTACTAAATATAATTCTTATTATGTAACTAAAATCAAACATTACCAAACACATAAAATACTTTCATTTTTAGTTTAATAATTCAAAATACAGTGATACGATTTAAATAATTCAACAGACTTTGGCATATTATGTCAATTTTATTTCCCGGTACTACAATGAGGGCGCTTCAAATCGGCATAAGCAATTTGTATGGCATAGCCAGTCCAGCAAACTTGTATATATAGAGGTCAGTGGTGCTACAAGTATACTACTAATATTATGCTATTAATATTGATACATGGTAGAGCCATGCTGAAGCTATATAGCAACCTAATATATATATATATGTAAATATATATGAGCTAGCTAACTTAGTTCTGCAGCATATGCTGTAAAAAATATAAGATGCCTTGTGTACATGTGTTGAAACAGCTAAATTCGTTTATGTTAGTTATTTCCATAGCATAATGTCATATGGGATCTTTCTATGGGGTAATGCGACTGACATTGGAGCTATCTATGTTTTGCAATAGAGAACCATAACAGCAATTTATTACCTAGGTCCAAAGGAATCTCTTAGAGAAAAAGTTTCTTCTTATTTTATATACATATTCAAGACATTTTTATTCAAAGCTTAATAATAATAATAATAATAGCCTTCTATTCCTAAACATAGGGTTACAAGATGTCCCTAAGTCCGGTGTGCCTTTTGGCATAGGCCTCCTCCGATTCCTTCCAATGGTTCCTGTCCCTTTCTACTCTCAACCAGAATGGTCCCGCTGTCTGTTTCAAGTCGTCTTCCCATCTCCTGACTTGCCGACCCCTGCCTCTTTTGCCATCTCTTGGTTGCCAGAGAGTGACTTGCTTGCTCCATTTGTTAATGGGTGGCGCAGCAAATGTCCAGCCCATTTCCATTTTTGGACGTCTATCCGGGTAAGAATGTCTGTGAGTTTTGTTCTTGTTCTAATGTCGTCGTTCCTGACTCTGTCTTTGATTTTTAACCCTAGCATGCTTCTTTCCATGGCACGTTGGCATTTTGTTAGCCTTTCCCTATGGTGAAGTGTTGTTGACCAAAGTTTGTGTTGTATTCAAAGCTTAATTACATTTAATTACAATATGGTATATGCAAATATTTTGTTCTATAACTTGTTGCAATGTTGTAGAACAAAGTCCAGTGACAAAATCCTGTTGCTGTAGAAATTTTGGGATTTTTGATCAAAAAATGTGACAAGTAGTTTTGACAGTCCGCTCTTGATGTGAGTGAATGAACCTAACACTACCCAAAGAATTCTGAAGAGACAGAACACTTCTCAACCAAACTCTCTCGATTTTTGCTGAGTGGCTAAAGATATGTGTTGTCTTGCGTTATCATGGTGAAAGACCACTCCTTTTCTGTTGATAAATTCCGGCCGTTTTTTCTCAATTTCTTGCTTGAGTCTCATTAGTTGTTGGCAATAGAGATCCGAATCAATAGTTTTCCTCGGCAGTAAAAGCTCATAATAAATGATGCCCTTCCAATCCCATCTAACGTGCTAGAATAAATAAATAAAGTAAATCTAACGTGGTAGAGCCAGGCTGCAGCTATATTGTGGTAACATAACAACCAAAGAAATCTATCTTCAATTTTATAGAAACATAATACGAAGAAACTTTCTCCGCCCTATTAATATGAGTCGCATTTGGATAGAGCAATTATAGAATAAATCCAACTTCAATGCACAGTTGAGACACTTCTTAATTTATATGCGATTTGTGGCCATGTTTCAACATCAACACAGGAAACCTGACTTTTTTTTCTTTCAGTCTCAGAATGAGAGTATTTACTTTAAATCCATAAAAAAACTTTTGTCATAATATATCCTTTTGCAATCTTCCTGATGCCCCATTCTTTATTAGGCTGTACAGACTTAGCTAAGCTGTAGGCATGTTCATTAGTTTGCAAAGCATTGTTTTGTAACGTTTTTTCTCTCAGTTCTCTTTCATATGTACTTTCCATAGATTACAAAAGGAACAATGAGGACTTGAATGACTTGGCATCTGTGTACTCACTCTTACCTAGTTTAGGAATGAATGTTACCTTAAGTTTCCACTAACCTTGTGGAATGTGTCTTAACAACAGACATGCCATCATGTCTACTAGTTTTCTAATAAGCAATTCACCACTCCATTATAGAAAAGTCTAGAATATATCATGTGGGCCTGCTGCGTTGTAGGGCTGTCTATGAATGGTCCACTTGAGCTTTTCCTCTGTCACCATTCTTTGTGCTGGCTCGTTGGTGTGATCTTATCAGCTGTTCAGCTTACTCCGTCAGTTGGATTGCATCCTGGGAAGTGTGCTCCTAGTAGGACACAATGAGTTTCAGTTGGAGTTATGGTGTAACCGCTATCAAGTTTACAGTGTGTTCTAGGTCCCATTGCAAACTGCATTGATTGTGATAGCAGTTTCGCCTACTAGTTTGCTAGCAACCTTGTCGTGTCAGTATCTGATGAATTTTAACTTTATACTTAGACTTAGCTTTTTTGTAAAACTTCTTGTCTTTTTCAGCATAGGTGTTTATGGCCCTATTTTAAGGCCTTCCTTACTTTTTTCTTTTATGTTCCAATTCTCTACCTGACTAGGATTGCTTTTTGTGTTTCTACAAGGGATTGTTTACCGGTCACAATGATAGCATTTTTGAATGTATATTGTTAGTGTTAGAATATTCTACAAAACGAAAAACCTATTTAGTCTATATCACTGGCGTTCACTGCTGATTAACTCCACCAAAAAAAATTTTCACTGCATTCTTCTTCTTCCTTCCTTTATGGCGGTTACGATGAATTCGCCAATGACATGTTACATGTGAGAAGGCTTAATTGGGACACAAACTCTGCTTAAAAAAGGAAATTGATAATACAAGAAATGGTAACAAACGAATATTATGTGAATGATTTTGGTCAACTTAACTGCTTAATCACCTAAAACAAAAGACAGACAATGTTGTTAGAACAATACAAATGTGTTATTATATGACAAACAAATTATAGTTTAATGTTCTTAGAGTTAATAAAATCACATAAAATGTATAGGTATTTCTGAAGATTAGAAGGGAGTTAAATCTATGTATGTACGAGTACGTCTATGGGACGAGGGATGTCAGGGGGCAGATAATCATAAAGAGATGATGACAATTTGGTGCTGTTAAAAAAAATATGATTAGCGTTTCCCTCATCTAAGCCACATTCGCACAGAGAACTATCCCTAATCCTGAGTTTAGTTAGGTGAACATAGGTACAAGCATGTCCAATTCTCAACCAGCAGACAATAGAGGTGGCACATTTGTTTGCTTTATTAAATATGAAAAACCAAGGTCTTGATGGAATATTATCTTGTATGTATTTGTGATGCTTTCCATATCTCATTCCACATATTACCAAGCTTTTTCCTAGCAAGTGACAGCAAGTCATGGGAATAAGTAACATTTAGTGGGGTGCCATTTCTAGTAGTCTCTTTGGCACACAAATCTGCTTTATCATTTTCACAAATACCACTATGACTAGGTATCCATGCTAAACAGACAGAAATCCCTTTAAGATGACACCTATACAGAATGCTTTTTATATCAAGAATTAGGGGAAATTTATATTTACTTTGAAATTGGTTAGCGAAAATAGCAGATAAACAACTCTTGGAATCACTAAAGATCACTGTCTTGTCTAGGCTATGTGATTCAACATATAGCAGAGCTTCATGGATTGCAATTGTCTCAGCAGTAAAAATGGAACATAATGAAGGGCACTTAAAGCTAAGGATTATTTTAAACCTGGAGATCCAGACAGCTGCACCAGTGCAGCCATCATCAGTATTTTTGGATGCGTCTGTATACAGGGTCATCCAATCTTTCCAATTTTTCCCTATGGCTTCTTTTAATTTTAATTCTGCTTCAGGGGAACCTTTTCTAATATCTAGGTCAATGTTAGGTTGATATATAATAGCTTTGAAAGGAGTGAACTTGTATTGCATGAGAAAATGGACCCAGGAATTTGGAGAAATCAGACTAAGCTATTAAATAAATGTGGATAATCTTTATGGAGCCAGTACACACTTGAAGATAAGAATTCTGAGAGGAGGTGTAACCTGGGAATTAGGGGATGAAAAGAGAGTTGACAGATCTTAAAGAAGAATCTGTCTGAAAGATATTGTCTTCTTATGTTGAGAGGAGGATCTACACACTCTACCTGAAGGGCATTAATTGGGGAAGATTTCATTGCACCAATTATAATGCGGAGACATTTATACTGTATTTTGTCTAAAGTTTTAATTGACGATTTATTGCGTGGCTCTAAAAGAAAGCATCCATAATCGAAATGACTACGAATTATAGCATTATATAGTAGCTTTTGTGAAAAAGGGTGAGGTCCCCACCACACTCCTGGAAGGGAACGAAGAATATTTATATTCTTCTCAAACTTTTTAGAAATGTATTCAATGTGTTGTGTAAAGGATAATTTATTATCTAGTACCATAACTAAAAATTTTCTTTGTCCCGAATAGGAATAGGTGAGTCATTGTATAAAACTGGAATATTAGGGACATTCTTATGGCGAGTAAAAATCACTATACTGCTTTTGGAAACAGAGAGGGATAGACCTTTATCAGTTAACCAGCATTGTAAATATTCCATGGTAGAATTTAACCGGGAATTAGCTGTAGTCAGGGTGTCTGTAGAAATGTATAAGGCTAAATCATCTGCATACTGTAGGACATTACAAAATTAATTCACTGCAAGATCTAAATCGAAAGTGTAGATAGTATAGAGAAAAGGACTGAGGACTGAGCCTTGTGGAAGACCTTTCCAAATATGTCGGAGAGGGAGGGGGGGGGAGTAATGAGTTTTAGAAGTTTATTAAAATAGACCGAGAAGTGAAAAAGTTTGATATATAGTTTAATATCTTTACTGGTATACTCAGCTTCAGCATTTTTTGCCTGAGTACAGGAAGAAGTACATTGTCGTATGCAGATGAAATATCGAGAAAGACTCTAACAAGGTATTCATTTTTAGAAAAAGCAATACGGATGTCAGTTACTAGTGTACTGAGGCTATCCATAGTGCTTAAGCTTTTTCGAAAGCCAAATTGGCTCTTCGGTAAAACATCCTTACTCTCTAGGAGCCATTCTAACCGATTTTTTATCAGATGTTCTAGTATCTTTGCCATTGTACACGGCAGTGCAATGGGTCTGTAACTTGAAAAGTCTTCACTGGCTTTACCCGGTTTGAGAATAGGAAGTATTATTTGGGTCTTCCATTCTTTGGGAGGAATTCCAGAGTCAAAAATGTGGTTCTGAATGTCAAGAAATACAGGTTTAGTTTTTTTACTGCTTTTAATAATGAATGGGTAAGGAATCCCATCTACTCCTGGAGAGGAGTCCTTAAGACCCTGAAGGACTGTAAATAATTCCTTGTAAGAAAAGGGGGCATCATATTCATCTAGAGATTGTATGGAAGGAGAATTAAAAAGTAAACATTCAGCATGTGTGGGCACTGAAGGAGGGGCAAGATTAAGTGCAAATTCTTCAAGCCAAATTGAAGGGTCATTGGAAGACACATTCTGTTTAACTGTATTAGAAGAGCGATATCTTTTAATGTTTTTCCAGACTAGAGAAGAAGGTGTGGAAGGAGATAAAGTAGAACAAAACCTATGCCAGCCGTTTTTTTTCTTCTGAGATAGCAATTTCACTGTTTCAGCTGCTATTTGTTTATAGGAAATGTAGTTTTCAATGATCATTGATAGAGAGTATTTTTGTTCAGCCTCTTTCCTTTTTTTGCAAGCAGATGTGCAATCCTGGTCCCACCAAGGAGGTGTGGCCAAATTGCTTCTGTAGGGTTGTTTTAAAGGAATAGTGTTATTGGCAGAAAATAATAATGTATTATTGAATTCTGTATAGACTGAATGTACATTTTCATGATGCAAAGAAGGGATTGCTGATGTTGCTTGATCTAAAACAGAAAAATAATAATGCCAGTCTGCCTTTGATAAATTATATTTTAACTTACGGTTGAATTCAGAATTTGCTCTTGTAGAGTCAGCAGATGTGATAAAAATTGGATAGTGATCACTACCATGTGAATTTGGTAATGTTTTCCATGATTGAAGGGAAACTCAGCCAGGAGAATAAAAATTCAAGTCCACTACACTTCTTACATTCTGAGAAGGTGAAACACGGCGGGTAGGAGAACCATCATTAAGGATGCAAAGATTTAAGTCGTCTATCATATCTAGAAACGTAGATGATAGAGAATCGCAGTGATGTGAGCTCCATGAAGTATGGTGAATATTAAAATCTCCCATGATAACAAAAGGGGGAGTTAGACAAGAAATAAGATTAAAAAGTTCATTTAAGATGGTAACATTAGGATCAGGAATGTATATAGACAGAAAAGATATGTTGAGAGCCTTGACTGCAACAGCATTAATCGAGGAGCTGTGGGAAGGAAGAGGTATAGAAGCATATGTAATTTTTTTTGACATCAGTATAAAGGAACCAGCATGTCCATCGTTCCTATCATCCCCGAAGACATGAATAACCTGAGATCCTAAATTGGGAGTCAGGTCTAAGCCACATCTCCTGAATGGCAAGAACAGGTGGACTAAATCTATAGATTTAAGTATACTTAATATAATAAAGCGGAAGAGTTTTTTGTTTGTTTAAACGCGCTAATCTCTGGAACTATAAGTCCGATTTGAAAAATTCTTTTTGTATATTATAGCCAGATACATGTGGAATAGTATAGACTATCTAGCATTAAGCTATATAACTCAGGTAGCCTTAAATATGGATATTTGTTAAGCAAGTCAGAAGAAAGAGCACTCCCGAAATGATTTATCCGCGTACGCTGGTGTTATCGTTAGGGATACGTAAATACAATGTTCTAGAAAAATATAGACCTTTACTCCGTATAAAAAAAAGTTCGCGATACCATATGTCTATTTCTTATACATAAGCCATAATTTGGTATTTTGTGACAAAAAAATATTGAAAATTTAAAAGTGATTTATGAGCGTTATTATTAAGCATGGCCTATTTATCCTTACGAACGAAAGTTACTTTATCATCAAGACAATTTTATGAAGATAAACTTTGTTCTTTATACCATGTTATTTGGGCATAGTTTAAGAGATAATGAAAAATTAAAATAATACTTGGCTGGGTGCGCGAACGACGTCTAAACCCTAGCCGTTATAAAATGCTTGAACTAGGTCATGTCGCGCACCTCGGACACGTGATGACACGGGTGAAACCGCGGGGCACAGCTAGTTTGTTAATAAGAAAGATAAGTTCATTCTTTTTATGTTTGATGCTCCGACAATTCCATTGTAGAATTGTAAATGCTGCTAGTTATTGAAGTAAGCTGAGTAAGTTTATGACGTAAACTGAGGGGAAGTTCTGCGTCACTGAAACGGGAAATCATGTTAATTAACATTGATGCCATAAGTTCGATGAAGTTATCATTATTTGAGATGTTGTCATTCCCCAGTAAAGCACACCCATTTGGAAGGGAAGAAGGAGGATTCTCAACAATTGCCTGATGGACTGGTTTATCATATCCAGAATTTGATGATTGTCTGTAAGTACGTTGAGGAATAAAGATTGTTTTTTTATATGATGTACATTGTGAAGGCTGAGCCAAAGGAGCTGAAATACTGTCATTTATGGGATAAGGGGTCTGATGAGAAGAATTATGAGGTGGACTTCTTGTTGCGTCAGCAAAGGATCTTCGTACCAGAGGGAATCTAGTTGAAGCTTCTAAATATGATATGTTTTCTTGTGACATAACTAGTTTAGTAGATTATTGCCTTAGATTTTCAGGGCAGGTATGGTATTTTGCTGTGCTGGGTCCTGAGCAGAATAGACAAGTAGGAGTTTGCCTAGTACATGATAAACCTTATGATTCTGTGCACATATAAAGCAGCGAGGGGATGATCGGCACTGAAAAGTAACATGGCCAAATATTGCAGCATTTATGACACTGAATGAGTGGCAGAACATATTTTTCTACTGGCATAGAGGTGTAAAAACAGTAAATATGTGGTGGAAGTTTTTGTCCAGAAAAAGTTAGAACTACTGTTTGAGTTGGAATCCATGAAACGCTATTGCTGTCACTCACTGATCGTCTATTGAGTCGGCGAGCTTTGATTATAGTACCATATCCAGAGGGAATTTCTATAGCTGCTATTAACTGTTGTAATGTCCACTCTATAGGAACTTGTCTGACTAGCCCCATACGAGTGATATTATATGAAGGGTTAGTTGTTTCATATGTAGACGTCTGAAGAGCTGGGTGATCAATAAAAGTGTTTGCATCCACTGCTGTTTTAAACTCAACTGATATCCTGTTTCGTCCAACTTTTTTGACGCCGTCACAAACTATATTTTTAATGTTATTATGATACAGAAAGTGACCAAATTTAATTGGTTTGAGAGTTACTCCGGACACTTGATCATTTGACGTTTTACTTACGTGAACTAGAAACGGCGCGGTATCATCTTGAGAGTACTTTACTCTCTTATTAATAAAATCAGGATGTGGGTATATGAGGATTGTATTGACGGAAACTGTTGGTTTGGATCAGTAATAACTATTTTTTGTGGATTGACAGACCCAATACTTATTTGGGCGCGTTTACGGTTAATAGATTCTACATTATCAACGGGTAAAGTGAAGGAGTCATTGTGAACCCTTTCGGGATCGGGAGGTTCGTCCTCCATTATATTTCTATAACTAAAATTTACATAAAAACGGCACAATTAAAAACACTTACTAATCTACAGATGTTAAAACCACCACCAAGACAAAAAGATTTACTATAGTGACTCAACAACACTTAATGTAACAATAAATTTATGCGAAAAAAACTACGACACTTGTATCTCTCACTTAACCTCAAAGCAAAGTCCTTCACTGCATTCATTAACCTCTTGTATGGCCTGGACTGGCTAAATAGCTGGCAATATAAACATAGAAATAACAACTGTAGGGAAAAAAGGTTTGAGAGTGACACTAAAGTGTAAATTTTTCAACCAACAAATAAAGCCATATTAAAAAAAAGTTGTCGAAAGACTACAAGCATTTCGTCAACCATTACCAAAATTTAAGTAATTTGTGGGTACAGCGCATAGGGCTTATTCAATAATATATTATGTACAATTCAGTAAAGTTATCCATAGTCCTTGCCGTTGCAGGTCATATCTTCAGTGATTTTGCTACAACCTCGCCTAAACTCATTGAATCAGTTACAGTACTACACTACGCTATGGGGTTTCATTATAAATCACCATACGAAGTCTTTTATAAACATAGCTCTCTTGTTGACTAAGGCCAAAATTTAATAAATTATGGAACAAGCGCGCACTCTTTCTTGCGTAAAAATAAGCTCATTTCTGTTATACAATCTCCCGAACAAGCCGGTTTCTGCGTAAATATACCATGGTAAAGACTTTGGTTCCATCGAAATTTGGGATATATATTAATAGCTGATGTGTTTGGAGTACGAAACTTATCCGATTGCAGAGTACACCTCTCTGGGTAGGGTTTTCTGCGTGATAGGCCTCGTATTCAGAATTCTTCTACGGATATCCTCAACACAGAGTGACCAGAGTGCTATGGACCCCCCCCCCCCCCACGCCCATTAGATGCAATGAAGACCTGATAAGAGATGCAGATAGTCGATGGATTCACGTGGCTCAAGACCTTGCTTTGCGGCATTCCTTGAGGGAGCTCAAATTTCAGCAGAAGACTTGTGATGGGCTGTAATTACGATGATGCATCATCACATCAGATGCTTTAAAATTTTATTTACTTTCAGTTTGAATTCATATTAAATATTATATATTATGCCAATAAAATAAATAAGAACATGTTAAAAAACTGATAGAAAATTATCGTTAAAAGTGTCTAAAAAATTATCGTTAAAAGTGTTTAACGGTAATGAAATAACCACAATGCTTGCAGTTTTTCAATAGCAGGTGGCTCAACTCTTGGACGCTTGGAGTTAACTCCAAACAAAACAGAGGCTACACATGCAATGATCGAATTCCTTTTTTATATTAGTTTCTTTAACATCAAAAACAATGGTGCGTACCTACTTTTTGGCAGAAATTGATTAGAAGAGGATTATTCATTCACTTAACCGTTTCCTCCTCCATCCTGATTATTATGACACAGATAAAAGCAAAGAGCTCGCACTGCTCTCTAGCACTGTTTTGTCGCAAGCGTTGTGTACTGCTTGCTGTAGTCGCATATTTTTTACCTTAATGATTTGATCACTCTAATTGGCTGGTGCAGACCATCTCTTTAGCTCTTCTGCACTCCACTTTAGGAATATACTCACCCGAAATACACAGTAATAAGAAGGAGGTCTACTGCCTAATAGTCGACTAAGAAACCATAAAGTGGTGGTCAAAATCTTGAAGTTTTGTTAATTACAGAAAGCTAGGCTATTTTAAAGATTTCTGTTCTATTTTTTTTTAGTAATTTAAAATTAAATTTTGTATAGCGACACTTATTTTTGAAATAATACATAATTAAACTTGTATGTTTTGATTGTTTAAGACTTGCGGTGTCGGTAGAAATGGCGAAGTGAGCGCGGCGACTCGGCGAGATGGTGGCGCGTATCGTAGCCCTGCTGCTGCTCGTCCGGGCAATGCGTTTAATCGCACTCGATATATGTGAGTATATTTCGATTGCATGACATGACTCCCTAATTTTTTTGCAGGTATATGTATTTAACAAGGCAATATGTCACTCAGTTGTGTGTTTCGTGAGGATATAGTGGTTTTGTTTTGTAGAAGTTTCGTAACACACTTGCTGTCAATACTCAAAAGTCATATTAAGTTTTTGATACATATGTAATTTTTAATATACTAGGAATAATTGTTTGTACTTTGTAATTTTTTTACACTAACTCTAGTACAAATGTGGCAGAGTTTTCTGGTGTGGATAATACAGTCTTTAAAGTTACAAATGGATTTGAAAAAAAAAGGAAAAGTGTTTTAGTAGATAAAACATATATCTTTTAGGCATATACGTAAGCCTTAATTTAATGTGTTAAAAGTTTTCTAGATTTTTTATATCGTCATTAAGATGGAATAGACACAAGGGGCCCGTCAGGTCGCCGTAAGTGCATGGCATCGTTGCCGTTGTCGTTTAAAACATAAGGATCCACTCAGCGATTAGCAAGTGGATGATCAAAATGCTCAACTAGCTATTTATAATATTATATAAAACTTTTTCTAGGTTAATTATTGTTAAGAATCTTATACCTAAGCTAAAACAGCTATCTCTCATCATACATTAAATTAATACCGTACGGCAAAACTAAAAACTTACCAAATGGTATTGGAACCATAATATACCTCGATTTTTCTACAAATTACCCTTAAAAAATTAGTAAAGGCAAAACACGGTATAATTCTTCCTCCGACTATGCTTTTTTTTCTCTTGGAAAAGCCTTATTTCATGAGCCAATTACTGAGTTGAGTAACACATTTAAAGTTCTATCGAAACATTAAAGTTTTATTAGAAACTTATAATTCATACGCTTATTGGATCTGTGAAGGTCATTTATTATTAATTACGAGTAGTGCTTGGTACCTCTATTGCGGATAATTTAGAATTTATGTTAATGCACAACCGTTTGCTAGGTATACCGTTTGAGTTGATAGAAACAAACTTAATTGGTACAAGAATCACTAATTATAGTTTGTGCAGATTTGTTGTTAACAACCTAAGTTCCAGATTATAATGAGCTTTAGTTACATGATCTGCGGCCTTGTCATTTTAAAGTGATTTAAAGTAAAGTAAGGTCCTAAGAAAATAGGTACACATTTGGGGAAAAAATGCTAGAAATATACAACGAGAAAAGTTATTAGTTAGATGTATAAACTACCACTACTACTATATTTATTACTAATGAGATCTGGTAAGACATAGAGGAAGTCGATAGAAGCAGTTGGCTCGGGACCGTGAATTGTGTCATTCCTTGGAAGAGGCCTATGTTTAGCAGTGAACTTGTGAAGGGCTGTAATGCTGATGATAATGATGTATCGTGGTGTGAGTGAATTTAATTTTGAATTAACTTTTTCTAATATTACTTATTAAACGGTATTGAGATGTTCTGCCCTCTTTATTTTCATTTTTGTACAGTAGTAACACGAGCTTTTAGTTGTTTACAGTATACGGATCACTATGACAGACTCTAGGGACAAGGCTTTCTAAAGCTTTAAACGGGTCTCGTCTCCGTTTCGTACGTGGGCAGTTAGCGACGAATCTCGTTGGGACTGAAACTTAGTCCAAATACACCTGCTGAGTCGTCGTTTATCTGTTGTACATTTAAAACCACATGTTTGAACATGGGAAGTTCTAAATTAGGCAAATGGGTCAGGTACGTAAGCGGCCGCGCGATCACTTCACGCTCCTTTTACATAGAAATCGTAAAAAGTTAACGATCGATATAGGTCGCAGTACTTAGCGTAAGTAATGCTATACTGACCATTTTTCCGTTATTGCTAAAGAGAAATTTACACTCTAAAGAGGGACCCTCTATATGTATTAGTGTTCTATTTCTATGCCAAAATGAGATTCAAAATCACAACTTTAGGGTTATGTTTTGATGGATACATTGGGCATTAAAAACATTTTCGTCCCGTTGTGATGATTATGCTATGAAAAAATATTAATAACGTTTCGGAAAAAATATTTTATTATTATCTTCTTCAGCCTTTAAAATTCAACTGATATTAACCATGAGCATGAACCTCCAACCACTTGAATCAATGAATGTCACGCTTGGCAGGCCGAATTACGATTGTACCAGAGGTCTCTCACTAGTTCCCATAGCATAGCCGTCACTACATGACACATTTCGTTGTGGCAATTTTGTTAAATTTTTAGCACTTAATTAGCACTAAATGAGCATTAAATATATTTAAGCAAAAATTTTAGTGTTTTTGCCCAAATGACTATTCCAGCTTTACAGACGTAAAATTTTAACTATTGTATGTTTAATTTTATCTAAGATTTGTCAAAAAATCTTTAAATATTTACTATCCCACCACATTTCCGAACGTAGCGCTGAGAGAAAATCAGTAAAAAAAAGCAATTATAGAAAACAGTATCACACAGACACATCTCTATCCCAATGATTATTTATAGTATGAACCGTAATTACCAGGATTAAATTGAACGAAATGAGATATTTTGTCGACGTAGGAAAATCAAATTTTGCGTGTCAAATGTAATTTTTTAAATCCACTACTACTACTAAATATTCACTTTGCTCGTCTTGCAAAGCGTTACGAGGGCTGCACTAAAAGTATCGGGAATAGAATATTTCCACTGTTCCTGTCATATAAATTTTTTTTTTAATTGAAAACTCCTTGGTTTTAAAAATCGAATACCATTTATTTATTTTAAAAAAATTCTCGATCTTGCCACAAGGTTTTATCAAACTTGTTTAGTCGTTGAGAAAATGGAATTGACTCGAGAAAATTCAAGAGCGATGATTTATTATGACTTTCGAAGTAGTTTAACACAAAAACAGTGTGTTGACCGGATGATTTCTGCATTTGGTGATGAAGCCGACAAAACACAGAAAGCTGTAAGCCTTACTTCAAGAAGTATAACATTTTAAGCCTGCCCTCTATCTATATTTTGGAACTATGCAAATTTGTCAAAAAAAATCCAAGTTTCTACACAAAACGAGATGACATCATGTCTAGGAATCTAAGATAAAGAAACAAACTAGTGCTGCCAATTTCAAAACTAAAATCTCATTCTTCCAGCCCATTCGCCATGTCTATAAAAATATATAATAAATTACCCGAATATATAAAAAGCATTAAGGACGAAAAACAATTCGTAAAAAAATTAAAGCAACTGCTTATAAATAAGTGTTACTATAATACTTCTGAATTTTTAGATGATAAATATATAATATAATATGGATATGTAAATAAAAATATGTTAGATAATAATGAAATGCCATCCTACTAAATAAATTACAATAAAAAATTCAAATAAAATTTAAAATGATTCAAATAATTTAATAAAAATTCAACTGTGCTAATTACACCAATTATAATAATACCTTAAATATCAAAATCAATTCATTAATAAATTATAACAATTAAAATAACCGTATTTAAAATTCATTGTGTGTATGTTTAAATAATAGAATAAATGTTAATATTAAATAATTATTTAAAAATAGCAATAATTATAATAATAAATGTTCTTCCTTCATAATATTGCTGTGCTCATCAGGGCCCATGGAGATACCACAAAACTATGTAACACCTTTTGTAACCTATGGAATGCAATAAAGTTATTGAGTATTGAAGCCCCATCCAAAACCACAATTTATCGCTGGTTTGCTGAATTTCAACGTGGACGTGTCAAGGTCGTCCAAAAACTGCAGTCACCCAAGAAAACGTTGATGCTGTGCGTAAGCTGATTGAGGAAGATCGACACGTGACATATCGCGAAATTCAAGCAACTTTAGACATTGGCATGAGTCAAATACAAATAATCTTGCATGAACAATTAGGTGTAAAAAAGTTGTTTTCCCGATGGATACCGCATTCGCTCTGTGAAGAGCAAAAAGCGGCTCGCGTTATTTGGTGCGTCAGAACTCTCGAAAGATTCCACGCAGGATCCTCAAATGCTGTATACAACATCGTATCAGGTGACGAATCCTGGATATACGCGTTCGAACCCGAAACAAAAACCAGTCACGAGTTTGGGTGTTCGAAAATGAGTTAAAGCCAACAAAAATTGTTCGTTCACGGAGTGTTGCAAAAAAAATGGTGGCCACGTTTGTCTCCAAAACCGGCCATGTTACGACTATTCCTCTTGAGGGACAAAGAACGGTTAATGCAGAATGGTATGCTAGCATTTGTTTGCCACAGGTCGTTTCTGAACTCCGTAAAGAGAACTGCAACCGCCGCATCATCCTCCATCACGACAATGCGAGTTCTCACACCGCACACAGAACAAAAGAGTTTTTAGAGCAAGAAAACATAGAATTATTAGACCATCCGCCGTACAGCCGCGACCTAAGCCCTAATGATTTCTATACTTTCCCTAAAATAAAGAATAAATTGCGTGGACAGAGATTTTCATCACCTGAAGAAGCTGTGGACGCCTACAAAACGGCCATTTTGGAGACCCCAACTTCCGAATGGAATGGTTGCTTCAATTGATTGGTCGTATGGAAAAATGTGTCAAACACGGAGAATACTTCGAAAAGCAATAAATACATTTTTAAATAGTAATGTTGTGTCACTTCTTTGATTCCCGAAATTTTCAGTGCCGCCCTCGTTTTAGAGGTAGTGCATTACACTCGACATGTCAAGGTCAAACAATTTTGTATTCTTTAAATGCTTCTATCATAACCATATTGCACTTATACAATAATATGAGTAGCTGTATATGAAGAAAACACTCGAATCAATCCATTTTCTATTTTCTAAAAAATCATCATTTAATATTACTAAATTTGAAAAAAAAAACAGTGAAAAAATTTTTACTAGGACGTCGGATGTTGATTTTGTATGTGGTCACGATAACTCCCGAAAAAATTGGCGTATCAAGATAGTTTTTATTATGAGCTTTAGAATTACATTAACTGGTTCCCTATTTCATATTAATAGCCTACTACGCGTAGTTTGTTAATACAATTATGAAAAGTTTTTCAATTTAAAGGCGCATTCATATTTATTTAGCCCTTGAAAGACAAAGGACAAATGTACCATACAGCCTATATCTATTTTATACTTTGTGTAATCGATTTATTTTGGTGAACATTATTAATTTTTTTCCCTGTAGGTGACACTACTTGTTAAAATAATAGAGCGCTAAATTAAAAACACGTAAATAATATATTAAAAGTCATGAATACACTTTACTTTTTCATCCAAATTAAATGAAACGCTCTCATGATGCGTGCAAATTTGGATTTTCCAAACTATTTATTAGTGCGATGGACAATTGCATTAATAGAATTTTCGTGTAGCAACACTACAATCACAACTATCGATCCAATTTATGATATTATGTCATTAATAGCTATTCGAAACACTAATTATCTAAGCGTAGCCCACTTAACCGATTTTTTATTTTAATACTAGCTGACCAGGCAGACGTTGTCCTGCCCTTTCCGACGACCATTTAATTTCCTTAAAAAAAACTGCAAAAAAAATTGAGCGTCACTTATCGGGATAAAAACTATCCTATCTCTCAAGTTGGACCAAACTGAACACAGTGTGCAAAATTTCATTAAAATCAGTTAAGTAGTTTAGGAGTTCATCGCGGACAAACAATGTGACACGTACTTTTTATATATAAAGATAATTGCATTGAATTTTCAGTCGACATGAAAAAAAGTTCTCAATTCGTCTGTTATTTAACACGTTTGCATTATCACACTTTCTTATCTATCTGTCTGTCAGTTCGGTACAAATTGTGCAATCGATTTTAAAACGAACTATAAGCTAACGACCTGGGAAGTATACTTTCAACTTTAAATGTAGCTCAGAACTTTTAACATAGACTAATATAGAGACTTGAAGTTGAACTTTAAATTTTTACTTTGTGGTAGAGCCGCGGTTAAACTATATTATACGAGCATGGTTCTTCCACGGTCGTCTATATTATGGTTGTAGCACGTATGGGTCGGTTCGACCGGGTTAGGACCACGCTCTCACAGTATACCAGCGTAAAATAGCAGCTTAATGCTGCTGTGTTTCGTGTGGTGAGTGTAGAGAACCGGAGGCCCTTTTTACTGGAAACGAGGCATTCCTCAGGGGTGACAACGCCGCATCTACATTTTGATTCTTCATTTTGATTTGAGTTCAAAACTGGATGACAAACTAAAATTAAGAAAATATTTATTAAAAATAAATAAAATAATATAACCTCAATTTTAAAAATTGACTAAAAATATAAAAAATTTCTGCTAGACCCATACAGACTTCTGTTCTTATAAGCCCATATAGATAAAAGGAAAAACTTGGGGCGCATGCAATTGATAATACTCGTAGTAAGGACGCTGTAGGGAAGCTGTTGTTCATAGTATGTAATGTTAATTTGCACTGCAATAAAATCGTAAGTAAGTTGTGGCCAAATTCTCAAACGCTACTCAATTTTAAGACGTCGTTGAGTTTCGTGGGGTTGCAGTCGTTTTGACTTAAAGTGGTAGAGATAACATGAGACTGAGATCTATAGACCGTACTTTCTCTCTCCGATCTCAGCCTTAACGGAATCTTATAATTGAACAGCATTTGAGGATTTGGGCATTAGGTGAACTTTTCGTGCATTCATTATATATTGCATGCGTACCACATTTTTCGTTTTAACTATATGGGGTTATAAACATATATGGCGCTAGAATAAGTTATCTTATACTTTATTGTCCTTTTTGAAAACTTTTTTTATCAAAATATTATTTTAAATTTGAATATTATATGATATCTTCACCAATTGTGATTCTAATGATTCTTTATTTATTAAATAGGTAATATCTCAATGGTAGTACCATTTAAATACGAAGATAAAGCTTGAGGATAGACAAGTAGGGAATGAAGATTTTAATATCTGTTTGAAAGAAATTCTAGTGCTTACCTTGAGCTTGTGACATTTCGTAGACCACTCAGCATGGCCAGAAATTTAACGTTTAATAACAAGTGGTAAAATTAAATTTTTTTTACAACCTACTTCAATATAAATATTTTATTGGTGATATTTTAAAAACTGCTAAACCGGTTTCGATAAAATTTAAATGGTACTACCTGGGAAGTATTAGTAAGTATTATACCCTTTGAAACAAAAAAAGAATTTTCCAAATTGGTTTAGGCGTCTTGGAGTAATCGGTGAACATACATAAAAAAAATTTTCGACGAATTGTAAACCTCCACCTTTTTGAAGTCGGTTGTATAATCATGTTATACGTAATTTTTTTAATGCGCATATGGCATGCACAGTTGGATTTATCAATAGTTTTTTTATTTTGTCAATATTTTTGTGTAATATTTATTAGTATTATTTTTTTTGAAGTTTTATTTAGTTTATTTTTGTACTTACTTTATTTTAGTGTTTTAGATGTTAGCATTAAAATAAAATAAACATTTTTATACGTTAATATCGCTGTATCAACGTTCTTTGTTCTATCTTTTTCTTTCACTAACACTGGTTTTGTTTACGTTCTTTGTACAATCTTTTGGTCTCCTCCACTTATAAATAAGCCTATACAAACTCTAAAAGGATACGATATTGAAATATTTACGAGCGAGGCATCTACTTTTTTGAAGGCAAGTAAAAATACTTGCATCCATTTTAATCGAAATGACGGGACGCGGCGTCGCGTCACCGTCGATCGTTCAACATACAAAAATAAGCAAACTGATTTGCACCACTGTGTAATAGCTATAATGAGTATTAAGCCGTCTATGCGTAGAGGGTTCTCAGTTCATGTACATTTTCCCATTATATTATAAACGTTGTTATACGCTTCTTATTGACTTGACCTGCATGTATATATGATTATAATGGACTTTTAATTTAGTTTTTATCCACTTCCAGACGCCTGAATAATCTGAAACTTTGCAGACGTATTACGAACCGATGACAGTAATAATTTCATGAGTAATATTCTCACATGGATCATCACAACTCATGATCAGTGCGCGTTGTTTAAGTTTTCTCAAATCCTAATATTATTTTATGATTTCGCGTTTTAAAGTTATTCATTTCGATTGCAAAATTGCAATACTTGTGGTGAAATTAAATTGTTAAGATTAAATTTTATAAATATATTAGTATATACTTAATACTAAAAATTAGCTTTTCATCATCAACATTAATCATACAACAAAAATAACGGACGCTTGCTATCAGTAAGTATTTGTACAGTTCATCATTCATTTATTGCAGTCTATATCTTATCATTCAATATTATATCAGTATTATTATACCTCGTAAGGCAGCTATTTGCTAGTGTGGCCACTATAGCAACTATAGCAAATAAACTACTTGCTAGGTGGCTTGGCAACCGTTTGTACGGTTGGGCACTTACTAGATATTATAAGCTAAATGAAAATAATATAAAAAAAAGTTATTCTGAATACTAATTGTATTAAGCACTAAATAATAACCTGCTCTAGTTCAATGAATTTTATCCTTCAGTATGATAAAATTCGGTGAGATAGTGCCGGTATTGATTTACCATATTGAAAAGGCTATCTTTTAAAGAATCAATTTAAAAAAAATGAAATTGATGTTTAGGTACATATTTATCGCGTAGTCTAAGCGAAATATGAAAAACTGAAAGAAAGAAAAAATTAAATATTCAACGTGGCCGCCGTTGTCTTTGATACAGGCTTTTAATATCACTGGCCACAATCTATGGATTTACGCAGTTTCTATGTAGAATTAAGCCACTCTTAGCTCTAAAGATTTCTCGAGAGATTTAGTATCAGTCGTTTTGAGTAGGCCATATTCTCTAATAATGACAACAATTTGAAGTTCAATATGCTCAAATCTGGACTGGACGAGGACTAGTCTTAGAAAATCCGGAACATGGCTCTTGAGCCAAGTATGAATTTCTTGACTTGTGCCTTTAAATTAGGTAGCACTGCCATTATAGACAGTATCAGTTCTGCGCTCCCCACCCTCCAATAGAAAGTTTTTTATACAATATAGATTATAAAAATACTTATTAAAGGTCACTATTATGTTTAATTTACCACTGGTTCGGAAAGTACCTCTGTCCTGGGAAGAACCAGAGGGAAACTAAAATGGACATTTTTTTTAAAAGAACAGTTTTCATTCATTCAATATGTTACACAATTAACAACACAAAACAAATTGGAAATAGCTTAGTAGTGATCACCTCATCCGTGATAACGTTTTTAAGAAATGCACGGCTGTTTCACGGGCTTCTCCAGTTGTGGGCTCGAAAAGGCTAGAGAGATAAAGACGAAGAGAAGCGTCGCGCATTCCAAAATAATTACGAATTGGCAGTCAAAAGAACATTGTGAAAAAGTACAGGAATTAAAATATACACTCTTCTCTATTATATTATATTTTATTTTTTATGTTTTTACTTTATTAATCACTCTTTCAGAATTAAGAGGAGGACATTTCATTGCAGTAAGACGCACCTAGTACGTAACATCACTTTATGCTTATTATATCACATGCAAAGAAATATATTTATTCCCTAAATAAATAGCAATGATTCACCTTTCTAGCCCATTTTCACTAATTGCGGACCGATTACTGATGGAGTGTCAATTGCTCAGTAACCATTGCTTCGGCTAAATAAACATAATTAGATATGCAAAATATATATACCGATTATAACGTGGCAAAAAAAATAGGTAACTTTTTTTTATTAATTAAAGAAATAAGCTAATCAACTTTGTAAATTGATCAACAAAAGTATGCATAATTTCGTCGTTGTAATGATCGCGGTTTATATATATATAGCGGTTTAATAAGAATTCTATAGAAACATACTCGTTGTTATTTTTTTTTATGCCACTGAAGTTATTTCTCTAAATGAATACATTCCTCAAAGGCTTCACAACTCCACTGCCAATTGGCAATGCAAAGTATGTTAGGTAAATTCGAAAGCGTGGATAGACAGCGTTACTGTTCAAGCGATTTTCAATGTAAATTGCGCGAGTGGAACCTGTGCAGTACATTCTCGGCAAATACAGAACCCCACTCTCGCAGTCTCACTGCGGCCTTGCATTCCACATACCTAACAAAGAGCTAAGTGTAAGAGCCAAGTCTCCCCGTCCGTCTGTGTATGGACGCCCTTAATATTTAATTACAAACTTCTCCGCTCTCGCTCCGGCGGACGCCGCCGCCACGCCTCGATGAAGTTATACGAAGAATTATAAATTTCATGAGCTTTCGTTTATATTCGAAGTTTGATGGTATGAAATATATTGGCTGGAGTGGGAGTGACACTTGCGTTTATGTGTTCAAAGTAATATTAGACCCGGTGTCTCTACTTACCTAATGTTTATCATAAAAACGTCGACGTTGGATTTACAGCGATGTTTCGGATGTTTACGTTCATTAAATAGACGAAATAAAAATTACGTGCGTTGCGAAATTGCACCGAAGTACACAGACTCCAAAATCATGCAGCATTAGCATGTATACTCGTGTGTGGGTATATAGTAGAAGATTGTCGAGATGTTCAGTGTAGATTATTACACGTTCAGCTTATGCTGAAGTGCTGAGTTATTATATATTATTATGCTGAGTTATCTCTTAAATGGAGTAAATTTTAATATTATAAGGATGTTATTTTTTACTTTCATGTTATTTTTTCCTTTTCAGGATATGCATATTATCCTTAATCAAAGTGTTATAATGTTCTTTAACGTACATATTTGTTTATATTAGAGCCTCAAAAACGATAAATTGTATCTAAAAGGACTACTAAAGTTGCTTACTTGTCTTGTTGTAAACTTGCGCTCTATAAATTAGTTTTGAAGCTATTCACGTAGTTGTACTGGCAACATTAGCGAAACGCGTCATGGCCGGTCATTTAAAAGAATGAAAACGGAAACCCGGGCCACATCTTAAGACTCGTTCCGACTGAACTCAGTATGCCAGTTCCATACAAAATAAGTTTCACAGCAGGAAGACTGAACTGCTAAATTAATATTTATAGCACACCTATCCGAAACGTACGCTGAACTCGTTACATCTCGCGTTTTGTTGTTGTAAAAAATAACCCTGCTTTGGTCATTAAAAATGTGTGCCTGATCGAAGTCGCCCAAAGCATATTTTACAACCGTCTTTCATTATGCATTTACCGAACCGGTGGCCCGCTTTTATCGATATACCCACTGTGAGCATGTAATTATGACCTCTATATTTATAGATACATCTGTGTATTGAATAGTTTGGAAAGTCATTACCGAGGTACCGGACACAGACCGTTATCGTCAGAAATGCGGTCGATATTCGGCAGCGCATTTGTCGTGAAAACTTCTGAATCTGTAACGTAAAACGAAATACTTAATGTTAATGCCCCTCGAATGTACGTACAATAAAAGTCATTAAAGTAATAGTTTTAACGACATCACGCAAACCGGTTTTTGCCATAGGAGAAATAACGGCGACATTGTTGCTTGGCGTGTTATACACGTCGCCGTACGTCGTACGCCCGGCTTATATCTAGGTAACCAGCCGAGCGCTTCTGAAAATTTATACGAACCTTAACCAATATTGTGGGCGATTTAAGCTTACATTCAATCGTTTTATGCTAAAAAATATTGCCTTTTGAGGATGGATTTGAATGAGCAACGAGTCACCACCGCGCTGTTTATTATTCATTAGACGACTACATGTCACGCAAGAGCATAAGCACGCACAAGCTCAGCGCTTCTTAAACTTTCGACATCCCGTAAATTTGTTATTAGCCCTAGCTCAATTACTTGGAGCACATATTGCTGAGGTATTCAGAGATATAAAAATCGCTGTTTTTCTATCAGCTTTTCTCTAGACTAATATTGGTGGTGTTTTATTTATTAACTTACTTCATGCCGTGCACTTTAAAAACCGCTGACCCTTTGCCCAAGCCGGGATCATATTTAATTTGTGTTTATTAATATTCAAAACTGGCTTTATGACGTTCGCGATTTGTTGTCGAGCGCTCTGCAGTAAGAGGTCATTAGTAAAATAACGAGAGAAACATAAAATCAAGCAGTCTTATTTGCATTTGACCCATAAGCGCTCTCTCTTTAACTCATAACGGAGAGACATTACTGATAATAAACGTCTGATAAGGTTAACTGCATTAATATTTTTAACAAATATTTCAACAATCGTAATGTACAAGGTGAACGACCGCAGGAGAATAAATACAATTATTTGTTTCACATATTTGAGTGCATTCAGGTCGAGTAAGCAAAGCCGAGGTTTACATAATATTCATCGTCTGTATGACTTGTGATTATTATCAATCTGCCTTCGGTCCCATATATTACGCTGCGGATTGTGACTCAATGAATATAAATTAAGAAAGTTATTGAATTGCCCGCTGTTAGTTACGGCGAATGATGCCTTATGCGAATCGAATAATAAGCTCGATTTTCTGACTTTTAAGCCCTTAAGTAACTTCGGGCAAGTATTTTAGATATTATGATATCTGTGTCTTTGTTGCTAATTTCAACATGATGTATTGACATTATTTGGTTACCATCTAAAGTCGTAGTATGTGAGAAGAAGAAAATGATCTGCTGTAGTGCCCGGAAATAGTATATCATGAGAGCATCACACTAGGCCCCCATTTCAAAATAACGTACCTAAGTGTGAATCTTATCCAATAATAATTAGTTTTAGGCGACCGAGTTTTGTTCGGCATTATAAAAATATAATTTTATCAGGGATGAAACGTCTCGTAGATAGCGTACAAAATGTCATCTAAATCGTAGGAGCTGTTATTAAGCAACCAATTACATTTATATATATTAATTTGCTTAAGACTATGCATAGTAGATCAGTTTAATTGCGCTCATATACAGATATATTTAGGGATTTAAAAGGCAAGGAGGAGGCTGACCATGCCCTCGTCAGATATATTTTTATCTTCGTGTAATGACAAAAGATTAACAAGGTGAACGTAGCGTAGTATTAAAGAAAGCTTTTATAAGGACAATTCATTATAAAAACATTCTCTTATTCTCAATAGAAAATACCGATTATTAGCACAGAAAGTTATTCAAATAGTATTATTGTTGTATTGTTCTAGGCTCAGAAGTAGTTTTATATCTTTGTATTGTTTAACTAGGATTTAAATGTTCATCAATTTTATATTCATACAATGTAAGTTATAGCACGGGGCCGGGAGTTAATTGCAAGATGTTCGACAACGAACGCTCTCATATTTGATTTTATTACCAGTTTGCGGTTGAGAAACATTTTAAATTAGATTTTCGCCTAAGATGCATGCATCTCATCGCACTTGCTTTGAATGATTGATAGACGATGGGCGTCTTAATCACAGGCGGAGAGCAATTTCGAAAGCAAAAATATAATTTTACGTCCAGTTTTATCTTCAAATGATTTTCATTAATTTGGCTAACCAATGTCTGCCACTGTTTCTAAATTGTTTAGTGGGGCTAAAAGGTTAGTTTTTAAGAAAGCATAACTTTCGTGCAAAGCAATATTATGTCCTTTTTAATTGCGTGTTGCGATTTACATGTGTAATTCTATTTCGACTCTGTTCATTGCAATGTGTATATATATATATATATATATATATATACATTGCAATTATTATAACTTATATATATATATATATATATATATATATATATATATATATATATATATATATATATAAGAGGGGCAAATTAGCATGTGGCTCACCTGGTGTTCAGTGACTATTATCGCACCACCACTATTATAGCAACACCAGGGGAATTGTAGATGCGTTGCCGGCCTTCTAAAAAAGGATTTTATTTTCAATTTACGAGGGCGGCACTGAAAATTTAGGGAATCAAGGAAGTGACACAACATTACTATTTAAAAATGTATTTATTGCTTTTCGAAATATTCTCCGCGAAATTTGACACATTTTTCCATACGATGGAACCAATCATTGAAGCGTCCATTCCATTCGGAAATTGGGGTCTCCAAAATAGCCGTTTTGTAGGCGTCCACAGCTTCTTCAGGTGATGAAAATCTCTGTCCACGCAATTTATTCTTTATTTTAGGGAAAGTATAGAAATCATTTGGGCTTAGGTCGGGGCTGTACGGTGGATGATCTAATAATTCTATGTTTTCTTGCTCTAAAAACTGTTTTGTTCTGTGTGCGGTGTGAGAACACGCATTGTCGTGATGGAGGGTGATGCGGCGGTTGCAGTTCTCTCTTTACGGAGTTCAGAAACGACCTGTGGCAAACAAATGCTAGCATACCATTCTGCATTAACCGTTCTTTGTCCCGCAAGAGGAATAGTCGTAACATGGCTGGTTTTGGAGACAAACGTGGCCACCATTTTTTTTGCAACACTCCGTGAACGAACAATTTTTGTTGGCTTTAACTCATTTTCGAACACCCAAACTCGTGACTGGTTTTTTGTTTCGGGTTCGTACGCGTATATCCAGGATTCGTCACCTGATACGATGTTGTATACAGCATTTGAGGATCCTGCGTGGAATCTTTCGAGAGTTCTGACGCACCAAGTAACGCGAGCCGCTTTTGCTCTTCACAGAGTGAATGCGGTATCCATCGGGAAAACAACTTTTTTACATCTAATTGTTCATGCAAGATTATTTGTATTTGACTTATGCCAATGTCTAAAGTTGCCTGAATTTCGCGGTATGTCACATGTCGATCTTCCTCAAGCAGCTTACGCACAGCATCAACGTTTTCTTGGGTGACTGCAGTTTTTGGATGACCTTGACGGGGATCATCACTGAGCTTGACACGTCCACGTTGAAATTCAGCAAACCAGCGATAAATTATTGTTTTGGATGGGCCTTCATTACCAAATGCAGAAATCATCCGGTCAACACACTGTTTTTGTGTTAAACCACTTCGAAAGTCATAATAAATCATCGCTCTTGAATTTTCTCGAGTCAATTCCATTTTCTCAACGACTAAACAAGTTTGATAAAACCTTGTGGCAAGACCGAGAATCTTTTTTTAAATAAATAAATGGTATTCGATTTTTAAAACCAAGGAGTTTTCAATTAAAAAGATTTTAATAGGAACAGTGGAAATATTCTATTCCCGATACTTTTAGTGCAGCCCTCGTATAATGAACTTTCTAAGCCTGTTTTAATAAAGAAATTCCTTGGGAAATATGTGAACTAAATTGTAAAGTATAAAATATGGTAGCTAATGTCAAATTTTGCGTATACTGTGGCGCCACGGCTAAGGGACTTTTTAGTTTTATGATCACTATTCTTAAAAGAAAGCTCAACTTCAGACTATCAATAAACCATGTTTTGTAATAAGACAGATAGTGATTGGTATGAGATTATGGATAATGTTTGCCGACTTATACCTTTTTAAGAATTAACGAATAAACGACTATCACCTTTATAAGAAAAGAAAATTGTAAACTACGAAAAAGGGAAACAAAATCATTGATTTTATTTAAAATTTAAGTAATAATAGAGATTAATACATACCAGTTTACTGTACGCAGAACAAGAACTCTGTTACAAATCTATTAACAATGTTTTATTTATTTAAACCATATGTAGGAAGCCTCAGGGCATCTAGTGGATATTTCGATCTATAAAGTTTAATGAGTTTAACCAAACTTTCTAATTTACAGCCTTTTCGATCGCGGTTTACCTGCTTCAAACCGTTCGATCTAGTTTATAACAAAGGTGAATCGGGATAGGTTTGTTTGCACCTGTTTAGGCTTTTTGAGATTGCTTTTTCGGACTTGCATATCCTTTTCCTCGTGTCAATACAGTTTATATTTTTGTTATATAATAAATTGTATGAGTTATGAGTACGTATTGTATGATATATGTATATACATAGTATGATAATAACATGCTTCATTTTCAAATACTTGCTTTTATGTGTAACGCGTACAACTGCTTATACTTAATATCTGTAGTACTTTTACAAATTTAATGGAATTCACAAAAATGATTCCTCTTTTTAAATTTGGTAGTAAAAGTGACAAAAATTTTCGACCTTATGTATACTATATTAACATTTGGCAAAGCGTTGAAAAAGTAATTTATAACCAGATATTATCTTTTTTTCTTGCTCACAACCTATTATTTCGTTAGTACGGTTAGTGCGGTTTCTCTAAAGTTACTGACAACGCTGGTATTGGACTTCTCAAATGCATATTTGAAGCTTGAAAGATATTTTTTACAACATATTCAAAGCGTTCAATTACACACTTTTACCACGCATATCTACCACGGGGAGTGCCCTGAGCAATTGTTCGGATTAATTCCAGCCGCCAAAATTCAGGAACGCGCATTGCGTTAAAATTAACGATACCATCCTCACCATCTGGATGCTTGGCGGTCCACCACTGTGCGTTTTAGAAGAAGTTTTCTTTCTCGCACAACTTCCTTGTGGAATCGATTACCACCAGCGATTTTTCCGGACCGAGTTAGAGTTTTATATTGATAGAGGTAAAACCTCATTTGACATTGTACCTATATGATGTTGTATCTCAAGTAATACACTGGTTTACAACAAATAACTTGCTTCTGAATCACAACAAAATGAAATGCCTCAAATTTTCTTTACCAAATATAAGGCAGGTTACTACTTATATTAAGATGAACGATGATATACATGAATTAGTAGGTTCGACAGGCTTGCTTGGTAGTGGTTCTTTCACTCATATTAAAATCTAGAAGATTTAGTTTCGTTATGTATGCAAACAAAAAGATAAGGTTGTTTTCGTGCGCTAATTTACATTATTAAATCAAGGGACTCATTCAGAAACCTTTTTAAAGTAACTAGTGGCTAATTTTGTAGTCGGTATATTTCTATTATATCAAAATTTCTTATAATATTACTGATTTGTCTTTGCATGAATTTAAAGCGCATATGAAATGCATTCTTATAGCGTTACTTAAAAGACAGAAAACATACACAGCATCGCGGACATAATAAGTTTCCATAGACTTTTTTTACGTATCATTATATTTTATAAGATTAAATTGAAATTGGAAGAAAAATAATTTTCTTATGAGTTTATTGCTGCTTCTTCTCACAAGGTATCCCGCAGTAGGGACTTGACTTTGACCTTGTTGGAAGTGTGTAACCTGTTAAGCGTAAATTACGCTTTTTTAAATGTACATTACGCTGCGTAATCTACATTTAAAAAAGTGTAACTTCTTGTTTGCTTAGCATAAGCTAAACGCAAGCTTTAGCGGGAGCGATTTATGGCTTACGTCCATATCCATACAACATTCCTACTGGCGACACAGAAGTTATCAAACTACAGTATAGCGCCGGCGCGCCAATTAAGTGTCACGATGTATTATAAGTATAAACGTTGCTTGTTTGTTCTCTCGCATACCTACCGCACGCGATATCATTTGATAGATTGACTAATGAGGGCGACCCTTACGAAATTAATAATATTACACGCCCAATGAGAAATTTGCCTGTCGACTTTGTACCTCGAGCTTATGTTTTAATTTATTTATTATTCTACGTTCCCCTTTACATGTTCACATTTTGTCCACCTTGTATTGCGACAAGATGGTAAAATTTTGCCTTGAAATATTCGCTTAACATTATAATGGTGGAAGATTATATTTGTTAATATTTTAATTCAAAATTAATATGCTATTGACCTTTTCATTATACGCTGTGCTCTATTAATTGTCACTTTTGATAATTGTATCGTAATTTATTTACCGCGTAATAGCGGTATATGGATATCTACTACAGTTAAGTCTGGCAACTTTACTAATGTAAGTTAATTTTGCCATCAGGGGTGTACTGGTTACGATTAACACGGAAAACGTAACGTTTTTCGCGATATGCAATGTTTTTTGGATGAAAATACAATAACTAATTGACAGCATTGCTCTCGATATGGCAACATGAGAGTTAATTTTGGCATTTTATTTTAACAAGGAATTGTGCCAGCGAAATAACCTCTTTGTTCAGTGCTCCAGAACTTTTGTTGATTTTGTTTGAAATACTGAATTTAGGTATTTCTATATTTGTAGTAACGTATTATTAATGGTTGTCAAATGTAATATATCGTTTTTACCGTGTTGGTCTTAACCAAAAAAAAAATACAGATGCGTTGTCACCCCTGAGGACTAAGATGGAATGCCTCATTTCCAGTAAAAAGGGTCTCCGGGTAAAAATATAGCAGCTTAACGCCGCTGTTTCGTATGGTGAGTGTAGAGAACCGGAGACCCTTTTTACTGAAACCGAGGCATTCCATCTTAGTCCTCACGGGTGACGACGCATCTGCATTTTGATTTGTAATCGAGGATAGATGTAGATGTCTATGGACTACAGCAACCGCTTACCGTCGGGTGGACTGAATGCTCGTTTGTCACCATATTCCTATAAAAAACAATGGTGAACTATGGAGGGCAAACTATGGGGAAGGGTTATGTTCAGCAGTGGACTGTTTTAGGCTGTAATGGATGGATGGATCATAATTTAATATATTTTAGTGTATATTGATGCAAACAAAGCGAACTTTTGTTTTATCCGAAGCGAGAGCGTTGCGAAATTTTAAGCAAGTGTTAAGTTGCGAATTTATTTTAATATATACCCATAACATTTAATTTCTAACGTTTAATTTATTGCCACCTGTTACAATACATATAGCTTTACATTCGTATGCGTTATAACTTATTCAACAGGGACACGGAACTTGTCAGAAACTTTCATAATTATTTAATAGGCCAGTTTAATTAACTTCACAATTATAGTGCGAGCCTACATGTAGCATTTTTTTCGTGTATTGATTACAATGGTAGTAAATTAAATTCGTTTTAACAAATTTTAAGAAACAAATGATGATTTGTAATAACGTGTACTCTTTTTAAATAATAGTTCGTGCTGAAAAGCGGGTGGCGACCGTCTAGACAGCATTGCATTGCATGTTTACTTATTCTAAAACATTAGCTTTTATCAAAACTATATTTTTGGTATAATGATTCGCGTTTCTTTTTTTTGCTGTTGGGGACTCCCATTGTGTTGCTTGCCTTCTCACAAATGCAGTGCAGTGCAATCTCAGACGCTTTATACTGTTTTTGAAGAATGTACTCTAATGAATTAAGGCATTTAGCGTTTGATTTACTATAAAGTTAAAATTAAAATTACTACAGCCTATACGTCCCACTGCTGGGCACAGACCTCTCAATTCTGGGAGGGTCTTAGGGCAAGGAAAAGTCCGATGCGGTGTCCCAATGCGTGTTGGCGAACTTCACGTCTTCGAAATATTTTCTTTCTTATTTCTTAGACATGCAGGTTTCCTCACGATGTTTTCCTTCACCGTCGAGCACTTGATAAATCAGCACTTAAAATTGCAATTAACTATTTCATTGGTGCTGGTGGGGATCGAACCCGAGTTGCTCGCGTACTGTGAAATTTACAGCAAGTGCTGAGCTCCTGAGCTATCACGGCTCTTGATTTACCATACTATCATAATATAGCCATTTGGACATTTGTATACTTGACCTGAATATATTTATATTGTAATACACGTGTTCCAATTAATTATAATTATTATAGAGCTACGACATTAGGTGCTCGGCGGAAACGGAGACGGCTTCGTGATTGTCGGCAGGTGGACTTTGTGTTCTGTTTTATGATACGAATAAGATTATTTCGAAAAATTACTGAACTGCCTGCTAATGGTGATCAATAAGAAAAGCTTAAAACGGGCTGCGGAATATGGCAAACAATTATATCCATAATGTCTATTAATATTTTAGGCGAACGATATAAATAATAAATAAGTAACTAAAACTCTGAGAGGGCGACGAGAAATATTTAATGTAATTGCCACTAGGCTTAAGAGCGGCCTAAAGGCGCGAACACATTAGGCTGATGTTATCTTTTGTCCGTAGTATTCTAATGTCATCGATCATCGTCGTGTAGTGGCGGCGTAGGAGAATCCACGTCCCTATAATATCAGCTCTTGGGTGTTGTAAGAGGCGGCAGAAGAAAAAGAATCAGGGATTGGGTAGCGGCACCATCCTGCTAACGTCTGATAATAAAATAAACTGCGGTTGCCAATGCACCCGCCAGTGGTAGCGGCTATGGCAAATATCCTCCCTATGAGCCAATCCAATGTGTAATTAATGAATGATGAATGAGCGATATCCACAAAATATTCATATATTTCTTGGTGAGATTGCGCTTTATTTATCATCTGTATGTAAAATCCAGCTCAGTTTAAATAAATGATCAGCAGCAGATCATGTAAATAAATTGTATTTTTTTAAATTAGCCAGTTTATGAAATAACAAACGTAGGCAATGTTTTCTTTCAATATGCAATAACAAAATTAAAAACGAGTATTCAATAACGATTAAAATCCTTATTCTCAAATATTTATATAATAATCTATGATCCTTATATTCTCTCATTGATGGTCAGTGCTATGAGGACATATGAAATATTATCCAAACTGAGTGTGATGAATGCATAAACTTAACAATTACTTAATAAGCTGCATTAAACTTATTTGAAGTTATCGAATGTCTATAATTATTAGAAACGGTACGGCCAAATGCTTAAAAAATATAACGTGTTTTTCTATCACGTATTTACTATATTTGTCCCTCTGTTATTTGGATAACGGAAAATTGATAAACATTTTTCACTTTTATTCAGTAGCACTTTAGAAACATAATGTTTCGTTTATTTATACAGTCTGGAAATATTTACGAAGCTTGGCATTCGGATGGCATACCCTACAAAATGCCACAAGAGGGATATCGCGAATCAGAATCTCTGCTTCCTGTGATCTAGATCTATTACTCTTATTTCAACCACCCTCATAAGTTCCGTAACATTCTGCCTGGGTATTCTGGTCTTATGTGTAAAATTACTTTCTCTATACAATTCTGTACACATTTACATTGTGTAAAATTTATCCAAATCCGCCGTCAACCATTTCTCAGAATGACAAATTTGTTGGTAATGATGTGCCGCTATTGTCCAAATTAAATGATACACAGACTTTCAGCGTTCTGATATTGATGTTACGCCTCTTTATGTCTTAGTTTTTTTGCCTCTGTTTTAACCTCTTAATAGTTTTTTTTAATCAGTTAAGATCGATTAAAAATTATCCACCAAGAACACGAGTGGACGAAGTTAATCTCCTTTAAACTTTTTTATATATTTATTAGCTATTGTACAAAACAGTGTCCGAATATGCCTAAGTAAAGAAATTGAAAATATTATACTGGATTTCTATTTGTGCCGCGAAACCGCTTCGGGCGTCTGACACTGAACTTTATTAACTTGTCGCAGCATTGAAATATAAACCTTAGAGCTATCACTGCCATAGTGAGGTTAGTTTATTAATTCAACGTATAATTCTATCTATTCATTGCTTTGCCAAGGCGTAACTTAGTCATCCGACGTTATTTAATATTTAGCAGCGCGATAGCCTCTGTACATAAAATATATGGACCGTTTGATGTTGCGACTAGACATGGAATTTAATCATTGATGTTCTGTATTCTATAACTGTGTGACTGTGTCTATGTACAGTCAAGAATATTGCTTCGAAATAATTGAAAGAAGAGAAAGTTTTATGTTTAATATTTAAAATTATAAATTAAATATCGAAATATAGTTTGGTATTAATCTATATTAAAAATTGAAATTCACCATTTCTTATTGATTAAAATAGGAATTCATTTCATCGCAATCTATCAAAAGTCCACTGATGAACACAGGCCCCCCTCATAGATTGCCTCGTAGGGTGTACATTTGCCATAGTTTCCACTCTTCGCGTGCGGTTCAGCAACCACATTTTTTATTAATTTGAGTTGATATCAGGAAGATTCTACTATCCGTCTCCTGTTTTATTTCCCACTGATACCGGGTACAGGAATCACTCGGCAAAGAAAACACGAATAATATTTCAAGTAATTATTCTAGTTCGAGTACATAGACAAAAAACTATTAATGACTTTTTTACACTTAGCGAACTAATTGAATCACCTATGAGTATTGTCAGTTATATATATATACAACGTGGTTTCGTGTCGATTGTAATTATTATCGGTATAATTATAATGTCCGATCATTCGTGGTGTCGCTGTCGGACTTCCTACCTACAAATATGGTGAATATGTACCTACGGCAAAATCAATTTTAAACAAAAGTATTGTACGAATGTTCGAGAATAATTCTTTAATCTGATTCGTGATCAAATTGGACATTGATGCGTTGCTTTTGTTCGAAAATCGACGTCGGTAATTTCTCGTGCAACTTTTCAACTTTATTTTCATAACGGGGCTTTTGTGTTATTTATTTTTAACTTTTTCACGCGTACGCAATATTTACCATATATTTTAAACCAGGGATTTCCAAGGTTATGTGTTTGAGGATCATTGTATAAAAATATTTAGCCCGCGTTTTAATTACATATGAGTAAGAGTTAAGTGATGAGACGAGCATATTATGGTCTATTTGATGTTTAGCACTATCCTCTGCGTATAACAACGGCAATATAGCTTAGATCTTCCTTTACTCGGATATAAGGACTATAGAACGTTTCATGTGCCTGTAATTTCACCGCCACCCACATGCCTTTCAAACCGAGACAACGCCAGTCCATTACTGTTTGGCAAACGGACTCGACCAAGGGTGAGAGAAGTAAATACTTACTTACTATGTTAACCTGCGTTAGCCGCAGAAGAGTTAAACCTAAGTATTTTAAGTCTTTATATTTTGTCCATGCACCTTACCACACAGAGGTCACGCAACGCCCTTTGCGGGTCTCTACGAACTCCCTTCCCCATGGAAGGTGCGCCCTCCACTTGTAATGTCGTAATGTTGTGATATATATATATATATATATATATATATATATATATATATATATATATATCCGAAAGGCTAAACAAATATATGGAAATATATTTTTAGCCTTTCGGAACTCGCCTAGAAATCTATTTTACTTTGATTTCACTTAGTTCAACAATCTACTCCATGTTAATATCTATCGCTCTTGCTTTCAGCTCAATGTATCGCTCCCCTCGGGATGGAAAATGGATTAATACCCGACAAGGACCTAACCGCCAGTTCTTCATTCAACGACGGCAACGTGGGACCGCAGAACGGACGGTAAAGCTTTTGTATGAAACTACTATTCTAGATAACAAACGTCTAAGGATGAAGCTAGAATTTTCAACTATTTAAAGGTATTTAGATTTCTTGTAAGGATACGAATATAATATAGTATATAGCTTGAATAATAAATATAATAACTTTGGTTAATCTGCACTCTATACATTTCTTTCTACATATCTTTTTATTTTTTAAATGTTTCTAATATATTCTCTTTCGTTAATCATACATAAATTGCACATAAACATACATCTAGGTCTGGTATAGTCTGCATCCGAACGAGCTATCGGGGCGACGGCCATTAAAAGCCAGCCAGTATGGTCTAATTTAAATAATGTTTAAAATATTTCTAACGCTTTTATTAATTATTGTTCCATCATTATCGGCCTATGTAGCTTTAAAATGTTTATAGAATATTTTCCCATATAATATAGGATATTATGTTTAATGAAAATGTATACGTTCCCATACTCGAGATAGATTAAGTGAAAGAATTTTGAAACTTTAACAAAAGTTTTATTTATAGTCTCGGTCTTAAGCTTTGATTGTAGAGATTTTAAAAGAGAAATTAATAGTTAAAGCCTGGATTATCAATTAACCAAATTTTGTTCAATGCAATACCTACAATTAACCAGAGTTCGAAAATTGTAGTAGAGATTAATGTGTTGCAAATCATTTACAGTAACAACCCTGCACATTTTTTTTTTGGTTAGAAAAGATATCGAGATTTTAATTTAAACCGCTATGCAAACGGATCGGTCGTATCGATGTAGACGCGGATGCAATCAGTATCAGGATTTTCATAAAAAAAAGCAATGTCTCCATCAGGAAATGTAAACTTTTTAAGATTAAATACGTTTCTCTGCAAAAAAAGAATAAACCAATGTATTTTACCTCGTACATTGTATTTTACCTCATAAAAATATAATTGTTCTATGTATTATCCACGATCTGTTTTGTGCGACTTAAAACGTTTTAATATGTACCTAGAAAAACCTTACTGACTATAAGGGCGCTAGTGCATTGCACGTAATTTTACTATCCACAATGTTATATCAGGAGCCCATTGTTTTAAACTCAATACATTCGGATTTTTGGGCTAAAATCGCAAGCTCAAGGTCAAGCAGAAAACCGTAATAAGTTACAGTAAAACTTTCATATATTGTTATACTATAAAGGTACATATTACTTTCTTAAACATTTTATGGGGTCATATTTCAATTGAGGTTACGTTTATTTATTAAAAAAAAATATAATCAAAATCTATTCACATTTGCCAAATATTTAGCGTAACATACATACAAAAACATACATTCAAATTAGAACTTAAAAAACCTCCTTGAAGACGACTAAAAAGATAGGTCAAAATATTATGCTTTAGACTATTTTAATTTAATGATCCTTGTTTTGATTTAGTAGATATTTCCTAAGGTAAATTAGATGTTTAAGGATATTTTAAACAACAAGTGGTAACACTGACAAAATCTGCAGAAATTTCATAATGAACGAATCCTATCATAAAATTACATTAAATATATATAGTCTGCTATAGCGGACCTTAAATAATGAAAAGCCCTCAGCACTTAAAGTTGCAAATAACAAATTAGTCTAAAATGACAGAAAGTCTTGGAAGACGATTTCAAGCTCTGCATTGGATAGGATATGCTACTAACATCAATGGCAAATACATCATTCACCTTCGATTTGTCGACGATTTAGTATTTCTGCCTGTAATCGAAATTCGGTCGGGAGGGACATCATTATTATTATTAATGGCAGAATCCCTGGAGCTCAATGATGCTCAACGATTACAGTAGCGTCAAATATGAGTTGATCTGAAGATGAACATAGGCAAGAAAAAAATCATGGCTAACGTCTATTTTAGACCTTTACTGATCGTTCTTGGGGGCACTACGCTCGATATTATTAACGAGTATCGGATCTGGGATAAAATGTCCGATTAGATAAGTCGAACTTCGACCAAGAGGTTAACTAATGAATCTAACTCGACTATGCGGTATTTGAGAAATAGCGACAAATTAGCTATAAAAATTACCAATATTTTTAGTTCTACATGCGTGTTCTCTTTATTTATTCATTATAGTTTATCAAAAACCTGCTTAACATAGGCCTATGCTCTCTATAATAGAATATTAAATTTTATTATAAAAATGTATAAATAAACATCAGTGAAAACGAAGAGACGAGTATACTTGAATTGAAAAAATACTAGCAGTGCTCTAAACGCTGGAATTTATAGTCAAAGGGTGAAAGCTCCCCCGAAATCCATTATTCAGCATTTACCTAGCGGTTGAATGTTTAATCAATCTTTTTTGGCATTCATAAACAATCACTGAAGAATGTTCTACCCTTTCTACCTGAATAGAGTTTTATATACAACGTTGTCCATTATTTATCATGTTGCCCATGAAAATTATTTTTGAGTATCACTTTGACAGGCCAAAACAATTAAATATGTAAGATTAAAAGTATATTCTCCTGATGATTTCCCTGACAAACTCTACCTGCTCCTGCGGTTGCTTTATAGACAAGTTTGTAAAAACGATGAATTATATTTATACGAATGATGTAACTTCAGTCAATGATTCCCCTATAAAATTTTTTTTAAATAAAAATATAGTATAATTAATCATTGGATTCAGTAAAAATAACATTTGTTGCAGAAGAAAAGCAGAAATAACTGTTATGAGTGCCCCTACTAAAATAGATACTGTTATTTTACCACAATTCCACCAATTTAACGTCTTGATAATTAGGGATTAAATTTAAACGAGGTTGTAACTAGGGGATTCTTTAGCTAACGAAATACGGGCAGTTAGCAACAATCTAACAATTGTCTGTGTCACGTGAATTTGTCGCGAGAAAATTTTCGTACAATGATTTTTTATGACATTCGATGTCATTTAAGTCAACAAGAAAGTTATGATAGACTTCGATTGGTCTTTCACGATGAAGCCCCATCTCGTGCCACTGTTTACAACTGGCTTAATGAGTTTAAACGTGGTCGCACTAATCACACCGATCATCTGCATGAGGGACGGCATTCTACGGCGACGACTGAAGATAACATCAGTGTTGTGCGGAGTATGATAGAGACTGACAAAAGAGTGACTTATCACCAGATTCGGACAAGCTGAGGCATCGGTATGAGTCAAGTGCACAAAATCCTCCGTGAATGAACCCATATTCTTTAAAATTAATTTACAATGCAATTATAAGAAGTCGATTAGATTATGCCCCATTTCTTCTTGAACCGGCTAATAAAAAAGGATTGAAAATTTTAGATATCATTCAACACAAGTCTTTAAGATTAATTATAGGCGCTATGAATTCATCGCCTATCGATGCCTTGCAGATTGAATGCGGTGATCCTCCACTTTTTATTAGACGACAATATTTATCGGATGCTTTTTTTTTCGGTTTCTTCAATTTTTCAAATCATCTACTAATCCCTAAAATTCGTTTACTTTCTCATTACATTAGGATAAGAATTTCCCAGGTTATCATTATATTTTTACAGATGCTTCTAAAATTAACTCGAAAGGTTTTACTGTCTACGCAATATACTATCAAAATTGGAGAATAGTTCATAAAATGAAAAGTCCTCCCGAAATTTCATTATTTAACGAGAAATGTTAGCCATTTTACAAGCAATAAAATATTGCTATAGTTTTAAATTAAAATCAAGCGTGATATTTTCAGATTCTCTTAGTTCTTTACCGGCATTGTTATGCAATCCTTTCTATGACATTTCTCGCAATCCTTTGATATTTGAAATTAAGAAACTTCTATTAATTCGATTCACCTTGCTATAGGCTTCCTATTAAAAATTGTATATATGAGTATGGTTTAGATATTGGTGACCTCAACCATATTTTCTGCTCGTGTCCTTTATATGATCATACTTCATTATTTAACAGTTTGGTAAAACTTACAATACCTCTTCCTACAATTCTAAAATACCTCTTTCTACAATTCGTTCTCTTTTAAGTTATTCTAAAAAAAGTAAAAATGTTTTCATTTGTCTTATGGAATATTTAGATTCAAATAATATTATGTTATAAAATTTAATTCATTATTTAGCGTCTTTATATAGCTTTATTTAACATTTTAAATGTGCTAATGAGTTCAGATTTATTTTATTTTAATTCTATATGAATGAAATGAAGAATATCTTCATTCATTGAATAAACTTCAGTACAAGTCATTTCATATTTCATTACTTCTTAATTTTATTCGGTTTTTAATCAGAATCATAGTTTTCATTTTTATTGTTCGTCGTTTCTTACAAGTATTATTTATTGACTGGAGGTTGGCAGTAATTGTAAGGTTGCCATTAAAAAAATATTTATCGGGCTCTTCTATTAATTAAATGCACCATGTGTTGAAGTAATTGCATGGTGCCGTTGTTAAAGCTCTCCCTTCATCATTTAATTTCATTTTAGGCGACTTTTCAGTATTTCTTAAACTTTTTGAACCTGTGTAAATCTACCTAAATGTAATATTGCGCAAAAATAAAATAATTTTATAAAAATTGAATATAGTCCAGACAAAGGTTACATGTAGACAGAAACGCGAATCATAATTATTTGCTTATTAGTTTTAGGGAATTGTACATTTTTTTAAAACATAAAAAAATAATCCTTCGCCGCAACGAAGTTGAACATAAGTTATTTTTTCTCTTTGCCCGCTTCAGTATAAATTCGCTCGATAATTGCGGGTAAAGTGAGATAACGTTTTTATACCTGCGGACAGTACTGAAAGAAGGCCTGATACACTAGTAAACTACCGTAAGCATTTATTAATTGATAGAAAAAGGGTGCCAACGAGCACACACTCCACCTGATGATCAATAGATACTGTGGCCCATAGACATTTAAATATATCCTCAAGTAAGAATCAAAATGCAGATGCGTTGTCACCTCTGAGGACTAAGATGGAATGCCTAGTTAGTAGGAAAAGGTGTCTCTGGTTTTCTATACGCACTATATAAAACAAAATATTATTCTTCTGATTCACGCTGGTATATTGCGAGAGCGTGGTTCTACCGGCCATAACATAGCTGTAGCGTGGCTTCACCTGCTAAAATTTAACTGTAGAAAATTTTACAATGAAAACGGAATTTTGACGGCTCCGTGGCGCAGTGGCTTAGCAATTGAGTTGCTGCAATAAGAGTCGCGGGTTCGAATCCCGCACGGAACAAGTATTTGCGTGGCCTACAAATAATTGTTCCGGGTCTGGATGTTTGTTCTTGTGCAATTTTTGTTTGTAAACTGCCACGATACAGGAGATAATCCCAGTGTGGAGTCTACGTTTTTTTAAAGAGAGGAAAAAAAATAAGTACTCGATTTTATGCGTGAAATTAATTAATTTACTTTTCTATTGTAGGCGCTTAATATGAAATTACATATATAATATGTACTATTCTGTTAGGTATTCATTTAGTAAATTAACTTATGTCGTTTTTAGATTCTTGAAAAGAATCTCATAATGTTACGCTGTTGACTAAAGCGTTATTATTGGATTACGTTTTGTAAGTAAGATGACGTCAAATTCTAATAATCGACTTTAATTTTCAATATGAACGATGGTTAAAAAATACAACTGTTTAAACATTATCTGATTATTCCGTCGTGGCCGCCTGGTTTTGAGACTGCAAGATGTCAATTGTGTTTAAATTTTATAGTGTTTACATTGGTATAGCGCAAAAGACCGAACATCGCGTTACCTACTTCCACTTCCATATGTGTAACGCAGTGATCGAGTGCGCTTAGGGTTGCCATCTCTTAAAATGAAAAAGCCGGACTTTTGGGCCTAAAAGCCGGTCAGTAATTTTTAGCCAAACATACCTTTCTGAGGCCATGCAGCCAAAAACACCAACTCCAACCCCCCGAGAAAAAAACTAAAATACTCCGTTACATATTTGTTATTAATTGTTTATTAATCAATCACAGCACAGTTTCAAGTTTATTCTGCAAGCGATGCGTGCAACGCGTTACACTAAAAAGCTTAACAAAAGCCGGACAGGCCGGACACATAAAAATATGGCCGGACACAACCCGAAAAAGCCAAACATGTCCGGCTAAAGCCGGACAGATAGCAACCCTAAGTGCGCTTTAAACGACCACCCGCGATTGAAACATATGTTTTACGATTCAGCAAATTTAAGGAGTGTTTAAATGTGCTTAAACTCCGTATTTTTGATATTTTTAATATTTTTACCATTCAGTAATGGAAGCTTTTGTTCCCAATTCTTTTTGCTTTGTAAATACTAGAGCCTAGTTATTATTATATAGGGGCGTTATAGCATTACAAAAATGTATAATAGAATATTTTTAGGGCTTGATCAATTCACTCTGTTGTGTCGGTCCGTCTGTATGTCGCGAAGCTTTGCCTCTTACATGCTATATATTGATATTTGATATAGAATGTTGATCCGAAACGGAATATTGAATTAGAAATTTAATTTAATTATTTATCAGAGGGCTTGGAGGGTTTTCAATGTATGTACATTTTTTAAATACCTACTGAGTGTTATATGGGGGTGCTCTAGATACAGCTCAGCGACTAAAGTACAAATATATTTGTTTTATAATATCTTTTTATCTACAAAAATAAAGAAATGGGACCGTCTAAGTTGTCAATATTAGACCGTTTTTGTTACAGGGTCTATTTTAAAACTAGGTAGTTAGGTGTTTGAAATTTATGTGTATTATGAACTATATTCTGTATTTAGATAATAAATACTGGAAACATCCACTCCTAATATTATCTGTAAGTCATCAGTCCCTTGACTCGCGCCTGGCCGGTTTTTATAATTATATAATACCAGATAACACTTGTTGCCGCTATTATGATTCCTATTTATAAAATCGCGAAACATGTCGGGCTTAACAACATATTCTGTTATAACATCTGGATTTTTCGAGAAAAATCATGATTATCGAGACCATATGTAGTGACTAAAATAATTTCATTTTCACTTATCGTAATAAAAATAATTTTAGATTGATCGTGATAAAAATATTATTTTAAATTTTATCACAATATTATGTTGATTAGAACAAAATAGAAAAACAACATCGCTAAAATTAAAATCTCCAATTTCCATTGTTGGTCTGGACATGACTTTGTGATTACTGTGTTCAAACAATGATTGTTGGTTTAACACGCCTTTCGTCGTACGGGAACGCTCGAGTGTAATTGCTACTAGAGCATTCACCCAGCCAATTGTTAATCGTGCGGAACGCCCAGAAATCCAATAAACGCTGCAGAAAGAGGTGATTAAGTTGTGTGTAAATTTTACTATAATATACTATTATAACAAGATCGTAAACATGAGCGTAATTATAAAAATATCCCTTAAAATGCTTTTCCATGAAGTTTCTCAAAATTCTTGGCGTAAATTCCATTTGCTGGAACGCGTCCCATCCCGTTTGAGTGTTTACACGAAATACTTCATTTGAGATTATTTTCAGTGTACATACATTCCTCAAAGGTAACATATTTTAAAACCCTTTACGGATTCTTCTAACATTATTAATATTTTTGTTTATATACTTGTTTTAATGTAGCGTTTCTATTATTAACTATTTTATTTTTTTTAGCTTCGGATGCTTTAAATGTACCTAAAAGCCATAATAGTGTCTTTACAAGTAACTTATGAGTTAATGTTTTTGTCGCGATTTTAATAGATTTTTGTAAATTATAGTTCTATATTATTTTAACCGATGGCATCTAGAAGATGGGCCAAATTATGAGTATCCTTAAACGACGAATATGTGCGTATTTTTTAGTTTTAAGGGAAATTTATTGAATAAATCAGGTCATAAACTCTGTCACCTAGAGGGATAGGCAGAGAATACGAAATTCCATTTGCCACGATCCTGACATACCTTTCTCGCATCATTCACATCAATAGATCGCGCCTACATGCCCTTTGGTTAAATGTGTTCTTAATTTGGGCTATCTACAATATAGTTATATATACATAGGCGATAAACTTCCGCCTAGGGCCCTAGGGCAACCGTTGCCCACACTGCAACTTCTGCGACAATAATTTGCTTTGCCAATATTTCTTCATTCATGCTTTCTTCGCGCCCAAAAAGCTTTACTTTTTTATCCTGATCACAACATCTTGCAGACCACACTTTTCTCTTATCACACAATTTCTCACCTTACTATATAATAAATCATTTCAATATTACTTAAAAATGCAATGAATACGAAACCTCTTGCATTATATAAAGAGTATTTAAAGTTTTTTTTTTATAGGATAGGGTGACAAACGAGCATACAGTCCACCTGATGGTAAGTGGTCGCTGTGACCCATAGACATCTACATTTATCCTCAATAAAGAATCAAAATGCAGATGCGTCGTCACCCGTGAGGACTAAGATGGAATGTCTCTTTTCCAGTAAAATGGGTTTCCGGTTCTCTACATTCACCATATGAAACACAGCAGTGTCAAGCTGCCATTTTACGCTGTATTCTGTGAGAGCGTGGTCCTTCCCCGGTCGAGCTGACCCATTCGTGCTACAACTATACTACTAATATAGCTGCAGCATGGCTCTACCACGTACAAAAAAAAATTGACTACCATTTTTCAGTCAAGGCGCTGTGATCTACCTTTCCCAAACAATAACGACCATTTACGATCATCACAACTTTATGATCTATTGTGTAAGTAATACGACTCCTTAAAACTCATTCCATATTAATCCGCAGAGGTGACAACGCATGTGTATTTTGATTCTTAATCGAGGATAGATGTAAATGTCTACGGGTCACAGCGTCCATGTATCATTAGATAGACTGTGTGCTCGTTGTCACCCTTATTCTATAAAAAATAAACTCTTGGGGAGACAGTTACGAAGCTGTTAAAGGGCGGGCACACTTATTCTCATACATCACATTAACACCTTAATATTATGATTTATCCGTTATCAACTGTAAAGTAATAATTCCATCAAATATATTGTATTAACTATAAAGTGACTGCAGTCCAATCGTAGAGCAGTCTATAAAATAAGCCACAATAATGTTTAATAAAGTACTTATTTGCTGCATAAATCTGGTGTATTTTAAAACAGGGACTTGTAAACGAAATGAATTTCGTTTCGTTACAATAAATGTTATCCCATAACGTTCAAAAGTTTGTAACGATACTAAAACCTAATATTATCAATAACGTTATAAAAAATAACATTAAAGAATATTATTTTCGTAGAACAATATTTTTCCTTACGTTATAGGTATCGGTAACATAAACAAAATAAAATATGTTAAGTAACATACTTTGTAGTACACAATCAAAGTACACAATCTTTGACAGATTAATAACGATATTATATCGTTAAATCAATAACGATGCTATATCGATATATATATATATATATATATATATATATTTGAATAACGATATATTTTTAATATTGTTATTAAATAGTTGTAGATTTCGTTCAGTTATAGCCAAAGAATAAATTTTGTTATTTTGAGTAACGTTTCAAGTCCATGTTTTAAAACACAATAAAAAGTTGATTGAATCATTCGATTATGAATAAGTTTTTCAAAAATCAGTTCCGTTCACGAAGTTCATTTTAAATAAATAAATAAAAAGTATTTATTTGCCACAAAACGATACAATGTTAAAATTTAAATAGACAGCTTAATAATGAATTGTGACAAAACGGTCTGTGACGCAGTTGTAACGGGAAACCCATTACTCCTGCTATTCTGCCACAGCCTTTGCGCAGTATCTATAGAGGGTCTTAGGCAAGTGATGAAACGCACATGTCAGCAATAAATAAATAAATAAAAATTCAAACAATAAATAAATAATAGTTACGAAATACAAAAATGATCACTAATTTGACGGGATATCAGAGCCAGGGACTGTTGTTGAATCAGCCACTTGCGGCATCTTTGCCGAAAGGTATACGGAGATAGGGTAGACCGGACTGGTGGTGGCAAATCGTTCCAGATTTTAGCAGCGACGAATTTAAAACACCCCCTGGCTCCAGCGAGTCTAATTCTAGTTAGTGGAAGGCGATGACATTTTTCTCTAACCGTTAGTAAACTTTTTTGTTCAACAGCTATCTTATCGTACAAATATCTTGGAAACGCTGCGTGATACAGTTTATGCAGAAAGCAAGCATAATTTAACTTGGTACAATTGGAAATATTTAAAATGCCATTATTGACTAAATGTATCCTATGATGTAAATGATATCCTATTCCTTTTCGGTATATTAAAACAAAAACGCATGCATACGTTCTGCACTCTGTACATTCTTCGCAGTTTTTTTTTAAATAAGCAAGGACCATAAACAATATCATAATAATGAAGGTGGCACAGTACTAAACTGTTACAAAGCAGCAGTCTAATGTCACGTTTTAGAAATTTGGGAATTTTATACAATTTTTTTTTAAAAACCATAGCATTTGCCGATTTTTGCCGAACATGTTGCTCAAAGAACCGTGCCCACTTTTCATACATTTAAAAACCTGATAGTAAAAGTTTATGTATAGTTATAAGGTATAGTAGAAAAACTTCCTGTAAGTTTGGAAAATAATGTCATATAGTCATTTTTACGATTTAAACGCTACGAAGCCCAAAAATATTAATGTTACTCTTTAGGTTAGGATTTGTCGTTACCAAATATTTAATTTTTCTATCTCTTCTTAATGTTCTATCACCACTTCCTCTGAGATTATACTGAGAAAAATCTTGTGTATCCCTACATATTTCTATTCTATATGATCCATGAAAAACACACAAAATGGGACAATACACAACGAGACACAAACACAACAAGTGATTATATTCTCTTTGGCAACAATGAAGGACTGCGCCGATGTCAATCGTAGAACTGATAAATGTCAAAAAAATCCGTTTCACTCGTGTGCACTCAATGACATACTGCATTATTTATTTATTTAATTATTATATTATTTTAATTAATCTGTACTATACAGGAATATATATAAGAATATAGAGAAATACTTACTGATTAAAAAAAATTAAATTTTTTAAACTCAGAAACAGAGTTCAATTAAGTCAAGTAGCGAAATGCGAAGTATGTGAAATGGAACATCTTAGAAAAAGGGTAGTTGAGATGCGTTCAAAATAAGGTGGTAATAAGTTTACCCTTGACGTAGAATAAGCATAAATAAATATTAAAAATATTTTTCTCCTGCGTTTCTTTTAACATTGTGATACGCGTATTTAATTAAGAATTCAATCAGCTGAATTTTAAGATTTATTTCATTTCTATACATAGTCAGGTGAAAAATGGGCATCCTTCTTTTAAATTCTCATCCATGAGGAGACCTAAATTGCGAACACAACCCTTGTAAGGTATGACGGTGTCAAAGATCTTAACATCAGGCTTCCGTTCATTAATCATTTTTACCTGGTGCTTTGTTCCAAATGTAATGGTAACACTCTTTGAGGGGTTCAGTAGCAGACCATGTCTCAAAGACCACTCCGAAATAGAATCTGAATCTTTGTTTAGCTTGGAGATAGCAACAGCAATTTTGTAACAATTGTATTGCAATATAACATTCTTTTATTAAACAAACAATATACATAGGTAGTTTATATATAATAACTCTCTAGTTGAAAACAGTAAAGATATTATTTCACTTTCGGTTAAAGTTATGAGATCACGACAAACATTAATTGTGTGAGTTTTGAGCTCACAATGGATACAATTTCCAAAATGTCGTTCACGTCATCATCCTTCTTCATGCTTTATATGCATTAAAGGAATGTTTCCTACTCAAATAATGATATCAATTACAAAAGCTGTTTCTTAACGCATCACTGATAGCTCCGATGTTCCAGTCTCGCACCAATAAGCCTTAATGGCCGGCCATCTACAAATTTGATTGGGCGAAGCGGGTGCAGACATTTCGTGATACATAAGTGAATGCACTAATAAAACACTGAAAACGTATTATTATCAACTCGAATCATGTTTCATCTGTGTATTGATAAGTAAAATAACAGTTGATTTTCTTGTGGTGAATGTAATCATATTAATGCAACAAATTTTTTTTTAAACGTGAACTATATTATATTAAACATTTGCTAAGAATTTTAGCGACCACTATTTAGCTTACAAGAGTTTACGGTTGATACGATTACGGAGCCTTTTATGGTGTGAATTTGTAATAATTTTATTTATTTATATATATATATATATATATATATATATATATATATATATATATATATATAATATTAGATTACCACCTATGTACTGACTCATAACGATAACTCTGGAACCATAAGGCCTAGAGACTTACTATTATGGTATGAATATTCCTTTCGCCGAGTAGAGGTCACCTAAGATTTTACGAAATTCAACCCGCAAGGGAGGTTGCGGGGCGTTAGATAAAAAAAATCACACTTTCAAACTATAGCTCTTATAAGTATAAAACTTGGCCAGAATGTTCTTTTTGGCATATTAAAAATTAACAAGAACGGATTTTATGAATTTCCACCGACAAAGGGCAGTGTGGGAGAGTTAAAAATAAAAAAATATCTCTCAATAAATATCAATTGCTGTAAAACTCAAAAACGTCTTAACTGATTTTGATGGAAATTTTGTGTGTGTTTGAACGGTCCCTAGATGGTTTAGCTACATAATTGGACCCTAGAGGTGGCGATGTTGTCGAGATCCAGAAATCACCTTTGCGCAGTTTGGGCGGACCGTTAGTTAACTTTTATGAAGTGTCTACTAATAGGCTATAACTCGCAAATGACAATGAACAAAAAGTATAATCTTTTATGATGAAAACATGTTCTATCTACCTTCATCATCATCGTCATCATTACAGCCCTTAATAAGTCCACTGCTGAACATAGGCCTCCCCCAAGGAATGCCATAAAGCACGGTTCTAAGCCACCTGCATCCATCGACTTTCTGCATGCTTTACCAGGTCTTCACTCCATCTAGTGGGGGGTCGCCCTACACTTCGCCTGCCGATTTTTTTTTTATAGGAGAGGGGGCAAACGAGCATGCGGCTCACCTGATAGTAAGTGACTACCGCCGCCCATGAACAACTGCAACACCAGGGGAATCGCAGGCTGCCACTCAAGAACCTTTCCTCCTCATCGGTTGTCAGTTCTTCTAGCTATATGGCCGGCCCATTGCCACTTCAGCTTACTGATCCGTTGGGCTATGTCGGTTATTCTGCTTCTACTGCGGATATCCTCATTTCGAAGTTTATCATGCAGAGAAACCCCGAGCATAGCCCTTTCCATAGCTTGCTGAGCGACCTTGAGTGGCCTCATACGGCCAGCACTGAAGGACCACATCTCAGTTCCATAAGTCATCACTGGCAACACGCACTGGTTGTACAATCTCGTTTTCATGTTTTGAGATATACCTGACGAGAAGATGTGTCGGAATTTCCCGGACGCTGCCCAGCCGTGTTGAATTCGTCGATTGATCTCTCGAGTCTAAGTTGGACTTATTAACTACCGGCATAAGTGTGACATGAACATTAAACACGATCTATCTAGGGGCAATTATTTTATTAAATTTTTATTATCCTTTAATAGATATCGAGTTTTCTCTTTATATAGAAAATATTTATATATTAAAAAAAAAACTGAAAAGAAAATGCAGGAAATTTATTAACTTGAAACGTAATGTTGATATTAATAGTTTGCGTGGTAGTACATACGTTGCTTTAAAACTCGGCTAGTTTATTAAAATCTTTCATTTGATACATTATAGATCGATAGAGACAGGTTGCCAATCGTTATCTAAAAAGTAAACTACGTAGGTACTTATTAAAATTAAACTATGGAATCTTGAAGAGAATATTAATGTTTGCTGTTGTGTTTATTGCGTAAACAATCGAAAATATCGAAGGAATAGGAAATAAATATTATTAATCTATTTTGTTGAATATCTAATTTGAAGAAAAAAAAATTAATGGTAAATTACATATTATTTCGTCTTTTGCTAATAAATTACTAGGAAAATCAACTGAAATTTATCGTTTTTAGCAAAGTAATATATATTTACGCTGCTGTGGACAACTACAACATTTTTCATAATTTTAACATGCATTGTTCTTCTTCGCACAATAACAAAAATATTACGTGTCCCCAATCCAGACCTAACATTGGGCTATACATACGCCCAGGTATCACGAATGTGTGACTGTGTGTGTAATATTACACTAGCGTCAACATTTTACATGAGACTTTACCTAAATATAGGAGAAAACTTTTTTTATAGAATAAGGGTGACAATCGTGCGCACAGTCCACCTGATAGTAAGTAGATGTTGTGGCCCATAGACATATACATCTATCCTCTACTAAGAATCAAAATGCAGATGCGTTGTCGCCCCTGTGGACTAAGATGGAATCCTTGTTTCCAGTGAAAAGGGTCTCCGGTTCACTACACTCACCATATGAAACACAGCAGCATCTGCTATTTCATGCTGGTATTCTGTGAAATAGTGGTCCTTCCCCGGTCGAGCAGACTCATTCGTGCTAAAATCACAACAAAGCTGCAGCACGGCTCTACCGTGTAACATAACAAAGAAAGAAGCTATAGATCAATTTTTGAATGAATATTCTGATATCTAGGCCCCTTAATATAATAAGCTGTAATAATTAGTTACTGGCCGTGTAGCAAGAGAATTTATCAGCGCATTTCGTCTAAACGGATGCGTATTCGGAGGAATGACGAAGGTTTTACGAGGCGTCTCTAAAGAGGCATTTCCAGTTACCGGTCAGTGTATTTACGCCGGGCATAAGCACGATTGTTATAAGACCCTCTGTCGGAAGCCGTGAGAAGTTTCTAGAATTTCCCATTATCGCCTCTTACGTCACCCATGTGACGTAATATGATTAAATATCGCTTACACTGCCACTACACCATACGCTTCATTAAACACAGGCTATTACAACCGCTTTAAAACTTTCTATAGATATTTTAATTGTTTTTAGCGTTTTTCTGATAATTCACATTTATTTATCACTTCCATATTATATATCCCCACTACCCCATATACGTAAGAGGCGACAGAGGGAAACAATACAGGAGATGGGCAGCAGCGTCTTCCTGATGACTAAAAATAAAAATGGATGTAACCGTTACCGTTACAGCCTCTTAAAGTCTACTGATGAACATAGGCCTCCATCATACATTGTCTTATAGGGGATTATGTGTCGTAGTTGTCACGCTTGGCATGCGGGTTGTTGGCAAGTTTAGTTTTTCAAAACTTAGAGGTGTACATTATCGCTGCCTGATGAGATAAAAATAACTCCTTTGCGCAGGTTAAACCGAGATATAAAAGGCGGCGCGTGGTGTCCCAAGTCTCAAATAACAACAGAGTCCACGGAATGGTTGGAGGTGGACCTGCACTCGGTACACGTGATCACCGGTACCGGTACGCAGGGCCGCTTCGGCAATGGCCAGGGCCAAGAATACGCCGAGGCTTACGTGCTCGAGTACTGGCGCCCAAAGCTGGGCAAGTGGGTGCGCTATAGGGCAGCCGACGGACAAGAGGTACGTATTAAGCTAACGATGACATATATTTAATAAGATGGAAATATTATATATTTGCATGTTATAAAAATGAAGCATCAGTAGCCTAATCGCAGGGCGCGGACCGCGATGTCGAAAAAGGTCGTGGGTTCGAATCCGCCATTGGACTTCTATCGTGAACCACTTCTAACACTAACAAGAAGTGGTTAAAGGGAATATTAGTAATGTTTTAATAGCATTACTAGTATTTTTTTTAAATATATATATATATATATATATATATATATATATATATATATATATATATATATATATATATATATATATATATATAATGTTATCTACACTTTTTAATCTTACATTTTAAGCCTATCAACGAAATCTAACCCTAATATTAGGTTACCTTAGGTATATCATCATCATCATCATCATTACAGCCTTTCATAAGTCCACTGCTAAACATAGGCCTCCCCCAAGGAATGCCACAAAGCACGGTCCTGAGCCACCTGCATCCATCGACTTCCTGCTTGTCTTACCAGGTCGTCACTCCATCTAGTGGGAGGTCGCCCTACACTTCGAGCTATATGGCCGGCCCATTGCCACTTCAGCTTACTAATCCGTTGGGCTATGTCGGTTACTCTGGTTCTACTGCGGATATCCTCATTTCTAAGTTTATCACGCAGAGAAACCCCGAGCATAGCCCTCTCCATAGCTCGCTGAGCGACCTTGAGCTTCCTCATACGGCCAGAAGTGAAGGACCACGTCTCAGATCGGTAAGTCATCACTGGTAACACGCACTGGTTGTACAATTTAAGGTTTTAAGGCTTTGACGTATGTCTAACGAGAAGATGCGTCGTAGTTTCCCGAACGCTGCCCAGCCGAGTTTAATCCTTCGATTGACCTCTCGGTCGAAGTTGGACTTACAATTTAGAACTGTAACATATCTATATCTATACATATAATAAATCTGTAGAAGAATTGTGTGTTCACGATTCATGCAAAAACTACTGACCGAATTTCCATGAAATTTAGTATGTAGGCAGAAATGGCCGTGTATAACATATAGGCAATTTCTTATCCGCTTACGGAAGAGTAAAAAGGGGTTATGTTTATTGTCATTATGGCTGCTGATGGCTCTGTTAGTCCTAAAGAGGATTTAGCTATACGTATAAAAAGTCTATATAAAAGTGTCAGTGTGAAAATTAAACTCATCACGCCACCAACCAGTAAGGGCAAATTAACGTATACCGGGCCAGCTAATTTTTATATATATTCTTTACTTTCATATTCTTATTACAGCCACAAATATTATACGTACATATTAGTCGGTACAGTACAGCCAGTGGATGTAACTCAGGCAAACTTTTATGCAGAAAGCTTAAACTTCGATGAATACGTTTTGGAAGGCTGTGAAACTTACGCAAGGAAACTAGAAACTTTTACATGTATTTCATGCCGAGTTGGCAAATATAAACTTTTCTTTTATAAACGTACTACGAATACGGTACGGTTTTTATCCGACTACGGTGAAGTCTAAAGAGGGTTATGATTTTAGCAGGCTATGTTTTTATGTATGTTCATCTGTTCCCTCAGATCCTATAATTTCTTGACGTATTTTTAGAAGCATCATGCTCTTACACGGGCTTTATGACGTCACTAAAATCCAACAAGGCGGCTTGTTGTGAAAACTCAGTGCTACCGAAAAGGAATTTAATGAACACAAATTAATACTAAAGCACTCTGCTAAGAATTAAATGTGGCTGTTTAACATAATTTTACCAAGTCCCATTTACATCTTTTTATATAAAAATTACGTGACACGTTGTTTGTCCGCGATGAACTCCTAAACTACTGAACTGATTTCAATGAAACTTTGCACACTGTGCGCTGTTTGATCCAACTTGAGAGATAGGATAGTTTTTATCCTGATAAGTGACCATCAAAATTTTTTATTGCGAATTTACGGGTTTTTATAGGACAAAGGGTCATCGGAAAGGGCAGAACAACGTCTGCCTAGCCAGCTAGTATATATATATATATATATATGCTGTTGCATAATATATATATATATATATATATATATAACATACATCTATCCTCGGAATGTAAAAGATTTATCATCCCTGAGAATTAAGATTGAATGCCTCGAAACAGCAGCAATATGCTGCTATTTCACGCTGTTATTCTGTGAGAGCGCGGTCCTTCCCTGTTCCCTGTTCAAAACGACCCATTCGTGCTGTAACAATAATAGAGATGCAGCGTGGCTCTGCTTTGTTAAAAAATAAAACGGCGTTTCTTGTTTAATTTGGGTTTGAGTTTTTAACTTCATTCTCGTATGTATTTTGAAATAAGAACAAGAAGCATTTTATTACAGATACTTTCGGGAAATACAAACACGTATTTGGAAAAGAAAAACCACTTGGAACCACCGATATGGGCTTCAAAGATTCGCTTCATCCCATATAGTTCTCACCGGCGCACTGTTTGTATGAGGGTTGAACTCTATGGCTGCTACTGGAGCGGTGAGATTCTTTCTTGTTTTTGGTTTTATATCTTTAATTCATTAATGACGCACACGAACAATCCATCTAGGTAGTAACTATACTATAAGTTAATTAATCGTATCTTTAATGTAAAAGTAGATTTAAGGAAAACTTGTTTTTTTTTTTATTATTCTAAGCCAGCGCTTAATTACGATTCCACTGATAGTAAGTGGTGTGTAGACTAAGATGGCGAAGCGCACTGACTTAACAAAAGCCTATTCACTTGCCTTGAAGACACCCACATTGTAATAGAATGGAAAGACATATGCTGGCAACTTTTGCCCCTCCTTTGCTGTACGCATGAATAATCTTGTAGCAAACCGTTTAGTTCGAATGCGTGGTGGTAAGTCAGCAACGAAAGGGTGGACACTGGCCGAACGTCTGGTTGTTCGATGGTGGAATGGAGAGGGAGGAATTAAATTATGCAATTTCGGCGCACAGTTATTAAATACTATGTCATTTAAAAATGACGAAGTAAACACTTATATCAAATATGTTTGATAATAAGAAATACAGATCGGTGACTCTTCTGTTTCGATCCGTCCGCAAAATGTGGCGATTAAGACATCACTTGCATATATTATTCCACACATCCTTATAGTTTTAGAAAAGCTGCTATATTCAAATTCTAATATTGCTTTGAACGACGATTAGGCAAATACGTAAACTTGTCACTAGAAATTAATGAATCAATGACACGTGTTCTTGTATATAACAAACTAAATAAAATAAATGAATATCTGGTCTCTAGCCTACGTAAGTATGTGTAAATGTATGAATATAATCCAACATATCGCAAGATGATGAAACATGAAGTCATTTCACACATAATATTAAACCGAGTCAACCTAAACGAGGAACGTCTGATATTTTTCTATTTAAAGCTACGGATCGGTGATCTCACATAAAAAGCGTATGTCTTACGCTAAAATCTTTCGCCTGAATTCTAGAAGTACGTAGGCGCATTTATGAAATTCAAGGATTTTTTAAATACGTATTATGAAAACAAATTTTTTTAAGTCGGTATTATGGAGGTTTTAATGCTAATTTGTCTGTAATTCCAAGAAAGCTATCGCTGGAAATCGCGGCATGCAAGGCTTTAGTATTAACGTAAAAAGCAGCAAATTGCCCTGTTTTAATCATACGTCTACGTTTATACAGGCGATTGTTTACTTTTTCCATTCGGCTTTCCATAGAAATATACTAAAAACTCGCATGTGCACTATATTTTAAAATCTAACATGGCTAGATAAGGGTCATAATTAAGCCATTGCATGATTAAAGACGTCGTTCTTTGGGTTATTCGTGTTATTATTGAAACAATGTAGTATGCAACCCAAATAGTTTTTATTGAGACATCAGTTTTACTAATAATCGATAGTTCCTGTAATCTTCTTTTTCTGTATTTTGTTGTATAAAATAAGGTTGCATTAGTATATGGAAATGTTTGCTGATTAACATTAAAACTGACATTTAAAAGTTATGGTTTAGTATAGTTAAACTTAAATTGTTTTGCTAACGTTATGCACTCATTTTCTTCATAAGAACGTGTCCTATATTTAATGAAGGCGATTATACATTAGATAGATCATAAAACAAAGTATTAACGTCAATTGTAACATCCATTACCCGTCTCCAACAATCGATAATATTTCCTCAGATAAACGAACAATCGCGACCCACACACAGTCGCATCGTGTAAACAATTTCCCGGCGCATGTGTGAATTTGTAAAAGCACCGGCCAGGTGTCGGCTCTATTGTACTAACGCGTTTAGAATAATAAATAAAAAATGCATTGTACTTACCTTCGCCTTATAAAATTATACTGTGTGGAAGCTTTTATTCTTCTGTCACTTGTTAAGGGCTGCCAGATCAAAAGAGAAGGAATAAAGAAAGAATACGTCTCTGTAATTATTTAATTTTGATCTCTGAGGCAGCGATTTACTGTGTTAGGTAACGGACTACGTGAAACGCAACCAAAAGTATAGGAATATTAGTTTAAAGTTAAAAACACGGTAAAGAAAATCTAAATAAATTATAATTGCAGCTGTAAGATTATGCGTTTAATAAGAAGTTGTTGTATACTTTTATTGTTTTTCAAATTAATGTCAATTACTGGCTATGCACTGTTGTATTCGGTCGAACCACGAAGGAAGCAATACCTTGCTAGTCTTTTTACGAACACAGTCACATCTTCAGGGTTCATAACCTGAGTACTTAGTTTAGTAGTACTTATTTTTAGGATTCAATGGGGTTCGTAAGTTGCCAAATCGGGACTATGTAAACCTCTAAAGTCACCGTATTGAAATACATATATGTATTTGACTGTTTACGCTTTTCAAATTACCACCAATTTATAAAAGCAAATGAAAAACAAATTAAATTCCAATTTTAAAGTAATATTTTTTTTAATTTGCATTCTTATATTTTGCCAATTCTAAAACTTTCAAGTGTCACCATAATATTTATTGATAAATTTCTTACACTGCTGTTTTTATAAAAGATTATTCTATGTCATAAGATTATTCTGTCCCAGTTATTCTCGGCTGATATTGTTTGTGTATATATGTGCGCTGCAGCGCTACTGCGTTAGGCCGTTATAAAAGAAAACTAAAGAACTAGTTAAGTTCTGCTCACTTGACAACCCTACAACCGCACTTGACAACCCTACAATTGTAAAGATGAGTAAGCAATGCCGCATCATTATGGAGTTTGGACACGGCTTTTTAAAAATTGCGTGTACGCTTTGTAGAGGTGTACTTAATTCTACGTGGTCACAGTGGCAATTGAAAATGGGCTTTGCATTTGCATACATTTCCTCTGGTTCTTAAAATATTGCAAGTTGTTCGCATCGGTTGCCGGCATACTGGCAAATGACAATACAAAGTAATGCGATACATTCTGTGATACACTTAATTACCATTGATATCTTAACAAAATACATGCTATACAATACAATAAAAATGATATTAGTCTTGTTTGTTAGTTACTTTTATTAAAGGATTTTTGTTGCCTTTGCACTTGTTTTTATCTGCGGCTTTGCTCACGTGTTTTTTAAAATCATTACAAATTACTAACTATTAAGTAATATAATTGTACATTTCTTCGGCTAAGCAGAAGAGAAAACTCAGAAAGAGACATATAATAATAATATAGTTTTATGTAAAATATCCTGTATTTAATAATAATTTTCTATTATCAAAATAAATTAACCCGAGAAAACCTTGTGGTAACTAACATGCAGACCTAAACATTTCAATCACAAACTTACTGGACAAATGTTCTCACAAGAAAACACTTTTATGGTTTAAGAATTCTGGAACGTTTAATGTTAAGATAACAACAACTTGAAATTAACACAGGGATAAAATATTCAGTATTATCGGTTTTTTTTAAAAAATATATTAACTAGGGCCTCAAATGAACGCTTTTGGAAACACGAATTTAAACAACATTTTAAGAACTTAAATATATTATAATGTGTTCTTTTGAAATAAACATTACATCTTTCAGGGTAATAAACAATTATAATGTCAGTCCCCGCTTCTATTACTAAAAAATTATACTTCTTAAAAATATGAATACATTTTGAAAATAAGAAAGCAATGCTTACACTTGCCAAATATTTCCTTTTTTAGGTATGTACAGCCTCAAAGTAACACCCAATGTAGAGCAAAAGTCTTGTCGCATTTTTGAGACGCGTTTAGGGTTTCTTGTTTATGAGACGACAGGAAATTAAGTTCCCTACAACTACTATATGTTAACTGTAAAATTATTGTCCGCAGTGGGTATTGTTGCGTACTCAATGCCGAAAGGAGACAAGCGTAGCAACGGAATCGAGTTGACTGACATGATATACGATGGCCAATGGGGCGAGGAACTCAGAGGTGGCTTGGGTCAGTTGGTGGACGGTCAATACGGTGGTGATGAAATCCGGGAGGCGGCTCGCAACTCCGCCTGGGTCGGCTGGAAAAAGGAGTTAAGGCCCAACCCTCCCGTTATTACTTTCGAGTTCGACAAAGTGCGAGAGTTCAGCGCCGTTCATTTGTACTGCAACAATCGATTTATGCGCGACGTTCAGGTGAGTTAAGCATTAACTAGATAGATTATTATGAACTGTAGTTTTTTTTTCCTTTTCTAATGGTCTAGTATTATTGTATAATTGAAATAATGATGCGTCACATTGTAAAGATTTTGGGAGATTTTGACGGCAGCCAACAACAGTCGATTACGATAGTATCTGAAGGCAGGAGCTAGCTGCTCCTGTATCCACAAAAAGATACATTTACAAGAAGGTTAAAACCTGATATCAGACCTCCATATTTTTTATACATTTTTGTAATGTACAATTCAAATATATATTAATATATATTCCCCAGGTATTTTCCGAAGCGATAATATCCTTCTCCATCGGGGGCCGACATTTTCAAGACGAGCCGATACGCTATACTTACGTAGAAGATAGCATATTCGAGAACTCGCGTAACGTCAGTATAAAACTGCACCATCGGATCGGAAAGTGGGTGCGCATTGAGCTACGTTTTGCGGCTAGCTGGATACTCATCAGCGAGGTGGTGTTCGATTCCGGTAAGAGTTTTTTGCATTGTCTTCTAGAGATATTTTGTAATTTTTAGTACTTATCTAAAATTTGACTATTTTCTCGATTTTTGCTAAGTTCATTAAAGTGTACTGGCAAACAGCTTACGGAAATATTTTATTATAATTTAATACAAACCGGTCCTGTAACAAATTAGCACCGTTCACTTTTGAGTTTTTTAGGCTATCATCATCTTTAGATTGATCAATAGTAGTAGAGGAATATTTGTATTTAATTTTTATTTAGTCAATCAAGAAAGGTCATCATAGTTTCATTGTCCAAATAAAATTAATATGGCTTTCGATTAATGTTATTGCTGAGAAATGATTTAAGTCTTCTAGATGGTAAGTTGCCACCGCGACTCATGAACTTCAAACAAAGTTGGCAAGATCAATGTTATCTGTCATTGATTGTGTGATAAAATTCCTCAAAGCTTTTATTTTGTACGCCCTCTTCCTATTTAAATGAGAACATCGCAGTGGATACACACTGTTGCTTTGTGGCAGAAATGCCACATCAGAGCTAGCGGTGCTACCAACTGAGACGGATGGCAACGAGGCCTACCACTGAGATTAATTTTATATCAGCTAATTAGCTAATTTTTTTTCAGATGTTGCACAAGGCAATTATACACCGGAGAGCCTTAAACCATTAGGTGGAAAGGACAAAACGAAACTGACCACCAGCAAAGATGTGCCAATATCAACCGCACATCAAGAAGACCCACTGTACATGGCCATTATTGTGGGGGTACTAACAGCTCTGGTGATATTACTGGCTGTGGCCGTCTTTCTCATAGTGCACAGGCACCGACACAGAAAGTGCTTTGCGTCCCCGCTGGCGAAGTCGACCATTTCCCAAAAGCGAACAGTCGCAGACAATTATAATCCTTGCGGCACTTCACTGCCGCCCGAGAACAAGATGATAATAGACTGCGCTTTAGATGTCAAGTCGGATGAATATCAGGAGCCGTATCAGGCGCTCAAGTGCGCGCCATACTTTAGTTATAGTACAGTGTTGCTCGAGATGAAAGACTTTGTTAAGGACTCCAGCACAGCTTTATCAGGTAAGTTTTGTGCAATGTTTGGTTTGATTATGCAAGGGCTTGTCATTGTCACGCACACCACAACTCTATGGTACTAGACCGCGATATATATATAGAGTGTATAATATATATATATGAGTTGGTAAATCTGTATTTTATAAAAGTAGGTATATTCATTTTCTAAATATGCGATGGTTATAAATCTTTTGATATTTAATGAATATTGGCCTATTAGTCAAATTACAAACAGGCAAATATCTAGGACAGAGACTATGCTCTACAAAGACGATTATAGCCGATAGTCTTTTTTTTTGAAGCACGAAAAAATTTAAGGACAGGTTTTTACCCATTTTTATTAGATGTATATAAATATTGTTCCATCAATTCGCTTTTGTCAGTAACTGACTTTCTAAAGGAGACCATTTATTCAGTTTTATTATATTTATGTAACACGATATTTCCGATATTATAGTGCCACCAACTTATCTGTTCAGTTGACAGCGTCGCTAGTGGAGTGCATACTATTGCCATTTAAGAAATTCACCGAGGAAATAGGTAACTACATATTCATTACACATAATATAAAATAAAACAAATTTCGTGTTAATATATTAAAATTAGTGAGAATTAGTGTTATTATATATATTATTTATATTTTATAAAAATAATTGTGGTCGCGATCTCGGAGTTCAAGCGGCCGAATTCCAAGAGTTTCTGTTTTGAAAAATGTACCCGCGTTAGTTACTGGTTCCAATGATTCATCTTCTAAGTCACTGGAATCGCTTTCACTGTCGCTCTGACACTCTATAATAAATGGTTCATTTAAATACGCGTCTTTTAGTCTGTATTATTTTTCAATTTTTTTTACATGATTACAAATGTTTTCCACTGCACCGGTGTAATTTTATGGAATGAATCTTCAATTAATTGGGGATTATTGCATTATTGCACATTAGCAACACAAACTACAAAGCTAGGTGCTTTAGATGAATTGCAGTAAATAGAGATATTTTTTTTACTATGTTTCACAAGTTCATTATTTGGTGATTTTAATTTTCCATATCTGGCAATACTAACCTGTCGCGGCAGGAACGCGTTCATACAGCTTTTCAAATGGTATACTTGGGACTTGTACATGTTTCTCTTCTTTCATAAAAGATAAAACTTTTAGAATAATCTATCGCGCATCACTTTTAAGACCCTTAGGCATTTTATTTACACTTTTTAAAACACTCACCTGATAGCTCAGAATAAATAATAGTTGACAGCGAAATGTCATTTACAAAATGGCGGCTTCAGTTCCAATTTTGTCCACCTGAACAGATAAGTTGGTGGCACTATACTTCTCGTTCTCTCGTTCCTCCCATAATTTTATTTTGTTTCAACTAGATCCAATGACAATTGAAGTCCGCTTATAATTTATAATAATATCCTGTTAATTCCATCATAATTACTCAAAACATCACATCAACAATCAATGATGTATTATATAAACAATCGTGTCTTGTATGCAATACTATATATACAAATAGTTTTGATGTTACGACGTAAGTTATAAAATGACGTTAGAAGAAAAGTAACAATAATTTACACTTACATGTATTTTTACGCTAAGTCCCTCGCATATTGAGCCCCACAGTAATACTTATATTGTAATATCTATACAAATAAATAAAATTGAAGTGTCTGTTTGTAATGTTAAAATAACAGCTTTTTACTAAATAGAAATTCCGAAAGAAGTGGAGAGAGGTAGGGAGATAATTGTAGATGAAATAATGAAAGCATTGAAAAGCATGAAAGCAGGTAAGGCAGCGGGATATGATAGAGTATCACTCGAAATGCTAAGGGCTGGAGGGGGTGTGGTTGCAGGCCTGCTGTACACCTCGTTTAATTTATGTTGGGAACTGAAACGGGTACCGGAAGACTGGTGCAAAGCCGTTATAGTCCCAATATATAAGGGAAAGGGGTCACAGCAGGACTGTAAAAACTACTGTGGTATCAGCTTGCTTAGCATTGTGGGTAAACTGTATGCTAAGGTGTTAATTGAAACAGTTATGGAAGAAACAGATGGAAAAATTGGGATGTGCAAGCTGGATTTAGAAAGGGCATGGGGTGTACGGATGAAGTCTTTTCCATGCGCATGATTGCGGAGAAGTTTTTGGCCAAAAACCAGAAAGTTTTTTGTGCGTTCATGGACTTGGAAAAGTCTTATGACAGAGTGGACAGGAATGTGTTATGGCAAACACTGAACTCATTTGGGTTGAGCGCTGGTTTGATACAGACATTAAGGTCTCTTTATAGGGACTCTAGTGCTTGTGTCAGGATTAACGGGGTTTACTCGGACTGGTTTGCCATTCAAAAAGGTGTCAGACAAGGCTGTGTAGCTTCCCCGTGGCTATTTAACCTATTTATGGACAGTTGTTTGCAAACTTTGAAAGTTGAAGAATGTGGGTTGAAAATGGGTGAGTTAACCGTCAAATGCCTTTTGTACGCCGATGATCAAGTTATATTTGCATCGTCGGCGGCTGAGTTGTTGAAATGATGGTTACTTTAATGAAATGATGATATATGAGTAGAAGAATTAGGGTTCCGCGCACCATGATTAAAACCTTAAATTACACGTGGGCCAAGTCGCGGGGAACAGCTAGTATGCAAATAAAAACTGACATTTTTTTGTGCATACAATATTGTCACCAATGACACTAATGCCTGAACTAGTATTTGATTCAATGTTGGTAATAAAACGATTTTTTAAAATAAAATAAGGGAGACAAACGCGCACACAGCTCACATGATGGTAAGTGGATGCTGTGGCACATAGACATATACATTTATCCTTGATTAAGAAGCAAAATCCAGATGTGTTCACCCCTGAGGACTAAGATGAAATGCCCAGTTTCTAGTAAAAAGGGTCTCCGGTTCTGCACACTCACCATACGAAACACAACAGCATTGATCTGCTATATTACGCTGGTATTCTGTGAGAGCGTGGTCCTTCCCCGGTCGAACCGACCCATTCGTGATACAATCATAATATAGTTAGTTGCAGCATGGTTCTACCGCGTAAAAATCATTTACACGTACGCATCGTTGAATTATGAACTTTATCTCGTGCGCAGACAGTTCAAATTACGACTACGCGGTGCCGGAGCTGAGTTCGGCGCCGCTGCTGACGAAGCGGCGGCCCGGCGACAGCTTGTCGGGGCGCGCCACCGAGCTGCTCGGCGAGCGACCCGACCTCGAGCTCGACGCTCGCCGCTCCGCGCCCGCCTCAATACGATCCAAGCACAGCGCTAGGGTAAGTGATACTGAAGCAAAAAATAACGTCACACTCACAAAATCACTGCGATTGGCACGATAAAAATATCACTGCTACTCGTATCACGAAGAGTAAATGTAAATTGAGAGAATTTTGATTGGACAAAACATCGTATTTTAGACACGATTTTGACGCGCTAAATTGATATTTTGAAAATAAAAATATGAAAAAAATAATAATCAATGAAATTCTTAATCGAATGGATATTTAAAATAATTTGGAAAATTCAAAAAAGCACGCCTCATGAGCGTTTCATTTAATTTTGATTAAAAAAAATTGTATTCCTGCCTTTTAAAATATGTTATTTACATGTTTTAAAATTAGCGCTCTATTATTTTAACAGGTAGTGTCACCTGCAGGGGAAAAATAATAATGTTTACCAAAATAAATCTATTACACAAACTATAAAATCGATATAGACTGTATGGTACATTTTTCCTGTGTCTATCAAGGGCTAAAAAATTAAGAAAATGCCTTTAAATTTTTAATAACAATAAAACTTATAAAAATTGAAAATCATTTTACTAACAAACTACGAGTACGAACTAGTACTAGTACTATGAAATGAGGCAACAATTGATGTAATTCTGAACTCTGAAACTAATTAAAAAAAAAAACTCTGTCTCGATACATTAATTTTTTCAGGAATTACCGTGACCACATACAAAATCAACATCCGGACACCCACGTTAAATTTTTTCAAACGTTTTTTTTAAAAGTAGTAATATCAGATTATTTTTTAGAAAATATAAGATTGATTAATTAGTGTTTTCTGACCTTGACGTGTCGAGAATAAAACACTACCTAATAACGTTTCGCGTTATTAGGTAGTGTTGTGTAACAGTGGTAGAGCCACGCGGCAGCTTTTGCTGTCGCACGAATGGGTCGGCTCGAACCGGGGTGGTACCACGACCTCACAGAATACCAGCGTGAAATAGAGGTTTACCTCTGCGTTTCGCTTGGTGAGTGTAGGTGGCCGGAGACCCTTTTTACTGGAAATGAGGCATTCCATCTTAGTCCTCACGGGTGACAACGCATCTACATTTTGATTTGTAACAGAGAATAGATGTAGATGTCCATGGGCCGCAGCAACCACTTACCATCAGGTGGACTGTGTGCTCGTTTGTCAGCCTTATCCTATAAAAAAAGTGTGGATCGAAATAAAAAACGTATAATTAATTCCTGGGAAAAAAACTTTGACGTTCGAGTTCTCGTTTTTTTAAGCGATAACCATATAATATTTTTCAATAATATGAAAGGCATGTTATTGAATTAGATCTTCATCGGCTAATCGTTTATTGATATCATATTCGTGCTGGACAAATATGCATGCAGCGGAGAAGGCAAAAATCTTTGCCTTATAAGAATTAAACGCGCATCACAGCACAATGGTTTAGACAAACTCATATTATGTTATATATAGTGTACTATAACAGGCTATAACGGTATGCCGTTGTAGCCTGTTATTGTACACTACTGAACATAGGCCTCCTTCATAGATTGTCTTATAGGGAGGATATTTGCCATAGTTGCCATCCTTGGCAAGCGGGTTGGCAACCGCGTTTTTAAATTTTTTGTCGTTATTAGGTAGATGCTGCTACCCATCTGAATTCTTTCCTTCTGTCACTTGTTACGACACCCATAGGTTATATAGGGTAGTGGATATTTTTACAACGCCACTACATAGTTTAGACAAACTCATACACCGCTAATTAGCTAACAGTTTATTATATTTTATTACGACTCTGGAAGCAGTTTTGTAGTTTCAATTGTCATATATCATATATGTACGTGATACAGCGTTTATTATTTGTCGCCATTGTGCTTGTCACTAGTCGTCAGGGACAGAGGCGTATTATAATTATTCAGTATTATGATAGTCACGGTATTCGAACTGAACTCGTTCGCAGCGCTTTTGGTAAGCCACGCGTACCGCAGATCAATTTGAATTTTTGTGGAATCATTTTTTTTTATTAAAGTGAAACAAACGAGCATGCGACTCACCTGATGGTAAGTCTCGATCGCCGCCGATGAACAAGTACAACATCTTTTACTTGCATTCACTGATCACGAAGGAGCAATATTCCCAAATCACTGATGGAAAAACATAACCGTCCCTTTTTGCTATTTTTCTAAGTATCGTACAACAAAATACGGTCTATCGATATCGGAACGCAAGACTCGTTAGCGTTGGATCATAGTGGGAGTGTGATAAAGTAATAAACACGCCGAAGTATTTTAAAACAACAGTGACATACTGTATAGCTTGTGAAATTCTGCAACCCAGACCGACTTTTAATCTAAAAAGAAAACTACTTATATACAACTACATAGAATTAAACGATATCAATATTCAAAACTCAGGCAGACTTACAAAAAACTGCACAGCCCAAGAGTTACGATATTACTTTAATTCTTAGAATATAAACTTAAAATGTTTTTGTTACAGTCACAAAGCCAGCAAGAGGTGCTCATCGATTTAAAACGGCGACTCGAAACTACCAATGTGATTGAGTTCCCGAGACACAGGTTAAGGATGATATCGAAGCTGGCCGAAGGCGCGTTCGGAACGGTAAATCTAAAATTTAATATTAAATAAAACTTTGAGTTTACTAATTATGAAAAATATTATTCAAATAGATTTTATTTTTATTAACTTTTATTATCAATAAAAAAATTAAAATCTATAGTCCTAAACTTATATTAAAATATTGTTAGTTATTTAGCTAATTATTATAGGTAGGATAGGTATGTATATAAGAAGATACATTAAAATGTAATAATCTGTTGTGTGTAAGTATCTTTTGTTTATCCATGTTTTATATCATCACATCTACATTCGCCCCATTTAAAAGGGAAATATTAAAAAAAAGCAAGCAGATTTGTCAGCCCGTTCAAGCAGTCCATCGAATGTTTTTATTGTTATTTTGAATAACTGTTTAGTGTTTATTACAAATACAGCATTTAATGAGGATGTATATTTTTAATAATTTTTATAGGTTTACGTTGCTGAGGCCGATGGGGTACCAGAGTACAATGGTACTATAACGTCAGAGAAAAGACTGGTAGCGGTCAAGTTTCTGTGTCACGACGCTTCGCCCAAGGAGAGGTATATCATGTATGACGTACTTTTATAGCAGTTTTACTCTGTCCTGTCTACACTTTTCAATCTTCTTGCTTATTTTGAATTATTATATTTGAATATTTAGTGCAAACGACGTCTATCTTGGATTTTTCATCATCGCCAATACATTTTTAGATATTATAAAAAAAATAATTGGATAATTTCAAAGATTGCTGTAATCACTACACGAACCAAGCGTATACGAGGGCGGCACTGAAAATTTCGGGAATCAAGGAAGTGACACAACATTACTATTTAAAAATGTATTTATTGCTTTTCGAAGTATTCTCCGCGAAATTTGACACATTTTTCCATACGATGGAACCAATCATTGCAGCAACCATTCCATTCGGAAGTTGGGGTCTCCAAAATGGCCGTTTTGTAGGCGTCCACAGCTTCTTCAGGTGATGAAAATCTCTGTCCACGCAATTTATTATTTATTTTAGGGAAAGTATAGAAATCATTAGGGCTTAGGTCGGGGCTGTACGGCGGATGGTCTAATAATTCTATGTTTTCTTGCTCCAAAAACTCTTGTTCTGTGTGCGGTATGAGAACTCGCATTGTCGTGATGGAGGATGATGTGGCGGTTGCAGTTCTCTTTACGGAGTTCAGAAACAACCTATGGCAAACAAATGCTAGCATACCATTCTGCATTAACCGTTCTTTGTCCCTCAAGAGGAATAGTCGTAACATGGCCGGTTTTGGAGACAAACGTGGCCACCATTTTTTTTGCAACACTCCGTGAACGAACAAGTTTTGTTGGCTTTAACTCATTTTCGAACACCCAAACTCGTGACTGGTTTTTTGTTTCGGGTTCGTACGCGTATATCCAGGATTCGTCACCTGATACGATGTTGTATACAGCATTTGAGGATCCTGCGTGGAAATTTTCGAGAGTTACGACGCACCAAGTAACGCGAGCCGCTTTTTGCTCTTCACAGAGTGAATGCGGTATCCATCGGGAAAACAACTTTTTTACACCTAATTGTTCATGCAAGATTATTTGTATTTGACTCATGCCAATGTCTAAAGTTGCCTGAATTTCGCGGTATGTCACATGTCGATCTTCCTCAATCAGCTTACGCACAGCATCAACGTTTTCTTGGGTGACTGCAGTTTTTGGACGACCTTGACGGGGATCATCACTGAGCTTAACACGTCCACGTTGAAATTCAGCAAACCAACGATAAATTGTGGTTTTGGATGGGGCTTCATCACCAAATGCAGAAATCATCCGGTCAACACACTGTTTTTGTGTTAAACCACTTCGAAAGTCATAATAAATCATCGCTCTTGAATTTTCTCGAGTCAATTCCATTTTCTCAACGACTAAACAAGTTTGACAAAACCTTGTGACAAGACCGAGAATCTTTTTTTAAATAAATAAATGGTATTCAATTTTAAAAAACCAAGCACTTTTCATTTAAAAAGATTTTAATATGACAGGAACAGTGGAAATATTCCATTCCCGATACTTTTAGTGCAGCCTATGTATCACTCTGTGTTCAGTCTGGACGATTTAAATGACAGTGACAGTGGTCTTCTGGACAGTTTTCCTCGTACGGCCTCTCTGTGGAATCATTTACCTGCAATTCCCTTGGTGTTGCAGTTATTTATGAGCGGCGGTAGTCACTTAGCATTAGGTGAGCCACATGCTCGTTTGCCCTCCCTTCTATATAAAAAAAAGAATATACATTTCATATTACAAGAGAAACGTCCTATGTATATCTTCTTCTATAAATATTTTTTACATGTTTTATAGTTTTAATGTGCTCGCATTTATTTATTTGTTTCTGTACTTAGGGAGGAGTTCGAACGTGACGTGCGCATACTAGCGGCATTATCATCGCCCCATTTAGCGCGGGTGCTGGGCGCCTGCCGATCGCCCCCACTCGCGGTTGTTCTGGAGTATTTGGAGTTGGGTGACTTGTGTGCATTCCTAAGGACCGCACCTCCACAATCGACGTCCACTTTGTTACACCTTGCGACGCAAATTGCAGCCGGGATGCAGTACCTGGAGTCACTGAACTTCGTGCACAGGGATTTGGCAGCCAGGTGAGATAGTATTTTTAATAAACTAATTTATTTACTTACACTTATTGCTACTATAATTTGTAATGTGAAAGGCAAATGTGTAAAGCATAATTACTGCTGAGTCATTCGGTCTTTGTCTTCAGGCAATCTTGATTAGAGTTGAGAAATTGATGTGTGTAACCTATAAATAAAATACCATAGTACAGACAGACACCAATTTTACTATGGTATTTGCACGCTAAAAAGGCATGAATAACCATCTTTAATATTTTTGTTTGTCGTCTGTCTGTTCGAAATAGCTGCACAGATTGCGTAAAAATTTCACGAACTTGATATCAATGCCAGGAGTGATCTATGTTTTATTTTAAAATAAAAAAAAACTGGATTGTTTTTAGAAAATCGACAAACTGATAAAATAAACGGTAGATGTTAAATCTAAATGACACCACTTTAATAGTTCCCACCCAGATAAGGCCTGGGTGCGGTCGCTAGGAATAAAAAAAATTTTTAACTTCAGGGTTAACTAGATAACATGTATATTATTATCAAACTAGAAAATAATATTGCTCTATACGTTTATTGGTAAAAGGTGTTTAATTGAATCTAAAATTGTAATTGTTTTATAATCAACTGAGGTTATTAAAATACTTTTATACATTTAACAATTCTTATTTGCTTAGTCATTACTTTACACTTATCTTTCAGATGTTTTCCTTATTACCTAGAAATCCACCCATCTAAAAGTAAAATGATAAAGTTTGGCATTAGCTCAAAAAATAAATATGTTACGTATTGTGCCAATATATTTCGCTACTAGTTATTTGTTTATCTTTTTGCTTGATTAACATGATTAATTGAAAAATGAATGTCTATTTCAGAAATTGTTTGATCGGTAAAGGCTACCAGATCAAGATAAGCGACTTCGGCACGGACAACGAGGCGTACTCGTGCGACTACTACAAGGTGGATGGCAGGATACCACTCCCGCTACGCTGGGCTGCGTGGGAGTCGGTGCTCTGTGGACAGTACACCACTAAGAGCGACGTGTGGGCGTTTGCTGTCACACTGCACGAAATATTCACACAGTGCAGACGGAGGCCGTATGAACATCTCACCGAAACAGAGGTAACATTTTAATAGAAATAATTTTGCCATTGCATAAGATCACTAGGTAATATTTTTAATATAACAAGGTCTAACTTAATCACTATTTACCTTTTTTTATAGAATAAGGAGAGATAAACGAGCATACATACAGTCCACTTGATGGTAAGTGTACGCTGTGGCCCATAGACCTCTACATTTATCCTGGATTAAGAATCAAAATGCAGATACTTTGTCACCCCTGAGGACTGAGATGGAAAGCCTCATTTCCAGTAATTTGCAGGTCTTCGGTTCTCTATACTCACCAATACGTACGTTTCGTAGCAGCGTATAAACGCTGGTATTCTGTGACAGTCCTACCTCGGTCGAGCCGACCCATTCGTGCTACAACCATAATATAGCTGCAACGTGGCTCTACCACGTAAAATTTACGCTTACTGAATTACAATCAAGTGATAATTTTGTTAAAGCAATTATAACTGAATTTATGGTAACACAACACATTTAAGTGTCATATAAAGTTAGATTTAAAAAAAAACTGCAATGAAGGTGCATTTTCTATCTTTTATTGGAAGAAATAGTATAGTGTGTGTGGTAATACCATTACTGTTGCATTCTATCAAAATACCACTGCTGAATGTAGGCCTCGCTTATAGATTTGACGATATTTGCCGTATGGTAGTATTTGCCATATTTGCCACGCTAGGCAAGCGGGTTAGCAACTGCAGTTTTTCTTAATCCAGCTGTTATCAGGAAGATGCTGCTGAGCTCCCGTTTTATTTCCCCTTAGCCTTATGATACCCACGGCATGATATAGGGTAGTGGATATTCGTACACTGTCACTACACGTTTTATACTCTACCAAACCTAAGAAATACCCTTTGACAGTTGTCACATTTATTGGACTAGGCATTCCAACTGAAAAATCGGTTCTTGAAGAGAAATCGATTTCGATCCGTTACAGTTGGTAATCATTTATAGTTTTATATAGATAGCATTTTAATTAATTATTTTAAAATAGTTCAAATGACTATACTACCATTGTACAAGTCGGCACGTTCCAAACTTACTCTAGACTAGGATTGACAGAAGACAGATTGACGTTTCGAGCACTTTGCAGCACCCATGGTCACAGGGACAGGTGTTCGACGTTCCAATGTCATAGTTAAGATTTGGTTATTAAGTTTTTACCATCAGTTGTAATATAACTCTGCAAGATGCAGGAGTGTATAAGCTTGTGAATGTGGTCTCTCTTACATAGGACAAACTAAAAAACCAATAAAACCTTTACGTTAAAGAACACGTAGCTGATGTGAAGAATCGACACTCCTGGAACTTAGCAGTCTGTGAACACGTAACAGGATCGCCCCCTCACTACATTAGATTTGATAGACCACACACCTAAATAACACCAATTTCTTGATTCGCGGGGCTATTGAAATCAAAGAACATCCTAATTTCAATAGAGAAGATGGCTGGGTGCTACCATCTGCTTGGGATCGCGAGCAGGTTAAACGATTGGTCAGTGTGCAAATGCGTTCCTGACACTCGGTCTTCTTGCATTACCATTCACTAGCCCAGTCACTGGGCCAACGTATACAAGAGTCATTACAGTAGCTCGATCGAAATGACTTTAGGGCTAGACTGAAAACCAGTGTTGTCGTTGACACTTGTTTAATTCTATCGCACATATTTTTTATCTGATTGCTTAGTTGCCTGAATGGACGTGTTTCCTTTCTGTTGATAATCGTCAAATATATATATATATCGTTATGTAAATAATCTGTTCAATATGTAGGTGCTAGAGAATCTGTCGCACTTGCAAGCAGACGACGGCATATTCGAGTGTATCGATCGCCCGCCGGGCTGTCCCCGCGATTTGTACGAGCTTATGTGCGAATGTTGGCGACGCGACGAATTGGAGAGGCCTGCCTTCACGGAGATTCACCTGTTTCTACAAAGGAAGAGCCTCAACTACTCGTCTACGTGATCCCGGCACAGCGCATGCCCTGTTTACCCGGGCATGGGTTATTAACGATCAATCCGGGGCAACAGTTGAGACTACTGCGAGCGCTGTCATTGCTTCAACCAGGACAACGTTGATTATCAAGTGACAAGGTTTTGATTTGAAAGAGGCAGCTGTTGGGAGAAATTTTATATGTATAGACTTAGGGATGCAACCTTGTTTAATTTAATTTGGACGCACTTCGCGTATTCCTCTTGGTGACTGAAAAATCCACCTTAAAGTAATGTAATAAGTCAAATTTAATGAACGCAAGTCTACAAAATATAAATTTTCTCAACAAACACTACAGATGTGACTTTAACGGCATTTATTTTTAGAATTTGGAAAATAAGGTTTATATGTTATTATACATATATTTTAATAAAACTGACACCCAATAATCCTAGTCCCAAATCCAATAAGTTGAAGGATTCCACAATCCCAAAGTAATATGTATGTATTTTTTATAAGTGACGTGATTCAAACTATGAAAGGTTCAATATATTTTATAAAGTATTCCATTGATCCAAATAATAATGTATTTTTGTACAATTCGTTGTAGGCATTGTTACATATCAGTGTTAACATAAGCTTTATAATCCTAGTCAAAAGGTATAATCTTTTTTTTTAATAATTTTAGTGATTCATATCTACGATACGTCATTAAAGTCACATCAAATACGAATGATTAATACTTGATGAAATTGTTTATAGAACGAACTAAAGCAATCACAGCGTGAATTCTAAATAAGAGGGCCTCAACTTTGCTCCGGACCACTGCTGCGCCAAAATTATTTATCGTACACACCACTCAACGGGCGCAACAAACCGTACTTAAATATAATCGACGTGAAAATGTTATTGTAAGGATTTTTGTAAAGTGTAAATCTATAAAATATACTACTGAATAGTAATACAACATTCGATGAAAACTCCTCTGTGAATAATATTTAGTTATAATTATGTTTGATTTCACAATACAAAGTAGTCTGTTCTAATCAATTATATATTACTATAAGATTTTTTTTTAAATTAATATATTGACAAACGACTCACTTTAGGGTAAGGGCATCCACGACTTTTTCTGCCACCAGGGCGGCACCACTAGAGAGTGAGGTATAATATTTGACAGATTTCATAGCGGGGAAGTTAATTTGTTCGGAAAATGTAGAGGTTATTGTTTCTTTCTGTACTATTAGCTATATTTTATATTAATTAGATTAAAAATAAATAAACCGAACAACAGAAATTCATAAAAGTAGAACAATTAAAAAAAAATTAAAAATGTGCAAAAAATTAAAGAGCAAACCACTGAGGTATTGTTTTGTATATTAATATAATACACTAGAAACTGATAAGCTTTTATTAAAAACCAACTTCTCAATTAAATTACATTGTGTAACAAAAAACTTTACCTCAGTATCAACTAGCGACATCTAGTGAGCAGAAAATTATTAGCCGTCATTGCAGCCTAGAGACATATTGTGGAACATATTTCATAAAGCCACAGATCCTTATGAGATGCCTCACAGCCTATAAATATACTGGTTCTTTTATTCTTCAGACCGAAACGCATCACTAGGACAACAATATCGAGGCGTTTAGTGTGCCGTCTCATACAAATCTTGAGTCAAAAATATAGAAAAAAAAATTTGTAAAATAAAATATCACTTATGTCTTAAACGCTGTTGTTCGCAAAAAATCGGTTAAAAGTAAATATCATTTTTTTGCTTACAAGTTTTAATTCGGAACAATATCATGATATTCTCGTATATTTAATATCATCAATTTTGTATGCCAATTGCGTGTACCTAAAACGCGCTACCACTCTATTATTACACATCTAACATTATAACTGTTGTCACTTCTGCAACAGATGTTGTTTAATATACCTAATAATATACCTGTTAAATGCTACATGTTTAAATTTTATTGCATTTGTTTGTAAGAAAAACTCAATAAAAATAAAATACAGACCAAATAATACTATTCAAGGCGACGATACATGAAGTGGCGCCAATTATTCCATTGTCTGATTGACATCAGATCAGCAACTCATAAGTTTATTGTACCGGTTTATGCGTTAGCCGTGGAAAATAAAAAAAATTATTTAAGTTCCGTATCTGTTAATGTTATAGTAGTATAACAATTGTTCCATCCAATTTATACGAATGTAAACCATTATATTTGTAACGGTTCCAAACGAAAGTTAATTAAATCGTCGAACAAGTTTCTGTTTTAATAATTTGGTTTTGAATTATTTAAATATTTATAGCACTAAATTACAGTGTCTACATAATGATTGTTTACATTTGTATAAAATTGGAACAGGCTGTATGCTTCATCGTTCATAACTGTTCGCAATAAAAGTTTCAATTATATACATGGGTATATGTGACAGTATTAATATTTTATGTGTTAAAAAGGAATATAATATAGAAGATATATAATATGGTTTTATATACAAGATGTGGAATTAGTCAATTCAATTTATTAGTATATGAATGCAATAGTAGTTACAATGTTTGGTAGTACAGAATAAAATAAAAACATTTAATGTAATTACTTTTTTACTTGTTTAACAGTAGTATCGTGTAAGATTTTCTCATATTTTGAGTAAATCAATTTAAATGTAGTAATGATGTTAAATTTAGGCGCACACACCATAGCGGATCTGTAAGTCTTTTCACTGTAGCGAAAATTATTTTGTAAAGTATGCTCTATGTAGAGACGATACTCAAGCAAAATTGATTTTACTGTCTTTTGGATTGAATAGCCAGTATAATAAAAGTCTGTAAGGCATTCTTTATGCGTCATGTTCGTCGTTCTGAGTTAAGTAGAAAGTTATTTAGCTATAAAAATACGGTTTATTATCGTTGTACAAGCATTTCAACTGTTCAAATTATCACTAGCTTGGTGTAGGTATATCTTTAATATATAAGTTTCGGTAGTAAAATCTGAATTATTGCCTGTATTTTCACGTCGATAACAGAAATATAATAAGCACTAAGTCTTCTACGTCGGTTTCTTCGGTATTTTCAGCGTTGATAGATTAAATTCGGAATGTTGCCTCCGTAAGGTTTATGTCGATGTGATAGCAACGAGTAGGGTTTTCGATTATGATCTACTCACCGTACCTGGCTTGCTGTAGCAGTTACGAAACTGATCTCCTTTACAGACTGATTTTTTCCAATTGAGTGAATGTTGAAGAAATGATGAACGATGAAAGCGTTAATACGGCTGTTGCGAGAGTTTGTACAAATTGAGTTCGACTTACGTACGTTGTGTAGTTAGAATTAGTGATGTTACGAGGCTGTCTTCGTGAGATTTGTTTAACTGGCAAAAATTGTTTTTAGAGGCTCGTCGATATAGTGACTGGATTAAATAGAATTGTTTTATTATATGGCATAACATTTGGATGTAGAAACGTTGAGCTTACCAGCTATCACAGGGTCCTGTGTGTTGCTATGTCATGTGAGATTGAGATCGAATAGATTGTAATGAACTTCTAATATATTATAACTGCGTAAATAACTTTCACGAGTGAGCTACGTTTAATAGACATAAGCGATCTGATCTTCCCACATTTCCCTACACCCGCATTCGTTATGATCTGTAGTAGGTAAAGTTACCATACTAGATACTTAAGTCGTTTATTTTCTTATATCACATTTCAATGGAAGCTTATATAATTGAGTATTAGTAAAAATCTTATTAGTGATAGTTGCATTTGAATCGAAAGAATTATTTAAAAAATATAATAATAAAGGTATATTAGAATTATATAATGTTAGTTGAGATTGGTCTATTTTCCGTAGTTTGCCGTGTTGGAGTTAGGTTTGGCAGGATATTTCGACAATATAACGCGCGAATAGATAAGTGTACCTCTACTATAAGCTGTCACACTGCACCGACACGACAACAACTCGACTCGATGTAATGCCTTGAATCTTGTGCTTTGTACTGTGTTATATATATATATATATATATATATATATATATATATATATATATAGACAGTTTAATAAAATATATAAAATGACAACTCATCGCATTACAAAATGACTTGTTCGCGTGACAATATGAGGTCTACATTCTAACGGCTTACTTTGATTCGATTTGATGCGGAGTCGTTCGAAACTAGTGCGACGGTCCTATCTCTGTTGCGGGTAGAACGTCTGGGCGATCAGACGCCGGGAGCCAGGACGTCAGCCAGGCCCGGATGGAAGCTTATTAGTATATATCACTAGATATTATTCTCTATGTCGTGGACCGAAACTAACGGCTTAATTTCATGAGCCTAATAATTTTAGCACTAAACTTAGATGTAAGCGAGCGACTCTAGTTTGCAACGTAGAATGTTTGATTCACTAGTGTACACAGACGGAACCAATGTGCTAGAGTTAACGAACACATAGAGGTCTAATTATTTTATAAGTAGGATGACTATAATAGTTGTAAGTAAGCGTTTACTTTTTACAAATCTCGCCTTATTTTTCTCGTTTAGCTACTGTCTAGCCTAGAGTCAAGAGTCAAGAGTCAAGAGGAGGTGTCGTTTCACAGAAGAATCTTGATTCCCTCTTGTTAATCTATCGTTAGTGAAAGTAATTATTGTTAGGGCACTAATAATAATCATGTACAATAAAACACCCTCTCTGCCTTAGTGATGCTATTCTTACCCCTAATGCTATGAACGAAATATCACGTAAGAATGAAATTATTATGTATCTTGTAAATACTAATTCTTATGGCTGATGTAAAATATTGAGCACTATGGAAAACTTAAATTCCTAACAATGGTCCAAACTTCACTCGCTTTTTATTTGTACTATACGATTATACAATTTCTATTTAGATAATGAAATAATAATTAGTCTAGAAATACGTCTTATGCTTTAATTTTATTTAATATATGTAAAACGTGTATTTGTCGAAATGCTTAATTTTCATAATCAAAGTTTTATGAAGGAAAAAGGTTGATACCAAATGCAGTATTTTTATTTTATATTCTACATCTTTGTACCCAAATAAAAAGCAATAATCTGATTGGACTGTACTTATTTAAAAAGCAACCCTTTATTTAATCCTAATATAGCTAATTCTTAAAAACTTGAAAATTAATATTCTTGGAGTGTACACTGTATTCATTCCAATAACACAATTTATATGTAAAAGAGCTAACATTGTGCATATTATAAATAAATTTGATTATATATCCAATTGTAATTTTACTTATTATGTACTACTAAGTACATCATATATTAAACGAATTTTAAACATAATTCCATAAATAATTTAACACAAATAACTAAAATATTTTTTATCTGAAATAAAACGAAACTGTAAATGGTTAAATATAGTACTTCTTTTGTTAAATGGTTTGAATGCGCCCTCTGTTTATAAACAATAGGTATTATCGATTAGGCGATTGTAACAACATCCTTTATAGTGGTAAACATTCATAAGAGAATTGGAGAGAAGTTAATCGGCTTGAACCATAGCTACTCTCGAAAATGAGACCTACCGTTGTAACCCTCGTGTGCCTGCTACAATACGCAATCTCCGTTAAAGTCAAAGTGGTCCTACATTCTGAGCAAGAGGACTCCAAAATGGAGGAAGAGGAATCCCCTCATACGGAGTCATGGGATCATAAAAAGACATTACTACCATTCCTAAAAAACTCGCGACAAAGAACGACTCTAGAAGAAAAGCCAGTAGATTATGAAGAAGATAAGATTACGACGGAAAAAGCCACACGACAGTTGCATCCTAACGAAATGATTTTTCCGTTGATCTATCGACAGAGTCATATAAACAGTATGTTTAAGTTCGGCGAAAACTGGTACACTTGGTCTACGGAGAAAAGAACTGATGGCTCGAAGGCAACCAACTATTATATTTGCTATGACGAACCGAAACATTGCGATGATGTTGGATGGGTGAGTGAAATTGAGATACAAAAACGCTATTAAATTTCATCCTCAAGATATACCTTTCAATATGTATTTGAGGCAAATATGCAACCCAAAACAAACAAATCTACTCACAGTAAAAATATTTATTTTCTAGGGTCAGGGTAATCATTTACAAAAAACGATTTGCAGCCATTTTGTTTTCTCGTTTCAAAAGCCTAAGGATAATAATGAACTATGGTATAAGACGACTAATAACACGCCATTTTAAGCAGGCCTTTCTTTAATTGGATCTTAAAATAAAATCTCAGATGCTTTTGTAGGCTTTTGCGAACTTAATCCTCAACAATGTTAGTATGTAATCCGTCTATTAGTATTAACTAACGACGAATGTTTTTTTTATTTATTTATAAAACAGGAACGCACAGACGGTGTGCCAAAGTGCGCATTCCAAATAGATTCGTTGTTGCCCGAAGATCGTGCCTGTATCAATAGCTTTGGAATAGAACCCCATGGAGCAGGAATATGTGATGGAGGAGAACAAATGAAGGTAAATTAAAAATAAACGTGCGAACATGTAAGTTAAACGAACTAAATAATAATTAGATAACCCTCGAAATATGAAAGAAATATTTGTAACTTGCATGCAATATCAATGAAATCTACGGAGTATGATACACAATAGACTTATCATTGATACAAAAATACTCGTACTAAAGTTGCATACAACTTTTAGGTCAATTGCAGACAGTAGGGAAAGAACTGGCAGTTAACTATTAGTAATTCTTTGGGTACCCCAATATTTATACATTTACAATATTGTGCTGCAAAAGCAAGGTTAGAAGTCAAATATTGATTTAAGTTCGTTTTACCTAGGCACGGGGGAAAAAATTAGACGCAGGCCAAATCCTTTTGTTCATCAACCCTTGCAGTCGATTGATGGATATGACCTGGCCTAACAAACCTACATTAAAAAGTCGATTGGCGATAGCATTACCATACGACGCCGCACCTTTGATATTCATTCCTTCGGCAGATTTGGGTACTTATGGTACCTTTCCATGCTTGCCAAGCCTTTGCAAATGTCTTCAAGCTCCAAGCGTCGACAAATCTCGTTTGGCGTTTGGAAGTCTTCATGCTTGTGAATGCGTCAGTGTGCTACGTACACCCAAGCATGGCGGACACCGAACTTGTGTCGACTATTGCGTTTGGTTTAACATACTTTTATTTAAAATACAAGCAAAGTAATACAAAAACAAGGAATTTTTTGGCTTTTAATTCTTTTACTGGGTTTCCCGTTAACTCTGCAAGACGACTCCAAGCATTTGCAACTTTCTTTTTATTTTTTATATTAACGTCTTTGGGGTTCCAGACAGACGATGTAAATTCCAAAAACGATAAACTCTCTTCGTTCGAGTAGCCACTCATTTTAAACAAAGAACTAAACATGCGCTCGTCGCGAAATTATAATTTCTACTAAACGCGCACCAACGTGTGAATGCGTTGCAAGCGCTTACCGCAAGCGCCCTTTGATCTGTGTCCAAAAACACACTAGACCGGATCGGGGACAAGCGTCCACAAGTTCACGCAAGCCAAGCCAAACGCCCTCTTTACACGCTTGTGCTTGTGAATGCTTGCCGAGACTTGACAAGCGTGTAAACCAGGCGTTACATCTTGCATATGACATGTCTACATCGCCATTTGTCGTAAGTAATAAGCCCCTAACGGTATAGATTATATTTACGTAGGTCACTCAATAAGTTTTGAGATGCTCGAAATTTAAAAATGGAACGCATCCGTGTTATGTTTCTACAAAGCAAATTTATTTAAAAATAGAACTTCGTAATCCAATTGCACAATATTAAAAAAAATTACTTTAACTTGTAACTTAGGGGACGGGAGATTTCTGCGTCGTTACCATACGGCTTGACTTAATGATCTACTTTGACTTAAATTTCTTTAAGAAAACTGCTGGCTTTACATATTAATAAGAAAAATGTATAGGTCAGTGAAATGGTACGAGCTTGCGGCCCGCGGATCCGCTCTTTGTGGCGCTTTTACCGCGTGGGCCGACGCCCTGCCAACGCAGCCAAACCCGCAGACGTCAACTCACTCATTTGTGAAGACGAAGAAGAATGCTACATCACGATAGAATATCGGGTAAGTCATAAAAATGCAATGATGTATAACGCCAAGTTAAATAAATGGAACTCCCTTGTCATTTTAAAAATCGTAGCGAATGGAATAACAATCAAAATTAAAAGTAAGAGGTCTGGCGAGACATTTACGATCTCTCAATGAAACTCATCGAAATCGATGTCAATTTAAGAAATACTTAGTCACTATCTGTTCACTAAATGACGGGAAATAGAGACAGCTATATATTTTTTTAATTGATACTTAATTTACTATAATTATAATTATAGTAAATTAAGTATCAATCAAAGTATCAGGTATACCTCAAAACTTGAAAACGAGACTGTACACCCAGTGCGTGTTGCCAGTGATGACATACGGAACTGAGACGTGGTCCTTCACTGCTGGCCGGATGAGGAAGCTCAAGGTCGCTCAGCGAGCTATGGGGAGGGCTATGCTCGGAGTTTCTCTGCGTGATAAACTCAGAAATGAGGATATCCGCAGTAGAACTAGAGTGATCGATATAGCCCAACGGATTAGTAAGCTGAAGTGGCAATGGGCCGGCCATATAGCTCGAAGAACCGACAACCGATGGGGAAGAAAGGTTCTCGAGTGGCAGCCTCGTACCGGCAGGCGAAGTGTAGGGCGTCCCCCCACTAGATGGAGTGACGACCTGGTAAGACAAGCAGGAAGTCGATGGATGCAGGTGGCTCAGGACCGTGCTTTGTGGCATTCTTTGGGGGAGGCCTATGTTCAGCAGTGGACTTGTGAAGGGCTGTAATGATGATGATGATGAATTATAATTGATACTTATTTCATATATACGTGATAGAGCCAGGTTGCAGGTGTATTATGGTTGTAGCACGAATGGGCCGGCTCGACCGGGGTAGGACCACGTTCTCACAGAATACCAGCATAAAATAGCAGCTTAGTGCTGCAGTTGTTCGTATGGTGAGTATAGAGTACCGGGCTTTTTTTACTGGAAACGAGGCAATCCATCTGTCCTCAGGGTGACAACGCATCTGCATTTCGATTCTCAATTGGGTATAAATGGACAAGTGATATCTATGTTCTAAAGCATCCCCTTACCATCAGGTGGACTGTGTGCTCGTATTACTTACTTATTCTACTTCACTTATTCTATATAAAAAAGTATGCGATAATGATTATACGTAAGTTCGTTCAAAAGTGGGTTTTAACATATCATCTCGTGTTCCTCTATTTCCTCCACCTAAACTTGATCGACTTTTTTCAAGAACTATATAAGAATAGTCTGTATGTTTCATCTATATATTTTATGTTAACACTGTATAACTGAGCAATTTGATATAGATTAGATATAGATTGTATTTATTATAAAAAATATTTGGTTTAGTGTCATTATTCAAAGAGAAAACAGAGAATACGTTTGTATATAGCCTCGTAGAATTTAGTTACATAATTTGGAACATGTTAAAATGAATATTTTTTTGCATTTATTAAAAGTAGATTATAATTACAGATACACCATGATAGAATCACATTTTCACTGCATGAGCCCACGCGAGGGCAAACTTTCAAAAGCGCTCTAAAACGTGAAATTCCAGTTGAGGATGAAAATAAAGGAACTCCAGTTACTGAAACACATGCGCACACAGTGCATAAAGGAAAGAAAGCGCTGAAAGTAAGAGAAGAGGATCAAAATCAAGGAGGAAAAAGGTTCCACACGCGGCCAAAAACTAAAACATCAGAAGGCAAGGGTGTCATTAAAGACCGCAACGATTCCGAATATACAAATCGAAGAGCGGTTAAAAACAAAATAAAAATCAGAGAAGATATATCTGAAGATGTATCGGAGTGAAATTTCTAACATTCAAAGACTAAATTAAAAGTTTTGATTATATTGAATACATTTTACTTATTTATTGTGTGCATGTAAGGTATAGTGCTATGGTTATAATTTGACAAATTAGTTATTTATTGTTTTTATAAAGAATTGTGAATTGCCCTAGCTCTACTTTACTGCACATGCTATGATGAATGTAAATAAAACCAATAAAATAAATAAAAGAAATTAATATAATCTTTATATTTTCGCTTAAAAAGAATGTATTCCTATTTATGTTTTTTAAACTTCATCTTCGGCTGTTTGAGTACTTTCTCATTTTCGTTATAGAACTTTTTATAATTCACATTTTTGTAGTTGAATCGTGTTACATTACTTTTTATTTCAGATTTGTTCTTCATTTTGTTTTGCTGGTTGTTCTTGGGTTTGTTTTCAGTTTTGTCCTCTTTCGTAGCTTCCGCTACAGAATCCTTGCGCTCTCGCTTATCGGAAGATATTTTCCTTTTGCGTTGAACAGTTTTTTGAATCACATTCTCGTCATTATCGACCTCGGTCGCTGCATCGGGTTTGTCCGTTTCAGATTTTTCTTCGGCCTCAACAAGAGCCTTCGCTTCTTGGAGTTTTATTAGTACTTCTTTCTTGATCAGCTCATTGCCTTTACCAATGGCTGCAATTTTCGCTTCTTTGTCTTTAAACTCCTTAAGCTCCTCCATCTGAAAAATAAAACATAGTTCTATCAATTTATGAACTTGGTTCTACACTTCTAGAACAGTTGATCGGCAGATGATTACCTGAGCAAGTGTTCGGTACTTTCTGTACCTATCAAATGGTGGAATAAATAATTTGGCGTCGACATTTAAGTTGGATACCTGAAATAAATCAGAGTTTCGTATTTTTACTTTTTAATATACCTTTTATTACACGATAAAACTAATATCCCCAAATAATACAAAGCCATCATAGACGTTTATACTTACTATGTTGCCCGTCTCACTATCAGATGTCGGCTTAAAAGCGTTAATGTCGGGTTGAAAGTCGATGTAATTTTCAATGCACTCTGCCGCTTGATCTAAATTTATCGGTTGATCCTCACTGCAACAATGAAATGATGTAATTTTATTAATTATCACATTGGGGGCACTACAAATGGAATATGACTTGCTATATCTTAAAAGATACGGAATGTATAAAATATTTAAACAGTAACCGGAAAATCGGAGTCTCATTGGCGGGTTGATTCTGCTACTATTTTTGCAAAATCATGTTTGTTTTTTTCATTTGGTTGTGTTGTGTTGTAATTTCCTTGAGTCTTTTACACTATAGTGCATACATTACATCGGAACGAGCTCCAATATAGCACACTATAATTATGGCACTACAATAGCTCCTGCGCAGTCAGTACTATTCCAGGGTTCGAAGGTTGTCATGGAAAAATCGGTCAGAAGAATAATTCAATAAATTGAAAGTTGATTGATGTAAAGCAAGTAGCATGTATGAGCACCCAGTTTGTGCAGTAAATTTTTATATTTAAAAGTAAGTTTTGCGAAAACAACTTTCCTTTTTATGAGATACTGGCCCAGTTATTATTTATTTTGAAAATACTTGTAATAATAATATTTAAGAATGTTACAATTTTAAATTTTCCTCAACATTTTTATAAGCTTAATTGAAATATCGTGTTGTTTTGAAAAATGGATATCTGCATCAGGCACATTGGAGCACGATGACTTTTTACGATTTCAAGTGTTGCCTGAAACCGAAATAATCCATTAAGTGGCATTTATGGATAAAGGTTCTTCTAAGAACAACCATGTACTGCTGGTATTACAAATTTCAGTAAGGTCTACACACTTTGAAAAATGAAGAAAGAAGTGGTTGCCCCTTTAACGGCTGTTAGGGAAGAAAACATGCTAGGTATAGCCCGCTCGCCGACCACAAAGAATTCCGTACTTTTTTGTGCCTATTCCGAGTGGTAAAAAATATATATAATAATCAAAAAATATCTATAAAATAATGTTATAAATCCGTTTTTTTTAATTACACTCAAAAGATTTGTTGTCTGTGGAACGGTCAGATAAAAAATAAATAGAATTCAATCCGAATTAATCAATTATATATTTAATCCGAGATCTATCTAATTTGAATCTTATTTAATCGATATTACCAGTACATCATAGATACGGAATGGCGTTAAAACACTAAGCACGTATTAAACTATGCTTTATAACTTTGCGTTGAGAGTTCTATGAAAATATTTTTTAGTTTCGTAAAACTTTTTGAGGAACCCAAGTATAGTAAGTAGTTGCTGCGTTAGTGCTTGTCGTAACTTCTGAAATACTACTCAATGGGTTGAGGTGCTATATATAATATATTAGTTTTGTCGAGATTTCTAGTTTTGCTTGGATCCGAAAGGTGGCGCTGTAGTCAACTTAATTTTGGACATACATACATACATATAATCACGCCTCTTTCCCGTAGGGGTAGGCAGAGACCACTTCTTTCCACTTGCTACGATCCTTACATACTCGTTTTTCTTCGTCCACTTTCATTATTCCCTTCATACATGCTCTACGGTTTAGGGTACTCTTGACCTGGCCTTTTTCCAAGACGTCCCTGATTTGGTCTAGAAATGTCCGCCTAGGTCTACCCCTTGCAACACTTTCATTCACACTCGCCTTATACACTTTTTTCGTCAATCGTTCTCCATTCATTCCATCGACATGGCCAAACCATCTCAGCATACCTTTCTCAATTTTTGTCACTACATCTTCTTTCAGACCGCAACGTTTCCTTATCTCACTATTTCTTATCCTGTCACTCAGTTTAACTCCTATCATACTTCTTAATGCTCTCCTCTCAACTGCATTTATTCTGCTTTCATGTTTCTTCTGCCATACCCAACTTTCACTTCCGTACATGAGTGTCGGAACCAACACCCCCTCATGCACAGCCAAACGAGCCTTGTTAGACACCTTCCGATTGCTCATAAAGGAGTGCAAAGCTCCATTCACCATGTTTCCTGCATTCACTCTTCTTTCGATATCACTCTCACACTTTTCATCTCTTGTAAACTTTGAACCCAGATACACAAACTCTTTCACCTGTTCAATTTGTTCATCTTCAATCACAATATTGCAGTCTGTCACTGCCTCATCTTTTTCAAACACCATCACTTTCGTCTTCCTTACATTCATCTTCATTCCCTTTCTAACAAAAGCTCCACTCATAGCAGTTACCATCTCCTGCAACTCCTCGGCCGAAGACGCAAGTAATACTTGGTCATCAGCATAGAGAAAACATTTGACGAGTAACTCATTCATTCTCAACCCATTTTCATTCTCTTTTAAATCGTTTTGGAAAAAACTAACTTATTCACAATATAATAGTTTAGTTCCAAAAAAAAATGACAAAACCTGGTCGCAACAGGTGGCACTGTTTTCGAGTTATGAATACATTTTATATTTACACTATAAAAAGTCCGGAAAGAATTAGGAATGAAACTCCATAATCATCGTCACCACCTATGGGGAAGGTAGAGCAATGTTTGCCGAGCAGGCCAGTGTTTTATAAACATTCTACCAGTAGTGTTGCACGCATCATACGAGTTTGAAGTACACATTCATTTAATTGCTTAAACAGGCGAATTTTCAATTTTCAAAATTGAACTACTCAAAACAAAATAAGGCCCGTCATCATAAATTTTTATTTTTTGTCTTAGAATAACTCGAAAAAGAGGTAATGGTTACCAAAATAAAGCATTTGATTGTGTAGTTGACTTGTTTATTAGTCATTATCAATGTTTCGAGCGTTTTATTCAAGTCGGTAGGCAGAAAAAGTGAAGTGCTTGGAAAAAAAACATGAGATTGACCATTTTAATACCTATTTTCGATTATATTTCTGTGTAAGGAGATAAAAATAAATACGAACATATTTACAAAATAATAATAAAAAATACAAAGTATTAACATTCCGACAAGTAACAATAACAACAACAATTCAAGTAAACAATCTCAGATCGATATCGCTAATATTCACTTTACTTAGTTGTTGGTTTAACTTTAGTTAATCGTTTCACCATTTTCTTACCTTACTAACATCTTTTCTTGAGTGATTTAATACTGATCATGCTTTTATATCTTTATGTAATAATAGTGAAAAATAGCCTGTTACAGTGTAATAACAGTGAAAAATCACCTGTTACAGTGTAGATAATACATAATCTCACTTTTACTTATTCTACAATAATTCAGCTCCTGGTTTGACAAATATTGCCAGATTGCCAGCTACGAATTGTTTATATTATATATATATATATATATATATATATATATATATATATATATATATATATATATACGCTTCCAAATGGTCCTGGTTCTCGACGTCATATGGACATGGAAACCACAGCTGTAGCAGTTGCTCTGTTTCAAGAGGGAGAGTCTCAGAGATCTGTAGCAATACATGTCGGTGTATCACGAAGATCTATCCGAAAAGTGTGAGAGCGCTACGAGGGTGACACTGAAAATCTTTTCAAAATAGTGTCCATTTACATCAATTTATCGCCCGATGGAACCACTGAGAAAATTACTTTGCCCACTCGTCCTTAGGGGTCTAGGGGTCTCTTCGACGGAATTTTGAAACGCAGCCAGTGCTTCCTCGGCGTCCATAAAACGTTTTCCTCGAAGTTTTTCTTTTATTTTCAGAAATAAATAAGAATCGCAAGGTGCGAGGTCGGCTATAGGGCAGGTGAACCAATAATTCCACGTCTGATGTCGCCAAGTACTCGATTGTTTGCTTGACGGTGTGTGACGAGGCGTTGTCGTGGTAAAGGAGGATCCTACTGCGCGGTCGTTTCTCCCAAGACAAGTGGCAAACAATTGTTAGTGTACCACTCTGCAGTAACTGTTTTTTGATCCTCTAAAACAATTGTTGCGTAATGACCTGTCCTTCCGAAGAACGAGGCTACCATCTTTTTTCCCACGCTTCGACCTCTCTTCACTTTAGTTGGCAACTCCTCGGAAGGAAACACCAAGACAGCACAGACTGTCTCTTAGTTTCAGGATCGTAACAATAAATCCAGCTTTCGTCACCCGTAAGTATGTCGAACACAGCTTTTGAGTCATCTCCGTTATATCTTTGAACCATTTCACGACACCAATCAACACGACGGAATTTTTGGGCCTCTCTCAAATTATGAGGTATCCACCGGGCACAAAGTATGCTGACCGCTAAATGTTTATGGAGGATTTTGTGCACTTGAATCACACCGATGCCTAAACTTGTTCGAATCTGGTGATAAGTCACTCTTTTGTCAGTCTCTATCTCACGCCGCACAACACTGATGTTATCTTCAGTCGTCGCCGTAGAAGGCCGCCCTCACGCAGATCATCAGTGAAATTAGTGCGAGCACGTTTAAACTCATTAAACCAGTTGTAAACAGTGACACGAGATGGGGCTTCATCGTGAAAGGCCAATCGAAGTCTATCCATAAATTTTTTGTTGACTTAAATGAAATTGAAAGTCATAAAAAATCATTGTACGAAAATTTTCTCGCGTTAAATTCATGCTGACGTGACACAGACAATTTTCAATTTTCCGCCATATCGTTAACAAATGACAAATTAATAAAATACATAAACATTAATATTGGAAAAGAGTTCCATATTCCAAATTTGAACTTATTTTTTTATAATATCGTTTACAAGTGGCCAGTTCTAAAAACTTCCAGTGTCGTCCTCGTACCAGGAAACCGGGAGTGTGGCTAGGAGATCTGGAACAGGAAGAGGTAGAGCTACAACTGCTCATGAAGACCGCTTTATTAGGTTAACTGCACATCGGGAGCGTACTATAACCGCCCGGGCTTTACAAACCCGACTGCGGCAATCTACTGGTACACATGTCAGTGTCAGATCAAACCATTCGTAATCGACTCCACCAAGATGGCCAACGTTCCACAGTATGTGCTGTTCAACTGAAACTGACAAGGGTTCATTGTGTAGCTCGTTTAAGGTATGCTCGCGAACATTTGGATAACTGGAGCACGGTACTCTTCACAGATGAATGTAAAACCAAGTTTTGCAGTGATGACAAACGAATAAGTTTGTGGAGAAAACAAGGCGAACGATTTATAGAAACCGGCATTAATGGAACAGACCGTTTCGGGGGTCCAAGTGTTAAGGTGTGGGATGAGATGAGGGTTCTGTAACAGCTACCAGTTATGTTCGTTGAGCGAGTAATCCGACTTTATGTCATTCCATTCTGACAAAGAGTAGGTGCTGGTTTTGTGTTAATGCAAGATAATACTTGTCCACATATAGTCCGTATCACACAAAGAGCTCTTTCTGATGCCAGTATCACAGTTTTGCCATGGCTTGCCATGAGTCCCGACCTCAATCCCATTGAATATTTATGGGATCAACCGAAAAGAAGCCTAAAAAAGAACTACAGTCAGGTGAATAGTCGACAAGAACTCATAAACGCGCTAAGTCTGTTTGGAACGAATACCGTAAGAAAATGTTACCTAACTCATCGAAAGTATACTAGATAGGTTCAGAGAGTGCATACGACGTAGAGGTAGCTCCACTCGCTACTAAACATAACATTGCTCAAAAAATAATCACAAAAAAAAATAGTGATAAGTTTTTGTTTTTCGTTATTTTGCTGCAATTTCCCTAAAAAGTGAGTTATGTGTGTATTTTTAAACAAATAACTTTTAATATTAATTATATTTAAACAATTTCTTAATTCCTAGCCTGAACACATATGTCCATAAAAAACAGATAAACAAAACTTTTTGATGACAGCCTAAAAACGTGGTGGGCCCTATTTTGTTTTGAGTAGTTAATTAAACCTAATAAAATTACACTACTTACAATAAGGCTATACTGTTTTTGTAATCGTCGTATTGATATAATAACCATTAAAATGAAGTCTGTGGCAATATGGAGATCAGAATTTCAATTTCTCAAAATTCTTAACGTTACAAGAGCTCAAAGAAAAAGTCAAACATAAATACTTACATGCCTATACGTAACTTTAACCTACGTTTTGAACAATAGATTCCATTATACTGATAATGGAATCTATGTAGACTAGTCTTACTGCCCCAACAAAACAGTTCAGTGCTTATAAACCCTAGCAGACTCCTACGCATTCAGCCATCGATATCCTATACATTATACACATTAAAGCAAAGTACTGTAAAAATACAAGAGCATTGCAAGTTCTGTTTTTATAATACCTGAATTCTGGGTAATGTGTGAGGTCGTGCACGTTGTAAGAAATCAGTGGATGATGCGCGACGTTGACCATGCTGCTAATGCTCTGCGGCATTTGGAAGAGTTGTGGTTCCATCGGCAGCTCGCGGCACTGAAATACAAAATTATTTGTTACTAATCTATTGTAAACAAGATAACAAAACGATAAAGAGACAAATAACAAAACTGCGGTTGCCAAACCGCATGCCAGGCGTGGCAACCATAATAGTAAACACGATCTCAGTCCCCGGGGTCCCTGCTATTCCTGGCCACGGTAATGCAATAAATGTAACGTCTGTTAAACCGAAGTGGAGTTTACTTCGTGTATAGTTTATTTTAATCTTGTTTTCTATTTTCAACATTGTTTCGGTCTTTTTAGAGCATTACTCTTAAATTGTCTTTTATGCAGTCGGGTTTTTGATTTTTTAAATTATTTATTTTGTCAATAATGCATTTGTTCCATGGACACATGGTTTCTTCAGCAAACAATCGATCTTATTCGCCTTGAAATGTGGCTTGATGTTGTGTAGTGCTAAATAGCTGTAAAAGCATAAGAATCAATTCAATAGCATCATATTGGGAGTGATATGATCGCAGTCTTATAACTTTATGCCCGTGCTCTTCTGCTTATTTATTAGTAACGAACAAAGGTTTACGTGGTTTATTTTTACTGATTGTGTTAGCTCTGCTTTCAATACTTTCATATGCGCTTCCACTCCTTTGTGTTGCACCCATGCTACTAAATCTGTTTTCTTGTTCGCTTGGATTGGCGCTTTGTCGATTTGGACAGAATGGTACGGGGAGTTGTCCATTATTATAATACTATTTGCAGAACTACCGCTCATGAACAACTGTCACACCAGAAGATTGCCAATGTTTGCCAATTCTGAGTACTTTACCGACACGATCCTGCACTTGTATCACTGGTAAAAGGCGCCCACCCTATTATAACTCACTTTCAAAATATTCGTGTCATTTCAGTTTAAATTACGACTATCACAGCTAAGTCCTCTTTTCGACATTATGATCACTTGTTTAATCAGAGTCTAGTATAAAACTTGCCAAGGTCCCAGAAGCCCTGACGCCCATAAGAGCTTCGGAAGAAGCACTTTTTACCAAACCTAATCCTCCTCCATCCTCTAAGGCCTCCTTCTTAGACTGTATTGGCTCTGCCCATCTATGAGCCCAGTTAATCGACCCCGACGGAAACTGCTGACGGTAGCTAATCAGCTAGTACCCAGAAATCCTCGTAAGGTGGAATAATGGAATCCATTATTTTAGGTAACAAGGAGATGATAGCCATAAGTTGGCCCGATCAGGGTGGTGTCCAGAGAAAGGAGTGATTTGCGTATTGAACACTATATGAAACGCACATTCGGCATGGAGCACTCATAAAGCTGGCTAGTCGAAATTCGCCTTGTCATCGAGTGAGTTGAACCCAAAAAAAGACTTATAAACCTGAATTTTCAGTTCTTTGAGCTTTTCTTAGGATGACTGTAGTTCTATTAGACATCCTTAGCGAGGGATAATAGTGCTTCAGCAATAACTCTTGAAAGACCTGGAGGCGGATTTTTTTTAAGGACGCTAGTGTTTATATCCAATGATGTGCAATCCCGGGGAGTCATCAGCTCAGCCCTATAACACTACTGCTTGCGTGATGTAATTTTAAAGGACCAACTAAGGCTTCTGATCAGCACCAAGGCACCACAGATGATGGAATAAAAAGTTCTATTCGCTGAAATAAATCATAAGGACATTATTTGCAACAACGTTAGGATCATGCGGCAAGTAGCAAATCCGCCTCCATGGGTAGGATGCAAAAAAGACCGCATCCTTATCCCGATGCGTCGACCGTAGTGCCATACAAGACGGCATCATGCAGAACGTAAATGCAATGTGAGCGGGAGCGGCACCGGTTCGAAGATGTTCGACAGAGAACGATAGTGAATCGAAGATATCCGGCCGGATGAGAGATCAACAGAAGAACTAACGGGGAATACGTCAGAAATCAGTGGGCGATGTAACTACTTGTGTCGGACCATGACGAGGCAAAGTCGTAAACAGATCTCCCTATATAATCGGTTGTACGACGATCACGATCTTCGCAGATGGAATCTGTAAACATTTGGATGTGACCTATAAAGGTACCCGTAGACGCGGGGATGGTCAACGCTATCTGTGCACAGCTAAGAACATAAATCCTTTCTTACGTATACGCAAACTTGTCCAGTATCTTAGGCATAGTTGTCTTGGCCAACAGTTGCACATATCCGAAACGTCTTCGGTTTTGTTTTTCAAAATCAGAACCGCGACCGTCCTTATCAGCTCTTCTTGCAAATAAGAGTGTCTCATACATAGCGTGAACAAGAGCTTCAGCGGTCTAGTTAAGTGCGAGCTAGCGTGCTGAAAGTGCTCGATGCTAAGGCAACTGTGACCAGGTGACTTTCCGTCAGTCATGAGATTTATCAAACAATGATGTCCTTAACTGTGATGCGATCGAACACATGATTTGGTATACCACCATAATTCGGTTGTTTGGTTGGTGATGAACTTCAGCATCAACTTCAACAGGCGACTGTAAAGGAGAATGAAACCAGAACTGACTCAAAAAAAGATTGGCTGTCTTCCCCGGCTCATTCTCACCTCAACGCTCACCGAGATACGCTTCCAAAATCCAAGTAAAAACAAGGACAGCTTCGCCGTATCCTGATGTCATTTAATAGAACTAAGAAAACATTGCTACCGAGTGGCTCTTCAGTAATATTTTTTTCCGTGTTTTTAATATTTTCTAACCAGAGAAAGAAATTGTAATATTGTGAATACAAGAGGTAAAACTTATTCGTCTTTATTTTCTTTGTGGTACGGATAACGTCAATAGTTTCCAAACGCTTGTCAATTTTTGACACGTTATAGGTAACAAATTCTAAAAAATAAAGTAAAGAAAAATATACAATAATATATAGAGAATATAAGTAACACATTTGGATAAAGGCCGCATCCTGTTTCCGAGAGGGTTATATTTATGGGGTAATTCACATGCTCTCGATGTAATTTTATCTTTCTATTTCTTACAAACTGCTATAATTTAAAAATGTTTTAATTCAAATCTAGAATGATGAATGAATTGAATGAGTATCTAGAATGGTGGTCTAGGCGAAACAATATATTTAACATTAGTTTGAAATTCTTACAATATATTCTTTACATATTCTTTACATTCCGCTACTACACAGTGGAATGTAAAAATTATAATAAGGAGTGTCGTCTTACATCGTCACTACATATTATAATTACTACAAATGGGTGTCGCAAGAGGCAACAGAAGGAAACAAACTAGGAGACGGGCAGCAGCGTCTTCTTAGTAACAACTAAAAATAAAAAACTGCAGTTGCCAATCCGTTTGCCAAGTGCGGCAACTATGGCAAATATCCTCCCTATAGGGCAATCTATGGGGTAGGCCAATGTTTAGCAGTGAACTTTAATATGCTGTAACGGTAACGGTATTGTTTACATTTATAAAATACGGGATTTGACAGATTTACATAGCTTTCGATTAAAAGTGTGTATTATGTTTGTGCTATTTGCAAAAATATTTGATATATAACTCAATATATCAAATACTTTGCCGCACAGCGACTACAGATACGTGAATACGAACGAAATGCTACAACTTCACCCACCGAGAGCAGCATTCTGTGTATGGCGATGAGGTTTTGCTTGACGAATGGCGGCATAGGGCTGCAGCACGCATTAACACCTTGCACTTCGCGGGGAAGTGCCTCAGCGAGCGATAGCAGCATGTGGTTCGGTAAAAGGTAACTGCAATAATTAATACATTATTGGTTTTTCTATAGGTTACGTACAAACCTCTCAAATGACAAAGGCAATGTTGGTTTAAGCACTTTCTCTTAGTAGAACGTATTTAATTTTACTGTTTTTTTTTTTAATTTGAGAATCCATCACACCATTTTGTTCAGTGGATGATGTAAGAGGTAACTGCGGGAAATGTCAGAAATACCTTATGGCTTCAGATAGATGGATAAATAGCCATCTCGTTTACGCCAGGCGTAAAATATTCAGATGAGCGATTGGAATCAGTGTCAAAGGTGCTCGATTTGTTGTACTGAGATCATCAATTAATCTGCCAAGCACAATGATTAAGGCAAGTACTACCTACAACAGAACAAGCTTTCTACTTTTACAGGCTGATAAAGGAGAAGAATTTAATTCCAACATATGCAATAATACATGTTCAATTGCTTTAAATTGGAATGGCGTTATTAGATTCATCATCATTATCATCATTACAGCCCTTCACAAATCCACTGCTGAACATAGGCCCAAGGAAAGCTACAAAGTACGGTCCTGAGACACCTGCAGCCATCGCTTCCTGCATATCTTACCAGGTCATCATCACTCTAGATCGTTATTAGGTCACAAGTATAAAATTTAAAAGAATGTAAAAACATTTGGAGAAGGACAAAGATCAAATCAATGAAAACTAAGATTTTTTCAAATCTTTTTAAAACATTTTAAAAATATTTAATGGGATTCTTACGAACCGCAAACCCCACGTAACAGTTACTCAGAGAAAATAATAAAAGGATGAATCAATTACAATGTGTTTAGTTATATTATTATTATGATTAAATCAATTTTATAACACGGGTGTACTCACGTGGTGCTTTCGTCCAGAACCCTCGCTTGTGAGTCGCGCCATTTATAAAGTAATTTGAGTGCAGCCATTTGGCGTGAGTTGAACGATTTCTTGGAGCGCACGTAGAGACCCAGATGACTGTTATCGTGGACCACTTCTTTGTTGTATGTCTGCGAAAATTATATGGTGTTATAGGTATGATCTTCACACAAATATGCACATGAAGTGGGGCAACGACGCAAAAAGAGTGGGAAGAAAAGATTTGAATGCATGCCGCACGCTATAACTTACAGGATATATTAGCACGCACTCAAAAATTACAATAACGATTTCATGGTTTTTTTTCTATGGATGAGGCCTTTAATACTTTCAGGGACTGATAAGTACTATAAACGCAAGCATTTGTAAATTTGAGGATAACTGCGAATATCCAGCCATCCTGCTAGCGACGGAAACGTCAATGTGCGTCGTTAATTCGCACGCCTTTCAAATTGTATATTGCATATGTAAATATATATAGGTTAATAAATAATCGGCAATCCCGATATATCGATATTGGATCGGTATCTTTACTTCCCTAATTTTTCGCTTTCAACCTAGTTGATGAAGACGTTGGTCAAGGAGCTTATGGCCCATGATCAGCTGCTGTGGTTTTTCATTTTCATTTAAAGCCATATTTACGTTTTATTGTACAATATATTACAACCAGCATATTTCAATAACAAGTCATGTGCAAGTCTTGTAGTCTAATTTAGAAAAGCACGCCATTAAAGTAGAGACGATAGTATGAAAATGTACGTAAGGTCAGTCAATAACAGCAAATCGCAAAAATAATAATAATACAAAGTTTGTTATCCCCAATAGAAGAAGCACCATAGACCATTCCCTTCATTGCCTATTTATAAGATATTATATGGAATCTTAGAAACTTATAAAATCACCCATATAATCAGTGTGACATTGCTATGTTACAATTTAGTTTATTCCATACTATGTGTTACATGTGATGCATAAGACAGTAGTAATTCGTTGAAAAAAAAACACTGACCACTCCACAAATCTGCCGACTCTGTTCGAAGACAGATAACAATAGATGTGGCTGACCCGATGCTGCTTCCAACAGTTCATTCTTCATCCTTCGCCAGATGTACAACAGGTAGTGCGTATCCATACGAGCATATTTCACCAGCTCGTCTGGTAAAGGTCGAATGCGCCAGTCCGCAAGTTGGTATCTAAAACATCATTCTAAGTTTAGTTTTTTTTTAAAGAGCACTAATAATATTTTACGAGTTGTCTGATTATAAAAACATATAATTCATTAATATACACGGTTGCTTTTAATAGCAAAGAATATACATAGGATTAAACGGTTGCAGGCATGCAGGTATGTAAGATTAGGAAATAATCTCTTATAATCATAACTTAAAGTCAAAAAGAAAATAAGAAAACAATGCTGAAGCTACCGATGTGATAAATAATAGATTTTTTTAGATTCTTGCTTCCCAGTTCTTTATTGCATGTTGAAAAATGTCTTGAAATTAATTTTTTTGACTTAATGAATTTGAGTCTTCACAACTGGGTTTTTCAATTTAACTAACTTATTTGGCATAACATCCCCTATGTTTGAAATATTATGGTAGAAAACAAAATTAAATGAAGGTCCTAAGTTCTGTAATGTTTTCACGCACCATTTTTGTGCAATTACTATCGATGTTCTAGAGAAGAGCTCCGGTGCTAAAATCATCAAATAAATGTAAAAAATCTCTTTTCTTGAAGATCCTTAAATCGTATCGCTCCGGAAAAATCGTTGGTGGTAGTCCATTCCATAAGAAAGTTGTGAGAGGAGGAAAACTTTTTGTAAATCGCACAGTGGTGGACCGCCAATCATCCAGATGGTATGGTTTTGTCGCGATGTGCGAAAGTGCAATTGAGCTGCTGGATTCGAGCCGCTCTGCGCTGGATGCAATCAAATGGAAGGAGCTGGCACTGGGGAGCCCCGGTCCAGAGATGGGAATAGTATTTTACATGTGAAGTCGAACCTGAGGCTGTCCCTGTTATTAGGAAGACATTGCTGCCTATATCCTTGTATTTTTCTCTTGGTCGCCTCTTACGACTTCCACGAAACAGTATGTGATAGTGGATATTCTGCCATTAAGTTTTTAATTATTCGATCCGAAAACAAGAAAAATTAAATAGAAATAGTTTTACGGCTCCAAGGCTTTAATAATTGTCACTTAGGAATATATCTTTTTTACACGCGCTGAATATAAGTAGAACCATTTTGTTTTCACGGTAAAAGAGACCTGCAATATCTGAAAAAATGCTGCATACTTCCAGAATTTAATGGAGGAGATCAAAGCTCGTATAGTCACCGATGGAAACAGATATATTTACGCATGCAGAGCACAAGTACCAAGTCTAAAATCACTTGTAGTTACATGTAGCCCCCACGACAATACGAGTAATTAGAGTTAAGTTTACAATAAAAAGCAGTACGAGGGCTGCACTAAAAGTATCGGGAATGGAATATTTCCACTGTTCCTGTCGAATTAAATTTTTTTTAATGGAAAAGTCCTTGGTTTTAAAAATCTAACACCATTTATTTACTTTAAAAAAAATTCTCGGTCTTGTCGTAAGGTTTGGTCAAACTTGTTTAGTCGTTGAGAAAATGGAAATGACTCGAGAAAATTCAAGAGCGATGATTTATTATGACTTTCGAAGTGGTTTAACACAAAAACAGTGTGTTGACCGGATGATTTCTGCATTTGGTGATGAAGCCCCATCCAAAACCACAATTTATCGCTGGTTTGCTGAATTTCAACATGGACGTGTCAAGCTCAGTGATGATGCCCGTCAAGGTCGTCCAAAAACTGCAGTCACCCAAGAAAACGTTGATGCTGTGCGTAAGTTGATTGAGCAAGATCGACATGTGACATACCGAGGCAACTTTAGACATTGGCATGAGTTATGGATACCGCATTCGCTCTGTGAAAAGCAAAAAGAGTTACTTGGTGCGTCAGAACTCTCGAAAGATTCCACGCAGGATCCTCAAATGCTGTATACAACATCGTATCAGGTGACGAATCCTGGATATACGCGTACGAACCCGAAACAAAAAACCAGTCACGAGTTTGGGTGTTCGAAAATGAGTTAAAGCCAACAAAAATTGTTCGTTCACTGAGTGTTGCAAAAAAATGGTGGCGACGTTTGTCTCCAAAACCGGCCATGTTACGACTATTCCTCTTGAGGGACAAAGAACGGTTAATGCAGAATGGTATGCTAGCATTTGTTTGCTACAGGTCGTTTCTGAACTCCGTAAAGAGAACTGCAACCGCCGCATCATCCTCCATCACGACAATACGAGTTCTCACACCGCACACAGAACAAAAGAGATTTTAGAGCAAGAAAACATAGAATTATTAGAACATCCACCGTACAGCCCCGACCTAAGCCCTAATGATTTCGATACTTTCCCTAAAATAAAGAATAAATTGCGTGGACATAGATTTTCATCACCTGAAGAAGCTGTAGACGCCTACAAAACGGCCATTTTGGAGACCCCAACTTCCAAATGGAATGGTTGCTTCAATGATTGGTTCCATCGTATGGAAAAATGTGTCAAATTTCGCGGAGAATACTTCGAAAAGCAATAAATATATTTTTAAATAGTGACGTTGTGTCACTTCCTTGATTCCCGAAATTTTCAGTGCCGCCCTCGTACCATTAAAGTTTTAAATTGAGCAACATGTCCCTTCATTTAACACCTTCCAACATAACATGACGACACTGCCAGGCGGTGCGCTGCGACAAAGCACGCGCACCGCCGGCCCAGTTACGAGGGGCACACTGAAATGATCGGCAATAACAAAAACCACATGCACGCTATAGCTAAATTGAATTTTATTGTTTTTCGAAGTATTGTCCGTTAAACTTAATACATTTTTCCATTCGTGCAAACCAAACATTCAAACAGTAATTCCAGTCTGAAGTTGATATTGACAAAATGGCTGATTTGTACGCTTTCACAACTGCTTCGGGGTCTTCAAACCGTTGACCGCGTAATATATCTTTTATTCTAGGGAATGTAAAGAATTCGTTTGGGCTCAGGTCAGGACTGTACGGAGGATGGCTCATCAGCTCAACGTTTTCCTGCTTCAAAAAATCATTTGTCTTCCGAGCCGTATGGGAGAGCAACATGTCCCTTTTTCGAGACAAACGTAGCGACCATTTTCTTTGACGCGCTGCAGGAGCGAACCACTTTCGTTGGTTTGACCTCGTCTTCGAAGACCCAAACTGCTGACTGATGTTTTCTTTCAGTTTCGTATGAATAAATCCATGATTCGTCACCTGAGACGATATTATAAACGGCATTTGACTTCCCTCCGTTGAAGCGTTGCAGAGTATTCCGGCACCAATCTACACGAGCCACCTTTTGCTCTTCGGACAAATTGTGGGGAACCCAGCGGGAAACTAGCTTTCTTACAAACAGCTCATTATGTAATATCGACTGAATTGCAGTCATTCCGATACTGATAACAGCCCGGATCTGCTCGTATGTCACATGACGGTCATCTAATATACGAGGGTGGATTGAAAAGTACTCGGCCTAACACAGATCCATTCAATTCTAAAAATCAAATCTAGCCACATTATTTAGTTCAGTTCAGACTAGTTCATTGTGAAGTTCGAAACGTGTGCGATAATTAGTTGTGATTTTATAAATTTATTAACAAAGTAATCGGACATAATTTCCGCGAATGGAGCAAATCGAGCAGCGTGCCGTCATTAAGTACCTCCATAAGAAGGGGCTATCATCAAAAGCCATCCATGATGACATGGTCAGTACATTAGGCGGTTGTGCTCTGTCATATTCATCCGTCAAAAAATGGATAGCAGAATTTAAGCGTGGTAGAGAGAGTGTGAAAGATGAACCCCGCTCTGGAAGGCCTTCGACGTCAACTACTGACGAAAATATTAAAAAAGTACTTGATTTAATAATGGGAGACCGAAGATTAAAAATTAAAGAGATAGCCGAGATTATAGGCATCTCTTATGAACGAACTCAAAACATCATTGTCAACGAGTTGGGTTTCCACAAGGTGTCTGCGAGGTGGGTTTCGCGACTGCTTTCAGTTGAACAAAAAAGGACGCGATTGACTATTTCACGCGACTGTTTGGAGTTATTTGAAGCCGATGCAGATGATTTTTTGAATCGTTTTGTTACTATGGACGAAACATGGGTTCGTTACTGTACACCGGAAACAAAACAACAATCAAAACAGTGGAGAAGACCTGGTTCACCACCCCCTAAAAAGGCTAAGTCGATTTTGTCGGCAAATAAGGTGATGGCTTCAGTATTCTGGGACTCGAAAGGTGTGATTATGATTGATTATTTTGAAAGGGGTCAGAATATAAACTCTGATTACTACTGCACCTTACTACGTCGTTTACGAGAGGAAATAAAAGAAAAACGTCGAGGAATGCTCAGAAGAAAAGTCCTGTTTCATCAAGATAACGCCCGTGTTCACACGTCAGTACAGTCAATGGCTGAAATTCACAACTGTGGCTTTGAACTGTTACCGCATCCGCCGTATTCACCTGATCTGGCACCATCAGACTTCTTTCTGTTCCCTAACCTAAAAAAGCACTTGGGAGGTCAAAGATTGTCGACAAACGACGAGGTGAAAGCAGTTGTAGACGCATATTTTGACTCTAAGGAAGAATCATTTTTTTTCAACGGTCTAAATGCTTGGAAGGGGAGGTGGCAAAAGTGTATTGAACTTGATGGTGATTATGTAGAAAAATAAAAATATAACTGATTTAGTATTTGTTTATTTTCTTGGTTAGGCCGAGTACTTTTCGATCCACCCTCGTAATAGTTCGCACAGCTGCGATGTTTTCAGGCGTGACCGCTGTTCTTGGTCGACCTGCAGAAGAAACAGTGCTAAGCGACACACGATCGCGTCGGGACTCCGCATACCAGCGGTATATTGTTGTTTGACTCGAAGCTTCAACATCATAAATCGAAACAAATTCGCTGAGACATTTATCTTGAGATAAGCCGCGACGAAAATTGTGATAAATTATGGCACGGAAATGTTCACGCGTGAGCTCCATTTCTGTTAACGACGTGTCAACTTTAAACCAACATAGTTTTTGTTTTTAAACATTTTTTTAATTGTTTGAATGTCATTAAGATTCTAAGAGGCCAGTATTGAAATTCTAAAAAAGGTTTTATTGTAACTCAATCCGAAATATTATATTCCCGATCATCACACATTTCAGTGTGCCCTAGTAAAAGGTGGGAAGTAAAATATAAATGCTAGTGAATTAAATAATGAAGACATTGGTGAAATGATTGACAAAAAATTAAATAAATATGAATACAAGAAGAGTCCGATAATAACTTTATAGAAGCTGACTGAAAATTAAAAAAGTATAATGTATATTAAATAATATAATGTAAATGTATAATAGTAGTCTGTAGGCAACTAAGAAAGATTTTTTTAATATTATAATGACCAAAGACTAAAATTAAAGAAACGGCAGAGCAGACAAGGAAAGAAGCGGTTGTATTCTTGCGAGCTTCCTTCAGAAGAACAATATGAAAATTGAGCCAAAAAGAACAAAGAAGAAATTAAGAGGTAACTTTGCACCTGTGCGATTTTTAATCAGAAGATTCCAGGTTCGAATCCTGGCAGCGTAGCCATGTAATGTAGTAAAGGTGTTAAATGAAAAGGAGACGTGTTGCTCAGTTCGAGGCTTTAATTACATTGTTTTTTATTCTAAACTTGACTCTAATTATGCCTATTGTCGTGAGGTCTAAACGTCACTACAACTATCTGCATGTAACTTGGGATGCCGACGCATTTTTTGAAAGGAGTTTTAAAACAATTTTTGGACTTAAGTGAGAAAATGATGGCACATATCAAAAAAGGGTGAATAATGAACTTAAGCCACTGCCTCATTAAGAAACAATCGTGAAGTTTTGCAAGTCACAAAAGCCTTAGATAGGCTGGCTACTTGAAATAATAGATAGCACTAGAGCTGCTAAAGCCATCTCCAAATGAATTTCACAACAGAAAAGATCTAGAAAAAATACCCGGAAGCGGTGGAAGAATTGTGTCGAGGAATATCTGAGGAGTATAGGCAAGAAAACATCCTGAAGAAAGGAGATCAGAGACAGCAAAATGGAAGAACATAGTTGAGTAGGCCAAGGTTACAAAGGGTTGTAACGCCGCAAGATGATGACGGTGATAACAATGTCTCTATCACGTAAGTTCTGGTTTTCCTCTTGGAGCAAGGTAATCAGACCGGAGAGCGGCCAATGCTCCGTATGGTAGTGCATAACTCGGTGCGTTTAGTTTATGGCGCGACGACAGCACCGCCACATCACTCCCTGCTCAGACCGGATGTCGATAGTGCAGTCTGGTTGCCGGTGCGTCCTTAATAGCGGTGTATAATGCGTGCCGTACTACATCTTACTCACCGGCATCACTTGCAAGTGATGCCGGTGAGTAAGATGGGCCGGAGCATGTTCCAGAAGTTTGCATTATAGATCTGCAGTTGCGGTTGTCGTTGCGGTTGCGGTTGCTTGCGGTGTATTTGATTAAGTACTACAGCTGCTCAATTGACCTGCACGGTCAATATATATATTGAGATGTCTTTTGGATGCTTTCAAGGAAATAGTCCTTTTTCTTCAATTTTGAAGACTGGCAGTCCAGTAAAGTAGCTATTACAATTGTCAGTTAGGTTTGTAATTAGAAATTGAGTATCGACTAATGCCGCTGATCTGAACCTTAAGGCGACGTTTATCGAGCATTTTATTTGTCTACTTAAAGTTTCTACTGTTTTTGAAGTGTGAGCATATCAATGAGAGCTAATAATTTTACGCTCACCAGATGTCGCTAGTTGTTGTTGTTATTTCTGGTGGGAGGCTGATCTTCTACAATTCAGAGGCTCAGCTGGGAGTTAGTTACCGCCAGCTTGGCAAAAATACCGCCAAATGACACAAGTCGTGAACGGTATTATAATAGGTGAAACTCTTTTTGAGAGTAATGATCTGGACAGGTGGACAGCTGATGATCATAAGAAACGGTTGCGGCGCGACTGTTTCTTGGTACCTGGTTATCGAAACTAGAGGGATCTGAAGCAATGTTGCCCCATTGGAAGCCCAATTAATGTGCAAGCCACTCGTGAAAATCTGCTGTATCATCTTACGAAAAAACCTGGAATAGCTCCACGATGGCCTTTGGCGCCTGGAGAAAAGGCCTGGTGCCGATTTCCAGGAGAATGATCATCGATGCTGTGACTCTGTTTACGTCCTTAGGTTGTGTGTGGTGTCTCGTTCAACAAGAGTTCTCTCAATCTATTCACTCCAGCACTTAAATAATAAAGAAGGGAAGTTTTTACAGCGGTTGAATTCCCTCTTCATCAAAGCGCGCTTTAGAAATATCCACTGCACTGTAATCACAACACAGTTCAACATCACCTTGAGAATGACAAGCCGCACTTACTCTTCTTTTCAGAGACGCAAATGCATCAGATGTCCTCTTATTGCTGTATACCTTGGCTAGCCTGGGTATTCACTAGAGTATAATTTCCACCAGCGCACCGGAGTCGGTGTATACTTCCGCAATGACATTTGCTGTAAGCGTCTCTAACACTGAAGGATTTCTTTCTTTGCGATTTGAGTATTGATAGACATTAGAATGGACAAAATTATTTAAAATTGTGTCTACCAACCGCACAGCGGTGATCATGAGACAACTAGGCACATTTAAGAAGCCTGAACACCTGAGTGAGATCTCTAATAGGTTACCCAAAGGAGTCAATTTTATAATTATATATAAAATAATATAAAAAAACATCAGTACTCTATGGCACAGCTGATTTTAATGGGATACCATAATGTCTGCCATCAGGATTGGCTTTTCATAAACTAGAAAAGCGACCATGCTGGGACAAGTGTGGAATTTTTCTTTTTCTTTTTTATTTGTCGCGGGGTCTCTCCTTGTCGATATCGACGGTTCACGACGCACTCAAATCAAGTGGTTTGCTTCGTTTTTCGTTTTGCACACAGCAAAGGAGTGACAAAATCTACCAGCTTCTGCCCTACCGTCCGATTACAATCTGGGCGTCTTGATCCCAAAAGTAAATAGGTTTTTGTTACGCTACGACATTGCAATTTATCGTCTAGTTCTAGATGGTAACAGCCTGCCTGCGTTTCCGCCTGGCGTTAAGTGGTTGTAAAGCCAGACTTTACAAGAAAAATATACGGAATATTTTTTCAAGAAATCATTCGTCGTTTAGGCGGTGACTAACCGGTGATGATCGCCGTTCTGTAGGTCAGTACTAGTTTGACACTGAAAGTTTATAAATTATCAAAATGACAATGCCAATGAATTTAAAAAGATAACTTGAAGAAGAATATCGAAATCCTTTGTTGCCATCCCGCACAGTGGTTTACTTTTATAGCCTACAAAGGCAAATAAGGTAGTATAAATCAAGGTAAAATATAGTTTACTCATTCTTAGAAGGTCCTCCATTAGACAAAAGTTATGCAGACTATTGTAGTAACAATTGTTTGCTAGTTATCTTGGAAAATGTTTCCCAAAGCCACATGAGTAAAGAAACGGAACAGAGACAAAGCTTCATACAACTGAGCTATGATAGCTAGTAGTGTACAAGCTTGAGGCACATGTGAGCATCTGGCGGCTGGTCACGTAGAGAGAGAAACCAGTATATACCGGCGCAGCCAGTGTTCAAGCTCAGGGTGTACACTTTGTCGTGTTTAATTTTGTTTCATGTTTTGATTTAATAATAGAAATGAGTAAAGAATAATGTTATGTAATAATAGAAACACAAGAACTACCGACCGATTTCCCTTCTGAGCCGCGTCTACGTGCTGTTTCCGAGAGTCATTACTAATCGTCTCGCACGCAGACTCGACGACTTCCAGCCTCCCGAAAAAACCGGTTTCCGAAAAGGCTTTAGTACCATAGACCATATAGACACCCTTCGGCAAATTGTACAGAAGACAGAAGAGTACAATCTGCCCCTTTGCCTTGCGTATGTGGACTATGAGAAAACCTTTAGATTCCGTCGAAATTTGGGCGGTGCTACAGTCCCTTCAGCGGTGCCAAGTTGACTATCGGTATATCGAAGTGCTGATGTGTTTGTACAGTAGGACTACGATGGCTATCCGAGTACAGAACCAGAGTACGAAATCTATACATCACTCACCTTCGATTTGCCGACGATATAATCCTTATGGCAGAATCGCTGGAGGACCTAAGCACTACGCTCAATGACCTCAATAGTTCTCCCAACGGATAGGTCTTAATATGGACATGAACAAAAGAAAGATCATGTTTAATGTCCATGTCACACTTATGCCGGTAGTTGTTGGGAGCACTAAACTCGAAGTTGTTGACGAGTATGTTTATCTGGGACAAATAGTCCGACTAGGTAAGTCCAACTTCGACCGAGAGATCAATCGACGGATTCAACTCGGTTGGGCGGCGTTCAGGAAATTACGGCACATCTTCTCGTCAGGTATATGGGGCATGATTGTCACAATTATTGTATTTGTATATTTATTTATTGTATATGTAATTATTGTATATATATTTATAGACCATAACAGAGTGGTGAAAAAAAGTAAGTTGTTCTATTTCTACTTGTTCTATTCTGTGTATGTTAACTGTACACCGAAATAGATCAAGATAAATTTATGGAGCATCGGCGTTCGGCGATCATGTAGACGCGCGCACGATCATGTCCGAACTTCCTTTGATGTTTGTCCGAAAAACCGACACAGCGGTAAAGAAAATATACACTACGCGAAAAGAAACGACACTTAAGCATGTGTGCACGTAAAATCGCTTGCGGCTATGTGTGGGTGTCCGGATGTGCGTGGCGCCTTGAGAGGCGCGCGGGGAGTGTAACGGGCCGAGGGCTAGTATAGTAGTTCGCGTCTCGTCTCTCTAATCTCACGCACCGTACGCAAGCACAGACTGACTACACTTTATGCAAAAATAATGCTTACGCTTCCCATTGGATTTTCTAAAAAAAATTATACATACGTCTACGAGTTTTTGCAATTGTTAGAAATAATAATAAAACATATAAGAGTAAGTAATTTTTAAAGGGTAGTAGGTAATACTGAGTATTGAAATACTAAGTGTTGGTTAATTATTTAAGATTACCATTAACTGTCGTGCATATTTTGTTTTGTCGGAAATTTTAATATTCCCCATCTGTAAAGATATTTAATAAAAGTAGATTTAAAATTGAACGTCTTTCACTACCTAAATACTTAAGTTTATATAACATACTAGCTGGCCAGGCAGACGTTTCCTTTCCGACGACCCTTCCTATGAAATAATCCTTAAATTCGCAATAAAAATATATTGAAGGTCACTTATCGGGATAAAATGACCCTATCTCTCAAGTTGGACTAAACTTCACACAGTGTGCAAAATTTCATTGAAATCAGTTCAATAATTTAGGAGTTCATCACGGACAAACAATGTGACACGTAATTTTTATATATAAAGATGTATCTACTATGTTTCTCCTTTGGCACAAGTCTATTATATTCCATTTCGGTTCGGTATCAACCCCACCGGTTACCGCTCCGGCTTAAGGTACCGGCGCTTGAACTCTCACGTACAGAAGTGTGCAGCGGCCATTACGCTCGATCATCACCGATCATGGGCAATTATAGGCGATTATGCCATCTACACGATCGTGATCACTAGTATACGTCCATCATGGCCGATAGTGTATAGGCCCCATATGATTTTACAACTCTCTCACTCTCTCTCTCTCTCTCCCTCTCCCTCTCTCTCTCTCTCCCTCTCTCTCTCTCTCTCCCTCACTCTCTCTCTTCCTCTCTCTCTCTCTCTCTCTCTCTCTGTGGTCATCTCTAGCAGAAAGTATTGTCTTTCGTCTTAAATAAAGTTTTGTTAAATTGTTTAGAAAATAATAATATTTTCATTTAATAATAACAGATCCTAAAGAAAACAAGGGTGTAATGAGGCAGGTGTTCGAGGATGGTTTCACATGCATTTTTACGCGAAAGATAATCGCGTGGATTAAGCTGTTGCACCACTGCCAATTTGTATGGATAAAATTTCAATTACTCATGAAGAATTAGCCTAACTGTGCGGTTAGGAATTCCATTGATGATGATGATGAGAGAGAGAGAGAGAGAGAGAGAGAGAGAGAGAGAGAGAAAGTTAAGTTGGTTCTGGAAGGTCCATTATGTTTATTCTTCACGCTACTAGTACCCCATAGATTTCCGATCAGGCACACGACCTGCAGGCCCGATTTTGATTTTTTTTCTGAATGCACGCTTAGTTGCGATGACCGAACAGCCGACGGTAAAGTAGGTCTCCACGGTTAACGCGCGCTCCTCCTACGTCCACTGAATGATTGACACTAAATATCGCGCCATATCCCACCCCTCTCAAGAGTAACAGTCGCTTTGTGGCGCGTGTTTCAAATAAGTGACCCTGCTAAAACATGTAAAAATTTTGCACGCGCTTTAGAAGCTTTGCCTTTATTCCGTTTCTTTACTCATGTGCCAAATCTACGAAGATATATTTAGAGGTATTTACTCAACAATTGCTAAACACGCAGCAACCGTGTTCAAAAAGGCGTGCCAAATATTGCTAAACAGTAGTAGCTCTCCTTGTAGTTCGACCGATTGCTACAATGCGTAATATACAAAAATTAGATAAATAAGCTACTATTCCTCAGTTTACTTTAGATCAATTTTTATTTTCTTAAAATTTCCAATGTCACTAATTATTATTGGTCTGGTAGCTTTCCTTGACTTCAAAATATAAAGATTGTGCACTGTGGCAACATTTGGCCAAAAAGCAAAGAGTAAACCATCTTGTCGATGTCAATGTGCTTCGTCGTGCGATTGAGTGCGTGTGCTTGCGGAGTGCTACTGTTTCTTTTAACTTTCGATAATTCTCTCTGTTACGCAGTTGTTTCCTGTTACATGTTCCATTTTTATAGGGGAAAGCAGCAGTGATGATGATGATGACAATGTTGACTACTTAGACAGTGATGCGGAGACGAGCGGAATTGAAGTGCTAGTTTCCGATTAAACTTTCATGGTTCTTTTGTATTTATTTGTAAATAAATATTATTTCAAAAATATCTGTTTTGCTCACCCTACCTAACTGGTTTAAATTGACAGCTATGACATCACAATATGTGCGCCAGGTCAGTCCTATTCTTATTTGAATCGCATGAAATGGCAACTCCAAAAACGTATCAATAGAATTAACTCCAACTTCAAATGTAGGTAAATAATTACTCATATGCAAGAATGAAGATATTCTAACTTTTCTTGCATTTGTGTTTGTTGGTAATTTATATGAGTCGTGTTACATTATTATAAAGTACAATTATGTAACTCGACCCACAGTTGTAGTTACAAATGTCAAAATCGACACGATATCAAGATATATATACATTCTCACCTCTTATCGGCATCTACTTGGCAATATCGCATAAGCAGGCTCTTGAGTGACAACCCTGATATTTTTAACACTTTAGCCGCTTGGTGCGTATCGAATAGTCCTACTATGTAGACGCCAAAGTCTCTTTGCAACCAAAGAACATCCATTTCGGCGCCATGGAAAACCTAAAGGGCAAATCATGATTATATATATAATCATTTATAAATTTATTAAGATTATTTACGTTTATTATATTAGACTATGTTACAAGTTTAAGATTCATTTCTTTGTTTTTGAAAGTATTTCTTGAGATGACTTGCAAATTAATTTAGTTAACAAACATTTTATTGTTTAACAAAATTTATAAGGTTTTTTTTTTTTTATAAATAGATTATCCAAAAAACGATATAAAATTAATTAGTAAAACTAAAATATATGACAAAAGTGCGTAAGACATACTCACTTTCACTTTTTTCGGGTCAGTGAAGGATAAGTTTAACTTGTGAATGTGTTCACGCACTGCTAGCGCGTCGATAATAAAGTCGCCTTCGCTCGTCGAAATTTGTATCAGACATGTGATGCCTGGAAGAGTCAATTTTCTATATTAAGTAATGAGTCACTAAGCCCTAAAAAGTTCATATATTAATTTATATTTTAAAAGTCTTATTCAGTTCGTGTAATAAACAAGATTTACGCATAGCCTAGTAATTACGTTTTAATAATAACTAAAAATGTATATTACAAGCTTAAAACTGACTAAAGTTTACTGAAAATAACCTTCCCCTCCCATTTTTATATTTGATGATGCAATATATAAATATTACATAGCCTACGTCACTCCTACAATTAATAATTTGTCGTTAGACGAATCTAACCTTACGACGACACCTCATATGTTAAAATCCATCAAGTCGTTTAGGATAACAAGCGTTTCGAAGAAATAGACATACAATCAGACATATATACTCTCAAAAACATTACACTCCACACTCCTGGGGCAGTCAGAAATTGTCAGAGCTGAAAGAAATTGGAAGAATAGGTTTATAATAAACTATTGGTGTCGCGCCTTTGCTGGACGATCGAGCTAATCAACAGAGTGATAACTGTAGCTCGGACTGATTATATAACTATGAAATCATTCCCATGTTCACTCCTGATCCTCCGAATCCAGACTGATTTTAATTTTATTTAAAACAATACCTGAAAGAATGGCTATATCTGTAAGGTATAGTGTATATTTATATAAATTCTCTTTTCTTTTTTTAATTAAAATTAACCTATGAAAAATAAAACATAGGGATATAGTACCGCTAGATATAGGTTGTATCGTATAAAAATATATGCTCTAATATCACACGAAGAAAACAGAGGATTACGTTTGTATGGACAAAACCCCACCTGAGATATACTCTTAAGACAACGTGGGATTAATCATCAACCTTAATTACTATTTGCAGTCTTCGTCGGTTCAGTTACTTTTTGAATATGGTACTTTTGAAGTTGCAAAAAAACTAAACAAAACCCATCTTTAACCATTGTTAATTAACTCTGTGTCTCACAACTGAGTCAAAAGTGGGCTATATAAACTTGAAGAAAGAAAAAAAATTATACAAACACCAACACACATGTTACAAAAGATGTTATACGAGGGCGACACTGAAACTTTTTAAAACTGACCACTTGTAAAGGAATAAAAAAATAAGCTAAATTTTGAAAATGGAACTCTATCAATATTATTGTGTATGTATTTTATTAATTTGTCATTTGTTTAAGATTTGCCGGCAAATCTTAAACAAATGACATAAATTTAATGCGAGAAAATTTTCGTACAATGATTTTTTACGACTTTCGATGTCATTTAAGTCAACAAGAAAGTTATGATAGACTTCGATTGGCCTTTCACGATGGAGCCCTATCTCGTGCCACTGTTTACAACTGGTTTAATAAGTTTAAACGTGGTCGCACTAATCTCACCGATGATCTGCGTGATGGACGGCCTTTTACGGCGACGACTGAAGATAACATCAGTGTTGTGTGACAAAAGAGTGACTTATCAGCAGATTCAGACAAGCTTTTAGGCATCGGTATGAGTCAAGTGCACAAAATCCTCCATGCACATTTAGCGGTCAGCAAGCTTTGGGCCCGGTGGATACCTTATAATTTGACAGAGGCCCAAAAAATCCGTCGTGTTGATTGGTGTCGCGAAATGGTTCAAAGATTTAACGGAGGTATCTCAAATATTGTGTTCGACATACTTACGTGTGACGAAAGCTGGATTTATTGTTATGATCCTGAAACTAAGAACTAAAGTGAAGAGAGGTCGAAGCGTGGGAAAAAAGATGGTGGCCTCGTTCTTCGGAAGAACAGGTCATTAGGCAATATTGTTTTAGAGGATCGAAAAACAGTTACTGCAGAGTGGTACACGATCAACTGTTTGCCACTTGTCTTGGAAAAAGTTCGGGAAAAATGACCTCGCAGTAGGATCCTCCTTCACCACGAAAACGCCTCGTCGCACACCGCCAAGCAAACAATCGACTACTTGACGACGTTAGACGTGGAATTACTGGGTCACCCTACAGGCCCAACCTCGCACCTTGAGATTTTTATTTATTTCCTAAAATAAAAGAAAACTTCGAGGAAAACGTTTTATGGACGCCGAGGAAGCAGTGGCTGCGTTTTAAAATGCCGCTGAAGAGACATCTAAGGACGTGTGGCAAAGTGCTTTTCTCAGTGGTTCTATGGGATGCAGCGATGTATTGATGTAAATTGACACTATTTTGAAAAGATATAATAAAACTAATAATTTGCTATTTTGTTCAGTTTTTGATTTTATAAGAACTTTCAGTGTCATCTTCGTACCTACACTAAACAACTTATAACTACAGATTAAAGAAAACTATTCGAAGTTCGGGAAATTACGACACATCTTCTCGTCAGGTATACCTCAAAACTTGAAAACGAGAGTGTACAACCAGTGCGTGTAACCAGTGATGACTTATGGATCTGAGATGTGGTCCTTTATTGCTGGCCGTATGAGGAAATTCAAGGTCGCTCAGCGAGCTATGGAGAGGGCTATGCTCGGGGTTTCTTTGCGTGATAAACTTACAAATGAGGATATCCGCGGTTGAACCAGATTGACCGACACAGCCCAATGGATTAGTAAGCTGAAGTAGCAATAGACCGGCCATGTAGCTCGAAGAACCGACAACCGATGAGGAAAAAAGGTTCTCGAGTGGCAGCCTCGCACAGTAGGCGAAGTGTAGGGCGACCCCCCACTAGATGGAGTGAAGACCTGTTAAGACATGCAGGAGGTCGATGGATGCAGGTGGCTTGGGACCGTGCTTTGTGGCATTCCTTGGGGGATGCCTATGATCAGCAGTGGACTTGTGAAGGGCTGTAATGATGAAAAGAAAACTAAATCCTAGAATAAAATTTAAAGCAATTCAATCAAAGCTTTATTATACATATGTGCTAGTTTGGTATAAAAGGACTACACTCAGCATAATTTCATGATATCCTCGAAGATGGTTTTCAGTGCGCTGGTTTTATATAGTTTGCGTCGTTTTATATCGACTATATTCATCGGTCTGAAAAGTAACAAATATCTATATATCGCGTTACTCTGTTTTTTTTTTAAATTTCGGGTATTCACTCCCCTCCCGTAATAAAAATGTCCTCCAGACCGAACTTTAGTTACGGAAGCCAGCCACAATGAAGACTAACCATTTGCGCGGGACACGATTATTATGCAAGAGTGTGTGCGCAAGTACAAGTGCACTCTCTATTCTCTCACTCTCACAGACCGACGAGACATCAATCCGACACGAGTGGCGAGGGATCAGACAAAGGGCCAACGACTTAATTTTTCTTTATAACTCATGGTGTTGATAGAAAATTTCTAAGTCTGTGCTGCTAATTAAAATAATTTGATATAAAACCCCGTATAACTGATTCTGATCCGATCCGAGATTCTAACCAGGTATCGTATGATCACCAGTTGCACTTGCGACCACTATACTAACGAGACAATCAATCGTGCTCCCCTATGTCTGCATTGACACTTAGTTGCAATAAAATACTGTACAGTTGATAATAGCCGGACGTCGTCAGTTAGCTATGCAAAGTAATACTTGTCGACATCAATTGCTTGGTGCTATATTTGTATTTGTATTTTTTTTTTTTGCTGAGCAAATACAAAGAGAAGGACACTATTATTTTCTATTTTTAACTTAATAAAATGGCATTCATTTATGATATACTTAGAATATAAATATGTGGCGTTGTAATAACATCCACTACCCCATATCATCCCGTGATTGTCGTAAGAGGCGACAAAGAAACAGGCGACGAGAAATAGCATCTTCCTGGTAACAACTCGAAATAGTAAAAACTGCGGTTGCCGCACTTGGCAAGCCGTGTGGCAATTCTTTTTTTATTGAATATGTGGATGCTGTGGCCCATAGACATCTACGTGTATCCTCGATTAAGAATCAAAATGCAGACGCTTTGCCCCTTGAGGACTAAGATCGAATGCTTCGTTTCCAGTAAAAAGGGTCCCTGCACTCACCATACGAAATACAGAAGCATTGAGCTGCTACTTTAAGCTGGTGTTCTGTGAGAGCCTGGCCTTTCCCGTTCGAGCCGACCCATTCATACTACAACCATAATATAGCTGCAGCATGGCTCTACCACATAAAAATTATGACACAATCCTTCCCATGGGGCAATCTATGGATATGAGTCCTATGTTCAGCACAAGACTTTTGCTGGCTGTAATGGATGCATACAGCAAATACGACGCAAAAGCAGTAAACAACGCAATAAAAATACTGTACCGTAGTGTAGTGAATCGATAATGCATAATTATGTCTATTACTTATCTTTACAAAAGCAACTTCGCCAATGCTTGCAGAGCAGATTAAAAAAACATTTTTTTATTTATGGCAATTATTAAAGGCAAGTCGCGATGAGCGCAAATATAGACTAATAGCAATTTAAGAAATGGCTTAGCGATCAGCATAACTGGTTATTGGGCTCTTAATAATTTAATGATAGATATAACCACTAAAATAAGCTATGGGCATGAACAGGGTTCGAAACCATGTCGGATCAAATTGTGTCAAAGAAAATAAGCCCTGTGTCTTTGACGCAATTTACTTTAACCCACTTTACGATACCCTCTATCGCAAGCTAGAAGCAGGTATCAAAAGATATAAAAGAACCACATCATAGGTTATAGGAAGGTTTTTTTGTTTGTGGCCGCACTATATAAGTCCCAGGCAGTATAATATAGTGCGACACATTTTGTCCATATAACTTAATAAATGAATCACATTTTTGGAAAGAAAGAGTTTATTCCTTACCGGTATGGGACCAGTGACAGAAGTGATTAAGATGTTTCAGGTTCAGCATGCTCAGAAACCGTGTAGTAGGGGAGTAAGTAAGTAGTATATTCACAATCTCATAATGTTCCATGTATGTCGTAAGAAGCTATAGAGAGAAACAAACCAGGAGATGGGCAGCAGCGTGTTTCTAACAACACCTAGAAAATAATAAATGCGGTTGCCAACCCGTTTACTGGCAAATGGAAAATATCCCGTATATAATTATATAGAAAATGTATGGGGGAGACCCTATGTTCAGAAGTGGACTTTTGATAGGCTGTAGTTAATGATGACGATGATACTCGGAGAGTTATTTCGCATATGTCTTGAGCCTACGCGATTTTTTCCCTTAATATAAGGTCGGAGAAAAAGTTTCTTCGTATTTATATTTTATATACAAATACAAGAATTTTTTTGTTTGAAGTTTAATTACATTCATATAAAATTGAAGAAAAATCTCTTTGGTTGTACTGTTTGTACATGACTGATTTTACCTATTGGTCTGTTTTAAGCGTAAATATTAGCTAGAAGCGTTATTCTGTGAGCGCTAAGTCGATACTCTTGCACTGATAATCCTGCTTTCCTATAACCAGTCTAATAGTATATAGATTTAGCATTTTGGAATTGTACCATTATTTCTACGTTTCCAAAACCTCATTCGTTGATGAACAGGAATTACCACATGTAGATGAGTTAGGGAATTCGGTCAACAAATTGTTGCGTAAATAAGTACGAAGTGCCGAACGTTTGTTAATATTAAGGAATTCATTTTTGTCACTAATATTCTTAATTTCTATAATCCGCACAGCAAATAAATGAGTTTATTTATTAATTAACTAGAAAGAGCACATTTAGTTGTACAAGTTAATGGTTGACTGCTTTAAACATAAAAAGGTCTTTAAAAAAGTTTCTCTTCATTAGTTATATAAACAGTGCTGCATTGTATAATTGTTCTTCGTACTTCGCAAGCAATTTTTAAACTTATTGATTGTTTGCGTAAACTCAATAGAAGGTTGAAAAAAAATATTCTACTTTTACTGATTTCTTAATTCTAGGATTGCAACTGCCAGTGAAATTACTGTCAAAATCGGTCCAGCCATTCCGGAGATTAGCCGGAACAAACAGACAGACAGATAGAAAATATCTTTAAAACTTGTCTTTTTGTTATAAGTACCCATCGATCATTAATAAAAAACTAGATACACAACCCCATGCAAAACTTCTCTAAAAACTGTCGCCAATTGTTTTGACGTAATTCTAGATGAAATAAATATACATTAATGTAAATTCAACCTTAAAAGCATACCGTAAAGTTGTATTCACAAAAGTACGTACAAATTGAAAGCGCACCCAAATGTTCGCTCATTCTTTAAGGACTTTTTTTGTCATCGATTGTGTATCTAGTTTTTTATTAGTGATCGATGTAAGTACCGTATATACTTTAATATGAATTTTGTAAAAAGCTGTAACTTGACATTACAAACAGACACTTCAATTTTATTTATTTGTATAGATTACAAATACTTCATACAAATAAACGAAGTAACTTTCGATTGATTTTAAATTAGTACACTTGGGAAATATAAATATTTGAATTCTAAATTTCGCAACACCACAGCAACGTAAAGAAGAAATAATTACGCAAAAGGGATTTAGAAATAGCTACTTTTTATATACGTACAAATTAAACAATCATAATGCGAACAATATAAATAAAGTGGTATACATAGAATATAAGGTTAGCGCTATTCAAATGTCGTTTAAAAAACATTTAGGTCCCAGTCAAGTCCATACCTTGGTAAGTTCTGTAAGAGTGATGTTCCACATCGACAGCCAACTCCTTCACATCGTTGAGGTGCTTTACGAGTGCGTCGACTTGCGACTCCGTGTCTATGTAAGTCAACTTTGTTTTCTCCAAAGGTGGTGGAAAGGAAGGTGGCTCAGGGTCGGGGTCAATAAAACTTGATGGGGGGTGATACAACTCTAATTCTACTTTGTATGGATGTTCATATCTGAAATTTAATTAAACAAAAAACATATTTATATAACAAATTATTATGGTTTTTACTTATTAGGCATTATTTTCAGTCAGCTATAGGCTAGAAGGATAATATCAGTATAATAATATCTATTCAAACTTATGGAAGGATTTAAAGGTTCTGACTTTCTAACCCATTCGTGAAAATAATTACTGCACTCCTGAGGAAAAAAGTTTTATATTTATTATAGACATTGACCTTGCTATAAAGGAGATGCTTTGCCAACACTGCCACACTTGACAGGCGAATTGGCGGTCACAGTAACAGTTGTATTGCACCTTCGGCAAGACTTCCTGTCGCTGGTTTGGGTATTTTATATATCTATATATATTTGAAATAGTTATACCACTCTCTATGAGAAGTAACAGAGCAGTCGAGTTGTAAATTATGCTCTATAGTGAATGCTTAAATAGAACCCTGAAGAAATAAAATTTAATATTCTGATATTTATATTTTATATATTTTGTGAAAAGTGGATGTGTAATATTCCCCTATGCCTGGTGTTGACATATTTACACCATTAGTCCCTGGTAAATGGCAACACTAGTTACCACTAGAGCCCTCTAATATCGAGTGGCAGAACTAGGAGAGTCAAGATGAATTACCTAACTAACTTTCTAGAACTATCGACACCTAATCAATCAGGACCGATATGTACTCAAACATTTTAGATGTTTCTACAGTAGTAGATTCTGGAACTATCTGTGGCCCTATATAAGGCCGGTATAGACCTCGACCAGAGGCAGTATTGAATTGGCGATACAAGCGAATACTTCGAAGTGATACAACTGCCAACTAAAGTGATCAGTAGTACAATTGTGTTTTGTTATTAGTATGATTTTGAGTTGTAATTAGTGTTCTGTAGTAATTAAAGTTTCAATTTTGGTAATGCACTTGGCAGTTTTTAATTGTCTCGAACCCCAAGCTCGTAACAATGCGGTGCGGTGTCAGAAGTGGGATTAAATTATGCCGATTTTACCGAAAGACTACACGGAGGGTATCCATACCCGAAGTCAACGCCAGCAGGAGATGGACCAGAGACGATTTGGCGGTGCAACGCCGTAAACATCAGAGGGCCAGCTGCTGACCACGGAGGCCGGCCCGTAAGCAACTCCTGCATCTGCAGCACCTGACTTAGGTGCTCTGATGATGATGCTGCTGCAGGAGCAGGCTCGCCGACACTAGGAACAAGCTCGCCCACACGAGAACAGGCCCACCGAAAGGAGGAACAGGCCCGTCGTTTGGAAGAGCAGCTCAAACGCGATAAGGAAGAGCAGATGCTCCTCACGATGCACATGAAGGTCCATCTCTACCTTCGGGAAAGAGATAAGGGAGGTGAAGGATAGGGTTGCTCAACATGACAACCGCCTGTCGGAAACTGAAACCCGAATCGACCAAGTGAACAATCGGGTTGACAACGTGACGTGGAGAAAACGTTGGACGACCTCAAACTTGGGGATGGAAATACAGCTCCCGTGGTAGCTACAACACCTTCGCTACGTGGAGTCAAGGTGCCACCGTTCGACGGGAATTCTTCCTGGTCAGTCTACCAAATCTAGTTCGAGGCTGTTATGTAGGCGAACAGTTGGAAAAAAGTCAGGCCATGACTGCTGCCATGACCCTTGGTCTGCGCGACCAGGCCTTAACTGTTCTGAAAGCTCTCGGTAAGGAAGTGACTTACGAGCAGCTCCTTGAGGAATTGGAGGCGAGATATGGCAACGCTCACCTGGAACACGTCTTTCGTGCGCAGCTCAAAGATCGCGTGCAACTCAGCACCGAAAACTTTGTGTCGTGGGCCCTTGAGGTGCAAAAGCTGGTTCAAAAAGCATACTAGTCTGTACCTGCGCTCATTGTAAGGAACCTGGTGCAGACATTCAACGACGGTATCTGCGACCTTGAAGTCAGAGCTGTTGTGAGGCTCGGGCACCACGAGACGCTTAAGGACGCCTTGGCCCATGCACAGGAGGTGGAAGCCGTGCAGCAGGATTACCGTTCCTATCGCGTCAGGGAGGTTGCAGCAGCTACAGTCCACAACCGCAATAAAGGATACAGTCCTAGGTGCTACGGCTGTAGGGAAAGGGGCCATCTTCGATCCAGCTGCCTTAAGCGAACTGTAGAAAGGGGAAATGATCGATTTCGAGAGGGTAGTGCGACTAACAGCACCGCAAAACAGCAGCAGGGAAACTAGTAAAAGCGAGGACTGCGGGGCGGGTGCTGGCTGTCAAAAGAGCCCCAAGGATTTCGATGTCCCAAATCCATGATGGTAACAGCCTAATCATCAAGGGCGAGGTCAACGGAACACTGGAGCCTCTCGCGCCGTTGTCAGTTCTCAACTTATAAGTCAGTGCCTTGGGTACTTCACATACAACAGAAAACGCATTAATTTGGTGACAGCCACCGTTCAGCGCATACCCGTCCGTGGAGAGTAGAAGATGGAGTTGAAGCTAGGCAACATGATCTACCTGCATAATGTCATCGTGGGTGATATAATGGACGACTGCATCCTGGGCCTAGACTTTATGAAGAAGAATTATTGTGAGATTGAAGTTAAGCAAGGTGTTTTGAAATGGGGACAAGAGGAACTCTTCGTGGAAGGGGCGTTACCAGGGAATGTACAGCCTTAAAAAGAATGTTCTTCCGCCAAGATCGGAAACGATTGTGCCGGTAAGTCTTCCTCGGAATCCTGGGCAAGCTCATCATTGTGTACTCGTGGAAAGGGGAGACAATGACCTTTCATGGAAAGTGGCTTCAACTTTGGTCAGAACCAGCGACATCTCAGGAGTACGTGTGCTGAACCTATGTGATCAGGAACAGAATATAGAAAAAGGCACACTGGTTGCTACTGGTGAGGAAGTGAATTGGTTGCGTCAGTGCCAATATCTATCTAATGGAACTCCCAGCAAAGATGCACAAACGAGAGTAACCACATTTTTAGAAGACTGTCGCAGCGTTCTCTCCCCGAATGAAATGGTGAAGGCGAAGAAGTTGTTACAAACAATGCTGACAGGAAAGACTGGTTTAGTTCAACACAAAATAAACACAGGAGAAGAATTGCCTATCCGTCAGCGGCCAAGAAGATTGCCGGTAGCACGTGAAAAGGAAGTGGAAACCATGATTCCTGGAATAGTGAAGGATGGTGGTATTGAACCTTCATATAGTCCATGGTATTCACCTGTGGTGCTGGTAAACAAGAAAGACGGCAGCGTGCGGTTTACTGTTGACTACCGCTGTTTGAACGACGTTACTAAGGACAGCTATCTCTTGCCAAGAATTGATGACACGCTGGACATACTTACAGGAGTAAAGTGGTTTAGCACGCTGGACCTGAAAAGTGGGTACTGGCAGGTTTAAATTAACCCTAACGACAAAGACAAAACTGTATTCCCGACAGGAAAGGGTCTGTGGCAATTTAAAGTTATGCCCTTTGGATTGAGCAATGCTCCAGGAATGTTTGAAAGGTTGATGGAGCTTGTACTTACCGGGCTAATTAGTGATGCCTGTCTGGTCTATTTGGATGACATCATCGTAGGCCATACGTTTAAGGAACACTTTCAAAACCTGGAACACGTGCTCATGAAGATCCAGAGTGCCATCCTCAAGTTGAGTCCGTAGAAATGTTCACTATTCAAACGGCAAGTTACGAGTACCTTTTGGGATATGTAGAGTCGGAAGAAGGTATCCGCACGGATCCAGAGAAAATTGTCGCTGTCAAGGATTGGCTGGTTCCAAAAGGCAAGACGCGGGTTAGAGCATTTTTGGGTTTGTGCTCCTATTATCGGCGATTTGTGAAGAACTTTGCAGATATAGCCAAACCTCTGTACAAGCTATCCGAAGAGAAGCGACATTTCTGCTGGGATGAAAGTTGCGATATCACATTCCAGGAGCTTAAGGACTACTGTGTTGTCTCAACGGAATGATGATCAAGAGGTTGTGATAGCGTACTTCAGCAAGTCGTTGTCAAAGCCGGAAAGGAACTATTGTGTCACAAGACGGGAATTGCTTGCTGTGGTAAAGTCGTTGCAGCATTTTAACAAATATCTTCTGGGGCGGAAATTTCACTTACGAACTGACCATGCTGCACTGAAATGGCTATTGCACTTCAAAAATCCAGAAGAACAAGTTGCGAGATGGATTGATCTCCTGCAGGAATACCAATTTGTGATCGAACATCGCAGCGGGAAATCTCATGGCAACGCAGATGCATTGTCAAGAAGACCTTGTCCTGAAGATTGCAAGCATTGTACTAGGCAAGAGGGTAGTGATATCTAGGTAAGTGATATCTGTGAGGATGGTCAGGACAGATCAGCTTAGCAATGAGTGGAAGGACAGCCATGCACAGCAGGAAGATTCGGACATCAAGTCGATTCTGGAATAGATGAAGGCCAGTGCTTTTAAGCTCGAGTGGAGCGACGTCTCAGAGACAAGTTCGACCACGAACAGCATTTGGGCCCAATGGGACACTTTGCTGATTCAGGATGGAGTCCTGTGCCGTAAATGGGAAAATTGTTGGGGAGACAGTTGTCATATGCAAATGGTTGTCCCTAAAGTTAAAGTACCGGATGTTCTACAGCCGTACCATAATGGTTGTTCAGGAGGCCATCTGGGAGTTACGCGAACTCTACTGAAGATCTGAAAACGGTTTACTGGGTTCACATCCGTGACGATGTCGAGGACTGGTGTCGCATAGAGGTGCATTGAAATTATACAATTTTGGTGCATCATGGGGGCCGTTTCCGCAAAGTGAAAGTGGTAACAAGTATTTCATGGTTGAGATGGATTACTTCACTAAGTGGCCAGAAGTCTTCACCATCCCAAATCAAGAAGCTTCGACAGTTGCAGATAAACTCATGAAGTCTTCTGTCGTTTTGGAGTACATTTAGAGATACACAGCGATCAAGGAAGGAATTTTGAGTCTCAAATATTCCAGGAAACTTGCTGAGTTAAGGGTACTCATAAAACAAGTCAACTTATTATACCCACAATCTGATGGAATGGTAGAACGATTTGATCAGACTTTGGAGAGGTATCTAGCAAAAGTTTTCGAAAATCGGCAACGAGACTGGGACAAGCACATACAACCGTCTTTGTTGTCATATCGAAGCACTGTTCATGATACCAGCTTGTAATTAGTGTTCTGTAATTAAAGTGTCAATTTTGGTAATTCACTCGGCAGTTATTAATTGTCTCGAATTCCAAGCTCGTAACAACATTATTATGGATCTCGCAGTGACTATCACTATAAATTTTATTTGACAATTCTGATAAAGATTTTCTAGTGAACCTTTATTCACTCTTATTGACTCCACATTCAATCTATTTGTTTAAATTATTACTATTTTTCGAATTATCTTGTGATAATTGAGAAGGCAGAATTTTCAGTTAAATAATATTCAGGTGTAATATAGCAATATTGTAATATAATACATTTCTTTGCAAAGTTTCATATTATCCCTTTTCACATAATTTTACGTTATTGAATAATAGTTGTTAACTAGCATTGCAACAATCCCTAGCCTGAGTCCCCGACAACACTGACTACAACTTTCAAGATGTTTGTTACTATCTGAGGTTATGAGGGATTGGGTAGATCTTTAATAAAATGTCAGCAGATTTCTTTTTGCACACCAATAAAAAGTAGTATGTAATAATATAATAATAAGATATAACAGCCATAACATTACAGCTCAGTACTCACCCCACAGCCTCTCCTTCTTCATTATAAAGAATATTTAAAGCAAGCGGCTTAATGTTGTTAGGTTTGTCTGAAATTTTTGGCACCCATAAGCTTTCAGAGTTGTCAATGGTGTCCTTAAAAGTTAACTGCGGACGAGGGATGTTTTTGGCACCAATGAACATTGCAGATCCAACCTAAATAATTCATTGAGATAGATAATTGTTCATTTAACAATAAAATTTGTAGTTAAATGTGATTCATTGAATTCAACATCAATTCTTCAAAAAAATATATTCAAATTTACACAGCCACCTGAGGCAAAAATATAAAAGTTCTTTTAATATACGAAGCAATAGTTACTGATAATTACATGCTTGTACAATAAATTCGCCTGAAATGCATATATTAAGCAAGTTTTACTTAATAAACCACACAATAACATGAAAACAAGTTACCCAACCTGTATTTTTGCAATTACTGGTGTTTTATTCCATGAAGACACTTTGAAACCATTTTCAATAACATCAACAAGTTGGTCGCTGGATTTGTTCACCTTGCATATGCTGTCAATGTTAATATTAATTCTGTCCAACATACTGTCATTGGCATCAACAATTTTTTCTGTATTGTAATCATTATCATTGCTGTTAAGATAAAATTTTGAAGATAATTTCTGTATGATAATATGATGTAGTGAATTAACATAAAAATATTTTTAGTCATATTATTTTTCATTATAACAGTAACATGTAAGGTATTTCTAAATATGGGTTAGTATTAAATATTTAAAAAAATCTAATATTTAATAATATTACGATTAGGTACTAAGGATAAAAATTATTGCCATCGGGATGCTATCGGGCATCAACATAAAATATTTTTATTACAAAAAATTTCATTATAAACAGTAACAATAAATTTTTCAAATTATGAATAGTTTAATATTAGAATTTCTTATTATTTATAGCAAATATTTTATCCCTCAGGATTTCACAAAAATTATTAATGAAGCATAATTTATTTACTTACAATTTTAGCTTCACAGCTGGTAACTCTGTGATTATTATTTCATTTGATTGTACAACAACACTTTCACTTAGCTTGCATGTTACAAAATTAAAATCAGTAAATGTTTTGAATAACTCTAAAGAAGTTCCTGAAGGAAAATTATTTGAAGATCTTATAGTTTTATTGATACTTGTATAACCTCCCTGAAACAAAAATGATGTATGTATTACAATTTTTGTTTATTTTATCTTCATAACATTAACTTTAAAGAAATTATTTATGTTATTATTATTACAAATGATTTTCCAATATTTTGACCAGGTGGCCCAGAATAGCGGGGCTGCCTGGGACTGGCCATTGATTTGTATCACTCGCCGTGGGGGATATATTGCCATTGTTGTTATACTTGATGAGCAGGTTTGCAACCACAGTTTTTTTATTGCTATTTTGCTGTTATCAGAAAGATACTGCTGCCATCTCCTGCCTCACTTTCCCTGTGTCGCCTCTTACGACACCCATGGGAAGATATGGGGTAGTGAATATTCTTACACCGCCACTATAGGAGATTAACCATATTAAATAAAATTATCTTAATATATTAATCCATCTATACCAATCGACAATTTCATAACTTCAAGTCATCTAGCATCTATTTTACGTACCCCCTTGAGTCCGTAAATTTTTGTTCAATAAAATGACGTTACCTATAGAATGAAGTTGATGGCACTATTACAAAGTAATTTTGCTCGAAAGAACATATTCTTTTGATTTATTACACCAACTTTCTTTGAACATAGTGTTCGGTGGCTATTTTCTTTAAATATTAGTATGTAAAATATTTCAATACAAAACTTCTTTAAATTACAAATTGGATTAAGTATCTATACAAGATAAGATAAAGATAAGCATCAAGTCATCTCGCGTCTATTTTACGTACCCCTTTGAGAGTCAGTAAATTTTTGTTCAATAAAATGATGTTACCTATAGAATGAATTTGATGGCACTATTACAAAGTAATTTTGCTCAAAAGAAAATATTTTTTGATTTATTACACCAACTTTCTTTGAACATAGTGTTTGGTGGCTATTTTCTTTAAATATTAGTATGTAAAATATTTCATTAGAAATTGTATTAAGTATCTATACAAGACAAAGATATACAAAGCATTACTATTTACATTTAGATTACTTTGGAATTATTAAAATATAAAAAAATATTTAAATCTAATATTTTAATGCAAATATTTCACATTAATATATATTGGAAAATGGATTAAAACAAAGTACACATGTTATTCAATTTATACTAGTGTTTGTTTTGAACAAGTATTAGTTATGCAAAATAAATTATACTTTTAAGTACATGAGTAAACTATTCAAATAAAGGTTTACTCATATTTATGTGTATAAATGTATATAAAATATATAATGTTCATGTACAATTAATATATGTGAAACACTTTCACCATTACAGTCAGTCCTGTTTCAGTTTCCCTCTATAATTGGCTCTTATGACACCCACAAGTCAATATGGAGTAGTGGATATTTTTACACCTCCACAATCACATAAAGGTCATAGATTATCATCCATCATCTTTACAGTATATATCGTCATCTCTATAGGCTTTTCATACTAATTGGCACTTTATACATCAACCCTCTGAATTAGCTTTTACTCTATAAAATATAATGTAAAAAGCTATAAAATTTTGTAGTTTATATTACCACTTATCAGATAGGATTATAGACAAGCACTGGCTTGTAAGTAAAAAATCAATTAAGCTTTGTTTTAAATTCTTTAGGCGTCACAAAAACATAACTTAAAAAAGTAATAATTTCTGAATTTATTACTTTTTTTGACCTATTTTATCATCTATTATAAAATGGATAAAATGAAAAATATTCTATGTAAGATTAATTGCAATTTATACATTTTATAACATAAAATATACAAAAAAATTAATAGAGGCTAGTTTATGAGAGAGACTAAATTTTTGAAGTCCCTATTTAAAAGAAAAAATACAAATATGTTTTAACAATTTGTCACTAAAGTGATACAACTAAACAATTTAGGACTTAAGGGTAGTAGCGTAGGTAAAAATTATTTAACACAAATTGGATGAAAGCTAACATTCTATAACTGTCTGGGTGACTGTTGCAAGTGTTTATGTATTATTCATGAAATTTTTGCTTACAAATTATTATAATATAATATATTTCTACATAATATATAGACCTAGAAATTAAAATTAGTTACAAATTTGGTAAATTTCTTTTAATGTTATGTATATCAATAAAGCGTCTTAAAAAATTCTTTGTTACCATGTGTTTTTTATTTATAAAGCAGATTATTGACATAACCATAGATTTCGAAATGATAATCAACTAAAGTAAAGGATATTTAAGTTTCTAGTCAGAGTACCAATTCTGTGAGTGAATGGAGTAGACGGATTTCTTGAAGAAAACACTACAATTTGAAGACTATAAATTTGGTTAATTTTTATACAAGATGGTCTTTTAATTGCGGTTCAGTATCCTGGCCCCGTGACGTACGCAGTAACTATCAATCTCTAACAATCTGTTGTTTTCTTTGTCCATGAACACAATTACGATTATAAAAGTATAATTTTGAACCACGTTGAGCCAAATTTCTGTGATAATTATTATCTAGGTCAATGGCAAACGGTATTTAAACTACTTTATTTAGTCAACATTTATATAAGCTGAAAAACTTGGATATGGTGAAAACTTGCTGGTGTGTTCTTAGAAATTTATTACTGAATCACGTACCTGTGTAACTGATGTCAGATGCGGATAAAACTCAGGAGCCTCGGGATTTAAAACTGAATTCATATTTTTCACCTATTATTTAAAATTTTGCAAAATAAAATAAATAATCACTATTTCCAGCGTGCAAAAGATGGGCTGTGAAGAATGAACAAAACAAATTCCATGGAATCGACGGAAAGACACAGACTGCCCTATATAGTATATTATCTATGACACAGACTAAGCTTCTTTTTTTCTTTAGTGTATAATAAATAATCTATGGTAGAGACCAAAGAGTATACAATCACTAAGTTTTAGTATGGATGATGGTAGGTCTGGGTAAATCAAAGACTTCATAATGATAAAAATATTGATTTGGTGAATGAAAAGGAAAATTAATTATGAACGATAAGTGAATAAAGAATCATGCCCACTTTCCATACATTGATTGACCTGTCACTTGATTCGTTTTACAGGTCGCGTCTACCTACAACTAGTGTTGTATAATAACAATTATTATTTACAATAATATGATAATTTATCATCTTTTTGTTTAGAGGCCAGGGAAAAATTCTATTAAGTAAATAAGTTTTTGGGGTTATGACAGCTGTCAGAGATTATCTGACAGCTGTCATAAGCTCAAAAACTACACGATAATTAAAATAAAATTGTTTCTTAATCGCCGAGAGACCCAATGAAATATCATAATCAAATCGTATAGTTCATTAAATTATCGGTCAAAATTTGTCGTCCATACGGACTAGACTTCAGGAGTCGGCTTGACAGTTGACGCTTTTAACCATCGAACTCTGTCTGATAAAAAGACAAGAACGAGTAAATAATACCTAACACCAGCACAATACTTTCCCACTGCTGTGCAAAGGCCTCTTGTCATATAGCAGAAGGCATGAGCATTAATCACCATGCTTGGTCAAGATGGGTTGGCGATTTTAGACTTTTATTGATTATAGTAGTTGCCCGGATTTGAACTCACAGAGGTGTGCACTTTTGGACAATCACAACATAAATAGATGACGAAAAGAACTACCTACCTACATGTTTTTTGGGAAGGACAGGGAAATTAAATAAAAAACAGGATTCGATTTATTATTATTAATTCAATGTCTTCTCGTATAACCACTTCATGAGGCACAATGTTGATTTCATGCCTGGCCCAACCTAAGTACCACACCAACGTCATAACATGCGCACAACAACCTACAGTGCGACATCCTACAATGCAGTTGCAGCAATACTCTGTAATGCCTTCTCGTCCATTGAGTATGACCACGGCAAGATGAACCAGCAGATGGATCACACTAATTTTTTCCATGAATCTGAGCATTAATAGTCAGCATGGATACATCAAAGCACACTTCACAAATGTAATCTTCTTTCGTTATCCGAAAAACAAATAAATAATGTGATTTTAAAGCATAAAATAGAAATAAATATATTTAATTTATATTTTTACATGTTTTTATTTAGACAGCTGTCTAAAAGAACACTTTAGCTAAACATGGCGAAAATCTTTAAACAACTAACACATTCCACTATTTCTACCACTGGTCAGTTTATTCCACTCCTAGAGTCTGATATGAAAATACCCCGGTCTGTCCAACCTAATCTTGGAGTCTGATGTGCCTCGACATACTTTGATTTAATTTAAAAAAAATATAACACACTTCTGTGAATATTAATCATTTTTATAAAACAATCATCTGTTCGTCTGTTGACTGGGTAGGTAGATAGATTTTTTTTATAGTATAGTGTGACAAATGAGCACACAGTCCACATGATGGTAAGTGGTTGAGGTGGCCTATAGACATCTACATCTATCTTCTCCGGTTCTCTACACTCACCATACGAAACACAACAGTGTTAAGCTGCTATTTTATGCTGGTATTCTGTGAGAGCGTTGTCTTCCCCAGTCAAACTGAACAACTCATGCTACGACTATACTACTAATATAGCTGCAGCATGGCTTCATCACCTAAATCCACGTATAAAAAAGGTGGATTTTTACATATACGTCTGTTAACTGGATACTAAATCGTTAGGTACTTTATAATACTTACTATTACTGGAGATAACCAAGTGCTAATTAGCGAGATGACTCTGCTATCAAACTGAAAGGCCCGATAACGCTGAAGCGTATTAATACATATTATGTTCCAGTTTATACACAGCAATCTCGTAGGCGGCTCTATAACTCTTTCCAACAAGAGCGATAACGTCTTAGATCCTAATCAAAAAGTACTAAACCGGTATCCGTATAATACAAGCCAAAGTAATCGAAAGTGAAAGGTATCAAAGTCCGTGGAATTCATTTTTCATTCTTTATTTTTATATTTTTGGAATGTCTTCTGGGCTTTTGGGCCATTGTTAAACACGTTCCGTCTCCAAAAGTATATTGAGAATGATAAACATAGTAACATTACATTTTTCCTGGCTTTATTTCAAAATTCAATAAAGCGATACGAAATAAGAAAAGAAATGCAATTTTATAAGATATTTTGCATCACTAGACGCGTTAGAAAATTTTCAGGTCAAAACTGGACATGCTTCTTTGTAGTAGATTAGTAAATTTTGAATGCAATTAAAAATATTGTTAGCCTATCAAATATTATTTTACACGCTATGGATATAGCACTATTGCAATAGTAGAATAAAATAATAATGTTAAAATAAATTTCAACATTCAAAAATGTGAATTTCACATTTTGAATCTAATAATTATTGAACGTAATTAGAATGTTGATCATTACTTTGTCATGGAGCTAAATGACATTTGTATAGCTTTGACATTTTGACATAGAGGATAAGGTGAGGGGTTGTTCAGTTTCAGTTATTCTTGTTTTGTTTTGGGGAGAAAAAGTGGAGGCAAGGTGGTAGAGGCATAATGTGATGTATTTATTAAATGGCGTACATATTAGAGAGTCGCTTCGGTCGTTTTCGAAGCATGTGTACTGCGATTGCGCGTTGTGATGTTTAAAGTACGCAGCTGCAGCAACCAAATAATACATGAGTTAGCAAAGGACAGAGCATAAGCCCATCGAACGAATATACACGGGGTATGTTTTACGTTGTCGATATTTTGTGGGATAGGCGAGGGTCTGTCTAGATACTATACGTGAAAATCTTTCTGTATATGTTATATAGGTTGCTTATTTTTGATTGTTGTGTTTTGCCTTCCATCACATGATACTGCTAGCAATTATACGGTACCTGTATCTGACATGACTTTAGAAGATCCTTTTTACGTCGTCAAAGAGTAAGTGCATATTTATGAGCTGTCATATAAAGGTAGGAAGGGTACGAAAAATCTGTCACTTACTTCTGCAAAAAATTTGCTGTTAATGTTTTTGCTGCTAAAACAAAAATACTATTCTATTTATTTATTTATTTATTGCAAACTATAATTATGTTACTTTTTATACCATCTGGCACTATTTTTAGGTATGATGATAACATATTCAAGATAATATTATCAAGTAGCGCAAGGAAGCTGTAATGGCCGACTTACAGCATTTGTGTATTGTTAAAACTGTTTTAGATGAATGTATATTAGAATTATAATCCCTTAATCAGCCATTGCTTGTTTGGGGTACTAATTAAAGTGAATAAGGTTCACATGGTAAAATGGAATAAAAAATTAGTAGAGCTGATTAATGGTTTTTAAGTGTTCACTGTAAGAACTTTAATATACCTTGGGTTCATTTGTCTGTTAAATGGTATTACAGCAACATTATACTAGCATTGAATTTGAACATATAACCCTTACTCAATTAAAGGCATCATTACAATGATGCACAATGCTTTTATAGAATTTAGTAAATTTAATGCTCATAACATCTTATGATACGGTATGACTTGATAACAGTCACAGTTGTTGTAATTAATATTGGGTGCCACTAGTGTAGTTCAGTTTAGTTTACGATGGCTTATTTTCTGCAACTCCATGTCTCTCCAAAGGTAAAGAGGCATCTTACTTAAGTATTTCCAAACAAATACATTTTTGTATACAAAATGATGTTGGTCTAAAACAGCATGGTAAATCATTAGAACTGCTTATTAATTCCATTAGTTAATATACCACATAAATAGCTTACTAACATTGTAACAATACTTATTATGAATTACAATTATTCAAACTTATTTTATCATAGAACTGTTGGCTTTACGATAGTAATAAGTTGCAATTTAAAAATGCTAGCATTACATTGAGACATGGCTATGTCTCATAAACAGTGTTATATATTTGATGGCATGTGCACCATTGCACGTGCACAGCACATCTGCGCCATCACGAATTAATTATTCAACGAGTCAAGGATAAACTAGTAACGGAATACGACAAGCGTACCGTTCCACGTCAGTGCCAAGACTGCCTTAACGGCGGCCGCTCCGTCCATTTTATACAAGCAAAACGGGCGCCACCGCACGTGCAATGGCGCAGGTGTGCAGTGCACGCGTTGTTTACAAGAATTCTGTCTAGCTACACCGATGCCGCCGCACATGCAATGGTGCACATGCCGTCATGACATTCATTTTTAAGTAGTAAAACAACTTAAAATGCTATTGTAGAACCAAAGGCACCATTGAGTGATATTTTCTAATAGCTTACATACATCTCTCCTTATTATATGCTTGTTTGTCCGTCTCATAAAAAATATCCCTTTTGGTTTTACAAATGTTCATGATAGATTAGTTAAAATGCTCCTTGTGCTACTTCGATTACACTTTACCACCATTTCATTTTAGGTAAATTTTGTTTTGTAAGAAAATACATTTCCTTGAAAAAAGTTTTAATTATATATAAGAAAATTTACAATATACTTCTTCCTTTCATAACAATATACTTGTATAGTATAAAATATACAAAATAATAATACTACTATAATTTTGGCTAGCGAAATATAAACATATTCACTTAAGTAACAATATATCATTATTTATTAAGTTATGCTATTGCCACATGCCATATATATTCACATTTTTTAAATTCATCAATTATTTACGGGCAATACAAATTATTGCGACATTATATAAAAGCTTTTACAAAAATTTACTTCGCAAATATCCACGTTATAAAATAAAATGATGTGTCTTACCTAGTATGAAGAAGCACCTCCCGCCCTCCCTCAATTGCGTGCACTATCCCCGTCACCACTAATCCCAGCACCGCTACTCCCAACACCACTACACTAGGCAAGACACACCACTGACGATAATACGACACGTGTTTCGCCTCTACACGAGGCATCCTCAGGTGATATAGACTCTACGGTGGCTAACCGCTAAGAAGTCTTAACGGTTAATTTTTGTAAAAGCTTTTATATAATGGATTTCCGCAAAGTAACGCCTGATTCTATTAATTATATTGCGACATTTTCCTATGGGAATCGGGCCTCCATCAAACGCTTAGCTATTGTGCTAATAAGCTGACATCATATTATAAGTGATAAGTATGTGCAGAGCTCAAGAAGCTATCTTTCATATTTTGCCATAAAAATCCGGTATTGGTGTTGGGCTTGCAGAAGTGTGTGTATCCATATTGCATCTACTAGAGGAGTATTGTGATAAAATTCCTGTTATTCTGTCGTAACTTGTTAATTTTCGTTGTGATTTCATGGATATTCCGTTCATGACAAGCCCCTTTTTAAAAAAAAAACAGTAATTTTCTTGATTGTTTTTTTTTATAGGAGAGGGGGCAAACGAGCATGCGGCTCACCTGAAGGTAATTGCAGATGCGTTGCCGGCCTTTTAAAAAGGAATTGTTTCTTCATGTATGCAGCAGATGAATTGGGCTTAGAAAACAATCATCTTCTCATATATAAAACTCAATTGCTGTCCGTTAGGCTTGCCAAAACTCAAAAACGGCTTGACCAATTTTGATGAAATTTCTTGTGTGTGGTTGGAAGTACCTATATGGTTTCGATTCACATTTGTACCCGGTCGGTGGCGTTGTTGTCGCGATCCAGAAATCACTTGTGGGAAGCGAAGGATCGCTAGTATTAGATAAATGTACATCTGATCCTACTCCAAATTCAGATCTCTAAAGTTTCACAAACAATGTGCTGTGTGATAAAGCTGGCGTTTTTGGAAAATTAGTAGCACTTAGGGCACTTACAGATGAACAAAACCCAGTCGATAATATGACCGCCGCTGCCATCACCGACGTCTATCGGCTACTGCCATATAATAAATATACTACACGGTATTTTGTAATTTCACTCTATGATTTCTGCTTCAGTGACAAGAAAGAAACAAAAGCAATATAAACACTACTTCTTAAAAATCAAAACCAAAATACGTCTTTTCCCCTATGTATTTTCAAATGGCTTGTCGACTATGCCACTGGCTCTGGCACTAAGCAACTACCTCGCCAGTCATGTCGTCGACCGAATTTGTCTATAAGATATTTCTGGCTTGTATAATAAAATTATTATTTTTTGTGAATAGTGAGGTGTTCAAAGCATTGAACAAGACTCGCGGCTTGTATTTACGGTGGCAGGAAATATCAAACTCTCCAACTATCCCTAATAGCCCAGAAGTAGAATGGACCTCTACGGAATTAAGGAACGCACTCCGTAGTATTGAATGGGATTTAGAAGATTTGGAAGATACAATAAATATCCTTTTTTATAATAATTGTATAATTGTAATTTAGCATTATTTGTTGTAATCAGAAGTTATATATAAGAGATTGCACTTTCCTAATAAATAATATTATTTTTATGCAACCAACAAAAGGTATTCATTAAGTGCCGCTATTTACGTTTGTGCCCGCAGCTATCTTTGTGTGGTGGCCACTTTTTCGCCCTCCCAAGTCCTTCGACATGTGGTAGACATGTTCGATACATTACCACTTTTGTTCAGTGGCTTTATAACCACCGTCAGCGTTTTTAGTTTAGGAGCACAGTTTAGATACTACTTTTTTATAGGAGAGGGGGCAAACGAGCATACGGTTCACCTGATGGTAAGTGACTACCGCTGCCCATGAACAACTGCTACACAAGGGCAATTGCAGGTGCATTGCCGGGTTATAGAAAAGAGTAAGCTCTTTTCTTGAAGGTCCCTAAGTCGTATTGGTCCGGAAAAATTGCCCGTGGTAAGCTATTCCACAGAGAGGTCATACGCGAAAGAAAACTCCTAGTGAAACGTTCCGTGGTGGACCACCGACCATCCAGATGGTGTGGATGGTATCGGGAATTTTGTCGCGATGTGCGTTGGTGAAATTTGGCGGCTGGGATTAATCCGAACAATTCCTCAGAGCACTCCCCGTAGTAGATGCGAAAGAAAATGCAACGGAATGCAACATCTCTTCGTAGCTCCGATCGGAAAGGCCTCGGTCATTGACGATTCGAGCTGCTTTGCGCTGGATGCGGTTAAGTGGAAGGAGCTGGCACTGGGAAGCCCCAGCCCAGAGATGGGTTGTAATGATTATAACCATCTTTTCTACCGACTTTAAAAAGTAGACGGTACTCAATTCAACTGTATGTTTTTTTATGTGTGTTACATCATAACTTTTTACTGGGTGAACCGATTTCGATGATTCTCTTTTTATTTGAAAGCTGGTGCGTCTCATGTGGTCCCATATAAATTTGATCAAGGTCTGACCAATAGTTTTTGAGTTATTCTTAATAATTTATATTGAAGTCTGTTGTACAAAAATTTTAAATTTTAAATTGCAATATATCTTTATGATGACTTTAGATTGTATATTTGTACGTGGTCTAAGATTACCCGATATTTTTTGAATATTACAAAATATGAAATTATATTTTATAACACTTTTATTAGCTATCTATGTAACGAAACCTTTTAATGTAATTTTCACCATTTTGTAGACGGCCGATTGACTTGAAAATTTGCATTTGTCTCGTCTCAAGGACCGATGACAATACAATAATTTAATAACTTTATCTTAGTATCCTGATCAGGATTGCCAGGATAAAATATAATAATTTTATCTTTAGCGTTTTTCTTTAGTGTTTTAAACTATAATTTATTATTAAGTCATAATTATCTTAACATTCTATGCAAGCATTGTTGAGAATAATTCGTCCAAGTTTAAGATCGACAATAAAGAAATTTGCGATAGAAGAACTTTCATTGAAGCTACTAAACAAGAAGTTAAGGTAAGAAAATGTTCATTTGTACCTTTCGGATCAGGGGCTCGGCGCTCACTTTAACTTTCATAGAACGCAAGCCATCCCAATTCGATCCACACCGACACTAAATGCTGATTTTGCTTGGGCGGTGAAGAAAAACATGTAACGGAAAACAACATATCGTCGTTGATATTGCAATACGTTCTATGTCAAAATTTTATGATTTTTTGTTTTTCTGCAAAATTACTTAACATTTTAATTGTGAACGCATCCGTAAAACGTTCTATGTCAACAGCCAATCCGATCACCGGATTCGAAACTGATGCAATAGGTCACGTGACAAAAACACTTTAATTTGATATTGCAATACGTTCTATGTCGGATCTTGAACGGCAACTGTTTTTCTTATTTTGAAAAATTTGTTATTATTTTGTTTCTTTGAAAAATAATTGGTAAGTTCTTTTTGTATAACTTATACTCATTCTAACAAATTGTATTTTAATAGATAACCATAATTTTACCAGTTTTGCCTTCTATAAATAATAACTAACCTACAGTTCTTGAACGTATTCTATAAAATTTTATCTTAACCTCAAACTTATTTATGTAATTTACATCTAGAATGCGTAACTAACATTTGTTCTATACTTGTGAATAAGAGTATTTTATTTTTTACTTTGTGTAACGTTCTTTTGAAATAAAATATATCATGAAATATGTTTTATGTCGTATCACTCATAAAAATATGGTGACATAGGCCATATTGCATTTTGATTGAAATTATATTTCATTTGTTTTTGGGTGAATTTTGGGTGGCTGTTGCTTAATTTGGGTGGCTTATGCTTAATTTGTCCTTTTGACAGGTATAATATTGTATCGTCATGCATCGGCTGACAAGAGGAAAAAGGTTAGTCGACATGGTAACCACAGCAACTTCCATAAACGAAGTAGCAGTACTGGACGAAAAAACGGTAGAGTTTCTACAGGAACCTGTTTGCCTTAACTCTAGGGAACCAAGCGATGTAAGCGATGATGAGACTTTTTGTGGGTTTTCCGATGTAGAGTCTGTCATCCCTTCGGATCCTGAGTTCGTGGTAGATGAAGACACTATTATTACCGATTCTTCCGAAGTGGAAGAAATTTTGAATGAACGATGCGGCACATTGACCCGCAAACGAAAGAGCAATAATAGAAAAAAGAAAAGAATGAGCAAAGGTAAAGCTGAAAAATCAGAATGGAAGAGAATAAAAAATTCTGAAGCTAGACTTAACGGAGAGCAGTATGTCGGTTTTCAAAAGGACCAGGATGGCAAATATCAGCAAACTCTTGTACGTCCAGCTAAAGGCTTGCAAGAAGCCTGTAATGGTCACTCCAAAATACAGCATGGAGGCCCGCGACAGCAATATGAGTGTGAGAAATTGTCTGAAAACGACCGGCAGTTAATGTTCGACGAATTTTGGAACGTACAATCATGGGATGCACGAAAAGTTTATGTTAGAAATTTAGTTGCCGTTAGTACCCCCCAATACCGTCGTAGTTCTTCTAACAACGAAAGCAGCAGGAAAGGAAATTTTTTAATGCTGCGATCAGACAATAATGTTCAAAGAATACATGTCTGCAAGGTGATGTTTATGAGAACTTTGTCTATCGGCTCAAGACAGCTTCGAAACTGGCTTACAGAAAATTTACTGAAGAATACTGGGCCTGTGCTTGCTCCAGTTCAACCACAAATTCGAAATGATGAATCCGAAGAGCCCAACAGTATTGTTGAATTCTTTGATAAATTGCCGAAAGTAGAATCACATTATTGTAGATCTTCGACCAAAAAACTATATTTAGAACCTGTTTGGAACACCATAACAGGTGATTTGTACGCGGAATATCTGAAATTTTGTTCCACTCATAGCAAGAAAAAATATTGCTCTGCATCTTTTTCAAGGAAGTTCCATGAGTTGAATCTTTCCATTTATAAAACCAGAAAAGACCAATGTAATACATGTATTGCATTTAGAAACGGAAATGTAGCTGCGGACGAGTATGCTAATCATTTGCAGAAAAAAGAAAGATCAAGAAAAGAGAAAAATAAGGATAAAGAAAATACTGGAGCTGATACAGCTGTTTATACAATGGACATGCAAGCTGTGTTGTTATGCCCAAGAATGCAAGCATCAGCTACTTACTACAAAACAAAACTAAAAGTTCATAACTATACAATTTACAATTTAATAACAAAAGAGGTATTTTGCTATTTATGGCATGAAGGCAATGGAGGTCTAGATAGCAATGTGTTTGCTTCAATTTTAATCAAACACCTAAGATCGGAACTAGAAAGGTCGAATGTAACCAAAATTATTTTATGGAGTGATGGATGTTGTTACCAGAATAGATCAGTTAAATTAGCGAACGCGCTACTTGAATTGGCAATTGAAAAGAACGTGACCATTGAACAGAAATACCTGGAAGTTGGCCATACTCAAATGGAAGTAGATTCAGTCCATAGTGCAATCGAAAGAAAGCTACCCGCACATCGCGAAATTTATATCCCAGCCGATTACATTACAATCATGAAAAGTGCTAGGAAAGATCCATATAATGTGGTGTTTCTAAACTACGACGACTTCTGGAAATACGATGGAGGCAAATATTCAAGTATAAGACCAGGGAATAAGAAAGGTGACCCAGTAGTTACCGACATTTGCAATCTACTATACTTGCCAGAAGGCAAAATTAAGTACAAACTTAATTTCGAAGATGACTATGAGTATTTACCAAAAAGACCATCAAATAACGTTATTACTCCGACTGCTTTGTACAGTTCTCACTTGCCCATTGAGTTGACAAAGTTCATTCATTTACAAGAAATGAAACCACTTATACCAAGTGATTATCATGCATTTTATGATTTGCTGGAGCATAATTGTTCCCATACTTCCTCATCAGACTGCCCACATATTAAAAAAATAAAGTAAATTATATTAAGTATATTATAAGTAATAGTTATGACTATGTGATTTGTAGGATAATTAAGTGTAAATAAGTATTTTCTGCTTCAATCGACGTTTGATTTTCCTTTCATAACTTACAACCTTTTCAAATATTGGGGAGAAGTTTTCAAAACAGACATTTTTAAACGTTTTGATTCTAGTAGATTTTTTTTATTTTGACTGAAAAAATTTCGGATAACCAGTATATATTTGTTACAAAAAAGTCGTATGTCGTTACTGAAATATAATTATTACACTAAAACAGAAATGCAATATGTTCTATGTCACTGAATCTCTGATATGAAGTATTAATATTAATATTTTATTGTCTAATATGATGAAAAATATCTTTATTGAAAATATATTTTAAAAATATAATCGCTATAAGTAATCGTTATGACACTAAAACGTTTTATGTTTCTCCTGAAAAATCAACTTAATCTGACATAGAACGTATTGCAATATCAACGACGTCGTCGTTGATATTGCAATACGTTCTATGTCAAAATTTTATGATTTTTTGTTTTTCTGCAAAATTACTTAACATTTTAATTGTGAACGCATCCGTAAAACGTTCTATGTCAACAGCCAATCCGATCACCGGATTCGAAACTGATGCAATAGGTCACGTGACAAAAACACTTTAATTTGATATTGCAATACGTTCTATGTCGGATCTTGAACGGCAAGTGTTTTTCTTATTTTGAAAAATTTGTTATTATTTTGTTTCTTTGAAAAATAATTGGTAAGTTCTTTTTGTATAACTTATACTCATTCTAACAAATTGTATTTTAATAGATAACCATAATTTTACCAGTTTTGCCTTCTATAAATAATAACTAACCTACAGTTCTTGAACGTATTCTATAAAATTTTATCTTAACCTCAAACTTATTTATGTAATTTACATCTAGAATGCGTAACTAACATTTGTTCTATACTTGTGAATAAGAGTATTTTATTTTTTACTTTGTGTAACGTTCTTTTGAAATAAAATATATCATGAAATATGTTTTATGTCGTATCACTCATAAAAATATGGTGACATAGGCCATATTGCATTTTGATTGAAATTATATTTCATTTGTTTTTGGGTGAATTTTGGGTGGCTGTTGCTTAATTTGGGTGGCTTATGCTTAATTTGTCCTTTTGACAGGTATAATATTGTATCGTCATGCATCGGCTGACAAGAGGAAAAAGGTTAGTCGACATGGTAACCACAGCAACTTCCATAAACGAAGTAGCAGTACTGGACGAAAAAACGGTAGAGTTTCTACAGGAACCTGTTTGCCTTAACTCTAGGGAACCAAGCGATGTAAGCGATGATGAGACTTTTTGTGGGTTTTCCGATGTAGAGTCTGTCATCCCTTCGGATCCTGAGTTCGTGGTAGATGAAGACACTATTATTACCGATTCTTCCGAAGTGGAAGAAATTTTGAATGAACGATGCGGCACATTGACCCGCAAACGAAAGAGCAATAATAGAAAAAAGAAAAGAATGAGCAAAGGTAAAGCTGAAAAATCAGAATGGAAGAGAATAAAAAATTCTGAAGCTAGACTTAACGGAGAGCAGTATGTCGGTTTTCAAAAGGACCAGGATGGCAAATATCAGCAAACTCTTGTACGTCCAGCTAAAGGCTTGCAAGAAGCCTGTAATGGTCACTCCAAAATACAGCATGGAGGCCCGCGACAGCAATATGAGTGTGAGAAATTGTCTGAAAACGACCGGCAGTTAATGTTCGACGAATTTTGGAACGTACAATCATGGGATGCACGAAAAGTTTATGTTAGAAATTTAGTTGCCGTTAGTACCCCCCAATACCGTCGTAGTTCTTCTAACAACGAAAGCAGCAGGAAAGGAAATTTTTTAATGCTGCGATCAGACAATAATGTTCAAAGAATACATGTCTGCAAGGTGATGTTTATGAGAACTTTGTCTATCGGCTCAAGACAGCTTCGAAACTGGCTTACAGAAAATTTACTGAAGAATACTGGGCCTGTGCTTGCTCCAGTTCAACCACAAATTCGAAATGATGAATCCGAAGAGCCCAACAGTATTGTTGAATTCTTTGATAAATTGCCGAAAGTAGAATCACATTATTGTAGATCTTCGACCAAAAAACTATATTTAGAACCTGTTTGGAACACCATAACAGGTGATTTGTACGCGGAATATCTGAAATTTTGTTCCACTCATAGCAAGAAAAAATATTGCTCTGCATCTTTTTCAAGGAAGTTCCATGAGTTGAATCTTTCCATTTATAAAACCAGAAAAGACCAATGTAATACATGTATTGCATTTAGAAACGGAAATGTAGCTGCGGACGAGTATGCTAATCATTTGCAGAAAAAAGAAAGATCAAGAAAAGAGAAAAATAAGGATAAAGAAAATACTGGAGCTGATACAGCTGTTTATACAATGGACATGCAAGCTGTGTTGTTATGCCCAAGAATGCAAGCATCAGCTACTTACTACAAAACAAAACTAAAAGTTCATAACTATACAATTTACAATTTAATAACAAAAGAGGTATTTTGCTATTTATGGCATGAAGGCAATGGAGGTCTAGATAGCAATGTGTTTGCTTCAATTTTAATCAAACACCTAAGATCGGAACTAGAAAGGTCGAATGTAACCAAAATTATTTTATGGAGTGATGGATGTTGTTACCAGAATAGATCAGTTAAATTAGCGAACGCGCTACTTGAATTGGCAATTGAAAAGAACGTGACCATTGAACAGAAATACCTGGAAGTTGGCCATACTCAAATGGAAGTAGATTCAGTCCATAGTGCAATCGAAAGAAAGCTACCCGCACATCGCGAAATTTATATCCCAGCCGATTACATTACAATCATGAAAAGTGCTAGGAAAGATCCATATAATGTGGTGTTTCTAAACTACGACGACTTCTGGAAATACGATGGAGGCAAATATTCAAGTATAAGACCAGGGAATAAGAAAGGTGACCCAGTAGTTACCGACATTTGCAATCTACTATACTTGCCAGAAGGCAAAATTAAGTACAAACTTAATTTCGAAGATGACTATGAGTATTTACCAAAAAGACCATCAAATAACGTTATTACTCCGACTGCTTTGTACAGTTCTCACTTGCCCATTGAGTTGACAAAGTTCATTCATTTACAAGAAATGAAACCACTTATACCAAGTGATTATCATGCATTTTATGATTTGCTGGAGCATAATTGTTCCCATACTTCCTCATCAGACTGCCCACATATTAAAAAAATAAAGTAAATTATATTAAGTATATTATAAGTAATAGTTATGACTATGTGATTTGTAGGATAATTAAGTGTAAATAAGTATTTTCTGCTTCAATCGACGTTTGATTTTCCTTTCATAACTTACAACCTTTTCAAATATTGGGGAGAAGTTTTCAAAACAGACATTTTTAAACGTTTTGATTCTAGTAGATTTTTTTTATTTTGACTGAAAAAATTTCGGATAACCAGTATATATTTGTTACAAAAAAGTCGTATGTCGTTACTGAAATATAATTATTACACTAAAACAGAAATGCAATATGTTCTATGTCACTGAATCTCTGATATGAAGTATTAATATTAATATTTTATTGTCTAATATGATGAAAAATATCTTTATTGAAAATATATTTTAAAAATATAATCGCTATAAGTAATCGTTATGACACTAAAACGTTTTATGTTTCTCCTGAAAAATCAACTTAATCTGACATAGAACGTATTGCAATATCAACGACGATATGTGAAATCTTATTAGCAAGTGCATGCTTGCCAGTGGGAGTTTACTAAATTAAATATTTTTAGCAGACTCTTTAAAAATATAACATTACTGTTTATATTTCATACTTTTTTTTAGAATTAGAAACATTAATTACTACTTATTTGTGTAATTTAATTTGGCGTTGAACGGTGCGTATGTTTATTTACTTTACATTTGTGCCATTTTACAAAGCGAATTGTTGTAAAGTCGTGTCATATAACGTTCTTCAGCTCCAGCTCCTAAATGCAGCAGAAAAAAATTGTAAAAATGATTATATATTTTATTAGAGTACAGAAATAAACAAATATGATTTACTAATAAAGTTATGATATTTGTATTGTAAAAAACTGCAACCGTGTATATTCGTATTATATACGTACGGTTATGCCGTTATATTTACTTATATTTAACATATACATGAATTGTTAACTTCCAGGTAATGAAAGGCAAGATGAGTTTGAATAGAAATCGCGATAATGATGGAACTGCACGCGAGCCTCTTCTCGGCGAACAAAGTCCTATGCATTTCGGTAATTCATGGACATCCACACCGAAGTATTCTAAGTATTCTAAGTTGGCAAATCAGACGGACAGTCCTAACAGATTTGACATGTATGACAATGATATCATGTCGATGCAAGAGAAAATGTTGATGAATCAGGACGATCAGTTGCACGTGATCAGTAATTCCGTGGGATCACTGAAAACTGTTTCTAAGCAAATCGGCATCGAACTAGACGAGCAAGCTGTGTAAGTTACGGTTTTATTCTTGATAAAATATGATATTTTTTTGCGAAATTCTTGTGTATAATGAATAATCTTATGCTGCTGGTCCCTTCTCTTTTAAAAATATCCGAAGTTTACACGGAAATTGAGACCCCTTCCAAACTGATATAACGCGCATTTGCAATAACAACGACTCGGACATTTACCCCAGAATAACAAAATCGCACTGTTGTTTCGAAAAGTCTAATTTGTTTAGTCGTTTGCACTAATATTGGCTTGGCTCCGATTGGTACCTATTTGAGTCCTGCGATGCAAATACTCTGATCATTAGGTGATTGTAAAGTTTTTCCGTATTTTGACAGCGCATTCAATATTACTTTCTCTCAATATCTCAATAGGGCGAGTGTTTCAAACTAACTCCAAAACAATGAAATTGTTTCTCAATCGTCTTCTTCTGCTTCATCATCAATCCGAAAAAAACCACTGCTGGACACGACTCTCCCTTTGGAAGGAGGATTTGCTTTAATCGTAGCACGTCTTACACCTTTGCCGCCCATTCTCAGTAGCCGTATGTTAAATTTAAATAAAATAAACTTATTATTATACAGTTTGTTATAATAGATACATTAATTCGTTGTTGGAACATCCTCTTAAGTATATATGAATATGGGCGTGGGCGTGGTTGCGGGTGTGTGTGTGTGTACACAACACACGTGTGTGTTGTTTTTCATTATTAAGTGGTTTAACCGAATAACCTCTATTTCTTCATAATTTAATATTGTAATCCAGTCAGTTAGGAACTTTTTTAATTCGTAATTATTTAAAGAATATATTTTTATCGAACTAGTCACCTTCTTGTATTTTATATAAGCTGATTCCTTAGTATACTGATGTCTAACAAATTTAGTTGTTACAATATCTGTTTTTACTCTTATGCTTACTCTCTCTCTCTCTCTCTCTCTCTCTCCCTCTCTCTCGCTCTCTCTCTCTCTTATGTTATTTCTGGCGAAAATGGTTATGTCATTACTCATTATCTATCAGAATCTTGAAAATTTCTTTATGAATATCCCATAGTCGCCTCTTTCGACACTCACAGGACTAAAAAGGCCGATGAATTCTCATACAAAGCAACCACAAGGCATGTTTTCACTTTCTACAGAGAAAAAATTTGAGCATGCAATTATACGCAAAAGGATTTTAAACAGCTATATTAAAGTTAATGACCTCAAAAGTACGGGCAAAATTCTTTAAAACAATCTTGAAGATATGACCGTTTACGTGGTAATGTGTGTTGACATAATACCAGGTGTTTTACAACATACTGACGGAAAAAAAATGTATTACGAAAAACAATTAAAAAACTATTTTTTTTTCTTGTTTAGTAATTAAATTATGTAGTGGCGGTGTACGAATATCCACTATGACAAGACAGAGGAAAAATAAAACAGGAGATGGGCAGCAGCATATTCCTGATAACAAGTTAAAATCATTAAAAACTGCGGTTGCCAACCCGCTTGCCATACGTAGCAACTACCAATACGGCATAATCCCCCCATGAGGCAACCTATGAGGGAGGCCTATGTTCAGTAGCGGACTTTTATAGGCTGTAATGAATGGATGGATGGATGGATGGAGTTAAATTATTTATTATTATTGAATAAAACTACTTTTACGGATTTTATCGCGTTTAATTAAGTTATTTTATATTCCCGACGTTTCGGTTGCTGGAAAGCAGTTTTATAAATGTATGTAATATGTAAAAGTAGTTTTATTCAATGTGTAGTGTTCGCGTAAATATAAGAAATCATTTTATTCAATCTTTAAATCACCCCCCGTATGTGTGATTAGTCCCCCGTGACCACGGTTGCTGGAAAGCAACCGAAACGTCGGGAATATAAAATAACTTAATTAAACGCGATAAAATCCGTAAAAGTAGTTTTATTCAATGTGTAGTGTTTGCGTAAATATAAGAAATCATTATTTATTATTAGTTGTACACCAGGCATGACATGTTATAGTACATGGGTACGATCTACGAAATGCGAGAATCACGTATTACGAGCATAAGTGATTCTCGCATTTTGATGAAAAAGTCGCTTTATAGTTCATAAAATAGCAATCGAATTCTTTATTTATAATAATAATCTACTTATTCGAAATACATAGATTAATTGTGCTTTTTGTAAGTAAAATACAAAAAGCACAATTAATCTATGTATTTCGGTTTTACGGTTTTTACAATAAGTGTATCAATAATATATAAAATACCTCATGAATGGGTTCTAGATACTTATCTTTAAAAATCCCTTTGCATACAAGCCTCAATTTAAGGATTAAATTGGTCATAAAAGTGCATCATCAATCAAACATCTATCATTGTCAATGTATTTTTGCAACGTATTTTAGTAGATAAAAGGTGAATTTTCTGTTAGGATGCTGGATGACTTGAATACGGAACTGGAAAATGCAGATTCCAAGTTGGACTCGACGATAAAGAAAGTTGCAAAAGTTCTTCACATGAATAATGGTATGTTAATATTACAAAAGCGAAAAGGTAACGTTGTAGTATAAATTTGTCGATGCTGATAAGTTTGGGTCTCCACTCATGTCGGAGTTATAAAGCAATTAATTTATAAAACGTTAAAGTGATAAGTGGACTTACAGTCCGACAGATGTTTTTTTTATAGGATATGATGACAAACGAGCACACAGTCCACCTGATGGTAAGTGGTTGCTGTGGCCCATAGACATCTACATCTATCCTCGCTTGCGAATCAAAATGCAGATGCGTTGTCACCCGCGAGGACTAAGATGGAATGCCTCTTTTCCAGTCAAATGGGTCTCCGGTTCTCTACACTCACCATACGAAACACAGCAGTGTTAAGCTGCTATTTGACGCTGGTATTCCGTGAGAGCGTGGTCCTTCCCCGGTCGAGCCGACCCATTCGTGCTACAACTATACTACTAATATAACTGCGGCATGGCTCTACCACGTAAAAAAATGGTGATTGGTTACCTTCACATCTGCAACGATCTTGAAACAAAGAAGGTTTAATAAATATATTCTTTATTATTAGAGAGAATCGATTCGTTGTCACTTCGGAGGACTAAGATGGAATGTCTCGCAGCCTGAAATTAAACACTGTTCTTTAGACCAGAACACAACAGTCTTATTTATTTCTGTTGTTAAGAGGATGGTGTCAATCCATACGATCTCATGGGCAGAAAAGGAGTCGTATCACCTAGCAAAGCCTGTCGCGCAGCCTTATAACCTTGGAGGCGGACTTCATCCGTCGTCGAACGGTAAATTTTTCAGACATGCAGGTTTCCTTACGATGTATTCTTTCATTGCCGAATACCTGGTAAATCCAATCAATCCAATAGTAACGTGGTGAAATTCACAATGAGCGTAAGCCCATATTCTGCTAAGAAGGTCTTTTAATTTCTAATAAAACTATTAAAAATTATTCTAATTATTGGTGTGGCAGTATAAGCAAAAGGAAGAAATTTTGTAATATTTTCTAATTGTTAATTTTTGCTTAGTAACACTTAATTTAAATTTGGGACTTCATTAAAATATTTTGATAAACCAGCTCACACATTTCACACCAAAATTGCAGGAGCTGGCAACATTCATTGGAATATTTACATATTCTCACCTTGCTTGACTAGGCGGATACACTCGCACTGCCACTAAGTACATTCGTCGTTCGCTTGAGCAAACTGCACTTCATGCTTTTACATGAGAAGAGTAAATATTAATAGTTGCCATATTAGGTTAAATGAAATTTATGATATTTTCAAAGTTATGTCAATCGTAGAATACGTCTTCCATAAATGTTGAGTGGTCGTTTGAGGTGGGAAAAGCTTTTTAGGCTTATCTATACTATACTAGATTAGGATTATTTTCCTCTTCTTTGTCGAGTTGGACTAACAACTGGGCATTCTATACAAAGATATAAGCGATGGTTGACAGAAATTTCCTTGGATGAGATTGGCAAGAGTCTGGAATTTATTGGTTCATAAATTCATAGAAGGCGAATTTGTTTTTCACTAATTCTACCAATGTGCTCTGACGTTGCCGTAGCAATAAATCTTTTTAAGGACCTAGAGATTGACTTTTATTTCTTTTTAAGTATTTCCATAGATGCCGATTTGTAAGAACGGGCCAGCTTCTGCTTTTGAAATATTGCCATTTCACAGGAGCAACCAAGATATGCCTCTGATGGGAACCACAGATGACGGAATGAAAAACAAATTCTATGTTGTACGAATTCCATGCTTTAACAAGTTGCATACAAAATACTTTTAATCGTGTTGGTGGTTTTTAATTTAGCCGTTTAAAAATTTGATTTTCAATTAGGCCTATATTTATTGCATATGACTAACGTCGTTGTAATTCGACATGGGTAAAGGCATGCAGCTGAAGGCGAGCGCTTAACTGACCAGCCGTCGTGTAAAGAAGCTTTTTTAAACTTTGCAGAATTGGCTAAATTAATCATGGCCTCTGTTTCTTTTGACTAACAGCTGTCGATCCATTTCCTAGAGATTAAGGTTTCTTATTTATTTATTGTGTCGTATGGTAGCAAAGAGATCTTTGCTAAACCAAAACTCAAATACCCGCACTAATGACAGGGTGCAGCGTCTGGTACTGCGGCTGCTAATCCACTTGCTTAAAGGACCATGACGGCATCCATATGTTGGCAATTTACGGACTGATAATGACTAATTTTCATTTTAGCCGACCTAAAAAGAAGGTGGCTTATATGTATTCGCTGTATGCTTTTTTTGTTTGTACGTTACGCGATATCTCGCCTATTGCGAACCGATTTTGATGTTTCTATTTTTAATTAAATATTTTATAATTCAGGGATGGTCTCATATACATTTGGAGAAAAAATTTCAACCCTACGGGTGGCAAAGTAGGGGTTGAAGTGTTTAATGTAAATATTTAGACAATATTTGTAAATATGATATTTCTTAGTCCATTTAAAAGGGTAAAAAAACTTCTTCACATTCTGATGTCGATGCTTCAATTCTTCTATACACTATACTGTACTATATCTTAGCTCCTTTGATGTCGGATTTTACTTATTGTTAAATGTAAAAAAAAAATATATTTAGAGAACTCTTTTGACAAAATGTTAATCATATATAATTATGGTTTTCAGATCGACGACAGTGGCTTGCCATCGGGATACTACTGGGTCTGTTAATGATAATATTGATATTGTTCATTATAATCTGAACGACGATAACATGGCTGTGTTTGTAAAGATATTTTGATAAGAGACGTATCAACAGTTTCTTATATTTGTAATATATTAATTTACTGGTAACACTTTCCATTCGACAAACATTGTTGTAGATATAATATAGAAAGTATACACACATATATGTCACATTCACGTTGATCGGGTACTAATTTTTTTTAGTAATGATAGATCTTATGAAGCCTTGTTTACATGTAGAGATAGAGTCATGAATTTACAGTGTTTCAATAAACAATAAGACTGAATTTGTGAAAAATCATGGAAAAGTTGCTTGTTTCAACGAAAATGCTTTTGTTTTAATAGATCTGTGAAATCTCAAAGTGCAGCTTGAATTTTAGATCAATTTAAGTTCAAACTTCAGCGAGACTAATTATAGAAGTTCGTTACTTTTGAGGGCGGGATGGTTGACCGAAGTTATGGTGAGCTGCTACAAGTTTGGTAATCATTCTCGTTTAAAAGATATGTCTCTTTAGACTATAAAAATTTGATTTGTGGCAAAAATTAAAACCACAAAGATTTTGATTCTTAATGGAAACTACCAATTTGGAGTATAATATGATATCATATGAGTGAGCCTTCTTTTGTTAAATAGTTATATCACACTAAGTACTTCAGGGACTGGTTATGTTATACCTGTTCCCTTATTTCTTACCCTACATTTATGTATTTATATTTATTATTATTACCATAAAATGTCGCCTATGACACTCCATGTCTATAGACGAATCTAACTTGACTTACTCTTTAAAATAAAATCTGAAAAACGTAATTCTCCTTGGGGTCGTTCTTTAATCACGTGAGGTTCGTACAAATGGGAAAAATCACGATTTATACCGATGGGAGAGTGGGGGGGGGGGGGGGATAATGTGAATATCACGTGTATTTTTCATGCGACGATAAAATTTGTTATAATGAGTAACGTGTATAATATTTACGTTTTATCAACTAAATTTTCAATATTATTAACATTTTATAGTTCTTCAGAATCTATTTTTCTGATATTTTTTTTACTAAAACAGACTAAAAATATCTTTTCATTAACAAAAATATACGTGATGATGAGAGGAGGGGTAGCCCAAAATGTCACGGTGTATCACGGTAGAGAAGAACAGTATAGAATTAGCCAAAAAAAACGCACGTGATTAAAGAATAGCCTCTATTTGCGGAAGTCTAAGCTAAATCTAACGTTTCTTTTAGAAGGAATAGGTATTTTTTGAACAGCCATAGAGTATAACGAGTTGAATGTAAATTCAAGAAAAACAACTTCCTTCTTCGTGAATTCCATATCTCTGGTGCCCTTTGACCTTCAGGACCCAAATTCAAACTCGACCGAGCTACTACCTCAAGGTATCCACATACCAAATTTAAAGTCAATCGGTCCAGTGGAACGGAAGTTATCGTGTCGGCATACAGACTAACAGACTGCCAGCTAAAACCATTAACTTCCTTTCAATGCTACGCAGAAGGAAGTTAATAAACCAAGTGAAGTAAACAGGTAATTAGTTCTTATGTACCCTTGCTACCTAAGCTTTGCTAAGGTGTCTATTTTAAATAATTGTACTCACAAATGTGTAAAAGTATTTGAAAATAGTCATTCTAGCAAATCTTTCAAGATCCATACATGCTTAAGACCGGCTTTATAGTGAGTGTATTTCGTCTTACATTTTAATAACGGTACCGTTTCTTTGATAACTTTAGAGAAATTAGTACCCGCTATCAGTGTGTATGTGAAATTAAGGCGACACATCGAAAACCGTTGAAGTGGGCTATCGCCGGACTAACCAGAGTAAAACATAATTTCTATAAAAACTTCAAAAACGCCGTCATAAGGTCTAAAATTGCGTAGCGCCCGCGACTATTAAAAGCGCTTAGAAATCGCGTAGAATCTTAAAATGTTTTTAAAAAAATTATTGATTTTAGCAATCAAAATAATGAGCAAGTAAATTACGAATATTGATGTTATGAATGTATTCGAGTGGTTTCCAAGCATATAGATTAAGTAATTTCGTTGTAATTTCAACTATAGTGATTTTTAGAGGTGTTTTTGAATGTAAATTATTATGATCGAGTCAAAATTTTACAATCGTGTTTTTGAGCAAGCAAACTCAAGATAAAATACATGAATTTACCTATATCAAAATTTCAGTTTCGTTAGTCGTGTCATACTCCTATACTATTCGATGAAAGGAGGTGCATTTTTTCGCGGTGTCGCCTTAAGTCATTTTGAGGGTGTTACCACTCCAATCGATCGATGTAGGGATGCCCATCCCTACATCGATCGATGTGAAGAAAAATATCGATATATATTGTATCGATATTTCAAAGAGTATCGATGAATATTGCATAATAAATATCGATATATACTCATCATTTGCATGATGTACTAGGATAAGACCGAAAATTTAATTACTGTTGGTTGCACGACGAAAACAAACGACAACTGCACATGAATGCTATCGTGAAAAAATGTCGACGATATATATCGGTATTTATATTAGAAAATATTGATATTTCGATATATATTTATTTTCGATCAATAGCGTCGATCGATAGCGTCGATCGTCGTTCGACGCTATTGATCAGTAGGTTGGTGTGGTACCTAATACCCTAATAGAGTGTAATAACGTAAAACATAGCGATCAAAATTGTAAACATATTTTATTACAATTAGAAAATAGGCAGTGTCGGAAGTATTTGGCTTTAATTAGTTTACGCGTTTATTCCATAATTATTTAACTAATACAATAAATGACACTACTGTGGACATACACATAAACACATATATATTCATCCTAATATTTGTCATTATATATGTATGATTAATATAATGGTTATCTTTAAACCTAATAATAGTAATAATTGTACTTGGTATATATATTTTTAATTTATAATCTTGTTAATAAAACGAGTTATGTAGAAATTGTTATTTTTTTCTTAGAAAATTATATAAGCTCCTGTAGTTTAAATAGAGAAAGAATACAGTGGTTATAAGTTCAGGGATGTACAGGATTTTAATTTAATAAATGTGTATATACAACATACAAGTTATCACTAGCGGCACGAAAGTCTAGCGGTGACCGTTATTGCGAATAAATCGCGCTAATTGGCTTATTTCGCATAAGTCGCGCTGATTGCCTCATGTGTATCGTTCGCACACGCTGATTGGCTTACCAATCGCATTCGTGCAATTCAATTCGTGGCCGTCCGCTCCACGTTTCGTTCAGCGCTAGACTTACGTGACACGATTTGTAACTTCTATTGATTAAGGAACATTTGTAAGAGTATCATTGTAGAGAATAATACTTGTGGAATAAAGTTAGAAAAATGTATAGCACACAATATTATGATCTTCACAAAGTAATATTTCACCACCACCACTAGTGAATGCCACTTGTGAACAATTTTAATTATTCGTGTGAAATGAATAGACACACGTTCATAACCTACTTACGAATATTGCAGCTAGTTCGATAGTCTTTAACCATTAGAAATCAACAAAATTCTGTATTTTCCAATAAAATAAAACGTAAACATCACAAAGTTTTCAAATTAATTAATTCGTATTATATAGGCACTTAAACGTTTATAAATGAATATTTTTATTGAAATGAATTGTGGCCAAACAATTTTATTATATAAGTATTTATTTATATTGCCTTAGGTATAGTTGAATTAGCAGAATAATGACAACTTAAACTAATGAACTTCTTCTGTGCTGGTGGATTCGCTTACTATCGTGTCATACATTTCCGGTAAGTAGTCATACTCCTCTTCCTTGTCATCATAAATATACCTCTTCAGTGCGTCCCCCTCCAAATAAAATTCGGGTGAGAAAAGGCTAGAAAATAATTTATATTATGCTTACTTTCATTATTAAGTACTATCATTATTATAAGTGATGTATATGTGAAATTCACACAAAAACTTTAGAAAGAATTATTAAACGATGCGTTGATAAAGTGATTTTAAGATCTAATGTTGCCTGTCAATCAGTAAAAGTTCAGTCTTAAATATTGTCCATGTAAAATAAACGAATGAAAAAAAATATCATGATTTCTTTCTGTCCACAGTAGTAAATTGATGTCGGATTACTTAAAATCATTTTTAATTATGAATGTATATTTTCACTTGCCTTGAATTGAATTATCTTTTGGCACTCAAATTGATGTTTCCTTTGATGTTAAAGTAAAACTGTTATTATCCAACTCAGTATGGCACTTTTATTGAATTAAAAAACTTTGAAATGCTTTAATTTATTAAATAGAATTGATGTTGCAATAAGAGATTGTCTTTTTATTGTATTACCATTTCCCATCATCTGTATCATCTAATTATAACTTTTTAAGTGATAAATGGTAACAAATTCCACCTGACGGTAAGTAGATGCTGTTAATTAAATATCACATCTATTCTCGCTTAAGAATCAAAATGCTGATCCGTTTTGACCACAGAGGACTAAAATAGAATGGCCTGAGGTTCTTGTGAGATTTAAATTTAGAATAATTTAGAATTTAAATACATAAATGTATATATGTCACCGCCTGTAATCCTCGAAGCGAAATCAAAAAATCTGTGAGCTACTCTGACCAAATATGGGCTAAATCTTTATATATAAAAACTACGTCTCACGTTGTTTGTCCGCGATGGAATCCTAAACTACTGAAGTGATTTCAATGAAATTTTGCACACTGTGTGCATTTTGGTATAACTTGAGAGATAGGATAGTTTTTATCCCGATAAATTACCCTCAACATTTTTTATTGCGAATTTAAGGATTTTTATAGGAAGGGTCGTTGGAAAGGGCAGAACAACGTCTGCCTGGCGAGCTAGTGTAGACTAAAATATGGGGTTAGATGGAATATTATAAAGGAAGTTATAGGTGGCCCAACGCCTACACAAGCACAAACCCAATATACTATTAACAGCCTTCACGACGTGCAACACACCTGGCACATTTTTTATTGTTATCAAGACACATAAACATAGGACTTGTAAGGCTCAGACCAACATGGAACTAGTCTGAATTTAATCCTTTAAATAGTGGTAATTTTGCTTCTGCATTAGTTTTATTATGTAATAAGGGTGACAAACGAGCACACAGTTCACCTGATAGTAAGTACGAAGGGAGGTCAAAAAGTTCGCGGAATGGCAGGGTTGACGAGGGTGAGTTTATTCATCCAGGTAGGCGCTAGCTGAGTGACTCATTGTTAGTATATATACCAAATTTCAGCCTAATCGGGTCATTAGCTTTTGAGTTGTCAACGAGTATACAAGTCAATCGGGAAGAAACTAACCACTATGTAGAAAATTGAATATCGCTTTAAATTTCTCATCAAACAAGAAAAAGACACGTCAAACTATTTTTTCAAGAGATGTCAGCTATTTATGGAGACTCCGCCCCTGAAAAACCATGATTTATAAATGGCACGCCCTTTACAAACAAGGGAGGGACTCCATTGAAGATGACCCACGACCTGAATGGCCGATTGAGGCTACCACGCCAGAAATAATCAAAAAAGTTGAAAATCTTTTATCGGAAGATGTTCGGCTAAAGAGAAACAGCTTGCAGCATTAGTTGGAGTATCAGAAACAACCATTTTAAACATCCTAAGTCTGTGCAAGATGGGTTCCGAGATTTCTTTCTGCGCATCAAAAACACGAGCGCGTAGAAAGTTGTCGCGAGTTTTTGGACCGCTGTGGAGAGCAAAGTCACTGCTAAACATAGGTTTTCCACAAACTCTTCTATACTGTACGGTCCTGTGTCACCTGCATTCATTGACTTCCTGCGTGTTTCATCGGGGCGTAATTACAACCACTTATCCACGCTCTCAACACTGCGTTTTCTAGTACGAAGCTGCCATTCGAGAATGATACTTCATCTTCGGTTGCCAGTTATTTTTTTTTTATGTATCTAATCCCCCCAGCTACACACTCATCGAGTGGTATGGGAAGTAGCGAGGAAAGGAAGTAGAGACGTAGTGTGGCCACAATACTCGTCATGCTTCACGTCATGCTCCTCGTCATGCCCATCGCTCTCTGTTTTGTCGGTTTTTTGGGCACGAGTCAAAGGACTGGCAAAATGAGCGCGAGTGGCTGGCCACATACTCGCGCAAACGCAGTCCGAATCGAGCGCTCGTCACGGAAGGGTCGTTCTATTTCGATGAGTAGATGTCATCCACCATCTCCGTTGACGAAAACGACGCTGTATATTTATTTTTGCGCACTCACGCACGTACATATCCACTTACGCAAAAACACACACACACACACTCGCACACTAACACACACACACACACACACTCGCACACTAACACACACACACACACACACACACACCTCGCGGAAATATGCATGCACGCAAATAGAATTAAATTACTTTATTTACATAAAATAGTTTAGCTGTCATTTATATTAGGGAGATCGCACTGACTCCCGTAACACAGGTTTTTAACCTAGCTCGGGAGTCAGGGACTTCAAAAAAAAAATATTGTAACATTTTTATGTCAATAAAGATTTTTTTTTATGGCATTGATATAATTAGCTATAACTAAATACGTGTTTAGCGCACATTCTGCCATTGTGTTGCAAACGCGAGCGATTTAGTGTGGAGCGTCGCGATTAATTGCGCGAGTAGAGCAGTCTATAGCCAGAGAGGGCAACATCGCGGCAGCGCGAGGAGCACAGTGTGACTGAGCCATAAGAAGAGGCGAACGAGAATGCGGCTCACCTGATGGTGACTACCACCGCCCATTAACATCTGCAACCCCAGGGGAATTGCAGATGCGTTGTCGGCCTTTTAAAAAGGAGTAGGCTCTTGAAGGTACCCAAGTCGTATCGGTTCGGAAAAATCGCTGTTGGTAGTCGATACTACAAGGTAGTTGTGTGAGGAAGAAAACCTCGTAAATCGTACAGTGGTGGACCGATAAACATTCAGATGTTATGGATGGTACCGCGAGGTTTGTCAAGTTGAGTGATGGTGAAATTTAGCCGCTGGAATTAGAACAATTCCTCTAAGCAGTCCCCGTGGTAGATGCGATAAAAATAGAATATACAAGTGGTGAATAAAAGGGAACTGAGTAACATGCCGTTTCGTATGGTGAGTGCTGAGAACCGGAGACTTACTGGTAAAGTTCTAGCAATTCACCAAGTCGAGCTGGCTTTACATGTGATTGAAGGTGTACATACATACACATTGCAGTAGTGTGAGTGTCTGGCGGAGCGATCAGTTGGGAGCCTGCCCTCACTAATCAACTACCCATACCCACTTTTTTTCTCACGCACACTGACACGTACACAGCCTAAGTCTTTACCACAATTTAAGCACGCTCTTGTGAATTGTAAGAGCTATAACGTAGCATTTTATCTTACTTCGCAGAGGTGACGACGCTCATGCATTTTGTTTTTCAAACGATATAATAGATGTATGTCTATGGGCCACATCATCCACTTACCATCTCGAGATATCACGATACACTTTCGGTGAATTGAGTGCTTGTTTGTTTGTCACTGGTATAAAAATAGATGTTAACATCTATCATATATATATATAGTTGTGTAGAATACTATTCCGCTGAGGCTGAGTTTTTGAGAAAGCGAGCAATTTTTTAAATATTTTTATGCTGTTCTTAATTCCAAAGTTTGATTTACCTTCCGCACAAAATGAATTCTTATACTAATAGGTCTTATATTAACATACAGTCCTATTCATTCACAGTAGTTTATTACTTTACCTGCTGACACAATCCATGTAGTCACGTAAGAAATGGGTGCTGAAAAGGTGGACGATGTTACTGAAACCGGTGCAGTTCGTCCACTGAGCATCCGGTGCCATCAACATTGCAATTACTTTTCCTTGACATATCAATGGCGCTCCATACATACCCTGGGTCATTAAAAATTAAAATTACATATTGATTTAGTCTGTATTACGATTTTTAATGAAAATCAAAGTGGGTTGTCCTAAGACTGAGGCGATATTCCTAAAAAATTTTCAATGCTGCTTCTGCAAGAAACCTCTTCTGAGACCCACTGTTATGTTCTGGTTCGGAAGGTAAGCGTGTCAGTATGATATTATACTAATAATTACAATCGATATATACTAATATAATATTGGCTGTGAGGCATTTATTTTATGCTAAAAAATAATCTTAGGGGTGAAAACGCATCTGTAGACTTTATTGCTTGAGGTTGATTGCAGACGTCTATGTGCTGCAGTGGCCCTGCTCCATACAATCTGTCCATAAACAGCGCACGGAAAGGTTTTATTATCATTGTCTGGCGGATTTGTGATTGTTTTTTTTTGTGTCTGCTTGACGTCGATGTAGTTCGGGTACTTTAAATTATTATAAAAGTAAAGGTGACAAACGAGTACACAGTCCATCTGATGGCAAGTGAATGCTGTGACGCATAGACACCTACATTTCTTCGTGATTAAGAATGAAAATGCTAATACGTACCACTGAGGACTAAGGTGTCCCACGTCTCTAGTAAAACAGGGTCTCTGATTCTTGTCACTTACCATGTAAAACAAAAGCATAATCCTGCTATTTCCCGCTGGTATTCTGTGGTCCTTGCCCGGTCCAGCCGACCTATACGTGATGCAACTAGAATAAAGCTGTAGTGTGGCTCCACCACGTTAAAGATGATAAGATCTGTCATAAAAAGAAAATCTACCGTCTATCAAAAGCCACTAAGATCTTAGCTTATGCTAAACGAAATTCTATACGAAAACTTTAGCCAAAAGTACAAAAATAAGCCTCACTTTAACACAAAAGCTCCTCACATAAACCTTTAGGTTATTTATTCAAAATATTGGTGAACAAAAGTTAGCTATTACAATAATTGGTCCTTATGTGTTCATAAACCTTGGGAAGATGGAAGTTATTATGCTACTATAGTCATCAAGAATAATAAGCGATGTAAGTAGACCATTGAGCAAATGTAGGTAAATAAATTTTATAGTTTCATTGTAAAGGTATTAGGTAATAAATATTTTAGTCAATATAGATATTTATTAAATATTGTACAAGACACGAGTCCACTAAGAAGGTTGCTTTGTTACCGACTTTAACTTGGATTGTTATCAAATCCTGATACTAAAGACAACGTAATGACGTCATTATTCGTATTATTTTACATAAAGGTCGGCTATGAACACGGCTACTTGGCCTCGCACAGATTTGCAATTAACAATTTTAAATTTTGAAAAATACCTTAGCTGAAGGTGATGAACGATGATGTAGTTTGAGCAATAGTGCCAAGATAGCTGTGTATATTAATCACACACAGTACACAAAGGAATATGTTATCCATTTCCCAAATTTGTTCGGAAAAATCGTCGCCAGCCTGCAGCAGTCCATATAGGCCTTTTAAATAGTACCAATATCGAAAATGGATATTTCCTAATAAATATAACTTACGTGACATGGCTGAGCTGTTCGGTCCGGCTGAAAAATATCAAATAAACATATTAAAATTACAGATAGTTTGTTACTAAGATTAAATGTTTATCAAGATATAACAGCTTTATACTTGACTAGCAGTGCCGGATTGTTTAATTTTGTTATTAATTATTATTCTTAAGTGATGAAGATTTAATTGATCTAAAAATTGTCACGAAGATCTACAAAGTCACTATTCTAGATCAAAATATTCGTTAATCAGTCAATCAGACAAACCAACGAATGAACCAACGTAACCAATTACGAACAACAACGTACCGATTATAAGCTGTTACTATAGTTGCCAGTTGCCACCTTTTTTTGATGCTGAAATCTGTATTCCTTTCGATGTTTTTTATTTTATTTAAAGGAATAAAAAGAAGTCACACAATACAAAGTTAGCCAACCGTTCTGAAATTCGTTAAAGCAGCAGCACCCGCTTGTATAAACAATATACGCCCTGAGAGAAAAATTTATAAAGTTTTTTGTAGGTACCACACATTTTATTTAATACACCAGTCATCTACTTTCAAAAATCTTACAAAGTTTTTGGAAAGAGTACTTTTGGGGCCTAAAGTTATGGGTGGGTCAAATAGAAATTAGAATTTTACTTACGTCATGAATGCATATATACGTGGTCTTATCAGTATGTCCCTCGAATCCGAGGTGAATGAGTCCTTGTTGGAATTTAATCTCTAGTGTGTCACAATATAAATACTTTTTCGCTACGTTCATAAATTGGACCCGCATGTTTCTTTGCAGCAAAAATTTGTCCTGTGTTATTTTGTCCTAAAGAAAAAAAGGTACATTTTTTGCTTAAATACTGTTATAAAAATAAAATAAAATAAAGTTTTACCAACAATCACGTTCGCTGACAAAATTTAAATACAGATGAATCTGCAAAATTTATAAAATTGTATCAATGTTTTGAATTATTTGTATCTACATAAGATGTCGACATCTATCGAGTACAGAATCAGAATTACAAAACCCATTGAGATATTATGTACTAGTAGGTACTGCCTACGTAGGTACTAGAGGAGACATCGCGGAGTAAGAGCGTTTTCAGATTATCCGATCCGATATAAGTGTAGGACTCCAATAGCCGATACCCGAATAGCCAACATCATGTGCTGTTTTCACATAATTCCGACAATATCGTTCTGATACGACCATTTGCTCGATAGCATTGTGCGAAAACGAAAAGCTCGTAATGGCAGATTATAATAGAAGACTTTATTTGCTGTATCTGTTATATTTGAAACGCAAAATAAGATCTGTCCACAGACAGTACGTGGATATACATCCTATTGTGGAAGTTAGATATTCAGAAGGAGCATTTTATACTATTTTTAGCAAGCTACAAGAGGCACCTTGAAAGTTTTTTAATTACTTTCGTAGGAGTGAATCCACATTCGAATATTTGCTAATTCATCTCACAAACAGTATCAAGAAACAAGAACACAAACAAACACACTTTCGTGGGGCCTAAAGAAATGCTGGCTGTAACATTAAGGTAAGTTTACTATCGTATTATTTTTAATCATTGGTTTCTATCATTTACGTTTGTTGGCTGGTGCTCTACACTGTACATGTACAGTAGGCAGCACATCAAGTTAGACACAGTTATTTTTTAAAATAGCCCAAAAGATAATGGGGCGCAGAGTGCTAGTGTGTCTAACTTGATACACTGGCCACCATACATTATTATTATTTATACTTATATAAGATTCTTTGCCTGACTTATGGTATACACTAGAGCCCAAACGACTAAAGGCAGAGGCACCATTTTTAGAGGTTAGATACCATTCATGGCGTAGGTGAGCAATAAGAAAGGTTTTTGGAAAATCCTATTATACAGAATGCCACAGAATGTTACAAATTGTATGGGAATTTGTATGGGAAAATTTAAATTTGTGATTTTTGCTATTTTGCATGCAAACGAAGTTGCGGGCAATGAGCTAGTTTAGTAATAATAAAAGAAAGTTCCTTAGAAAATGTATTTTAATCAGAAACAGATATTGACGTTATACAATGTACGAGTATTATAATCAAAATGGAAAAGAAATAGCACAGGACAAGGTAAACTTACAAATCGGAATATTTATTGAAAAGTTGCTGAAAGTTAGTATGGGATTCTATAACATCAACGTAGGAATTGCATCAATGTAGGAGTTGCTTGAAGTCGATGTCTCTTGAATTACAACTGATTGTGGACTTGGTACATCAATATTGGAGTTGCTTGTATGTGAAGGAGATGGCAGTAATATAGGTGAGGAAGAATTTATTGAATTGCTTTGAATCGAATAGCCATGTTTGGTATATGATCTACTGTATCCAGGTGCAGCGTTTACGAGAACACATGGTAATTGCACACGTTGATGAAGGACCCGGTTTTGATTAACTTTTTGTATACTAGACAGAAGATCCATTTGTAGCTGAATTTTCCCTCGTTCTGACATAACTTTAACATATGGTATAAAAGACGTAAAGAAAACTCTTCTGTTCTTCTTTTATTTCTTGTAATATTGCGGCCGCAACGTTGTCTATTTTCCTTTTATTTTTTGACGGCTGCTTTTTTGGTTCATGTGACGAAAAAAAGCCAGAAATAAATCAGAATTCATCCGCGCACCTCGACTACATACTTCGCACTTAAACTACATCATTTTATTCCCTTCTGAAACAAATAAATGCCCTCTAATTTGAGTCAGACTGAGGGTCGACCGTGTTTTTTGTGTAATAAAAATAATGTATGCGCCAAAATTACTTCTATTGAGTATTTCGTAAGTTATGGCAAATTAAAAAAAAATACTCACTTGTAACAATAGTTGTAATTAGTTGCCACTAGCACTAGATGTTAGTGATTATATACAATATAACTCATTTTAAATTAGAACACTAGAATGACAATAATTTTTCTTCGATATGTTTGTTTTCACTTTTGAGCTTGACTTAATAAAGAAAAATCCAATTCTACTCTCTTCATTTTTATCATATCATGTGTTTTTTAGGTTATATTTTTAACACCTAACCATTTTATAAATTTGTTAATAATACAAAAATCATAACATTAACTCTATCAACAAACTCTCCGCGCCAACCACAATTGGAAACCACATGTTTGATTTCTAAAAATAAGAACTATCAAACAAGAACAGTAAAATAAAACCAAATGCACAAAGTCTGTTTTTACAGCCAGATGGGCGAGTTAAGCTGCAATCCTGCCACGTGTGGACATTTTGTCCCTCATTTTTAGTCCGTTGTCTCACTTATTTTATAACAGTAGACAGATTATCGATAGTGAATGACATTATATTTTAATAGTGAATTATGCTTAATGAGAAGATAAATTTAAAAGAATAATGCGAAATAAAATACACATATTAAGAATAAATATGGAAAATAAAGTTATAGAATAAGAATATATATCTCTCGCATCATAATTATTATTATTTGCCTAATAATGAAATGTAATATAGTGTTGTCCTGGCAAGCGCAATGTTGAGCGACTAGAAAGAGTGACGACCTGATGAAACATGCAGAGGTCAATGGATGGAGGTTGCTTAGGACCGTGTTTTTGTTGTCTATGGAGAGGCCTATTCTACAGTTGACTTAATTGAAATTTGAGTATAATTACTAAGAGTAAAATGAATACTTTACCCCTTTGTAGAAGAAATGATATCCCGGAATTAAACACTCTTCATGTAAAGTCAGTTTTATTTCGCCTTGATAAGCAATGTTTATTCCCCGTAGTGGCACCTCAGCTATGACATCTGGGACTTGATGCTTAAGCAACATTACTGCTGGGGATTTTTGCATCAGGTAGCCTTGATTCGATGTGGCATTAGTCCCTGGTAATCGAGATTAAATTTAAGACTTTTATGTTCATAGTTTATTTAAACATAAGAAATTTAAATAAAATTTAAAAATAAATAATGAAAACACTGACATGAGGTGTTAGCAGACTCAGTCGCGACTAAAATTCGTCTTCTTATACACCACAGGGATGGACGCGGTAAGAAACACCCACAAGACATCTTCCGGCTGTTCAATGATACCGACCCTTGAGACATCCTATCTTTCGTCGCGCGTGAACTCAACAAGTCGCCTCCCGTGACGTTCGATCACGTAGACATCACCACGTTGAAAGCCAAAGTCATCGACATTCGTTTCAAATTTAAAGAATCGTAACGAGCCGCAACAGAGCTGAGGAAGGAAGACACTATGATGCGTTTCATAATTGCAACATCTGTGAATTCACTGCCATCGTAGAATGTAAATACGATACGCGGTAACCGTTATAGTAGTAATATTTCACCTATGATTGCAACTCCGCCACACGATACCGTGGGTCGATGAACGTGAAACTAGGGCGACCTCGGTCGGAGGATATAACTCCCCTTCAGCTCTTGACTGAACCTATGAATACTCCTCCAAAAAAGCCAACCTTACGACAAGGGAAGACATTTGAGAATGTTGCCCAAAAAACTTCACGTCCGGCACCCTCTTGTGATCTAAAACGAAAAAATGTTGATATAAAATCAGTTCCTGTGGTGACCCGAAATAAGATCGATAATGATGGGTTTATTTTTGTTGAAAAGAGACCTCGGTCGAGACCCGTCTATCACCAGCGTGGGACCGCCAAAATAAACGCAAGTACAACTCTGCGTATTGTGGAGCTCACCATATAGCTCTACATCTCCCGTTTGGACAAAAGTACGTCAGGGGAAGGCGTCCTACGTTTCATTAAGCCAATGCCGCATAGACGATCCGATTAGTTTGCATTTGCAGCATCTGGAGTCTAATAGGTCGACGAACTTTAAATTCTACTAATTTCAGGTTCTTGCAAAATACAAAGAGACTTTCCCACTCCCGATTTCTGGCTTACAGGGACGCGCTAAAGGACGAAATTCCCTAAATAGTGTTACATTTATGTTTTATATACATGGTCATTTTTCAAAGACTAGCCAAATTTAATCATTAAGTTCAAAATGTAAAAAGTGATTACTCTCTTGCAGTTTTTAAAAATTTGCGTAAATAAGCCTTTGGTTAGCTGCTAAAAATGTTTTCAGATTAGGTGGTACACGTGTGTTAATTTCTTGTCTTTGCAAACGTGGCAAAGAATCACTTTCATATAATCTTTGCGCACCACGTAAACTTTCATTGCTTAAAATATAGCACCGTAACATTTCATAGTATTCGCAGTTCGAATATTTTCGTTGCGAAATTAGCCTACAAAATTTAAAAATTTGGACACTGGTATGTAATGAAGTCCGGTCAAGTGAACACTGTCGGCCAGGGCTGGGTGCGTTCACCCAGCCAGCTCAGTGTGGCCTTAACTATCGATCGACGTCGACTAATTCATTTCACCACCGATCGATGGCATCGATCGACGACTGTTCGATTGGTATGACCGTATGATAACACCCTAGCAAGTAAAATGCTTGCGGCATATGCATCAAGCTTAATATGCGACATATATTTATTAAGAATATTAAACCAAATTATTTTCTGTAAATAAGTGGTGCTTGCAAAGGCAAGCTCAGCGCCGCCAGTCCGTGCGACCTTGGCTCTAGCCGTATTTACCTGTGAGTAAATCATGTCTTGGACATTAGGCTTCAATGCTTCACCATATTCTACAGTTGCGCATTAGTGCGCCGAATATAAAAGTGGAAGTACAATCACCAAACATGGAATTAGCTTAAGACACCCTACGATTGCAATGATCGAAGAAATGGTGAAAGTTAAGAAAAGATCGTCGTGTCTACTGTAACACGTTTTATTCGTAAAGAAACGAAGATTTCGACAGGCAGAGTGCATAACACTTTACTGAACGATTAGGGATGAAAACTTATCCGTGGATTGCGCACCCAGAATACTTAGCAATGCGTAGGGACAAACCACACTAATTATTTCAAGCGGCATTTTGAAACTATTGCAGAATCCTGATCATATTTGGCTCAATTTGTAACAATAGACGAAGCCTATAGCTTTACCATTACTAGAGTCCCTGTGCCTTGGGTATAGACTTCATGAAAGTAAGGACTAGAGAATTGATAGGAATATTATTTCAAAAAATCTATTAAACCGATTCTAAATTATACAGATAGCCATGCACATTTCACATTTTACTTACTCAAAATTTCCTGAGACTTAATCTTACCAAGTTGGTTTTCATCTTCCCCTCTGCTTGTGTCTTATCATCTTAAGATCTATCTCGAGTCTATTGTGATTGCAAATTGAATCACCTTAATCGTTTTTTTTTTAGTTTCGACGATACGTGTCCCTTTCTCATACTTATCTTTTATATGAATTATTTCTATTTCTATTGCTCTGGGTCTTAGCTCGGTATAGTAGTCTTTATAAAGCATTCAGAACTTTGCTAGCTCTGATTTTTTTAATTAAATTATTAACAAAAAGTGCTGACAGCTCACCTCCAAATAAAGTGACTATTGCGGCACAAAATGAGAACCTCGTGTTTGGATAGATTTTTCAGTTCTATGTATGTGTATAGAGAATCTGGATCAATAGTAGCGAGGTGAAAATTATAAATAAACTGTACCCGTGCCTTGTCGTCGTGTTAATATTTAAGAATATTTTAGGACTGGTATTTGAGATTACTTGTCAAGAATATGATAAAGAGTTTCAAGGATAAATTGGGTTAAACTACAAAACCTTCCAATATATGGTTCTTGTCCAAATCATGTTACTTTTGTTCGCATGTCCTGCAAGCCATTTTAAGACGATCCTGTTGTTGTACCTCAGGGCGTACTAGTTTTGAGGACACCAAGTTATAGCTAGTGCTAGTAGCATTCACCTCATATTTGTTAAGTGTACCGCCACTACACGTAATATATACTTGCTATTCTATTTTTGAACGCGAATCGTAGGAATTTAATTTGATTGTCTTTAACACCAGCAAATTAGATCAATTCTTAGTGACATAATATATACAGAAACCCGTATTAAAACGAAAACTAATTTCCTTTCAAAATTCTATTCAAATTTACCGCCTATTTTAAGTCTGTGATTCTGAGTAGAAAAAGCTTTTTACATTTTTAAACCACGGAAACAAAATTTTGAGCTTGGCTTAACGCAGGTGTTTCTGATGTGAGAGCTATTTAACATTTTTGATGCTGGATGTACCGAAATTAAAATTTTAATTAAAGCTGCTTATTGTACTTATCACGTTGATCAATTTGGGTGTAAATAACATGAAAAGGGAAACTGGAAATTTAAATATTAATTAACCAGCTCTCATATTAATGGCTGTAGTAAATGTATGAACATAAAGATCAAAAGGGTATTAAACCGAGTTGTTGGAAACAATATAGACCGGTATTTAATTACAAATACAATTAACATACTGTACAATAATAATCGATAAGGAAATATAAAGAATATCTTGGAGACAGGGTTCAGAGGGCAGAGTCAGTCAGCCTTGATCCCTGTCTTCGGCTTAATCTATACAAATAAATAAAATTGAAGTGTCTGTTTGTAATGTGAAAATTACAGTTTTTTTACTAAATGCATATGAAAGTAAATACGGTACTTATAACAAAAATACAACTTTTAAAATTTTTGTCTGTCTGTCTGTTTGTTCCGGCTAATCTCCGAAACGGCTGAACCGATTTTGACGGGATTTTCACTGGCAGATAGCTGATTTCATAAGGAGTATAAAAGTAGCCTAAGTAGGCTACTTTTATTTTAGAAAAAGAATTAGGATTTCGCGCAAAAACATAAAAACACTAAAACGCGGGCGAAGTCGCTGGGAACTGCAAGTTTATTACTAATATATTATGTAATCTTATTAAAAAAAGAAACGATATTAGTAGATCTTTTTAGGGTGCCGTTGCTATAGAAGAAATCATTTTAATTCAGCAAACAGATATCACATTATTTCCAGTTTACTTTCTAGAATTCAATTAAAAATATATAACACTTAACGAAATCGGCTTACGAAACCTTACTAAATCATACTATAAAATATTAAAAGAACAACTTTGCGTGTGGATCACATAAATTTATATTTATACATAAAATAAATTAATATACATAAATTTACATAAATTTGCATAATTATACTTAACGTTTATTTTGGAATTAACATTATTCACGGAATCAATATGGATGTCGATGGACAACATCATCATCAGTTGGTCAGTATTTCCACAGCCTATAACCTACAATTAAGTTATTTTACATCTTAAGATACTTTCCGAGCTTGAACAACATTATCATCCACACATAGATTAATGATAAGTCATCGCGCGCTCTGACAATGACTTATCATTAATCTATGCATCCAGACATGAATATTTCCGCGGTTCCAATAAATTAAATGGCAGGTAGGTAGATGAAGAAAACCGATCAACTACAATATATTATACTAGCAAGTATTAAAACAATTAGTCTTCCGCGCCACAGTATCAGACCACTATCTCAATAATTTGGTTTTACTTTCTTTTTATAATTTTACATTTTATAATCTTTAAAATAAATATTTTAATTATTAAGGTAAGATTTAAGCGTTTTCTCGGTAAATATTTTTAAATTGCCCAAAAGATATCGCAGTCTGAAAATTTTATCAAACATTTTATAGTTTTTATCTAAATGTTTGATATTTTCATAATCGTCTTCAGATTGGCAAGTCATTTAACAGCTTAACGTGCCTACGCCTACTAGTAATTACTAATAATATACACCAGGTAAAAGTACAACTTTGTAATGGCTCGCGAATTCTTATAAATAACGAATCGAATCGCTTATAAATAACATTTAAAAAGAATTGTTCTGCAAAAAAACATATTATTGACCTTGGCCAGACCATAGATCTGACTAAATTGTCCCAAAACAATGTCAGAACCTGAGAGATTATCCGACATTTTTTCATCGAGTTATTCATAATTCATAATCAGCACTATCTAACATGGTACAAAGGATTTTTTTTAGTTTTCTTTCAGATGGTGCTAGTAATACAATAAAAATGTTATATATTTTTTTAAATATGGATAAAATAATATTTTTATGATTGATAAGACACCTAGACATGAATCGAAAATACTATGTCAAAGCACAAACCTGAAAGTGTGACAATTTCTCAGTAAAGTGTACCTACCACAAAAATGCATAGATTGTGGGTTAGTGCAGGGCTCGCTTCGCTCGGCCTGATAACTAGCTCAATTTCTTTCGAATTGGTGTCAATGATGCACTGCGAGACCTCAGCGTTGATACATACAACAAACATTCTCAAAACAAATAACGTTTTGTTATTACTATCAATGTACCTATAAAGATTGTCCAGAAGGTTAGAACACAAAAAGAAAACCAAGACAAATATACCCCTAAACGATTTTATTTTCTGCTGCGAAGCAAAAATAAAAAAACTAAACATGAGTTTGACAATGTCTCTTAAAATTTTGAGTAACGATAATTCCACAACAATTCAGCGACCTCTTTACTGTTGTGCAGGCTGTTCTGAAATGCTATGAAATGATTGACGATACAGTAAGATTATTCACATAACGCATGGCAATTTTTATTTAGGTAACTGCCTTTCATCTGTACGCGAAACAGAAATTAAGAAAAACCAGTGCTACCAATATGACTCCAAGGTAATTCCTAAAGTGCCAAATTAATAAGGACCGATAAGTTATGTCCTGCAATTATAAAATATTAATAATAAAGTGATCATTGTAAAGGCAAGAAATCTACTTATAATAAACCAGAATTGGCGTGTACTTTATTCATCCGGAGAAACATTATCTATCGCACCCAAAAGCCGTTTCAATAGTAGTTAGCCTAATATTGATGTACAGTAACTAGGGTTCGAAGTATCGGCCTTGGGGTCATAATATGATGTCGGGAACCACGCTCGATCAGTTAATCAATACTATTACAGTATCGAGTGCATAAGGAATAAAACACCATCATGCGACCTGGAAAAGTAACAGTTTAATTGAAATTTTTGACGTTTATGGGTGGTCTGAAAAGTTTCCGACCTAACAAAGATAAAGACATTTTTTCTTAAAATTTATTTTTATTTTTCTACATAGTAACTCTACACACTTCTGCCAGCAATGCTCCCATCTCTCTAACCCGTCCAAATACTACTTGACGTTTTCCTCAGCAAAATAATTATTCACGAATGTGATTGCCTCCTCATTTGACGAAAATCTCTGTCCTCAGAGAACAAAAAGAAGTCACTTGGTGCTAGAACTGGTGTTATGCATTCACCAAAAAATACATGTATTGAGAAGGAAAAAGGAAAATATTTTTTTTCAATGTGTTTTTTTAAAGATAGCATAAGAGTTGTACGATTTAGTTAAAATAATAAATCTATGTATAAACATGCTTCAGTGAACAGTTTTTGAGGTAACATTTCTTTCTTTCAACAGTTATTATTAAAGAATGCCGAAAACATCAGGTAATTATATGATCACAAGTTAATAATCTATTTTAAAAGTCTTGCTATGACACTACATTCACTTGATTAATATTGGTATGAAATTTCAGAACGGCGAATGATATTGAATAGCTGACGAGAAGTTCAGCCTGCTTATGAAAATTATATAATATTCTAAATTAATATATTCTAAAGATTACCATCAGCAATTTTGTGCCTCGCCTTAAATGAAAATAACGGTTACATGTTGATTATTATCTTATTTTTAGAAGAAGAAAAATACTTATATACGCACATTTAGGTATTATAATCTTTGTGACTGGCACCCGGATGCCCCGTCTCAGATGTCGGTAAGTAGTGCCCGCTATTACGTTGATGTGCCGCGTGTCCTTCGTTACTGTCAAAGGGTTGGTGACGCATACAGCAGCCGTGATCACTGCAGTCCTCGAGACCAACGCGCCTACGCATAGGCCTCGGTAACGTGATAGGAAATAGACCTGTATCAATGATGACGATTGAACTGTTTGTTAGTAATTTAAGTTGTTTACGTTGAGCTAAACGTTTATAAGCGTAAGTCAGAAGTAGGTAATTGTCACCTTTAAGGACTAGCTAGTAGGGGAAAGATTGAAAACTGCAAACAATCTTGCAAAAATATTAATTAATATAATATAATTTTTTACAATTACACAAATTTTTTTTTTCACTATTGAGGCAAAAGAACCAACATTGCCATTTAAATTTATTTATGTTTCTTGTTATACATATATGTAGTATCTACTAGCATCCCGCCCCATCTTAGCTTTTATAGGATCTATTAATGTGGCGTCATTTAGATTTATAAAATATCATTAATCATTTATTTAAAAAAACATCTCACACAAACACACACACACACACAAACACACACACACACACACACACACACACACACACACACGCACACGCACGCTCGCACGCACGCACGTACTCCCGCACTCCCCCACGCACGCACGCCCGCTCGCTCGCACGCACGCACGCACGCACGCCCGATCGCTCGCACGCACGCACGCACGCCCGCCCGCCCGTACGCACGCACGCAAGCACGACCGCACGCATCACGCCCGCTTGCTCGCACGCACGTACGCTCGCACTTCCGCATTCACGCACGCACATATGCCCGCTCGCTCGCACGCACACACGCAATCCCGCACTCCCGCACGCACGCACGCCCGCTCTCTCGCACGCACGCACTCCCGCACTCCCGCACGCACGCACGCCCGCTCGCTCGCCTGATCGCTCGCACGCACGCACGCACGCCCGCTCGCCCGTACGCACGCACGCACGCACTCCCGTATTCACGCACGCACGTATGCCCGCTCGCTCGCACGCACGCACGCAATCCCGCACTCCCGCACGCACGCACGCTCGACCGCTTGCACGCACGCACGCACGCACTCCCGCATTCCCGCACGCACGCACGTCCGCTCGATCGCACGCACGCACGCACGCACGCACGCCCGCTGCTCGCACGCACGCACGCATTCCTGCACTCCCGCACGCACGCACGCCCGCTCGCTCGCCCGATCGCTCGCACGCACGCACGCACGCCCGCCCGCCCGTACGCACGCACGCAAGCACGACCGCTCGCTCCACGCCCGCTTGCTCGCACGCACGCACGCACGCACTCCCGCATTCACGCACGCACGTATGCCCGCTCGCTCGCACGCACGCACGCAATCCCGCACTCCCGCACGCACGCACGCCCGCTCGCTCGCACGCACGCACTCCCGCACTCCCGCACGCACGCCCGCTCGCTCGCCCGATCGCTCGCACGCAATCACGCACGCCCGCCCGCCCGTACGCACGCACGCAAGCACGACCACACGCATCACGCCCGCTCCCTCGCACGCACGCACGCACGCACGCACGCCCGCTCGGTCGCAAGCATGCACGCACTCCCGCACTCCCGTACGCACGCACGCCCGCATGCTCGCACGCACGCACGCCCGCCCGTACGCACTCTCGCACGCACGACCACACGCACGCCCGCTCGCTCACACGCACGCACGCACTCCCGCGCTCATGCACGCACGCACTCCCGCACTCCCGCACGCACGCACGCCCGCTCTCTCGCACGCACGCACGCACTCCCGCACTCCCGCACGCACGCACGCTCGCCCGCCCACCCGTACGCACGCACGCAAGCACGACCGCACGCACGCACGCCCGCCCGTACGCACGCACTCCCGCACTCCCGCACGCATGCACGCCCGCTTGCTCGCACGCACGCACGCCCGCCCGTACGCACGCACTCCCGCACTCCCGCACGCATGCACGCCCGCTTGCTCGCACGCACGCACGCCCGCCCGTACGCACGCACTCCCGCACTCCCGCACGCACGCACGCACGCTCACTCCTACGCGCGCACGCACACCCGCACTACCGCAGGCACGCACGCCCGCTTGCTCGCCCGATCGCTTGCTTGCACGCACGCACGCCCGCCCGTACGCACGCACGCACGCACGCATGCACGCACGCTCGCCCGCACGCCCGCTCGCTCGCACGAACGCACGCCCGCACGTATGCACGCACGCTCGCCCGCACGCCCGCTCGCTCGCACGAACGCACGCCCGCCTGCCCGTACGCACGTACGCAAGCACGACCGCACGCATTACGCCCGCTTGCTCGCACGCACGCACGCACGCACTCCCGCATTCACGCGCCCACGTATGCCCGCTCGCTCGCATGCACGCACGCAATCCCGCACTCCCGCACGCACTCACGCCCGCTCGCTCGCAAGCACGCGCGCACTCCCGCACTCCCGCACGCACGCACGCCCGCTCGCTAGCCCGATCGCTCGCACGAACGTACGCACGCCCGCCCGCCCGTACGCACGCACGCAAGCATGACCGCACGCACGCCAACCAACAAAAGAAACTTCGTATCGAAAATAAAAGTTTAATTTGTTCTACAATCGCACATACAAAATTGGATAACAGCCTACTCTTTTTTAAAATGCCGGCGTGATGCAGATGGCATTTCTTGTGGTGTTGCAGTAGTTGATGGGCGGCGGTAGTCACTTACCATCAGGTAAGGGCATGCTCCTTTAATCCATTATATATATTTAAAAAAATCCATGCACTTAATAAATATACTTTATTTACTTGGATGCGAACTTATACTCAACTGATATTTTTCATAAAATATTGAAAACATGAAAGTTATATATTTATTCAGCCCAAACAGATAAGAATGCTTTATAAATACTCCAACAACAACAACAATAATGATAATAATTGTTTATTTCGGACAAGTTGTATATCCATATGGTTTAATAAAGTGACTTAAAAGTATATTAGTAGCAAAGATGTTTTAAACATCTTTGATTAGTAGTAAATTAAATAAGGTACAAAAATTACAATACAGATGAAAAATATAATGTACATTTTCATATACTAAAGTAAACATCAGGAGAAAGGGTAGATCACCGTGATCTTCACTCTTCGCACAAAGCACCTCCAGAGCGGTGATGTGAATCGATCCGCTAATGTCTTTAGGATTCTAGTGGAACTGTTCCTCACTCTACTGACCAAGGAGTTTGTTTTTTTTTTGCGAATGATGGCTTCAAAGTCATCAGTTTGATACTCAGGACAAATCCCTGATGCACTTCAAAAACGCGTCAGACCCAATATTATCCTAAAGACATTGTTGTAATGGATTCATAGGGTGTCCAACGATTTTTTGGTGTATTTGTCCCACAGGTTTCCCGTGTATATGCTTTGACAGTATGCTTTAAAAAACGCCTTTTACCTCTTCCGTACAGCGAGAAACCTGCAAGCCAACATATTACCTCTAACCGCTAGAGCCCTTCGGTCCCTCGCTTGACAGTTTATCAGACATCGCATTCACTTTAGAAACAAAAACGTTCTAGATAGTTTGCGGCGGTCGGCACTATTAATAAATATATAGTTAAATTTTCTTAAAGTTTGTGTTTCATAAAAACACAAGTCTGATTCATGATTAAGCGAACTTCTATCAGAAGTCCTATCATAAATATACAGAGTGTATAATCCCACGATATTATTAACGTCCTTCCAATTATTATCAAGCCCTGGATAATAACAAATTTCAACAATTATTATAAACACATGGATTAAGAAATCTCCAAAAGTTCAGTGTTGTTAGTGGCATGTACGTGGGACTATAATGTTTGTTAATAATATATTTCTTTCAAATTAAGAATGTTGCCGGATCTCCGTGCATTGAAGTTAAAACTTCTGTAGGTACGTTGGGCACTTTTGGGATGTGGAAAAAGCACCGAGTTCGCATGGCCATACGCTTAGGTACATTGTTTGTTAAGCTATGAAATTTTCACTTCTGACGTGCAGTCCTACGACTGACAACTTATTTTTATGTATTACCTTCGTTTACAGGTGTAAATTCATTGAATCATGAATTATAGTTAATGCTACAGGTGTACAGCTAAATTAACGGTGCCCGATACATGGTGAACCTCGCCAAGCACATATGTTACAATATCGACTAGAACTAGGGATATGAACAACAGAAGTAGACCAAAAATGCGATAATTTGTGTTTTGAACAAATATTGTCTTCTACGGCTGAGATTAGTAGCCCTGACGGAAGTAGTTGGGTTCACTACTCAATAGGCCACTTAAAGCGTGAGTATATAAGTGGTGATAAGTCACATGTCGTATATCAACGTCCCATGATTTATCTCAGTGTTTTTCCGATAAAGGTCTATGCCAAGGCTGGAGATAAGGAGCTTATGAAATTATTATGGGATTGGAGACGTAGAAATTGGTTGAGCTTTTCTTACGTAAAAAAGGCAGAGATATAAAAATTCTAAGAGGTTTTAGCCTTCAATATATAAACCTCCTAAAGATTTTATACTTATAGAATGGAAGAACAGAAGAAGCTCATTCCGGCTTAGTCGATGTATCATATTATGTACAACAGCAGTGTTAATTTAGTTAAGTTTTGCTCTACCTCTGTTCTATTACTGATATAACATATGGTTTAGTTTTCAAGTTGTAATAATAGTTTAATAAAACTATAATCTGATAAATGCCAATCTAGCCGTTTTGCAGATATACAAAATGTATGTTTAGTTGAAACTACTAATAAGTGTTTTGGGTTCTTTGATGCATCAATTGATTTAATTGATAAAATAATATAATTTATGTTTTTTATTCTGATAAATGACTTATGTTCAATATGAAAACTCGACCCCCTAACAGTTTTTATATAAGAAAAAAATACAGTCTACTAAATCAATCAGCCGTGGTAGCGCAAGGTTTGGCCTGGCCGCTTGCCTTAAATTTCATAGTACGCCTGCAAATTTAGTTTGAACCTACTATAATTGTCTCAAATAGTGTTATTTGTATTTTCACACATCAAGTGAACACAATATTATTAGAATTTATACTTACAACAAATGGCATTGATCCCTCTCGAGGTCTAAAGGGTTCCCTCCCGTTGCAAAGTACTACAACTCCTAAAATAAAAGTTAGTTTTATATTAATTTTTCTTTCAATATTAGGAAACACATCACGCCAGACAACGGTTAAGAAAAAATATTTTATTAGCCTACCTCATCTTACGGGCTTCGCCTACTTTAGGGAAAGGCACAAGATATTGTTGTCTCAGATAGGTCCGCTAGTGTAACTATTTTGTTTATATACCTAATGTAAATTCAGACAGGAGACGGGAATAAGTATAAAGTATGTAGTACTATTATTTATTCTGTAGTTATAAATGTAAGATGTTTGGTACTACGATCGCCAATTTGCTTGCCAACGATACATACATAACGACGATATACAGGATTATTTTTCAATAACCGGCCAAATTTTAAGAGAAGTTTTAGAATAAGTAGTATAGGCATATGGTGAAAAAAAATTAATAAAAAATAACCTCAAACTTTCCGTTCTTTTTATCTTTTAAATTCAAAATGCATCGCAATGCTTATTTTAACTGATTGTCATTCATAAATATCTAAAACGTACAATTTTACTACGCACGCACACATTCGTAAGGGTTAACCGCCTACCGATCGACCCTTGCAAAAACGTTGTAAATTGAATCGAACACAGAGAAGCGCGCGTACGCATATTTGTTGTCCATAAATCACATTCAATTCGGGATAATTTAAAATAAAAGTAGAAGACTTATTTCGTTTACTCGTATTTTCAAAACTTGCAATAAAAGTATAACATTATTTATATATTTGAAGTCAAGTTTAAAATTTGGTTACTCTTTGAAAAATAACCCTGTAATAACGATGGAGTTTTTCTATGAGAAGAATTTTTCAGAAAGATATTATTATATTAATAATAGATGTAAAAACTAATGATTTCTTATTTTTACGCGAGCACTACACATTGAATTAAACTACTTTTACGGATTTTATCGCGTTTAATTAACTTATTTTTATATTCCCGACGTTTCGGTTGCTTTCCAGCAACCGTGGTCACGGGGGACTAAGGTGATTGACGTCCCGATGTCAGAGTTAACCCGGAGTACCTTCAGCTTTTTTAATAAATAATTTTGGTCTGATCTACGCAGAATGAACTAACTGTGTCTTGAAGTCTTGCAGTGGTATGCTTGGGTTTAGTTTTAATTTTATGAATTACAGGATCCCAAGCAGGTGGTAGTACCCAGCCTCCCTCTCTATTGAAATTAGGATGCTTTTTAATTTCAATAGCCTCACGTATCATCCTTGACAGGAGTCGATGTTCTTTCGCGAGAATTTGTGGTTTATCAAATCTAATGTAATGGCGGGGGACGTCTAGGATATGATCACAAACTGCAGACTTCCCGGAACGATGGTGCTTCACGTCAGCTATGTGATCTTTTACGCGGGTTTTTATCGATCGTTTTGTTTGCCCTATATATGAGAGACCACAATCACAATCAAGCTTGTACACTCCTGCATCTTGTAGAGGAATATTGCACTTGACAGATGGTAAGAACTGACTAATCTTCTTCGGCGGCTTGAAGAATGTTCTAATAGAAGCTCGCTTCAAGATGTAGTCAATCTTGTCTGTGGCACCTCTGACATATGGTACTTAGTACAGCAGGCACACACTCGACTGTGGCCGGCTTCACTCGGTCACTGTGACGTAGGCGCGGAACCCGAAGCTTGTTGTCGTGCAGAACCTGCTTGACGTGCTGAAGCTCGGTGGCCAGGTGTTTGCTGTCACAGATCCCTAATCCCTGGGCAAATCTTTGTTACAGAGAGCACGAGGATCAAATCACGCTAGCACCTTTTAACACTCTGTTCGTAATTATAGTTATTTCTTCATTTTATATTAAGTCTACTCTTTTTTGTACATACTTATTACAGCGAAATATTACAAAAAATTTTGAAAGAATAATTTACCAATCAATTAAAAACTTTTTATATTGTCTTATTCCAACTTTTTTAGTAGAGGGAAATTATAATAATTGTTACAAACAGTTCCTTATGTTCATTTGCGGACACAACTATTTGTTTTAGAATTCGTTTCCCTATTATTTTAACTAAAAGATTGCTTAAGCTTCTCTAATATCTACCTAATTTTATCCAATGCACTCTGATCAACACTTTTAACACAAGAATTTGTTTTCTTATACTTTGTATGTCATGTGAAAATAGAACGTTTCGAAATTCAACCAAAAATAAATATAAAGTCATTGTCAACTTTAACGTCTATACACGATTTTAATTTTAATTGAAAGCGTTGATTGATACCTACTCTCCCACCAACAAACAAAGGAAGTCGGAGCACTTCGCACATTTCAAGTGATGCATAAATCAAGCCAATGCCATGCTAAGCTTATTGTAAGAACAGGCACTCACTTATCATATAGATGTGTAAAAAAGAAGAAAGATGTTTGCGTGGGTTTCAAGAAGTTAAGCATGGTTTTTGCGTCATTTGAAATGTACGCAGCGCTCCATCCTTCTTTATTTTTTGGTCTGAGTTGATACTATAAATAACGTTTGAATTCAGTTAAGAAAGGCAGAAACGATATCGACTTATGAAATGCTTGAATATATAAATACTGTAGATAAAGAAAACTGATTTCAAAAACATAGTTACCAAGTAGAAAAAGTGCACTCCATTTGTTCATAGCGTTTACTGTGACGAAGTATGAGAATGTATCCAAACAATCATAATTTAATTAACAAGTTGTAACGGATCGTAAATTTTGTTACCAATACATATCTAGAAATAATAAACAGTTACATATTATAGATGTTAAAATCGTTTCAGTATTTCTCTATGTTATATACTTCTATAAGTTGTTGGGGGTCATACCCCGGGATCATACGGGATTCTCTTATCTCGCCACTACACGGAGGATGTATTTTAGCTAATTGCAACTTTTAAGATATTTTTTTTATTCAACAGTGCAGGGTGTACAAACGAACACACAATCCACCTGATGGTAAGTGGTTACTGTGGCCAATAGACATCTACATCTATCCTCGATTAAGAATTAAAATGCAGATGCGTAGTCGCCCGTGAGGACTACGATGGAATGGCTCGTTTCCAGTAAAAAGGGTCCCCAGTTCACTACACTCACCATACGAAACACAGCAGCATTAAGCTGCTATTTTACGCTGGTATTCTGTGAGAGCGTGGTCCTTCCTCGGTCGAGCCAACTTATTCGTGTTACACCTATAATATAGCTGCAGCATGCCTCTACCACTTAAAAATCATTTACACGTACGTATCGTTGAATTATGGACTTTATCACGTGCGCAGACAGTTCAAATTACTGCGCACGAGATAAAGTCCATACTGCGGCCTAAGATAGAAAAATATCTTGTGGCTCCTCCTTATGCGAGGCGTAAGTACGCACACAAGCGACAGGGGAACAGCGTACTGCCTTCGACATCAACATCGACATCCTTTTATCAAGCGGTAGAATAAAAGCAAATCCTCCCCTAAAACGGGAGAGGCTTATCTTCAGCAGTCGACTTTTTTTTAATTTATTTAGAGAACCACAAACAAGTTTACAATATATCCTATACTAAGGCTTATATTCTATTACAATTTCTTACATATCGTAAACTCAACGACGGTAGTCACAGGTATAAAACAGAAATATATAAAAAAAATTATTAGATAAACCTAATTATGTAAAAAATACCTTAATTTTCAAAATACTATTAACATGTGTTAGAGATTAGAGTTTTGTGTTTTGTGTATAAGCATGTGCGTGTGTGCGTGCGTGTTTGTGTGTGTGTGAAACTTTTACGGGTTTTTGAAGAAGAGCATGAAAAACACGGAGTCAAAGTTGAGCTCAAATTCGTAAATCTATACATATAAATAAAATTGAAGTGTCTTTATGTAATATCGAAATAAATGTCTTTACAGAGCTTAGGGGTTATTTGCATGCCTTTAGTAAAGACATGAATAACTCTTTTTTAAATTTTGGATGTCTGTGTGTGTACCTTAATCTTCGGATTGGTTGAAACAATTGTCAATATATATAAAATAATCAAAAAACTACGTGAAAGCTAAAGAATAAACGTAGAGCAAAATGATGTGCCGGAGTCGTTTTTTATCATGAGAATACCCCTACCCATTGATCTGATATTGCAGACGCTGCCGTCCAAACTGTTGGGTATCAGTTGATGCAGCATCCACCATATTCTCCGGACTTAGCTCCGAGTGATTTTCACCTTTTTACTCACCTGAAAAAACACTTGTGTGGTGTAAAATTTGCCGGCGACGATGAGGTGATGTGTGCTGTAGAGGCCTTTTTCGAGTCCCAGGATCAAGCCCTTTTTCCAAGAGAATGAATCAATTTGCAAAATGCTATACATGGTGTATTTGGCTTGAAATGCGATTACGTTAAAATAAATACAATTTACATACACTTATCCCAGAGTTTCATTGCGTTTCCAAAAACTTAATGATCAACCAGTATACAGGGTTATTTTGCAATAACCGGCCAAATTTCAATAACTCAGTCCTTTTTATCTTTTAAATTCAGAATGCGTGGTAATGCACTATTTTAACTGATTTTATTGCGCATGCACACATTCGTAAGGGTCGATCGGTAGGCAAAAAGGTTTATATATATATGTATATATATATATATATATATATATATATATATTTATATAAATATAAATATATATATATGTATATATATACAAACATATATATGCGTATATGTATATGCGATCATTTCAAATAAAAGTAGAAGTCTTATTTACTCGTATTTTCAAAAACTGCAATAACGGTATGTTATTATTTATATATTTGAAGTTCAAATATATACATTTTGAACTTTAAAATTTATAATTTAGCTACTCTTTGAAGAATAGGCCTGTTATATACAGGGTTATTTTTTGTGATCTGTTTATTTGAGATATTATGTTACGATATAAAGAATTTTCAACTATTTTACCTGTTTTTAATTTATTCTAAAGTACCTAACATGACTCCACAGAGTCATTCATGAGGGTATACTGCCTTTATATATGTATTTTTATAACAAAGTCCCAGAAAATATACATGATCTCTCTATTACTAAGTTCAATTTTTTTTATTAAACAAAAATGAATACATACATAGTTGATAATAACAGTAATGATGAGATACGCTAGTAAGCTGTTTCTAAAATACATAAGTATTGTAAGTTTTCCTTAAAAAAAAGTTTTGTAAGTGAATTAGGTAGTAAATAAAGTAAAGTACCCCTTGTTTTCATTGTATAATTTTACTTTAAACAAAAAGTCTCGCTGGGTTTCTTGATGGTTCTTCCAAGGTTTTTTGCGAACCAGTGGTAAAAGTAAAATAATGGCTTTTAATAAGAATTACTTATAAACTATATTTAAAAATTATTTTAATTGCAATAAATTGAATTGTTTCAGATCCATTTTATTTTATAAACATCGTAATTTACCTGCTGTATGCGCCAGCTGAACTTTTAATATCGTCCCTCATTTTGCTCATTTGCATACTTCATGAATAGAGCTACATTACTGTAACTTTAACTAGAGTTTTCGAGAACGCTCCCCTGAATCCTTTGACTAAAATTTAAAATCCTGTTGACATCATTTTTGAAAGCTGCCGGCGTCCTTTGTGGGTACAGAAATCTTGACAGCTTAACCGTGCTGGCATTTATACGATGTGCTCTTAACTTTTCTCGCTTGCAGCTTTTTGTTTATATGCTCGAAACTATTCAAAGCATCAAAAAGAATTGCTGTTCAGATTGTTACTACAGATATCCGTCGTATAAAAGAAGCTCTGTACATATTCATACGAAGCTTTAAGAACTGTTTCAAGGCTCGTTCATCTGAGATGCTCTTAAGAACAAGCAATGACTAAGGAGTTGATTATGTGGACATTTTGTACGCGAAGTGTTGCACGTTTTTTTTTCTTTTTTTTATAAAACGTTACCCTCACACTAGGATTTTTTCCTGTGTCGTGGAGGCAGTTTACAAACATAAATTGCACAAGGACAAACATCCAGACCCGGAACAATTATTTGTAGGCCATACAAATACTTGTTCCGTGCGGAATACGAACCCGCGGCCCCCAGCGCAACAACTGATTGCTAAGCCACTGCGCCACGGAGCCGTCAGTAGTTAGTTTGCTTTTTTTAGGCATAGTGTTTTAATGATTATTCCGTCATGCAAATATACCGAAATAACAGCATTGGCTAACATATTTTCTAGAAGTAGATGCACAAGGACAACGGTAGGAAACTGACGTCCTGCCGCAGAACTGGTAAGATCGATCTGTTTTCGATACGATTAATGAAGGCCTTTATATACCTACTTGAGACAAAACAAATAATTTTTCGTGATCAAGAAATGTTCAGCTGTATTTTGTGACTACGAAGTGTCTGTTAAATAAGACCTAAACTGCGTGGTAAAGAGATCTTGTATCGTGGGTGGAATTTTTAAGACGATTTTTAGAAAATACGTAGTACGCTGCAGCTATATTATGGTTTTTTTTGCGTCCAGATGCAATGGAAAGGTCTAACCATCCGGGAAGCGAGGAAGGGAGGTGGTGCATGCTCTAAGCATACCACGACAACCGGCTGTCGTGGTTATGTGGGACTCACTGCGAAACCTAAGTGCCTACCCACTAAACACCACCTGTGAGACTGGCATTGGCTTTTAAGGCATTTCTGCCGACTCGGAAGCGACCCTCTTTGGGGAAAAGGGAGCGCAGACTATATTATGGTTGTACGAATGGGTCGGCTCGACCGGGGTAGGACCACGCTCTCACAGAATACCATTGTAAAATAGCAGCTTAATGCTGCTATGTTTCGTATGGTGGGTGTAGAGAACCGGAGAACCTTGTTACTGGAAATGAGACATTCCTTATTAGTCCTCAGGGGTGACTACGCATCTGCATTTTGATTCTTAATTGAGGATAAATGTAGATGTCTATGGGCCACGTCATTGACTTACCATCAGGTGGACTATGTGGTCGCTTGTCACCCATATTGTATAAAAAAAGACTTTAAAATGAAACTATAAGGTGAATATCACGTTTTTATTTCGTTTATTTAAAATGTTGAATTATAAAAAATGTGGTATGTGCTAAAAATTTTGCACATTGCTCTAAAATTAAAAGAGGATCATCTTAATTTTAAGCGCTGACATAGTACGTGATTAACCGTGTAAGAATATCAACTACATACTACATATCGTCCCGTGGGTGTCGTAAGAGGCGACGGAGGGAAGCTGAAGCAAGCGACGGGCAGAAGCATCTTCCTGATAACAACTTTAAATAATTAAAATATCGCGGCTGCCAACCTGCCTGTTAAACGTGACACCTATCTTCTTAAAAAAAAAACACCTACTTCGAAATCCCCCTATGAAGCAATCTACGGTGATGGCCAATGTTCAGTAGCGGCCTTTTATATGCTGTCATGGGTCGATGGATAATATCCATGACAAGCATCCATTCATATCTCGGCGGTAATAAAAACACCATGAAAAATGCGGATTCTTCTCTGCTACATACAAAAGCATGGGCTGCAATAGAATAATTTCTTGTAAATTGTTTTTTTTTAATAATAATGTGAGAGTATTTAAGGCCGCAGACAACCTATTTAAAATTTATTTCGAAATATTTTCAAACCTTTGTTTCACTTTGTAAAAAGATTCATGTTATAGTGATAGGTTAGTAAGTATAGTCCGTCAATAAGAAAATAAAATATTTTTTATAGGATAAGGGTGACAAACGAGCACACAGTCCACCTGATGGTAAGTGGTTGCTGCGGCCCATAGACATCTACATCTATCCTCTATTCCAAATCAAAATGTAGATGCGTTGTCACCCGTGAGGACTAAGATGGAATGCCTCATTTCCAGCAAAAAGGGCCTCCGGCCACCTGCACTCACCAAGCGAAACGCAGAGGTAAACCTCTACTTCACACTGGTTTTCTGTGAGGTCGTGGTACTACCCCGGTTCGAGCCGGCCCATCCGTGCGACAGCAAAAGCTGCCGCGTGGCTCTACCACTGTTAAAAACTATATTAATCACATTTAGCAAATTATGATGATGTAGAATAGCCATGAAAGAAAAAGAGATACAAATATATCAGACATACATAGACTTAATTTTGTATGACGTTGACGTATGATGATGGATGAATGGTATTAGATGATTTCTTCAATATCAGTATCTTCCGGTACCAGAAGTCATCTGTACAGGATACGTGCCATTATTTCATACGGTAAAGTCTACGTGCTGATGCAATTACACTTATGTGTTTTCAATGTTCAATGTTTTGAATAAGTAACATTAAAAAAAGACTTCAATTTATCAACATACTTATATGACATAAATTGAAGACAATATATATAGCACCCATGGTCACGGGGGAATTAAAAACATCGATCACTAATATAAAACTAGATACACAATCCCATGCAAAAGTTCTTTAAAAACTGCCGCTAATTGTTTTGACGTAATTCTAGTGGAAATACCCTCACGTACTTACTATGATATCAACTGTCAAAATGGCGTCCATAAAGCGGCGGCCTTTTGATCCTTTATTATTTGAATGACTGATGAAGAGCTATCGTATCACAAAGCCATCTATGCAAATAGGCTGCAGTTTTTGAGTTATTAGAAAGTGACCATATTAACCGGATGACCATATTACCCTCACGTACTATAGTTAGTTTTTTTTAAGTTGATTTTTCGAAGAGTTCTGATGCAATTACACTTATGTGTTTTCAATGTTCAATGTTTTGAATAAGTAGCATTAAAAAAAGACTTCAATTTATCAACATACTTATATGACATAAATTGAAGACAAAATATTATATCTACATATATATATATATATATATATATATATATATATATATATATATATATAGATCTCTTCACGGTAAATGTTGATCAGACGCGACTTCACGCGAGCACTTTGTTGATCCGAAAATGTATGTTGATCCGACGCCTTTTCTTGATCCAATATGCATCTCTGGTAACTAATGTTGCTCCGACAGGATCAACATCTACACTCACGGGACTACTTACTAGCGTTCCCCGAAGTTGATCTGATATACAAATCCACCTTGCGATAGTTACGCAAAATGTTGATCCGATTTAAATGAGCCAATCAGAGCACATCAAACGATCGGATTGGCTGAAAAAATCCGCGACGTTGCCGTTTCGTTTCTTTGGCGGTGGCAGCGACGATATTGTCTAAGGTGGACTTGAAAAACAAAAACACTGCTTCACTATATCAAAATAATAATCACAAACAAAACTAAAATATCTATCAAAGAAACATAGAGTAATCAATAACATTGCAACCTGACTTACTTATTAGTCGCTAGTCACTAGAATTAAGGATGCATTTGCAAAATTGATAGTTATAGAATCGAACTATTATATAATTTATTATAATAATTTTATATAATAATTTTACAAGTCCAAGAACATCTAGTTCGACATTTCCTTGGACCTGCAGCATCAACCACAGAAAGTAATCTTCCTCAAAGATCTTCAATCTCCTGTAGCTTTCCAAGATCTTCAATTGCTTCTTCAAGCAATTCTGGACATTCTCTGGAAGAAATACCACGAAAGGCCGACAATAAACTCGTACGAAATAGATGCACTGCTATGTCAAATTGAAAAATGAAGGATTATTGGCTAGAAACGCTAAGCAAGTACACACTGAGTGCAAAAGGTGTGAAAAGGCATTCAGTTTAGAATGTTATAATGAGAAACATGCTTGATTTTATAATATTTTCTTTGAATAAAATCCTCACCTTCAGTATTTGAGTTTTATTTATAGCAAGTTTATTGTAGTTATTAAATGACAACTTTAAAAAAAATTGCGAAGTTTTCTTTTATTATTATAAGCAATAGGTTTTTTACTATACGTCCACGTATGATTTAAAACAATATCACGTCACGTTCATACCAACAAATGTGCCTTAAATTGTATTGAGAAATGAGTCACCTGTGACTCATGAACTTATTCTAATACGTTCCTGTGAGTCATATATGACTCATTGGAGAGGGAAGTTGAGTTTTCCCCGGGTGTTCATGCAGCGATCACTCAAGAGTTCACGACGCCGACACATGAACTTGAACAGTCATCGCAGTTTATGTCCGTACTAGCTGTTGCCAGCGGCTTCGAACGCATGTAACTCCAAAATTATGCAACAGAAACGAAATACCTGAATAAACGGTATCATATGTGTTATATAAACCTATCTCTGAGCAAAATATCATCCAGAACCCTTCAACCGTTCTGGCATGATTGAGTAACGTACATCCATTCATCCATCCATCCAAACATCCAAACTTTCGCATTTATAATGTTTAGATAATAATTATAATTAATTCAGCCTATCTATAAATTGTTTTCTAAAATACTTACTAACCTGTGTTCTTACTTTTTTATGTACAAAATCTAACGTAATTAACGCGCATCCTCAAACACCCCAATTAGTATATTATGTTATAATCATAATACATTATTTTTAATTATTATTATATTCTTACTAAAACATGTTTATGCATTGATTATTTATTAAATTAGTTATAATAATTCCGGAAAAATGTTGTGGTCACCGTACAAAACCACGAACGCTAGGTGTAGGTACTTGCTAGTTTTTTTTTGAATTTGCATAACATTTTAATTGTATTTGTAAATAATAATGAACTGCTAAAACTAACATAATTCAAAGACGGCGTGTTTAAAAGATGTGAATCAAGATTACAATAATTTTAAGAATCAAATATTTAACTTACTGATAGCCTAAACTCTCATGCAACGTTGTATTTAAACCACAACGGCTCCGTGGCGCAGTGGCTTAGCAATTGAGTTGCAGCGCTAAGGACCGCGGGCTCGAATCCCGTACGGAACAATATTTGTATGGCCTACAAATAATTGTTCCGCGTCTGGATGTTTGACCTTGTACAATTTATGTTTGTACACTGCCCCCACAATACAAGAGAAAATCCTAGTGTGGAGGTTACGTTTTAAAAAAGAAAGAAAATAATTTAGAAAACAATTCAATGTCATTTTTCACTATTCTAAAATCGTCACAAAAAGGTCCTCGGCACTTGTTGGCTCACTAAAGTAAACTAATGATTTAATACGTCCCCATAAAAAAGTCAAGAGGCGTCAAATCAGCTGATCTGGGAGGTCAGTGGCCTGGCCGCCGCGACCTTTATAAGGCACTCCAAACTCTGTATTTGTAAAGACTTTAACATACTTGAAATAAGGTTCAATTTTCTTTATTTTGTATTGAATGACGGAATTTGTATTAATACAAGTAAAACTCACTTTTAAAAGTCTTATTGCCTTGAGTTACGGTCCATTTCAGTTTGTTTTGACTGTACAGGTTTAGGCGTGACTGTTAATTACGTAGTTTCAATTATTTTTGGGATAAAAAAATTACCTATATTAAAAATGATAGAAACCGATTCAGTAAACAATTCTAAACAAACTACTTTAACAAATAGCGTTAATTATGTTACGTGTTGTCAGAATGTGTCAAAGAAGGTACGTATGGCAATTCATAGTGCTGTGTTAGTCCCTACTTTAATGTATGGTAGTGAAAGTTGGGTCTGGCAGAAGAAGCATGAGAATAGAATAAATGCTGTAGAAATGCGGTCATTAAGGAGTATGCTAGGGCTGAATCTGAATGACAGGGTGAGAAATAGTATGATAAGAGTAAAGTGTGGTTTGCAAGATGACGTTGTGACCAAGATTAAAGAAGGAATGCTTCGGAGGTTTGGTCATGTAGAAAGAATGAACGAGGAAAGAGTGACAAAGTAAATTTATGTTTCAGAAGTGAACGGCAGAGTCGGGAAGGGACGCCCTAGACGAAGATTTATCGACCAAATCGGCGATACATTGAAAATGGGCCAGATTAGGAGTACCCTTAACCGACGAGCGTGTATGCGTAGCTATATGGATGTAAAGGAGGCGAGAGAGGTGTGTCAGGATCGCGCCAAATGGAAGTCCGTAGTCTCTGCCTACCCCTCTGGGTGACAGGCGTGAGTGTTTGTGTGTGTTTGTGTTGTATACTCAATATCACTAAACGTAAACACAGGTTTTTATCAAGACAAGTGACCCATCAAGATTGTTTTCTTAGTACCGACGTACCTACCTAAAGTTTACATTTTAGTGTCCACGACGCAGCAATGATTTGTGACAGTTTGTTGTATTGTAGGTTGTAGGTAAAGTAACAGTAGGTATCTATGATAATCCTACATAATATACCTAGTTTGTCCGCCGCAAAAGTCGACGAATAAATAATTAAACTGTTTTGTAAATCTTTATTGATTATTTATTTATTTATAAGATGTTCATTGAGAGCCGTGGTAGTTCAGTTTAGCGCTCGCTGTAAGTATCACAGTACGCGATGAACCCGGGTTCGATCCCCGCCGGCACCAATGAAATTGGTGCAATTTATTTATCACATTTTAATTATTTTTATAAAAACGTTTAAAAATGAAAATATAAGTTTTGTAACTAAATTATTATTACTGAATTAATTACACAATTACTGACATTGTTTCCTTTTACGTCTGCGGTTTGTAATTACCGCCTCTATAGCTCAAAATAAATTATTCCTAATACACAGAAAAATAGTTAGGTACTTATGATACTATGTGGAAAGTTGGTTTTTACAAACTCGTAGACGAATCTAATCCCAATTTACGCATGTGTGTCATACAACGTTTTTCAACACATTTGCGAGAAAACAGTACCTACTATAGGTAACGAAACAAACTTTTTGTTCTTAGATATCAGTTGGAAAGTCTGTTTTTCTGGGCTGTTTTTTTTTTGTTAGACTGACATCTCGCAGGTCAACCTAGGAGGTTGTCGGTTGCTTATTTTTATTTTTATTTAAAATTTCGTCTGTAATATAATATAATTATAAAAGTAAAAGAAAGTAAAGTCTATATACGTCCCACTGCTGGGCACAGGCCTCCTCTAATTTCTGAGAGGGTTTTAAGACAAGGAAATGTCCGCCGTGCTGCCCCAATGCGTGTTGGTGAACTTTATGCCAGGTTTCCACGCTTGCCAAGTCTCGGCAAGCATCCACAAGCACAAGTGTGTAAAGAGGGCGTTTGGCTTGGCTTGCGTGAGCTTGTGGACGCTTGTCACCGATCCGGGCTAGTGTCGGTTTTTGGACACAGATTAAAGGGCGCTTGCGGCAAGCTCTTGCAACGCATTCACATGTTGGTGCGCGTTTAGTAGAAATTGTGATTTCGCGACAAGCGCATGTTTAGTTCTTTGTTTAAAATGAGTGACTGGTCGAACGAAGAGAGTTTATCGTTTCTGGAATATTACCAGACCGAATCGTCTATCTGGAACCCCAAAGACGTTAATCATAAAAATAAAAAGAAAGTTGCAAATGCTTGGAGTCGTCTTGCCGAGTTAACGGGAAAGCCAGTAAAAGAATTAAAAGCCAAAAATTCCTTGTTTTTGTATTACTTTGCTTGTATTTCAAATAAAAGTATGTTAAACTAAACGCAATAGCCGACACAAGTTCGGTTTCCGCCATGCTTGGGTTTACGTAGCACACTGACGCATTCACAAGCATGGAAACGACTTCCAAACGCCAAACGAGATTTGTGGACGCTTGGGGCTTGAAGACGTTTGCCGAGGCTTGGCAAGCATGGAAACCCGGCATTACTAAATATATATTTTTTTTAATTTCTCAGACATGCACACCCGGGTTAGATCCCCGCCGGCACCAATGAAATTGTTAATAATAATAAATAATCAATGCATAAACATGTTTAACTAAGAATTCAGTGTATGTATTATGATTATAACATAATATACTATTGGGGTGTCTGAGGATGTGCGTTATTTACGTTAGATGTTGTGTATATAAATATAAGGGCGGATCAACTTTTTTACCCACACTTAGGTGTCCCTAGCAGTCATTTTTACTTAATGACTTATTCAAAAGTTTTTTATAGGTAAATGGTATTCTAAACACATAACAAATAATCAGGCATCATCAGAAAAATGCTAAAGGTGCTGAAAATTAACAATTTGTTTTGATTTTTAGGGTAACTCAGTATATCAAAAAGAGCTCCCATACAAAAAATCCTTGTCCCGAGACCATAGTCTCTCATGTGAATTCCAGATGAAATTATTTTTTTCTATAAAACCCTATCTTGAAATTAATTTTACAAAGAGACAAAACAATAAACTTTACCATGATTAACCACTGATATTCAATAAACATAAAATGTTAGAACAAAAAAAACATTTAGGACTGTCCCTCAATAAATTCCTTTTGCACGTGTATGCTGAGTTACCTAAAAAAATTGCGTTAAAAGAACGCCTAGATGGTATGTCTTGCCGTTGCTAACTTTATTAAAGTCGTATCGTATAACAACGGCGGGCAAAACTTTGATGAGTGCCGACAAGTCAGTCAGTCTGCCTCGAACGCTCGCAGGGAGTGTCCGTACCTTTTTGCGCCGTCAACTGAGTTACCAGATTTTCTCGTAAAATGTATGTAGTAACTTTTTAATAATAATATTACATAGTACTAACTGTGGTTATCGACCAAATCATATGTTACATATTTTTTTTATAGTTATAATAATATGTATTTTTCATCAAAGTACTTGAATTGTCTCCTCAGTTACCGGAATACTGAGTTACTTTGAAGGTAACTCCATAGACATTGTTGGTAACTTCAGAGACATTCGCGTAGCTTGCTACATATATATTTATCTATGCATTCGCGTGCTGTCAAACACGTTGTGGCGTCAAACTAAAATCAATACATATTTTTATAAATGATTCGTGTATTACTATTTCATTGTCAATATATACTTCTCCTATTTCACTAGCACATTGTTTTCAATGACAATTATCCTCACTTAAATGTTAAGTATAAATGCGAAAGTGAGTGTTTGTTAGTAACAACCTATTAACACAAAAACTACTGACAGATTTGGATGAAATTCGACACACAGTATACTGTGACCTAGATAACGATATAAGATACTTTTATTTCGGTAAAAAATCTAAAGCAGAAGCTAGTTCTTATTAATTTGCATCTTTTATTTCTTATATTGTATTGAATAATTTCTTATAAACTGAAACTTAAAAACTGTACCTTCCTTAGACATGCAATGGCACGTTTAACAGCAGTAGAAAAACAGAAGCGATATCGAGAAAGGCTGAAACAAAACCCTGAAAAATATGAAGAAAGCAAAAGAAAACAGAGAGCACTACCACAAAATAAAAAGATTAGCAAAAGATTTGTTACCGAAAGAAAGGAAACAAGCCAATTTGATTTGGAAACTAAGACAAAGGGAATACAGGAAAAGAAGAAAGAATTTACAAAGTATTATAGATGTGACACCGCCAAGTTCTCCATTACCTAGAGTACAAGATATTCAAGAAGTCCACCAAATACCACCTGCATCACCGGTTTCAAATGCGTCTAGGGAGCGAGGATGGAAAAAAGTGAAGAAATATAAATCCAAAGTATATAGAGCAAACAAAAAATTGGAGGAGGAAAATAAAAAATTGAAGAGATTGTGTGAAAAGTATAAGAAAAAACAAACGCGAAGTAAACAAAAAGAAGTAAACACTAACGAGAAACCAGGAGACAACCAAAGTTATAATATTTTGACCAAGTCTATAAAAGATCGGTACAAGACGATAAGGAGTCAGCGACAAAAGACTGCTTAAAAGCATTTTCAAGTCTGGCCTTATTGAAAGATCTAGAAAGATTACTTAAAGAAACACTCGGAATAATCTCTCACTCGTAATATTGCAAATATTAACCCTGCTAAGCAAATCCTCGAACCAGAAAGGCATGATGTTCAAGATCCGTCTGTTGAAGACGTTCCTCTTGCCGTACTTAAATAAATCCAAAATATATCCACCATCCCAACGAAGTATTTACCGAGCTGTCTATGGATCTTCATCCGATTGTGATGAAGACGAGTCACAAATTGATAAGGAAAATCGTAAATCGATGGCTATAGATGATAAATTTCGTTTTCAAAGGGACCAAGTAGCTTCCACTAGTTACGACAAAATTCCTCGACAGGTATCAATTGGTGATTTTTTACATGTTTATGTTTATGGCAGTAATAAAAAAAAGAATATTTATTCTTACGTTTGCAAGGCTTTGTCCTCTATAGAAGAAGACTGTGAAATTAAAGTTATGTTTTTTACGGGTAGTTGGTAATGATGCGAAGAAGTTCAGACTAGACAAGTGGGATATCAGCTACGTAAATTATGAAGATGTTATTAGTATCTTGCCGGTACCAAGTCTTCTGGAAGAAGATATGTACCAATTTCCTGTTTCCATTGATATATTTGAAAAGTAATTACTGTCGAGATTTGATCTAAAGATATTCATATAGATTGATTATTAATAGTAGAATGTTTATCCTAAATGTGATATTATTTTGTTCCTTACTTATGATTGTTACTTACTTCAAAGTCATTATGTTTAAAAGTAATAATTTTTTTTAAGTTTTTTGATTTTATGTCTTAGGCGTTACCAAGTTTGTCTCTGAAGTTACTTTTTGTCCCTTAATTTAAATTTTTGTTTTTAAACGTAGCGATCTTCTTGCCTACATCAGAATCTATATTTTTATATCTTAATATACTGTTGATAAAAGGGCATCTGTAGGAAAGATTTTTTACGTTTATCTTATTACCTATTTAGATTTAATGAAAAGTTGCGTGTTTTATTAGGATGTTGGTAACGCAAGATACAATTAATTGATTACTTTTAAGATAAAAACTAAACAATTTTTAAGACTGACTTTATTACAGCAATTAATTTTGCGTATAAAAGTAAATAAAGGCTACGAATCATTTATATATTTGTTTTATTCAGACTATATCTATCACTATATATAGGTTACGCAGTAGACAGTTTTTAGAGGGTGCTCATACATTTTCGCAAATTGTGGCCAAAATAATAAATGAACGTCGTGGCCCTTTGAAATATATAAAGTAGTTGATATTTCTAACACACTTTTCATGTCGGAATGTATATATGAAATATTTATTTCTCAAAAAAATATTTTGCCTGACCTCTTCAAAATGTGGGTCGAATAGTTGATTGACCCATAAGAGGGTGAAATGCGGTTTGGAAGGTTATATGAGTCCTATATTTTTTGAAGTTAGACATATGAAAATCGGCATTTAGATTATTAACTTTAAATAATAAAAATCTGTGTAAATTATTTCGAAGTGATTTAATTTTTTTTTAATTTAAAGCACTTTAAAAACAAAAACACTGTTTCACTATATCAAAATAATAATCACAAACAAAACTAAAAATATATATAAAAAACATAATAATTGATAACATTGCAACCTGAACTACTTATTAAGTCGCTAGTCACTAGAATTAAACAATTAAATACAAAAACAAAACACACATTTAAAAACAGAATAAAAACAGAATAAACCAAATTTTTACATTGTAGAGCCATGCTGCAGCTGTATTACTGGTATAGTTGTAGCACGAATGGGTCGGCTCGACCGGGGAAGGACCACACACTCACAAAATATCAGCTTAAAATAGCACCTTAACGCTGTAAACGAGGCATTCCATCTTAGTCCTCACGGGTGACAACGCATCTGCATTTTGATTTAGATGTAGATGTCTATGGGCCACAGCAACCGTTTACCATCAGGTGGACTGTGTGCTCGTTTTTCACCCTTATCTTATAAAAAAAACAATAATCTCAAACAAGATTCAAAAATATACTTTAAAGAAACATAATCAATAACATTTCAACCTGACTTACTTAGTCCTCACAATTAAATAATCAAAACAATAACCACAAATAAAACTAAAAAAAATATTAATTATAAAAACATAATAACATTGCAACCTTGTTGCAACTTGACTTATAGGTACTTTTATGTCACAACTCACTTCTTAATAAGTTTCATTTCAGCATTTGATTTATGAACTATAAAGTATTATGGTAACCGGGTAGGGTTAATTCGTATTGACATGTTTGAATCTCCTTTTGTAATTGTTCTGTGCGATTCCATGCGGCGCGCCCAGTCTAGATCATACCTTAGGGCTCATTTATGTACAGGCGGAGCTCACCGCTGAGCGGGCGCGGAACACAGCAATGTAATCGTATTCTACTTAGTTAAAAATCATCGTATTCTACTTAGTTAAAAATTATGATAAAATATTATGTAGTACATCGATTTCTAATAGTTTAATCATCCAAGTTTTCTAATCATCATCGTCATTACAACCTTACACAAGTCCACTATTGAACATCCTCCTAGATAGACTGCCGCAAAGCCTGGTCCTAAACCACATTCCTTGTCATGAGTTTTTCATCTATTTTCAAGTTATAATTAGTATTACTAAGTTATGGTTTTTGCTTGTATATACTATATTTATTGCTTGTTTTTTCTTCTTTCTCAAAAAATAATTGAATAATTACATAAGGTGTTCTTAATATACATCGAATGTCAGAGAGAAGAGCTAGTACATCTTTTGCTAAACTTTAAAATCTAAAACCAATTTTAAAACAGCCGAATTGATCATAACTCCCTTAGGTATAAAATAAGTTATGATCTAATTAATGGTATTTATTCCAGTTTATGACAGCCCTGATTTATATTACGCCGCTGAAATTAGGCACATACTTCTTATTAGGTACATTACACCAAATAATAACAGCATATACAAATAATAAATAAATAACAGCCTGCGGCTGACATTGTGCACTCCATACATTTCGTATATCTAGTTACAGCCCCATTAATTTCCGCTAAAAGAAAATAAATAACTTGTAAATTTAAACAAAAATAACTGCATTACTATGTCATTGTCATATTCATACAAATCAAAAAGCCTATATATGAGATAATGTAAAGTAAGCGTTTTTAACGTGGTATAGCCATGCTGCAGCTGTATTACTGGTATAGTTGTAGCACGAATGGGTCGGCTCGACCGGGGAAGGACCACGCTCTCTCAGAATACAAACGTAAAATAGCAGCTTAACGCTGCTGTGTTTCGTATGGTGAGTGTAGAGAACCGGAGACCCTTTTTACTGGAAACGAGGTATTCCATCTTTATCCTCGCGAGTGACAACGCATCTGCATTTTTGTCACCCTTATCTTAAAAAAAAGCAAAATTTTACAAGGATTACAACAAAATGTTTAATATCGCATATTTTATATAATAAAATTGATTTCATTCTTTTTAGCAGAGTTTCAAACACGACAATCGACGCGCATGTTTTTTTATGTATATCCACTGATTTCTTGGAAACTCCTGAACCCATTAAAATGATCTTTTTATTTTAAATGGAATATATTTCAAGGGTTTTTCTAAATTTAAAGATTTAAGGTATTATTTAAACCACAAAGCCGTTGTAGCTCAGGGGCTAAGCGCTCGCTGTAAATTTCACAGTACGCGAGCAACCCGGGTTCGTTCTCCGCCGGCGCCAATTAAAATTTTAATTGCAATTGTGAGTGCTGATTTGCCACGTGCTCGGCGGTGAAGGAAAACATGTTGAGGAAACCTGCATGTCTGAGAAATAAGAAAAAATATTTCGAACACGTATTGGGGCAGCGCGGCGGACATTTCCTAGCCCTAAAATCCTCTCAGAAATAAGAGGAGGCCTGTGCCCAGCAGTGGGACGTATGCGTATATAGGCTGTAACTTTTACTTAAAACATTTAAAAGAGCAAAACATTAACGTTTAGTAAAGATTAAAAACCGAATAAAATAACTTCCACAGAACAGCTTCTGTAATCAGTGCTAAGACATGCATTGGCATGCATTGGCATCTTTCGTTTGCACAATGCAAACGAAAGATGCCAATTAATTTAATCTTGCAACTTACTCCGGGCTTCCCCATAGGTTGATTGATTAATATTTTTTTTAAAACTTACTTTAATTGATTTTACTTCTCATAATTTAGCACTTATATAAACATCTATGATGCCAAATTATTCGAAATCCATTTCTAAGTAATTCTTTCTTAATATCTCATACCATTTAATGTTAACGTCCAAAAGACGAAATACTTCTACATTATACTATTTATTTATTTTTTTTAAATTGAGGAATACAGTAAATTAGTTCAGTTATTAATAAATACTATAATCAGCCTATGACATAGTTTCGTAAAAATTTACAAAAATAGTCTATAGCAGTCCAAAATGTTGTCTGATGGGTTACCATATAGTTTTCTTTGTAGGGCATATATCTATGCCCTACAAAGTCGCCGCCGAACAATGCATTGATTGGAGTGGCAAGGATGACTCGAAAAAACCAGGTAATAACGGAGACAAGAAGAAATTCGAAACATGTTGTAACTCTTGAGATATTGTAATATGTACATTATAGTTCTCACGGCAACGCATTGATTGCAAGGCACGCCGAAGTCCTTCCTAATCAGTGACAATTAAAATTCATAAGACGAAAGAAATTATAATTTTACAAATTACACAACCTTGTGTAATGAAATATGTAAAAGCGCATAATTACTTGTTCTTTTGTTGTCTAAATTTGATGCGACCATAAATACTAGGGGCTTATGTTCATAAGATGGAAATTAAGTTTTATACGTTCAAACAATTTTTTTATAGGATAAGGGTGACAAACGAGCACACAATCCTCCTCATGGTAAGTGGTTGCTGCGGCCCATAGACGTCTACATCAAACAAAATAAAGATGCGTTGTCACCCGTGAGGACTAAGATGGAATGCCTCATTTCCAGTAAAAAGGGTCTCCGGTTCTCTACACTCACCATACAAAACACAGCAGCGTTAAGCTGGTATTTTACGCTGGTATTCTGTGAGAGCGTGGTCCTTCCCCGGTCGAGCCGACCCATTCGTCCTACAACTTAAAAAAGTCTTTATGTAATTACGGAGAATTTTTTAGGTGACAATATTTATAGTTAAGACTACTAGAAATCTTATTTACGAAGTAAAAAGGCGAAAAAGCTGGAATTAGGGGCATAGCTAGGATTAGAGGCACCCACCCTATAATTAATTTTTACATATAAAACCAACATGCACGGTCGTAAGTATACCTGAGTATATGAGTTTAATTCTAATTCGATACCTACACGCTTTCCCGAGATAAAGGGTCTTGACAGGCAGACGGACGGACGGACAGAAAGACGGACAAAGACGTCATCTTATGCTGCGACGTCATTAAACAAAACTTCTGAAATTTTGTAAATATGGTACCTATGTTTAGTCTTTTTACGTACTTAAATAAAATAAATAAATATCCTGGACATTTCACACATAAGTAGTCCCTGATCTCCCTTAGTGTTCTGTGAAACTTACTGTACTAGGTATGGAGGCCTGAGAAATACATAGATAAGTAGGTAGTTATTTAACACCTAGACACAGAGCAAACATCAGTGTTCGTCACACAAATGTTTGGCATGTTTGGACATCGAACCCACGACCTCAGGATCCGCATTCAGAGCTACTAACCACAGAGCGAAAAGGTCAGTTAAATAGTTATTAGTTATCTACTTTTATTATTCTGATTCGGCTTCTGGCAGGCAGCACAGTTATTTAACCTACCTAAACACAATCACAACTCTTTTGGTGGTAAAAAACTGGTAGGTAGGTAGGTACTAGGTAGTTAGGTAAGTCCTTAGGTATTATTATGTGAATACCTATTTATTATCATACGTGTCGATCATGGATGAGGGGGTGCGTTTCCACTGAGGCGGTCTTTACTCCGCCCCCCTTCATTTGAGCCGGGATCACATCCGGATTAACTCATTAATATAATACCTACATAATATCGAGTTTCTAAATAGATAATCAAATATAGATAATAAAATACTCACCATCATCTTCTGATTGGAAAATTTACTCCACTCACACGATAACAAAAACCCGCGCAAACGTCTTGCCGCAATCAAATTTGCCAGTTTGATCCTCAAACGCAACGTATCAGCTTACCTTCTTACTCTAACGAAATAGTTCTCTGTCACACGCAGAACGCGACGTTGCCGATTTGTGTTTGCGTACCTATATGTTAGTTTAGGCTCTGGATCCACTTAGCTTAGGTAAATGTCGCATATAAGTTAAATATATTCTGGATGTAAGAAATCGTATTCAGTATGATTTTTTCGACCGTTGATGGACCAACAAATATTGGTCAAATCGCTGACAAGTATGTTGAAAATTAGTAACTACAGATCCACCGACGTCACACGCGCATCAAGGATTGATCAAAGTATATTATTTTCCGCGACGCAGAGCTGAGTATATACGTAAAATAGGTGGATCAATATTTGTTCTAACTTCTCACTGGAGCAACATTTACCGTGAAAGGTTCTATATATATATATATATATATATGTTTTATATATATATATATATATATATATATATATATATATATATATATATAAAACATATATATGTGTGTGTGTATACATACCATCTTTTAAAGAGTTGAAAGTATTAACTCTTACTTCATTATATATTTTAGAGGTCACCATGTTCGTGAAAAGGAACATTCATCTTTATGAACCCAATAGTTAAAACAGGTTCAACCATTGGATGAATAATTTGCTTTACATAATTATGTTAACATAAATATAAAAGCAATTACATTATATTTGACACTATTTATTAATTAATTTTAAAATTTAAATGAATAAAAAAACAATGAAATGTGTCACTATTTATATGTTTTAAATATTGATAAGTGATAAGAGGGCTGGTTCTTTCCTCGCTCAAAGGCTAAGTATAGCCATTCAGCGGGGAAACGCAGCCAGCGTTCTTGGCACGATACCGCGGGGAGTAGGACTATATGATAATTAAGTTTCTAGTTTTAGTTTTTTTTTTATTATCATGGTTTTTAATATTGTAGATAAAATTAAGTATTATGTAAAAAATATAAATATATTATTTAAAAGTGTACATAATAAAACATAGTTATTATTCAATATATTTATGTCATAATTAGATTTTTAACATACTTAACTCTATTCTCAAATTCTATATCCAAGAAATAAATTATTATGATTATGAACACCCATGGTTACGGCGGAATTAAAACGCATCGATGACTAATATAAAACTAGATACACAATCCCATGCAAAAGTTCTCTAAAAACTGCCGCTAATTGTTTTGACGTAATTCTAGTGGATATAAATATACATTAATGTAAATTCAATCTTAAATGCATTGTCTACAGTTGTAGAAGTTACATATACAGATTAAGAGTGCACCCAAATGTTCGAGTGGGCGCTCATTCGTTAAGGACATTTTTGTCACTGATTGTGTATCTAGAAAAAGTTAAAATTAAACGCGATAAAATCAGTAAAATTTGATTAATTTGTAATGTTTGCTTAAACGCCCTAGTTCAAAACTAACAAGAAAATTTTTAATATAAAGAAAATAATTATTTTGTCAAATTAAAATGTGTTTGGGTGTGTTTTGCCTTTTTGAAGTTTGTTTTAGTGTCAGTCTTATCAATTAAATATTATATTTGTGTATAAAGAAGAATGTGTATGTGTATAAACATAACATTTGCATGGCAAAAATCAACATTTTTCTTCATTTTTTTCAATATATAAAAGCATCGCTTTTAAGTCTTATCGCATTACTTTTTAGCTCTGTTACAAATTTCAATGTGAAATTCTACATCAGTGGGTCGGAAAAGCTGGAAAGCGTCCTTCTCTTATTAGATTTCATTACATAGATGTCTTTTCAAGAAGAAAATTCGTCTCGTTTTAACAAGTTGTACAGTTAATTACATGACTTTTCAATTATAATGGAAATATTATTGAATAATTATGATTTATTATCCATAGTACATAATTATGTTGACTGTTTTTTTTAAGGATTATTACATTTTATAATTCAATAAAATCATAGGAACAAGCTTTGGGTATTTACATTTTTTTCTAAACGGATTAATAACCACTTATCAACACCCAAGTACTTTGATGGTTTCGCATCGCTTTTTTACACCACTATCTTATTGGTATTCGAAAAAAACATTTTCACACATTTTCGTAGTCAGATTTTAATTTAATTAATGTATTTAATTTGTGTGTGTTACTGCCAAAAGGCGAGGTGCAGATACTTAGGCTTAGTACAAAGTGAAATATTTTTTAACGTTTCTAGCACCCACACATAGCATAAAATTGTTACGCGGTCGTTATTAAACATTTAATTAAATTAAAATGTATTTATGGTGCAATTTTTCAAACAAACTCACACATTAAAACTACATCGCTAATCAGAGTACAGTTTATTATATTTTATTACGAGGGGGCCACAACCTTAACCTTAACCTTATTTTCCGATTGTTTATGGCTTTAATTGCCATACATCGTATAAGACGCTAACAACGTGACGCCATTGTGCTGGTTACTCGTCGCCGGGGACGTTTTTTATAAGAAGGTGCAATGTAAATTATAATTAAATTAGTAATAACATAGGGACGGTATTCGAACTAAACTAGTTTGCAGCGCAAGCGTATGGCACGTCTGCCGCAGCATAATTTGCGTCGTGTCATTTTTGCAGCGAAGAATGCTTCCATTTTTTATTTGCATTTACTGTGCGAGTTCTACTTCAGGATGCTTATTTTTTTTTTACGGGAGCAACTAAAAAGGTTTAAGAATCTTCGCCTGAATTTTCATTTTCATCGCATGAATAAAGATAGACCAATTTGTAAGAAACAGAGATATCCATCTCCATCTCAGTTTCGTGAATAACTTAAAAATATAGATCAGATATAGTTTCATTGACTTTTTTATATGATTTTTCATAACATCATTTTTAAAAATTCAGGTAAGAAGCTTAACTCCGTTGCCTTAACTCTTCACTCGACATCGACTCGACAAACAGAGATATCCATCTCCATCTCAGTTTCGTGAATAACTTAAAAATATAGATCAGATATAGTTTCATTGACTTTTTTATATGATTTTTCATAACATAATTTTTAAAAATTCAGGTAAGAAGCTTAACTCCGTTGCCTTAACTCTTCACTCGGGGCCATGGCCTCCTGGGCTCCTGTTATACGATACTGTTGTGGGACTCATAAAACAAGTGTAATATAATCTGTTTCGTAAGGATTAATCTCTACTGTTATTTTTTACTACCTGTTACCCGCGACTTCGCCCGCTTTTAATTTAAGATTTTAATTTTTTCGAGCGGAACCCAAAGTCTTTTTCTAAAATAAAAGTAGGCTAAGTTTTAAAATTTTTGTCTGTCTTTCTGTCTGTCTGTCTGTTTGTTCCCTCTAGTCTCCGAAACGGCTGAACCGAATTTGACGTGACTTTCACTAGCAGATAGCTGATGTTATAAGGAGTAATTAAGGCTACTTTTAATTTTGAAAAAGAATTAGGGCTCCGCGCAAAAAAATTAAAACACATGAAATCCAATCGTAATAAATTAAACGCGGGCGAAGTCGCGGGGAACAGCTAGACGTATTTAAATTAATTTTACAGTGTCCAATACATAACAATATGAACTGTTTCTCTCCATTTCTGTCTATTTCTGTAGGTATCACTTTCTTACCTATTCATACATTCAGTATACTCGTAGCGGCAAGATAATGACAGGCTCTGAAATATTTCATTTTTTCCAGGGTAACATCGTATCTGTGGCTTTTTTTGTTAGATCATTAGATATTGGTTGCAGTTGTCCACACGCTGCAGTAGCGACACACCATTTAGCTGCGAGGTGGGGTCATTCGGTACTCAAATATTATGCATCCAAAAATATACTAATACCTCATAACTTTAATTATTATTTAAAGTTACATTTTAAAAACATTTATATACAGTCAAATCTGGCAACTTTACCAATTAAAGTTAACTTTGCCATCAGGGATGTACAGGTATGTACAAAATTACGATCAACACGGACAACGTAACATTTTCTGAGATACCTGTGAAATTATTGGATGAAAATTTCATAATAATTTTTTTTTAATTTGTGAAACAGTGGTGTTACTTAATTCTAAACTCGCCAAACTTTTACGTTTGATGGCGAGAGGCGCTCTTTTACAAAGCAATGAACCACCTTATGTACTACTAATATTAGACACAATGATACACAATTATATAACATAGTAATATATAAACCTATGACATCTTAATGTTATGTTAACTATATATCTTTATATACATGTGACTTTAATTATATGAATTAAATATCTAGTACTTATATATTATATTGTAATGTTTTAATCTAATACAATGTGTCTCGTATATATAGTTCTTTTAACAATCCTGTATAATGTTTTTCAATTTTTTCTTAAGTGATCCTATACTAATTTTTACTTTTTCTCTTAGTAGATCAATTTACTTAGATGTTCTCTTACCATAATAGTTCGTTATTTTTGGTAGAACCAGTTTGTTTTCTCTAACCCTATGTGTGTTGTCCTTGTTTTTAACATTCACTTTATATTTCTCATTATAATAATATTCCAGACCTATCAAATATTCTACTTTTTTATCTATGGGTATTATTTTACAAATGGAAAACAACTTATCATAGTCTTTGTTGCAATTATCTTTAACATTTTTACTAACTAAAAACTTCATCAGTCTTATTTGTATGTCTTTGATATCTCTTAGATATGTAATAAAGGTTTGCCCGTATACAAGGAGTCCATAACTCATTAGCGAGTCAGCAAGTGCAAAATATACTATTTTTAACGTTTTTTTGTTCAATACATTTTTTAATTGGTAAAACCTACTTCACAGATCTTAGCCTATTGCAAATGATTGTTTTCGATATGGCAACAAACGAGTTAATTTTGGCATTTTATTTCTACGTGGATTGTGCCGGCGTCGTAACTAGGCTTGCCAACCGTCCCAGATTTTCCGGGACGTCCCGCTTATGGGCCATTTTGGACCGTCCCGCCGTAACCCCTTGCGGGACGCCGCTTGTCCCGGAAATCAGTGATTATATGATATTAGTATCTATCTCGTACCAACTACACCTCAGCCGTAGCTTCGATACCACTTTCAAATGCATCAGCAGAGAAAGTGTTTTCTCTCTGTGGAAATGCTTGGACAGACAGCAGAAATAAGCTGTTTGTTGACCACGTCAAGGCTAAACTACAAATTAATATTAATTTTGATCAAAAATGCAGTGAATTTTATAACCAATGTGTTTTTTTTTCATAACCAATTCATATGTGGTGTGTTGTGTCCCGCGTAATATACCCAAGTCCCGGATGTCGAGCTGGGTAACTCCGGAAATGCTTTTTTTGGAGTTGACAAGCCTAGTCGTAACCTCTTTTTGAAGTGCTCCAGAACTTTTGTTGAGTTTGTTTAAAATACTGAATGTAGGTATCTATATTTTTGTAGTAACGTAATATTAATGGTTAGGAAGTGTTATATTTAGTTTTTTATCATGACATGACATTTATCTATTAAACTAACATGGCAAAGTTACCATACTAGCGATGCCGCGATGTGACGCTTACTTTGCCATGTTTTGCTACAACCAATTACACTTTCAACCTATATTTTAAATCGATTACGAAAGATTTCAAGTAGGCGTGACATTCTATGTATGTATGATTTTACCGAATGAGTTGTCAATCGTGAATTTTATCAAAAGTAAAGGAAAAGAAAAGAGAAACCTATATTATTTTACTGCGTTGTCAGGTATTAATATTATTATTACTAGTTAGTATTTTTCATATTTTCAACTTAGTGTTTCATATTAATTTGCACCCAAAGAACAGTGTCATTTTAATGATTATGAAGGTTTTTCTAATGTAGGAAAATAATATTTAGTTTGTTTAAAATGATAATGATAACTAATAAAAAAACAATACTTGTTAAAAATGATTGTGACAAGCTTTATTTTGATCTAACTATAATTAATTTAAGTTTATTATAGCACCAAGTTGATTTTTAATTTTATAAGAGAGTGTTTTTGTTTGATATTTCAGGTTTTTAGCTAAGAAATTATTGTGACAAGATATAAATAAAAAATAATTGTGCGTAATTGTGTACACGGAGACTAGCCATCGGCGCAGGACAGGATTATCGTGCCCAAGTGTATGCGCAAGCACAGGTGCCCTCTCTATTCCCTCGCTCTCATAGTCCGATGGGACGGTAAACCGACACGACCGGAGAGAGATCAGGCACAGGACCAATGGCTTTACGTGCTTTCCGAGGCACGGGGGTGAGACACCGCCAACTTCCTGACTCCGGGCAGCTACTGGGAGTTTCTTGACGGAAAAGCTCAATAACTGATTTTTTTGGGAATCGAACCCGGGACCTCATCAGCAGTCGCACTATTACAACCACTAGACCAACGAGTAGCTTAGTTACGCAAAAAACGTTACAAGGAAATACGAAATTTTTTTAATACCGTACTAAATTTCTTCACTACGTTCTAAAGAAGTTTTACTTCAAAAATTAAGTAAAGTACGTAGTATAAAGGATTTTTGGCAATCTTGATACATATTTTCAAGTTTGTATGAAGAATTTAATAACATGTGGGCAATTTTGCCAAGTGCATAAACTTTGTTACTTGCAATGCATTAGAGGAGCAATTGAGTGTTGTGTATTATATTACGAGTGTGTGGCAAACTTACCTTCATCCTTGTAGATAAATCCTATTATTTTTATTAAAAACCCCGATGGCAAAGTTGCCACAAAGGTAGGTTAACTTTGCTATTTATTATTTTTGAGTATTTTGTGTATTTAATGTTAGTTTTTTTTTAAATCACTAATGAACACTAAATCTAACAAGAATTTTATAGTGTCATATTTAATATTGAGGCCCAGTCTGAAAGTAACTTTTAGGTTGAAAAAAATATTTTGTATATTTTTTGTGAACCAGTTACAACTCTGACTAACATATTAAATATTATAGACACAGATAAAATAATTTGATAGAAATAAACTTATAGGTATATTTTTTACGTATAAAAATTGAAGAGGATGAAGAACGAAGACAAACATAATTTTTTTAAGTTATTGATTTATGAATATGATGCATATTAAGGATAAAATATGAAAGAATTTAATTTTGTTAGAAAAACGAATGGGTATAATATAAAACAGAGTATAAATTAAGTATATCAAAAACATTGTGAAATTTATAAATATTGATAGATAACATAATAAAAATAAAAGGCAATTATTCCCGAAGGGGGAGGACGAGATCCAGGAGTTGATGAGGATGACAAAAAGGTAGATAAGATATGCTTAGTTACTTAGATAACTTAATGCTAAAATAATATCAACTCTCACAGAAATATTTCAAAACGACGAACGACGGTTGTTCATTATATTATTTTACTTCCTTTTCAATCTGCCAAGAGCTCCGAAGAGGACTTAAAAAGAAAGAAAAGTAAGGAATCCCGCCTTCTATTTAAGTGTTCTCATTGTTACACGTGCTATACGAACTAACTTTTGAAATATCTGTAATATTAACTTAAGCTTGTCCTTCAAAAATAATTTTTAGTAAGGATTTGTATTATAGTATACTATATTATGTAATATTTAAATGTGTAGTTTTATTTGTTTGTACAACAAAAAATTATGAATTTCAATTGCCTGCCATCAAACAGTAAGAATATATGACAAATTTGATTTTGTTTTATGTAATTTAAGTAAAGCATACTGTGAAATCGTGTAAGTTTCCAGTTAATTGCCGTCTAGTAGCAAAAAAATTCTCGTCCCGAGAAGGAAATCCGGTCATTCCCGGAAAAAGTAATAAATCTTGCTTGGCCGCAGATAGAGAGATCTGGCGGGCGAGGCGGTGTCCGGGAGGTAGGGTGTACGTACAGGAGCAAAACTGTGCAATGTAGAGTGGAACTGTACCAGTCCCGGGTGTAAGGGACAGATCAATAGGCAAGCGTGCTCTCCCGGAGTTGCCTCGAGCGTCGCGCACTCGTGTATCGGTCGTCGACTAGTTAACACGGCTTGGCTTCACTTCAATCGCATCAATTTACGAATATGGAGGTAAGTGCACATTAAAACTATTTCGAAGATTACAACCGACAATTGTAACTTATTATAATACAATTACATGCTTGATTGTTTTAATGTTATGGCGCCGTTTCAATGTTATTTACTAAACATTTTACGCGTTTTTGCAATTATTTTGATAATTTTTGACAATGTAACTTTAAAATGTTATTTTATGTCTGCAATTTTATTTATCTAATAACTATAATGATTTGATTACTAAATAAAATATTAAGAAATATAAACAAATTAAGGTCTCAATATATTATTCTACAATCATTCTTTTTTTTTTCAAAATTATTTTCTGTTGTCTTCATCGAATAATATTTTTGTTGTGTTTTAATTTAAGTAATTTAATATGGAGTTGTCAGATAGTTTTGGAACTTCTCTGTACGACTAAACAGGGTTGAAAGAATTTCACATATCCGTGTGTGCTGTGTGTGTGATCTCTTGTCATCCTACAGAAATATTGTGTCGGTTTCCGTAACCTATGCAATTTAATGCGTCCCGCTCTAACTCGCTAGTTGTTAATAGATCTACCATATGTAGGTGCTTTAATGGGACTCTTTGTGGAATGCGGCCACAACGAGCTTTTTTTGTTTTGGCTTGCTGGGGTAAATCAATACTCGTGCCACGGGAGTGATGGAGATGCAAACTAGTGTTGTATTACGTATTCGCTTTGTGGCCTTTGTTTCTTTACAGCCAGAGGTCTTTGTTCGTATTATAGGTCAGGGACGTAATTCCGCGTCGAGAGTGCGACACTTAACATGGTTTTTTAGTGATGTTCACTACATTTGTTTTAGCAAATACTCTGACATAAATTATTTATTTGGATAATAAAACTATACAATTATTATTATATATAAAATATGTAAAAAAGAAATGGAGAAAAGTCCATAAAAATTATCCCTAAAAGAGTGTTCCACCCGGATGCGGTCATTAAGCATTTCCTGTGCATAGCACATAAATAACATTTTCACGAGACATGGTTATCAAAGATAAGTGACCCGCGCTACACGTCGAGTTTATTTTAGTATCGAGTCCGTAACTATGAAACAATAAAGTCGTTGACTGAGCAGTATCTTTGCGCATGCACTAATTAGTTATCATATTTGTTTTATATGTATAACAACAAGTATATCCTATGAGTTAATTTTATGTGATCTCCACATCATCACCATTCCAGCCCTTTGCTAGCCCGCTGCTGAATATAGGCCCCCTCCAAGGAATACCATAAAACACGATCCTGAGCTATTTGTATCCATCGACTGCCTTTATATCACTAGGTCGTCACTTCATTTAGAAGGTTAAGAGAGACACTTTCCCTATCGGTACGAGCTTACGACGGTCTCGATAACCTTTCTTCCCCATCGGTTGTCGGTTCTTCGGACATTTTTAAGAAATATTATTTTGTGTTCACTTTCTCTTCATTTATAGCTCACATAATACAAAATTTTAGATGCTTTGAGCTAGAGCTTGAGAGCTCTTTAGGCTTGTGTGCTATCACAGTTCTCTCTGATCAAAATATATGCTCAGTCTTGGAATTGCATAAACAAGCCCACATAACACTTCCACAACTCCCATATTATTATAGGCCTGTATTACCAACTTATGTGATTTTGTAATTTAAATATTTAAAAATAATTTACAATTTTAGGTATGACGTTTTTCTTGCTTCAGGGTCACTTATCAAGCTAGTTCCACGTCTATTGTGTCCTGGTCTAAACAAATCTATCTCAAAACCAAAAAAATATATTTAAGTTTGTCACTTTTACATCACTTTTTTTTCTTAACCTATATAATGAGATAGAGCTGTGTTAGAATGCCGTCATAAGTAAAAAAGGCATATCTACAATTTTATATAAAATCAAGTTACTTACGAGTATTTATATAGACCCTTTTTACTGGAAAAGAGGCATTCTATCTTAGTCCTCACGGCTGACAACGCATCTGCATTTTAATTCGCAAACGAAGATAGATGTAGATATCTATGGGCCACAGCATTCACTTACCATCAGGTGGACTGTGTGCTCGTTTGTCACCCTAATTGTATAAAAAAGTCATTAAAAACAAGAGTAACTGCCAGTATTTTTACTAAATTAATAGCAACTTAAATTAAAAAATTAAATGATTTGTGTTGGTTGGACCTTTTTAGACGCACAAACGTAAATTTCAGAAAAGAAGCAGATGCATGCACCCTTTTTAATTAAATCATTATAACTTAAGTGTAAAGAAAGCAAATCACATGAACATAATACAAAATCTTATTAATTTTTTAATAAATTTGTTCCTGGCGGGCGTTTGCCTTTTCATAATACACCTTTGTTCACTTCCTTGCTACATATTTATGAATTTACTAATTTAAAGCTTTAGCGAAATTTCTGACGACAAAGTTTACACGCTAAGCGAACTTAATTGTTTATATATTTTATCAATCATGAAGCGTTTAATTTTTAATGGCCGCCTGTACAACGTTTCTAAATCCCATTTAAGTTTGAATAAACGCTTTCCCATACCTCAAGATGTTTAATGGAATATGATTAAATAGGTATAAAGATTAGACTTGCAACGAATAGTATATTCGGCCACACGCCGAATACCGAATATTCTGCCGAATAGCTCAATATTAGGCAAAAGTATTCGACCGGAAAGGAAGTAGTGTTTATTCTTCACAGCGTCTATTCTCTGAAGCTGGGATTGTCTACGAGAAGAAAAGGAATGAACTATTGCCTGAAAATGAAGAAAAATCGTCTTTCTCCACCATTACCTTCCACTTTAATTACGATAGTTATATAGATATTTGTGTTATACATGGACCCTTTTGACTACTGACAGGCTTTTCGCCTTTGTAAACCGTCTTCACCGTCGCACAAAGTACTAACAGTATGGTATCTGTTAAGAGCTGAAGCGATCACGTTTGATAAAATTAAATTACAAAATATGTACATTTAAAAATAATGTTACAAATCTATATAATATTATACTTTGAAGTGGTCGCGATATGACGCATTGAACCGAAGGTTAAGACTATTATAAAAATACAACTACGGAGTTAGCTAAGTTGATTTTACAAGTCTGAAGTCAATCAATAATGCTACTAGAAAACTATAAAAAATAAATGAGAATTGTAAATTTTAACGTTAAGTTTGTTCCCAACGTTTAATATTAGTGTTAACGGTTCAAAATGTCAGCTGAGCCAGAGCTAACTCCGTTGACAAGTGACATCTTATTCACATTATGTGACAGAGATAAAACTACAAAGTCGAAAGTAGCTGATTATCGCCATGTTTCTTTTTAGAACGAAGTTCCTTATCGGGCGGTACGGGTTTGGCGGATGGGAGCTAGGCGGCAAAAAGTGTAAGATTTTTTCGTCACTACCCTTTCTGTGATAGTGTAGACGGCCTTGGCGGCGAAATAACGAAGTGAGATGGAATAATATCCATCTCCCTCGCACTTTTTTTATCTTGCCATGAAAGAAATATTTTTTTTTATATCAAATGACGCCCAATTTTAATAGACGCTAGTAATTAATTTATTTGTATTTGTTAATCAATAATATAATACCGACGTTTATCAATAATAATATACTACGCAAGGAACTTCGTTCCAACCGAGCGTTCCACGACACTCACACATTTTTTTACATATAAATGTAATATTAATGCGATTAGTCTAATAAAATAAAATATAATGTAAGTCGTCCATAACGCCGAATTATCCTATACTAGAACTTAATATACCTTTTTTTAAAATCCCTATTTAAATAGAACTTTTTCAAACAAACAATATAAATGCGACGGCTCCGTACCACAGTGGCTTAGTAAGGAGTTGCAGCGCTAAGAGCTGCGGGTTCGAATCCCGCACGGAAGAAGTATTTGTATGACCTATAAATAATTGTTCCGGGTCTGGATGTTTGTCCCTGTGAAATTTCTATATATAGACTGCCCCCACGATATAGGAGTAAATCGTAGTGTGGAGATAAGGTTTTTAAAAAGAAATAACGTTAATAGACAGTACCCCTCACGCAGTATAATATCAATGTTTTAGGGGTTTTGAATTGTATTCACTGGAAGTGTCTTTGTCGGAAGTCCTGCGTTGAGCACTGAACTCACATGGCTCATCAATGAACTTTTTAGATGATGATATCGGTTTATTAGGTAGACAAGAAGTGTATATTTTTAAGTATTTTATAAATATTATATCCTGTAATAAATTGGCTTCCTTTATTACAGTTTACAGTGTAATCCGTCTCTTTATACATCATTAAAACATTTCTAATTCCTCAGATATACAGGTTTCCACAAGATATTCCACCGAGCAATAAACACTTTAAATTTCAGTGAACTAGTTCATGATTACTATGAAATTTAAATATCAGGGTGCCCGGCCACACATATTCACTTTAATAAATTTTAAATAAGTAATACTTAATGAAATTCTTACATTATTAAGTGGCGAAGCTTGCGAAATCACTTATTGATTTCACGATGTCTGTCCGTCTGTACGTCTGTCCGTCTGTCCCACGATTACCTCGAGAACGGTTTTGAATTTTCAAATTCTGTTTTCAGCAACCGATTACTGATCACCCTGGCATCTGAACCTCCTATTTTGAAACTGATTGCTCAACGGCAACCGTTAGAAACCGCTACAAAGCTGATTGCTTCGCCACTTTGCTATGCTGTTAGATTGCTAGGTTTATTATAATTAATTTACCACTAGTTCAGAAATTTCCTCTGTCCTGGGAAGAATAAACAAGAAATCCAGCGAGACTTTTATAAAAAGAGAACAGTTCATGTTATGTTACACAATTAACTAGAAAACTTATGCTATAAATGGTTTGGTAACGATCGTCTCTTTCCTAAGGGTTATTTTCTACACAAACAAGTAAAATTGAGGAATCTGTCTGTAATATTAAAATAACAGCCTATTATTAAGTTCAGGGGTTATTAGCATGCTATTTAGACATACGAGTAAGTAACCATTTTTAAAATTTTTGTCTGCCTGTCTGTCTGTCTGTTTGTTCCGGTTAATCTCCGAAACGGCTGGACCGATTTTGACGGGAGTTTCACTGCCAGATAGTTGATGTTATAAGGAGTAACTTAGGATAATTTTAGTTTAGAAAAATAATTAGGGTTCCGCGCAAACAAATTAAAACCCATGAAATCGCAGTAAATTCCACGCGGGTAAAGTCGCGGAGGACAGCTTGTTTACGAATAAATTTATAAAATAAATGATCTTTGATTACTTTAAATGTAAATAACGCAACACTAATAGATCCTATCCAGGCAAAACCAGAGCATTAGTCATCCTTAATATTAAAATGACCCTTTGAAATGATGAATGAATCTTTGTCTAATACAGTTTTTGAACTTGGCGGTGGACAAATTTTGTATATTTTCTGGGATTTTGTTGTAAAAGCGCGTACATTGCAACCCCAAGAATGAATTATTAACTTTGTGGAGTCGTGTAAGTGGTGCTACTAGATAGTCTGTTCGTAATATTTACAGAATAAATATAACTTATTTTTTTAAACAGCATATACATAACATTTTCGTAAATAGAGACCAATGTTAATGTATCATTAACCTTAAATGTTTGTTTATGAGACTCTTTAGGTTTTAAATAGTTTATTGTTCTTATGGCCCTCTTCTAAACTTGGGGTAGCTCGTATTCTTATCGCAAATGGTACAAAACAAAAATAAAAACAAAAATAAAACGGACTTACCGTTGGATGGGTTATAAAGTGGTTTCGACTGCCTTTGTGAAGAATTCCTTGTGGCAGGTTTCTATGCATATAATACAAGAATATGTTTTTCTGAGGATATTGGAATAAACGTTGGCATTTTGTGATTCAATCGTAAAAAGATAACACCAAACTGTAAACTCGATATCGTACGAAACTGCTAGGTTATTTATATTTTTATAGATACCAACCAAAGATGTTTTATAGGTCCAGATACCGTGTACGCGCGCCTAAAACGCTTCCATTTCAAAGGCACCAATATTGGCGTATTAGTTCGATCGTTCCGTCATTACGCCAGCGACGTTCGCTGTGAACATACGTCACGCACCGGTGTTTTTAATTTCGCAAAATGACTGTTTGTGCAGTGAAATCATTTAAAAATTACTCTTGGAAAAAAGATAAGGATAAGAACATAACTTTTCATAAGTAACTATACAATTTTATGGTGTATTTCTTTGTAAAAGAATACGAAAGCTAAATGTCAATACAAGTAATAATACTGCGCAATAATATTCGAGTGTTGCCTAGTCTATGAAATGCTTTTACCATTTTTTAATGTCATGATCAACCACAAAAGTTATCTGTATAGGGGTTTTAAACAGTCTAATTTTACAGATTTTACCCAACCTATAGAGTTAAACCGTTTTAAGGGTTAGGGTTGAACTACATCTGGTAGCATGAAATTGCACTTTCCTGTGCTTCTATCCTTTTTGGTCACTCAAAACCGTTATAGTAGTAACCGGTATAGTTCCACCCTCAAAAAGCCGATTGTAAACCGGTTTTAAAAGTTTATCTATCATTCTTGACAATTCATACTAATATAATATTATAAATGTGAAAGTGTGATTTTTTTGTTTATTTGTTTTTGTCCTTCCTTCACGCAGCAACGGAACGGAGCAATTTAAAAAAAAATTAAACATTTTGCTATCACTTGGCTGAAGTTTACGCTTAACCAAACTTACTTTTTTTCGTCATTTTACTTAGGATTGAAAAATAATTTAATGTCTTCGCAAAAAGCGGCAATATTTTGTGTTCTACAGTACAAAAGTGTAGTACTCTGTATATATTTAGTAATAATAGATTATAAATATATGTTACATACATAAATATCTACTGTGCTTTTTTATTTATTTTAACTGTTACATTAATTATAGGTTTTATTACATATCTTCAATATTTTAGTGCGATGTTCGTACCTACATAAAACACACATAAGCAACCATATCCCCATACATACACATACAAATGCACACGCCACGCACACACATTTTATACTCTTAGAATCAATAGGAATGAAACATAAAATCTCCCACATTTTTTGGGTAATCGATTCGCACTGTTATTACCGAAGTCACGCACATTAATGCAGCCATGGTGCGTAAGATATGCGCGTCACGTGGTACTCACGCAAACATGAATCAAAGACTTGCTTCACTATGAACGTTGCGGTGTGTTAGCAACACGGTATCTGGACCTATAAAACATCTTTGATACCAATTTATTTTTAGTCTGTTTACATCGCAAATGTAAACGGACATACTTCGTTAGCTGAAGTCCTGAGGTGTCGTTTCTTGAATTATCTAGAAGTAGAGATGTAGCAGTAAAGTCACGAAGATCCAAATTAAATGTTAAGGGAAATACGAGACGTATTATCAAGTTTCAAGAGTTACTAACTGGTAGGGTATGGTACTCCTTTATAGCCTGGGCGACCGTTTGCTTAGGTATCACTCTCTTAACTATTCCTTCTGCCAAGCAGTAGTGCGTGCGCCGTTGTTTCGGTCTTAAGGTAATACTGGGATAATCAGATTTCGAGACATGCCGTCTTAGTTCACAGGATGACAACGAATTTGCATTTTGGTTTCTGCTCGAGAATACATATAGGTGCCTATGGGCCGCTGCATTCACTCTCCTTAGGATTGATTGTGTGCTCGCTTGTCGCCCTAACTTTTATAAAAGAATCTGGAATAGTGTGTTTCTGTTTCATGTCTTTGTGTGAACAATAATTCAATTTCGTCTCAAAATCTTTTAATATAAAATATACTAAACCTAAATTTTCGTTTAATTAAGGGTGACTCGTAGCTAAAGCTGTGAACTATGATAGATGGGCCGTTGATGTTACTCTAGTGGATATTTATTATGGCGGTAACTTCTCTGGGCAAATGTCCGCTGAAAAAATTCTGCACGCTTTCGAATAAAATTATAGCATAGATTTTAATGAATAAATTAATGAATAAAGATTTATACGACGCACCCGTTTGTACTACACGCAAGTGTAAAACGTATTAGATTCTTATTATATCTATACATACAACTAAATAGCTGTTTCGACTAAGGAATCTAGTCACTGGTTGCACGCTTTACCATCAAGTAACATCGGCACATTACTTAATAGGGAAAGCTTGCGCATTGCCGTAGGAATCCGACTCGGAGCGGCGATTTGTCAACCCCATCAGTGTCCCTATGGTTGCAGCGTCGACAAATTTGGGCTCCAGGGACTTGCGTGTAAGAAAAGCGCTGGTAGGTTTTCACAACACAGTTCTTTGAACGATGTCATCCGAAGGGCTCTTGTCTTTATAAATGTTCCCTCGGTTTTAGAGCCTTGTGGAATATTTAGAGACGATGGCAAGAGACCCAACGGTATGACATTGGTCCCTTGGGAGAGAGGTACAAGCCCTAGTGTGGGATGCTACTTGCGTAGAAACTCTGGCGACCTGTCATCTCAAGGGTACCTCGTTTAAAGCCGAGGCGGCATCAGAGGCAGCTGAACTGAGTAAGTGGCGCAAATATGAGTCTCTGAGAGATGACTACATATTTGTGCCATTTGCTGTAGAGACTATCGGTCCGTGGGGTCCACGTGAGGTGAAGTTCCTAAAGGAACTCCATCCGCGGCTGGTCGTTGCTGCTGGTGATAAGAGGGCTGGTTCTTTCCTCGCTCTAAGGCTAAGTATAGCCATTCAGCGGGGAAACGCAGCCAGCGGTTTTGGCACGATACCGCGGGGAGTAGGACTATATGATAATTAAGTTTCTAGTTTTAGCTTTTTTTTATTATCATAGTTTTTAATATTGTAGATAAAATTAAGTATTATGTAGAATTTTATTCTATCTTAATAAATAAAATTGAAGTGTCTCTTTGTAATGTCAAAATTACAGTGTTTTACTAAATGCATACGAAAGTAACGGTACTTATAAAAAAATACACTTTTCAAAAATTTTGTGTCTGTCTGTCTGTTTATTCCGGCTAATCTCCGAAACGGCTGGACCGATTTTGACGGGACTTTCACTGGCAGATAGCTGATGTCATAAGGAGTAACTTGAACTGCTTTTATTTTAGAAAAATAATTAGGGTTCCTCGCAGAAATTTAAAACCCTAAATTACACTCGGGCAACAGCTAGTGTATACATATTTGTGAGCGATACATATAAAGTATTTTGTGATTATACTTACATAATATTATATTTCGCAGCATAAACACTGGTGGTGGATGGTGGCTGGTTTCCTCGTGCTGTCGGTGGCAATAGCATCAGCGGAGGGCGAAGTATGGGAAGAAAGTGACCACGAGATCCTCATTCGTAATGAGAGGGGTGCCAAAAATAGAGGTAAGCAATAAAATCGTTGTCTCGACCAAAGCGCATAATATACTGATTATTATATACAATAATAATAAATAATTATCAGAGACAGGCTAAGCTATATGCTTAAAGTATATAATATTATTCTTGAAGCATGTAGTTTCGCTATTTGCCGCAGCGTTGTAATACGGGGCAGTCTGTAATTGAAAAGCCCATAATTTGTCAAAGTACGCTGCCAATAATAGGTGTCTAGGGATTTTGACTTGAGAATCCAACTTCTCTAAATCAATTCCCATAAAATTAAGGTTACATTTGGGGGATGAAAAAGTTTATTTTTTTATTGCAGTTGAAGGCGAACTTTGAATTATCTCAAGTTTATCATTACGTTCACCCCCAAGCAATGCCCCTTACATTCATCGACTTCCTGTATCTTTTACTAGGTCGTCACTCCGTCTAGTTGGGGGGCACCTGACACTTCACTTGCCGGCATGAGGCTGCCACTCAAAACAAATCGGTGGTCGGTTCATCTCGTTTTCAGACAGGCCCTTTATGACTTCAGCTAACTGAACCATTGGCTTACTATGGGTCTACAGTTAATATTTTCATGACTATTTTAGTTTATCTATACAAATAAATAAAATTGAAGTGTAATGTGAAAATTACAGTTTTTTTACTAAATACATATGAAAGTAAATACGGTACTTATAACTAAAATACAATTTTTAAATTTTTTGTCTATCTGTCTGTTTGTTCCGGCTAATCTCCGAAACGGCTAGACCAATTTTGACGGGGCTTTCACTGGCAGATAGCTGATTTCATAAGGAGTAACTTAGGCTACTTTTATTTAAGAAATATAATTAGGTTTCCGCGCTAAAACATAAAAACTCTAACACGCGAGCAAAGTCGCAGGGAACAGCTAGTATATTAATATATTTTATATGAAACGTTTTTTTTATAGGATAGGGTGACAAACGAGCACGCAGTCCACCTGATGGTAAGTGGTTGCCGTGGTCTATAGACATCTACATTTATCCTCGTTTGCGATTGAAAATGCAGATGCGTTGTCACCCGTGAGGACTAAGATGGAGTGCCTCTATTCAGTAAAAAGGGTCTCCGGTTCTGTACACTCCCATACGAAACACAGCAGTGTCAAGCTGCCATTTTACGCTGGTATTCTGTGAGAGCATGGTCCTTCCCCGGTCGAGCCGACCCATTCGTGCTACAATTATACTACTAATATAGCTGCAGCATGGCTCTACCACGTACATTTAAACCACGTTGATAAATTGTATAAATTAAACCCCTACATAGCTCTACTATATAATACAAACACTCACGCCTGTTACCCAGAGGGGTAGGCAGAGAATACGGATTTCCGTTTGGCGCGATCTTGACACACTTCTCTCGCCTCCTTTACATCCATATATTTACGCATACACGCTCGTCGGTTAAGGGTCCTCTTAATCTGGCCCATTTTTAATGTATCGCCGATTTGGTCGATAAATCTTCGTCTAGGGCGTCCCTTCCCGACTTTGCCGTTCACTTCTGAAACATAAATTTGCTTTGTCACTCTTTCCTCGTTCATTCTTTCTACGTGACCAAACCACCGAGGCATTCCTTTTTTAATCCTAGTCACAACTTCATCTTGCAAACCACACTTTTGTCTTATCACATTAATACTCACCCTGTCATTCAGATTCAGCCCTAGCATACTCCGTAACGACCGCATTTCTACAGCCTATATTTTACTCTCATGCTTCTTCTGCCATATCCAACTTTCACTACCATACATTAAAGTAGGGACTAACACACCATTATGAATTGCCATACGTGCCTTCTTTGACACATTCTGACTCTTCATAATAGCGTGTAGAGCCCCATTAACTCTATTTCCTGTGTTCACTCGTCGTTCTATATCCTTGTCATATCTACCATCCCTGCTAAATAAACATCCCAAATATACAAACTCATCCACTTGCTCAATCAACTCCCCTTCTATTCTTATTTCACATAACGTTTAACATTCTTCTCTTTCAAAAACCATCACTTTCGTCTTACTTGCGTTCACTTTCATACCCCTTTCTTTTAATGACCAGTTCATTAAATTAACCATCGTTTGCAACTCGGCCGCCGACGATGCAAATATGACTTCATCATCGGCGTACAAAAGGCATTTGACAGTTAACTCACTCATTCTCAACCCACATTCTTCAACTTTCAAAGTTTGCAAACAACTGTCCATAAATAGGTTAAACAGCCACGGAGAAGCTACACAACCCTGTCTGACACCTTTTTGAATGCCAAACCAGTCCGAGTAGGCCCCGTTGATCCTGACACAAGCACTAGAGTCCCTATAAAGAGACTTTAATGCCTGTATCAGACCAGCGCTCAACCCAAATGAGGTCAGTGTTTGCCATAACACGTTCCTGTCCACTCTGTCATAAGCCTTTTCCAAGTCCATGAACGCACAAAAAAATTTTCTGGTTTTTGGCCAGGAATTTCTCCGCAATCATGCGCATGGAAAAGACTTCATCCATACACCCCATCCCCTTTCTAAATCCAGCTTGCACATCCCAAATTTTTCTATCAGTTTCTTCCATAACTCTTTCAATTAACACCTTAGCATACAGTTTTCCCACAATGCTAATCAAGCTGATACCACGGTAGTTTTTACAGTCCTGCTGCGACCCCTTTCCCTTATATATTGGGACTATAACGGCTTTGCACCAGTCTTCCGGTACGCGCTGCTGTTACCAACATAAATTAAACAAGGTGTACAGCAGGCCTGCAACCACACCCTCTCCAGCCCTTAGCATTTCGAGTGACACTCTATCATATCCGGCTGCCTTACCTGCTTTCATGCTTTTCATTGCTTTCACTATTTCATCTACACTTATCCGCCTACCTCTCTCCACTTCTTCCGCAATTTCTATTTCGCTTACTTCAGACGACACTTCACTCTTGAACACGCTTTCAAAGTATTCCTTCCATCTCTTTAAATTCGAAACTACATCATTCAGCATGCAACCATTTTTGTCTCGTATAGCATTCATTATAGGCTGTTTTGAATTTGCCCTGGCAGTTCTTACGAGGTACCAGAACATTTTAATATTTGCCTGGAAGTTATCAGATATTCTTCTATCATTCTTATTTATCCTTTCTTGCTTTTTCCTTTCAACAACTTCTTTTACTCTCTTATTTATACGTCTAAAGTCTGCCTTTTTTCTTTTTCTCGTCATTCATATCGCCAGAGTTACCAGTTTTGGTTGCTAGTAAATCTAGCCATGCCCTCTTCTTTGCTTCAACTTCCATCCGTACCTCATCATCTCACCACAACGTATTACTTTTCCTTTCATTCGTCCTCTTACTTACACCACATACTTCGGTGGCTGTATCCACCAAAACTTTCTTAACATTATTCCATACATTCTTCAAGTCTAAATCATTCATACAAAATTCATTCAACACACTTATATTTTTTCTCAGTCTGCATTTATACTTCTCTTTCACACCTTCATCTTGTAACCTCTCTATTCTTATACGCTGTAACGCAGTGGTAGACACAGATATCCGATGCCGCCAACCCTTGAATAGACCATTAATTCGACATAAGACCAAGTAATGATCTGTCCCTACGTTGGACCCCGGTAAACCCTTGTATCTACCACTGCGCTCCTCATTCTTCCATCCACAATTATGAAATCTATCATGCTTCTATCATCCCCTCTTTCCCATGTATACATGTGAATCCTCTTATGGCGAAAGAAAGTGTTCTTACTATTTTAAAATATTGTCTTCTTGTACCTAGATTTACATACTTACTCCGTTCGAGTCCAGTCTGGAAATGTTCGGATATTTTAAAAGATATTGATAATAATCTTAAAATAGCTATAGAAAAAATTCTAAATTTAACTTTAAATGGACTCAAGCTACTTTACCTATAAAATTTGGTGGCATTGGTGTGAGAAATCTTTCTAGCGTTGCATTGCCTGCTTTCCTTGCTTCCGTGCATAGTGTCAGTGACTTGTATAACATAATTTTAAATAATAAAGTAGACCTATGCTATGCTACGGAGGCAGGGCAGACATGGCAAACGCTCTGCCCTGGTAAAAACGTTCCACTGGAAGTTAACCAACAAAAACAGTGGGATATTCCGTTGGTACAGGGCGTGCAGAAAGATTTGTTTCATAATTTCCATAGTGACCAATATAAGGCACGCCTTCTAGCTGTTTCGACTAAGGAATCTAGTCACTGGTTACACGCTTTACCATCACGTAATCTCGGCACATTACTTGATGGGGAAAGCTTGCGCATTGCCGTAGGAATCCGACTGGGAGTGGCGATTTGTCAACCCCATCAGTGCCCCTGTGTTAGCAGCGTCGACAAGTTTAGGCTCCACGGACTTTCATGTAAGAAAAGCGCTGGTAGGTTTTCATGACACAGTTCTTTGAACGATGTCATTCGAAGGGCTCTTGTCTCTATAAATGTTCCCTCGGTTTTAGAGCTTTGTGGAATATTTAGAGACGATAGCAGGAGACCCGACGGTATGATATTGGTCCCTTGGGAGAGAGGTAAAGCCCTAGTGTGGGATGCTACGTGCGTAGACACTCTGGCGGCCTCTCATCTCAGGGGTACCTTGTTTAGAGCCGGGGTGGCACCAGAGGCAGCTGAACTGAGTAAGTGGTGCAAATATGAGTCTCTGAGAGATGACTACATATTTGTGCCATTTGCTGTAGGGAGTATCGGTACGTGGGGTCCACGTGCGGTGAAGTTCCTAAAGGAACTCCATCCGCGGCTGGTCGTTGCTGCTGGTGATAAGAGGGCTGGTTCTTTTCTCGATCAAAAGCTAAGTATAGCCATTCAGCGGGGAAACGCAGCCTGCGTTTTTGGCACGATACCTACCGTGGGGAGTAGGACTATATGATAATTAAGTTTCTAGTTTTAGTTTTTTTTATTATTATAGTTTTTAATATTGTAATTTTTTTTAGATAGTTTATATATAATAATAATAATAAATGTAATATCATAGCTTTAAAATTATCCCCATTTCAATAGAACCTCTTTATACCACTCCGTCTGTCTACTTCAATAAAGAGAACTTGAGATTCCTGCAAATGATAATATTCTTAGCCAATCAGACTAAAATATTGCAAGCTTATTTGCGTACGTATAATGAATCGAAATATTGATTTTTCTAGAGAACCAACGTTACTTTATATATTTTCGCATTCACAGCACCAGTTGATATTATAACAAGTGGTTGTTCTTGTTTGACTAAGAAAGTTGCTGTTGAGTTTTCTTTTACATATTATAATCACTACATGTTCTTTCTATTTCGATGTCACACTTTACCTTGACATGTTTTCCTATTTTATTTTTTCTTTAATTACATCAATAATGGTAAACCATTTAGTTACGTCTTATCTAAGTTGGCTTTATCTATATGATCAAACTTTCTAAACTGTACATTAAATGCTTAACTACCGTACCTAAATTTTGAGTCTAAAGTCACCGTTATCGTTATTACGAGTATGAAATGACTACCCGTTACAGCCGTTAAAGCTGACTTTGGAGATAGTTCGTAGGAGATAGATATATATAGGAAATAGATAGGAGTTCGTTTGTCTCCTATATACATAATAAAAATATAAAATAAATATATTTTGAGGTTGGAAGGTTTGATGATATTTCCGATGCAATCGAAAGTTAGTTATATGTTTGAAATTTATGAAATTGGGAAATATTAAAAACTTATTTCCAAAGTGGCAGTCTTCTACTCAAACTGTAAGAAATTTACGAAAATAATTTAAAATTAAAACGTTTGTACAACCGACTTCAATATAAATTATTAAGTAGAGTACATGAGGGTAATATCATCATCGGGTTAATATGGTCACTTCTTATAGCTCAAAAACTACAGCCTAATTTGCATAGATGGCTTTGTGATACGATAGCTCTTCATCAGTCATTCAAATAATAAAGGGTCAAAAGGCCGCATCATTTTGACAGTTGATATCAAAGTAAGTACGTGAGGGTAATATGGTCACCTTAAGCTTTATCGCCCTACAAAACTAAAATTAGGAGGAAAACAGAGACAAAAACACAAAATCGTATACTATAACAAATATGTTAAGAAAAAAAAATAGCAAACAAGCTTTGAACATAATTAGGAACACTTCGAAAAATCTATTTAAAAAAACTAACTGCACTACACAATACAAAAATCGACTAAAATATTTACAATAATATCAACTATCAAAATGGCGTCGATAAAGTAGCGCCTTTTTGACCCTTTATTATTTGATAGACTGATCAAATAATAAAGGGTAAAAAATCGTATCACAGAGCGTACTATGCAAACGACGCTGTAGTTTTTGAGTTATAAGAAAGCCATATTAACCGGATGACCATATTACCCTCACGTACTATAGTTAGTTTTTTTAAGTTGATGTTTCGAAGTGTTGCTAATTATTGCCAAGGCTTGTTTATTATTTTTTCTTTATTAGTTATATTATACGACATTGTGTATTTGTCTCTGTCCTCCTTCTAGTTTTGGTTTTATAAGGCGGTAAAGCTTAAGGTGACCATATTACCCTCACGTACCTTGTAACTCAAAAACTATTAGTCAGATCGTGACCAAATTTATATAGTACCACATGAGAAGCACCAACTATCAAATAAAACAATCATCGAAATCGGTTTACCCAGAAAAAAGTTATGGGGTAACACACATTAAAAAAAAAACCATACAGTTGAATTGAGTACCTCCTCGTTTTTGAAGTCTGTAGAAAATATGACAAAAAGGATGTGCCAAAACGCAGTTTGTGGATTAACTTGTGAAGCGAGTTCGTGAAACTGGACCGTTGTTAGATAAAACAACCCGTGAAAACATCGCTGCTGTTGCTCAGAGTGTGCGTGAAAAACCATTAAAAGGGCTGGTTCTTTGCTGGTTTCATTATTTTCAAAAATGGCCCATTTCACGCACTTCTTTGAGAAGAATTTTGCATAAAGATCTCGGTATGAATGCGTACAAAGTTCAATTAGTGTAAGAGCTGAAGCCCCATAATCATCCGATGCGTTTTCGGTTTGCTCAATGAGCCGAAGACCGCTTGATCGAAGATGAGCATTTCTACCGAAAAACCATCTTTTCAGTGAAGCTCATTTCCACCAATAAGCAAAATTGGTGGATACGCCAATAAGCAAAATTGTTGTATCTGGGGCTCAGAATATCAACATGTCATTGTGGAAAAACCAATGCTTTTTTTTATAGTATCGGGTGACAAACGAGCACACAGTCCACCTGATGGTAAGTGGTTACTGTGACCCATAGACATCTACATCTATCCTCAATAAAGACTCAAGATGTAGATGCGTTGTCACCCGTGAGGTCTAAGATGGAATGCCTCTTTGCCAGTAAAAAGGGTCTCCGGTTCTCTACACTCACCATACGAAACACAGCAGCCTTAAGCTGCTATTTTACGCTGGTTTTCTGTGAGCGTGGTTCTTCCCCGGTCGAGCCGACCCATTCGTGCTACAACCATAATATAGCTGCAGTATGGCTCTACCACGTGACAAATGCATCCCCAACGAGTGACTGTCTGGTGCCGATTTTTGGTATCGCGGCATTATTGGGCTATTTTTCTTCGAAAATGAACAAGGAAACACCGTTACAGTGAATGGCGATCGCCACCGCGACATGCTAAGCAATTTTTTTATTTACCACAATTTAAGAGGATGACATAGACGACATTTGGTTTCAACAGGACGGCGCAACTTGCCACACAGCCAACGTAAAAATGGATCTTTTGCGAGCTGTTTTCGAAAATCGTATAAACAGTTGAAATGCTAATGGCAATTGGCCACCTCAAAGCTGCGATTTGACTCCGTTGGACTTTTTTTGTGGGGTTCCATTAAGGACAAGTGTTACGCTAACTATCCAAAGACGACTGACGACTTGAAACATGAAATCGGAGCTGCCATTGACGAAACAGAGGTCCAAACAATCGAAAATATAGAGAAAAATTGGACTGATGGGGTATTGTAAGGCTAGCCGTGGCAGTCCTTTGAATGATGTTGTCTTCCATTCCTGAATGGAAAAGTTCAATTTTTCTATTAAACTCATAACTTTGAAAAAAAAATTATTTAGTTTTTTCAACCGACTTCAAAAAGAAGACGATACCTCAATTCGACTGTATGTTTTTTGTTTTTTTATCTGTGTTACCTCATATTTTTTTCTGGGTGAACCGATTTCGATGATTCTTTTTTTATTTGAAAGCTGGTGCTTCTCATGTGGTCCCATATAAATTTGATCAAGGTCTCACCAATAGTTTTTGAGTTATTCTTAATAATTTATATTGTAGTCGGTTGTACAAATTTTTTAATTTTAAATTATTTAATAGCCAAATCAAATTCCAAAACATAAATGGCCCATCCTTTATATTATTACATTCTCTTACGCTATACAAGTTGCAGCGAAATCAACATAAATGCTCTGGGCGATGCAGATGTCTGAGATAAAATTACGACTCTTGTATTATTTTTAGTTTTAGTTAACTTTTTACTGGAGTATATATGCATTATACTTCAGTAAGGGAAAACCCTTTATGGCTGATTTACACGTATTAGGTTATCAAGTAGATAACTATATTGTAAATACATTTTAAGTAAACGGTTACACGTTATCAACACTTAATATTTGTTAATATGTTTAGTTTTTAAAAGATGGACGATTAATAGCACATTGCTATCATAAATTCAGTGATTTGATGCGTATTGAGATTTTAAACGAATATAGAATGTAATAGTCGGCTAAGCGAAAATACCTAAAATACTGGATGTGAGAAGATGAATACGGCTCAATTTTGTTGCATGAACTAGCAGCAGAAGGTATAAAAGAGTTTTTCTCTCAAATTCGGACGTTAGAAGAATCCTTTAATTGCTTGTTATCTAAAGTTGAACATGAGATACCGATTAGAGCTAGGTACTGTAATGCAATGTGCATTAGAACCAAAATAAAATTAAAATATTGTGTAATATTTTCTCGCTAAAAAAAGTCTCGATGGGTTTCTTGCTGGTTCTCCCCAGGACGAGGTTTTTTTCCGAAACAGTGGTAAATTAAACAAAAGATTGACTTTCAATAAATATTATTTTGTATAACCTATACTGAATAAAAAAGTTTGCAAACTTGCGCTCGCTCTATATATCCAAACTATGTTTTATGTCCTCCGTGAGCCATTATCTACATATGTATATTGTGTTACAATATATTTGACTGCCTTGTTGGTCTAGTAGTCATTACCGCGACTGCTGATCATAAGGTTCGGGGTTCGAATACCAGGCCGAGCTAATAAACAGTTATTGAGTTTTTCTGTCAAAAATTTGTCAGTAATAGCCCTAAGGCCCGCCACATGGAATTCCGTTTCGGGATTCCGTTTCGGAATTCCAAACGGGTCGGCCACACACATATCTACGGAATCCCATTTTGCCCGCAAAATTTCGAACGGAAAACTAACGTACGTGTGCGACGGGTCATAGATTTTATATGAACTTACTGCGTTCGGAATTTCGTATCGGAATATCGAAACGGAATCCCGAAACGGAATTCCGTATGTATGTGGCGGGCCTAAGTGAGGCATTTGGCGGAGTTTGACCGCCGTGCCTTTGAAAACACGTAGTGCCGTCCGTTAATCCTTCCCATGATCTCTCTCTGGGCGTGTCAGATTGCCGTCCCATCACACTATGATAGTGAGGGAATAGGGTGTGCAGCTGTGCTTTCGTATACACTCGGTCACTATGATCTCGTCCTGAACAGATGGTAAGTCTCCGTTGAGTCTGGCCACAGTGACTGAAAGTCGGTCTAGAAAACATTATATATTTAAAATCCGATACAGCATCAGCGCAAAGCTGCAAAGACCATTTTAGTTTAATAATACTTATTATAAATTAATTTTATTATAAATCTATTAATATCGACGTATACGATGATACTTGCGTTCTTTTTGTTGATGCTCTACTACCCTGAAAAAAAAAACTTTTTGATAAAGAATTTTATAATTTTAATTAAATTTTTAAGACATAATAAAATTTCTTAAAATTAAAATAAATTGTTCTAACCCCATAAATGCGACTTGTTCCTAGCAGTGGGACGTACTTAGGCTACTACTTTATTATCCCTTTACGTAAGATCCTCACTGCGATGTTTTAGGTGCAATTTTAAGTACTGGTAAATCAGTGCTCGGCGGTAAAATAGAATAGAATAATTTTTATTCGTTAAAGATTATTACATGATACCTACATATTATTGAAAGGTAATTTTTTATTTACCACTGGTTTGGAAAATATTTCTGTCCTGGGAAGAACCAGCAAAAAAAACTTGATAATTTTTTAAACATAATATTTTACAATTAATTTTTACTAATTAACCTCCCTCTAAATACACTCTTAGGAATGAGGGGAGGCCTGTGCCCAGCAGTGGGACGTATATAGACTGCAACTTTAACTATTTATAACTTTAATATTTATATGAATTATAATGAAACCAGCAGGGCAGCAAATAACGATTATTAAATAATTTTAATTTTAAATTAAAAAAATTAGTTTTATTTAAAAATGTGTAGTGTGCGTAAATATAAGAAATCATTAAATAACGATTACCTCATTTTCAGGTGTTATTTTCATTCATGTATTTATATGTAAATCTCTATCAGAAATTTTCAAGCTTGTTGATTAATAAACATTGAACATTACGAGTATAATAAATATTAATAAGAACATATACCTAATGAATAAATTACTAACTCTGTGGGATCTAATCTAGTAACTTGCGTATGTTTGTCCCTAGCGTTTAAAGTATAACTATATTTGTTCTTAATAAAGCTATTTAAGTTTTTATGTAAATAAGTTCGTTTTCATAAATATATTGCGATACTAGGACTCTTTACAATTTAAAGTATAAATTGCACATACGGCCCTCTTTTGCATAACAAATATAGTTTTAAAGTCAGTCTCGTTTCCCCGAAGAAAAATTCCCTAAGACAGTATGCTATGAAAGTAACTTAAATAAAACAATCTAGCTGTTTCGTGAAGAGGAAATATTATGTATATTTGAAGAACAAAATTATTTCCTAGACGCCTGAAGTCCGCCAACACGCACTGGAGCAACGCGCCGGGCTAATTACTCAGTACTTCAGTGAATAAACATAAGAATACTTTATCTTTTACATATGACCCTACTAGATGGCTCATTTTCTACCTAGAACTACGTTTGGATTGGTGCCTCCCATTTACTTATTTCTGCCGCCAAAAAATGTACTACACTAGTGCTGAATTCGATTTGAACGGTTAGATATCCAGCATAATTACAAGCGAGACATTTCTTCTTAATAGTTATTTCTTTTAAGGCGGTTAATAATAATAATAGTAATAATAAGAGGCCGTAGGACCCTGAACTGGAAAAGTCCGGGACCCGACGGACTGCATCACTACTGGCTGAAGGGGTTCGTGGTGTGTCACGCTGTACTCGCTCGACAGTTTCAAGAGGCTTTCGACCAAAAGTCGCTCCCGAGCCTCTTCACTACTGGGATCTCTCATTTGGTTCCTAAAGACCGTGATTACACAGACCCTAGCAAATACCGCCACATTACGTGTCTTCCCACCATATATAAGACACTGACATCCATTTTGAGTACGCGATTCATTCGTCACCTGGATTGTAATCAGGTGATGTCGCGTGCTCAAAATGGATGTCGGGGCGGTGGTCGTGGAACCAAGGAACCACTCCTCATTGATGCGGTCATTGGCAAAGTGGTTAAACGCAACCGTCGGAACTTCTCCGCCGCTTGGATAGAGTATAGAAACGCATTTGACTCGGTGCCCCATACATGGCTAAAGAGGGTCTTCGAGCTGTACAAGGTTGACTGTACAGTTAGAGACTTCCTCGGATAGTGTATGGGGCAGTGGAGTACAATCGTTTGTTATCTAGGAGAGCGGATGACGGATGCGAATAGCCACATATGGATAAGAAGGGGTATCTTCCAGGGCCATTGTTTGAGTCCAATCTGGTTTTGCCTCTCCTTGAACCCTCTCAGTACCTTACTGGAGGACTCGGGGGGGGGGGGGGGGGTTCAGCTTCGGAAAGGAGGTACAAAAGTGACCCACCTTTTCTATATGGATGATCTCAAATTATTCGCCTCCAATCGCTCCCATCTTACGGAATTGCTAAACAGCACCTGTGATTTTAGTAATTCTATTAGAATCGAGCTGGGGACGGATAAGTGTCCGGTCGTCCATGTCGAAAGGGGAAGGGTTGCTAACTCTGAGGGTATAGACTTGTCTATGCCCATCAGCATAAGGACCCTTTCAGAGGCTGAAACATACCGATACCTGGGTATGTCACAGAACATCGGTATCGATGAGGCGGGTATGAAGCAGTCAGTTTGCGATGTGTTTTATGTACGCTTGACCAAAGTGCTTAACAGCCTTTTATCATATAACGGTTGGGTCATGCCTGTTCTCATATATGCCTTTGGCATACTTAGTTGGACTCAAACTCAAACTGAACTTAAAGCTTTGGATAGAAAAGTCCGCACTACTATGACGTCCCATAGGATGCATCACCCGAGATCGTCGATTATGAGACTGTACTTGCCGCGGAAACATGGTGGGCGTGGCTTTTTAAGCGCGCTTACCATGCATAATCGCGAAGTGTGCAGCCTCCGTCATTACTTTCTGACCAGAGCGGATGATCCATTCTATAGGGACGTTATTTCTTGTGATAAAGGACTTACCCCTCAATCCTTAGCCAACGAGCAATGGTAAGACCCGGCAGTACAGAGCATTTCCGACCGGGAGACCGTATGGAAGGAGAAGGAGCACCACGGGAGGTTCTACAAGGCTCTACATGAGCCTTTCGTAGCCACAGTTGCCTCCCTCTACTGACTACGTTTTGGTGACCTCTGTCTGTTTTGTCTGTGCAATACAGGATCAGGTTATTAAGACCTACAACTATCGGAGACACATCATAAGGGATGGCACCGTCGACATCGCGGTGAGTCACTCAGGCATGTCATCTCTGGTTGTTCGGTGCTTTCTAACTCTGAGTACTTGCATAGGCATAACCTAGCAGCCATGATTCTACACCAGGAGCTCGCTCTGAAATACGGTCTTGTGGATCGGAAACTGCCTTATTATAAGTACCTACATGCCGGAAGCCGTGCTCGAAAATGACCGCGCCAGGCTCTATTGGGACCGGGCCATCATCACAGGCAGGACCATTCTTGCTAATAAGCCTGATATTGTGCTGAAGGACCGGGCACAGTCAAGGATATTTTTGGTCGACATTAACATTCCGTATGACGAGAACCTCGTGAAAGCCGAAAGAGATAAGCAAACTACATATCTGGACCTGTCACCTCACAAGGTGACCGACATGTGGGGTGGACTACCGACCGAAATTTTACCTGTAGTCGTTTCTGCGAACGGGTCATCTGAGGCGACTGGGTCTCCGTGACGGACCGCTCCAAGCGCAAATGCAGAAGGCGGTGCTCCTCGATACCGCTTCGTCCGCCGGTTTCTTTCCCTTTCTCCCTATCCCTCGGCCGTTCGATCTCCCCTGCCGAGTCAAGAAACATTTGGTTGGGTTTTTATTTATTTATGTATTTATTTAATTTTATTGATATTTATGTATGTTTATCATTTTCATTTACAATAATATTTTTATATAGCCCAACCATTTGGGAAACTATAGATATCCCATAATAATAATAATATTGTACTTTCAGCTACAGGATTAATACCAAAATATTTGCATCACTCTCTTAAGTTATTAGATTTACCGCCACATTTATACATTAAAATGCAAAAACCAGCTATTTTAGAAACATGTCGCTTAGTTTAAATTTTTTACAAATCCCAGAAAATGCTCTGAATAATATAACAATTAAAACCAGCAGATGATGGCTTAAAGCCCGTGTCAATATCAATAACGCCGTATATGGAGAAAAAAAAGAGAAAAGAATGAATAACAATAATGTAGATGCATACACTTATGTTTCTATGTGTCGTATTATGTATATATTTTTTTAAACTTTAGTGTTTAGCCTAGTGGCAGAATAAGAGTGTGCATTAATCCACCTCATACCGAGATGTCTCAAGAGTCGACATAGGGAAAAATACTCGGGAGATTTCTGATAAATCGTCTATTGGCAGATTATGATTGTCACGCATCTGCCAAAAGACTGTTTTAACATCTTGTATCTTAGACACTGCTTTCCATCGCCAATCTGGGGTGAATTTATATAAGGGTTACCAAGACTTACGGCCTTTTGTAAATAAATAAATAAATTAGATATAACGCAACCCATGGGATGAAATGCGGCGATTGTTTTTATACCACCATTAAAATTATTAAGAAAATCTTTATAATGCTTTTATTGTATTGTTTAGAGACTTGTCGTTATGTGAGAGGCGCCTGGTCTGAATGCGACTCCAAAACCAACATACGCTCAAGAACTTTGACGTTGAAAAAGGGCGACTTGTCAAACTGCGAACGCACCAAGACAATCCAGAAGAAATGTAAAAAAGGTGAGCAAGTAGAAAACTCCACATGATACTAAAATTTTAAGTTTTCTCCCTCGCACAACTTCCTTGTGGAATCAATTATCACCAGCGAATTTTCCGGACCGATACGACTTAGGAACCTTCAAGAAAAGAGCTTACACCTTTCTAAAAGGCCGGCAACGCATCTGCAATTCCCCTGGTGTTGCGGTTGTTCATGGGCGGCGGTAGTCACTTACCATCAGGTGAGCCGCATGCTAATTTGCCCCCTCTTCTATAAAAAAAAGTAAGACTGCACCGTAGCGTAATGGCCACTTGAGTATAGTAGTACCTAAGCATTGAGCTACTGAGCTGAGGGCGTCGGGTTTGAAGTGTTGCCCGCAATTTTTGAACCAGACAATCAAAGGCAGCACGTAAATTAAATCAATTTTTGTAACCACATCACCATTACAGTCCATCACAAGTCCACTGCTGAAGATAGGCCTCCTCCAAAAATGCCCAAAGCACGGTTGAGCTACCAGTATCCATTAACTTCCTGCATATTTTACAAGGTAGGTACTCCAAAGCTTATAATAATAAATAATAATATCTGAAATACAGATTTAGACATTGGTACTGCTATTCATATTATTATATTATGTTATGTGAATTTTAAAACAATCCCGTACAAATTTCGTAATATCTTAACTATTAAATTAGTCATCTTCTGTTTCTAAGGTAATTTTGACAAGATATTGCTCAAATTATTAATGAAAATGTGGTAGAAAGTACATGGTATGGTATTAAAAAAGTTACAAAAGAGAATGTCTATTTTATATTTATTTGTGACCCACGTAATATTTTATTTAGTTGGCTAATATTTTTTGTTTCGTATGTAGCCTGCCGCTATGAAAAGTCATCTTGGAGTGAATGCAGCCCTAATGGAGAGATGTCTAGAACCGATATGCTGAAAGCAAACAGTGACCCGACTTGTGATCAGAGCAGGCGCATCACTAAAAAATGTAACAAAAATAAACAAGTAAAGTCCACCAAAGATAAGGGTAAGTCTGCTTTTGAAAAAAAAAATTGTTGCTACCGAGTTACATTTTAATGTTCCTTTCCTAGTCATTGTGTTGCTTTTAAAATATTCAATATTAATTTCTAATAAAATAAATTAACACTAATTTCTGAAGAATAAATGGCGATTAACATTTTTGTTATAGAATAAGAATGTGGTAAGAGTGGGTACACAGTCCACCTGATGGTAAGTTGATACTGTGGCCCTTCGACTCAAAGTGTGTTATCCCCTGAGGATTAAGAGTAAATGCCTCGTATCTCGTAAAAAGATGTCTCTTTATTATTACATTTAAAAATCTAATCTATTTATCTATAATGTACGTCCTTTTTAACTTTTCAGGTCGCAGAAATCGCCAGTAAGGTATTGCAGAACGATGACGTCATTTTAGATTAAAATAATGTTTTCATTATATGATTGAAATGATTGTTCGTTAATTATTTATGTATTAGTGCCAAAATAGTGTCAAGTTATAAAGTTTTGTTTTAAATTTAATTGTATTTTAAGCATTTATTAGTAACAATATAACAGAACAATTAACTATATTTAAATGTACGAGTCGTAAAGTTAAAAAAAAACCTACCTAGCTACCTTTTTATTTTATTATTATAGATAAGTCAAATATTTGATATTAAATAAATAATTGAGTACTTACATTAGTTTATTGTTTCAATATATTATACACCTGCTGGGCGCATGCTTCCATTCATTTTGGAATTAATTAAAGAAAAGGAAAGTTACTATATAACTTAAAATAATATAGACTCTATATTATTTTAAGTTATCTCTCTATATTACATCTCTATATTATAGAGAATGGACAAAGTTACGCAAAGGCTCGCATCTCCTCTCGTCGGTGCACCGTTGCCAGCTTTTTTTTTTAAATAAAAAATACTAGTAATGCTGTTAAACATTACTAATATTCCCTTTAACCACTTCTGGTAAGCTTAAAATGCTTGTGTTAGAAGTGGTTCACGACAGTAGTCGAATGGCGGATTCGAACCCACGACCTTTCGAGTTCGCGGTCCGCGCCCTGCTATTAGGCTACTGACGCTTAAACCCTACCCAACCTTGCGAGACTATAAACCCTACCGATTTCCTAGTGTTGTGTTGCATGCTATGTTTTATAGCAAACAAACGAGCACACAGTCCACCTGATGATATGTGAATGCTTTGGCCTATAGCCATCTACATTTATCCTTAATTAAGAATCGAAATGCAGATGCGTTGTCACCCCTGAGGATGCCTCATGTCCAGTAAAAAGGGTCTCCGGTTCTCTACACTCACCACTATATGAAACACAGCAGCATTATGCTGCTATATTTATGCTGGTATTCTGTGAGAGCGTGATCCTACTCCGGTCGAGCCGACCCATTTATGCTATTACCATAATACAGCTGGTGGCTCTACCACGTAAAAGATGGTATGACGTGCTGACGGTAAGACAGACAACAGTACTTAGTTGATACGATTACGACAACTCCCCTGGAGTTGCAATTCATGGGCGGCGGTTGTGACTTGCTATCAGGTGAGACGCATGCTCGTTTTCCCTCTCTTATATAAAAAAATAAAATAATTTTACGAATTTTGTTGCGTTTGATTTTAACTTATTTATAGCTATTCGTTTGCGTTTCCGAAATCCGTAAAGTTACTTTTAATCAGTACGAAACCTATCCAACTGCAGAGAGGTGTAAGACAGGGTGACGTCATATCCCCCAAAACTCTTCACCGCTGCATTGGAAAACGTTTTCGAGCTTCTGGACTGGAAAGGATACGGTATCAACATCAATGGCGAGTACATCACTCACCTTCGATTTGCCGACGATATAGTCCTTATGGCAGAATCGCTAGAGGCCCTAAGCACTATGCTCAATGACCTCAATAGTGTTTCCCAACGGATAGGTCTTAAGATGAACATGGACAGAACAAAGATCATGTTTAATGTCCATGTCACACCTATGCCGGTAGTTGTTGGGAACACTAAGCTCGAAGTTGTTGACGAGTATGTTTACCTGGGACAAATATTCCGACTAGGTAAGTCCAACTTCGACCGAGAGGTCAATCGACGGATTCAACTCGGCTGGACAGCGTTCGGGAAGCTACGACACATTTTTTCGTCAGACATACCTCAAAACCTTAAAACGAAATTGTACAACCAGTGCGTGTTGCCAGTGATGACTTACGGAACTGAGACGTGGTCCTTCACAGCTGGCCGTATGAGGAAGCTCAAGGTCGCTCAGCGAGCTATGGAGAGGGCTATGCTCGGAGTTTCTCTGCGTGATAAACTTAGAAATGAGGATATCCGCAGTAGAACTAGAGTTACCGACACAGCCCAACGGATTAGTAAGCTGAAGTGGCAGTGGGCCGGCCATATAGCTCGAAGAACCGACAACCGATGGGGAAGAAAGGTTCTCGAGTGGCAGCCTCGTATCTGTAGGCGAAGTGTAGGGCGACCCCCCACGAGATGGAGTGACAATCTGGTAAGGCATGCAGGAAGTCGATGGATGCAGGTGGCTCAGGACCGTGCTTTGCGGCATTCCTTGGGGGAGGCCTATGTTCAGCAGTGGACTTATGAAAGGCTGTAATGATGATGATGATGATGACTTTTAATCAATATATATTAAAAATTATAAATTTTTCTGTCTGTTTAAATCTGGAGGTAGCCGTGGTTAACTATGACATTTATGCTAAGACAGACAACAGTACTTAGTTGATACGATTACGATCCAACATGAAAAAGTTCTGAGCAACCCCAACAAGAAGAAAAATATTCCATTCAGGACTTATTTTACTAAAAAGTTTCAGTGATTTATTGGTCATTTACCATATAATAAGATTGATAAAATGATTATGTACGCAAACTCAATTAATAAACAACTTTAAAAAAATCTATTTAAGTTATATCACAAAGTTATGCAGACATTGGAAATCTATTTACAATCACAAAAAATCTATTGTAAAACAAGCATTTACAGGCGTTGCTAGGGCCACCATCTGGGTATATCATCGGATGGAGGTTGGTACTGCTATGGTTATTACACTATAAGTCACATTAGAATGCCAAATATCTAATCAATTGGATGTGTGCAAGTGTTTTAAAAATTGATTACAATCTAGCTTGTAACCGCTATTTAGTTCGCGCGCGTGTACAATAAATGCACCTGACCGTTTCTTAAAAATTTAAGAATACCACTACGTTCTGCGGGCCAAACTATTAAAAATCGTGTTTGGACGTGAATCTATGATTCTAGCCTATCCAGAGGCTAGAATAATAGATTTCACCGTGATTCAAATGTGGTCACATTATAAGCTAAAATATCAACACAGTTTGATCCGCAGTCGAAACTACATATTATATCTGTGCTTCGGCTTGGAACTTTACTTGCTAGGATGCTAATGAACGTCCGGCCTAAGGCCTGTTTTTGCCGAAGCCGTAGCCGAAAGCTTAATTGTGCTTAAACATTTCTTCTAGCATAAGCAACAGGTAGAGATAACAATTCAATTTTCGTAATATTATATTATGTCCAAGATGAAAACATAAGTTGAAATTATATAAAATATTTTTATATGCTCTTATTAAGTGGCGAAGCTTGCGAAGTCACTTATTGATTTCACGATGTCTGTCCGTCTGTCCGTCTGTCCCACGATTATCTCGAGAACGGTTTCGAATTTTCATATTCTGTTTTCAGCAATTGATTACTGATCACCCAGGCATCTGAACCTCCTATTTTGAAACTGATTGCTCAACGGCAACCGTTAGAAACCGCTACAAAGCTGATTGCTTCGCCACTTTGCTATGCTGTTAGCTTGCTAGGTTTATTGATTTCACGATGTCTGTCCGTCTGTCCCACGATTATCTCGAGAACGGTTTCGAATTTTCAAATTCTGTTTTCAGCAATCGATTACTGATCACCCAGGCTCTGCATCTGAACCTCCTATTTTGAAACTGATTGCTCAACGGCAACCGTTAGAAACCGCTACAAAGCTGATTGCTTCGCCACTTTGCTATGCTGTTAGCTTGCTAGGTTTATTGATTTCACGATGTCTGTCCGTCTGTCCCACGATTATCTCGAGAACGGTTTCGAATTTTCAAATTCTGTTTTCAGCAATCGATTACTGATCACCCAGGCTCTGCATCTGAACCTCCTATTTTGAAACTGATTGCTCAACGGCAACCGTTAGAAACCGCTACAAAGCTGATTGCTTCGCCAATTTGCTACGCTGTTAGCTTGCTAGGTTTATTACATTTCATATGCTTTAGTATAATTAATGGGCATTCGAGTAATGAAATATTAAGTTAAAGTTATAGGACCCACTGCTGGGCACAGGTCTCCTTTATTTCTGGGAGAGTTATGAAGCTAAAAGTTCGTCACGCTAATCCAGTGTATTTATGTGGCAAGTTGCACTAGGATATTGTAGAAATTCGTGGCTTTTAAGATATCTTCATACATCGCCTCCACTATCTTATCAGGATGTGCCAAGGTTAGTGCATAAGCTATATGACCTTCAACGAATACCGTTAGGTGTATCTGAGTACAAGGTACGCAATCCTTGTCAACACATCTCGATTATGACCACATTTTTAATGACAGCCTTGACGATAATTTCGACACCCCCTTGGGGCACATTGTCGCGCTAACGGTAATAAAACAAGTAGACGAATCGAGGATTACCGTATCCTAAACGTCTCTTCAGACTTCAGATAATCCTATAATAACCTAGCGCAACTTGTCTTTGATATTTTTCAGCTCCAGGAAATTATCGTCAGTTTTCAGGGTTATCATTACAGCCGTTCACAAGTCCACATCTGAATAAGGCCTCCCCCAAAAAATACCACAAAGCACGGTCCTGAACCACCTGCATCCACAGACTTCGTAGATGTCGTACAGGTCGTCCCTATATCTAATGGGTGGCCGTCCCACACTTCTCCGCTACAAGGCTGCTACTATAGAACCTTGCTTCCCCATCGGTTGTCGGTTTTTCGAGCAATATGGCCGGCCCATTGCTACTTCAGCTTACTAATCCGTTGGTCTATGTCCGGTTACTCAGGTTCTACTGCGGGTAACCTAGTTTCTAAGTAAATAACACAAAAAACCTCCGAGCATAGCCCTTTCCATAGCACGCTGAGCAAACTTAAGCTTCCTCATACGGCCAGAAGTAAAGGACCACGAAGTGATTCATAAGTCATCACTGGCAACAAGCACTGGTTGTACAATCTCGGTTTCAAGTTTTTAGGCGATTCTGCCATAAAGACAAATCGAAGGTGAGTGATATACTCACCGTTGATGTATATACCTTATCCTTTCCAGTCTGGACTCGAAAGGCTACTGGTAGCCTGAAAACGTCTTCCAATGCAGCGGTGAAGAGTTTCGGGGATACTAGGTCATCCTGTCTTACACCTATCTGCAGTTGGATAGGTTTCGTACATTGGTTCTGTACTCGAAGAGCCACCGTAGCCCTACTGTATAAACACTTCAGTTCTTCGATATCCCGGCAGTCAACTTGGCATTGCTGAAGGGACTGCAGCATAGCCCAAATTTCGACGGAATGGCTTTCTCACAGTCCACTGTATTATGGTTGTAGCACGAATGGGTCGGCTCGACTGGGGTAGGACCACGCTCTCACAGAATACCATTGTAAAATAGCACCTTAATGCTGCTGTGTTTTGTATGGTGGGTGTAGAGAACCGGAGACCTTTTTTACTGGAAAAGAGGCATTCCATCTTAGTCCTCACGGGTGACGACGCTTCGCAATTTGGATTCTTTATTGAGGATGGATGTAGATGTTTATGGGTCAGTGCAACCACTTACCATCAGATGGAATGTGTGCTCGTTTGTCATCCTTATTTTATAAAAAAACATACGCAAGACAAATTGGCAGATTGCATTCTTCAGTCTTCTGTACAATTTGCCGAAGAGGTATGTATGTCGTCAATGGTGCTAAGGCCTTTTCGGAAACCAACTTATTCGAGGCTCTGGAATTTCCGAGTCCACCTGCGAGACTATTCGTAATGACTCTCGAAAATAGCAAGTAGACGTGGCTCAGAAGGGAAATCTGTATGTAGTTCTTCAAGAGAGCGTTGTCGCCTTTCTCGAAGAACAAGACTACTGCACTTCTGCTCCACACCTTTGGAGCACTGCCACCATGAAGAACATAGCTTCTTAAGGACTTCAAGTACTGGTTTTCCAACCGCTTCCAGAAACTCCTTTGTAATTCAATCCACGCCCGGGGCGTTGCTATTTTTAAAGTACTGGAAAGTCTTTCTAAAATCGCTTAGAATGAAGTCCGGAATAACATCGGTAGAGTGTCGGATAACACTCGTTTGGGTACTTATGTGACGGGTCTTGCAGAACTTACCTCCGACTGCATGGACAGTTTCCACGAGCCTGTCATTCATATCGCCCACTGCAATGCAGTCTTCTAGGCACTGAAAACGTTTTTGTAACTCGAGCTGAAAGTTTTCGGAACTTTGGATTATTTATTTATTTCGAAACCAACAGCGTTCTAAATAGTTTACATTAAACAATATTATCCTTATAATAAAGCCAATAACAGGTTTCCTTTAATTACTAAGGCATAACATACTACGGTCGTAATAGTTAGTATCAGTTGGTATATACTTAATTTTACACTTATAACATTAAATGATTGCATCTGTTCCCTCAGGCAATATACACATTTGACAAGTCTCATACATAAATTCATAAACATATATATGTACATATGTACATGCACACTAATAAAATCAGTAACAGCATACACTGTTCAACGGTAACAAAGGAATAAACACGAATACACAAATGTTACTTTTTTATACACTAGATTAGCAGTATATTATTATTATTTTTACTTTACGATAAATTATGTTATTTTAGCTTTAAGATTTTCAATAGCTAAGCGCCTAAAAGCGTTCTTATTGTAGTTAAAAATATGAAATTCTCTAAAGAATTCATTGTAAATACTGGGTAGACGCGAGAGGGGTGCATTACGCGCGTAATTAGTACCAGCGCGCGGAACACTTAACAGGGGCGGCGGGCACGCCGTAAAGGCACATTAAGCCCCACGCTCGTAACTAGCTCGGGGCAATCAATGCGTCCGTGCACTATATCGTACAGTAGACATATATCCACTAGTTTACGTCTATCTTCAAGGGTAAGTAAGTTAAATCGGTCACAGTTCGCTTGATAGTTTGGTAAGGCTGGTTTTTGTACGCGATAATTAAGGTGCTTAATAAATATTTTCTGTACGCGCTCTAGACGATTTATGTAAATGGCGTATTGGGGGGGACCAGACCGGGCAGGCATATTCAATGACACGTATGCATTATATAAGGCATTCAAGGTACTTAGATTTTTAAAAGGTTTGCATGACCTAATGACAAATCCTAAATTTTTGAAAGCTTTGTCCGCTATTTTGTCGACATGGTCAGACAAAAGCATTTTACTATCGAAGTATACGCCAAGATCTCTCACAATCGATGTTCTACGAATTGGTATTCCATTAAAGTTGTAGTAGTACAATATTGGGTTAGGTTTTCTCGTGAAAGTAATGCACTCACATTTATTAATGTTGACTGTTACATTATTCTCTAAGTAATAATTTAATAAGGTGTCTAAATCAAGTTGCATTTTAAAACAGTCCTCTACGCTTTGAATCTTGATGAATATTTTTTTATCACCAGCGACATTAAATGTTGTGTAAATGTAAAACAACTGATGATATCGTAGACATAAACATCATAAAATAAAGGTCCTAAATGGGAACCTTGGGGTATACCCGTTGGTATGTCAATGAAGTCCGATCTGTATCCCCCTAGCACCACAGCTTGCGACCTGTTATGTAAGTACGACTCGATCCACCTGAGCAGATCCCCGTGAATACCCAGCATCTGAAGTTTTCTCAAAAGAATGACGTGGTCCACACGATCGAAAGTTTTTTCAAAATCGGTGTAGACCACGTCAATTTGCCCTCCGCCTTCCATATTTCACAGTACATTGGAAAGGACGCGAGATTTGTGACAGTGGAGCGTTGTCTAAGAAATCCGTGCTGGGTATCTGGTAGGCCTTTACTTATAACAGGATATATGCTCGTATCAAAAACTATTTTTTCGAAGACTTTACTAATTGTATTTAATATTGAGATCCCCCTGTAGTTTATTGAGATCCCCCTGTAGTTTAGAGTAGAGTACGAGGGCGACGCAGCGTTGACTACATTAGACTACATCAGTTTTCACCATCGCAATTACTGAGATATCACTGAACAGTCACCGTTTGGTCGCTTAATGAAGTCAATCTCATTTTTTGTCGAACCGTCGGTGCCCGACCAAGTCCACTTTCTGTAAGGCCGCTTCTGCAAGAAATAGTTCACCATAAAGAGTCCCGCTTTCTCCATGAAGTCGGCCAGCTGCTGGCCCCTTGGGTTCCGTTACCCTATTCTGAATTTCCCTACCTTCAGCTCACTGGCATATCTTGTGCCTATATTTAGTAGGGAAATTCAGAATAGGGTAACGGAACCCAAGGGGCCAGCAGCTGGCCGATTTCATGGAGAAAGAGGAACTCTTATGATGAACTCTTTCTTCCAGAAGCAGCCCCACAGGAAGTGGACCTGGTCGAGCCCCGATGGTTCGACAAAAAATGAGATTGACTTCATTATGACGACCAGACGACAACTGTTCAGTGATGTCTCCGTGATCGCGAGGGTGAAAACTGGTAGCGATCACGGAATGGTTAGAGGCACACTGAATCTTAAAGTTAAATTGGAAAGGTCTCGTCTAATGAAGTCAACGCTCCGTACTCCTCGTGCTCTGTTCCAAAGTCCCGAAACCTTTCAGCTCGAGTTACAAAACCGTTTTCAGTGCCTGTTTTCAGTGCAATGAAGTGGACAATATGAATGACAAGCTCGTGGACACTGTTCATGCGGTCGGAGCTAAGTTCTGCAAGACCCGTCGCAGAAGAACAGAAAAACTCTCCGATCACACTCTTAATCTCATGGCTGTTAGACGGGAGATGAAGCTACATTCTTCAACAGATTTGACAGCATACAGGCAACTGAACAGACAGATCTCGAAAGGTATGCGGCGGGACTTGCGCAACTTCAATACAGCTTGTATTGAAGAAGCGATCGAGCGGAACCAAGGCCCCAAAGTCTTTGCCAGAGATCTATCTGCCAGAAAGAGCCTACTGTCAAAGCTGAAGACCGAGTGTGGCAGCATCGTTTCCGGGACACCTGAGATTTTGAGTGAGATTGAGAGGTTCTATGGGCAGCTGTACACGTCATCGTTGGAGCCACACGCAAGTGTGAGTAACGATCCAAGAGCAAGTGTTATCCGACACTATTCCGAAGAAATCCCGGACGTCAGTGTGAGCGAGATTAGAATGGCTCTCCAGCACCTTAAAAACGGAAAGTCCCCGGGCGATGATGGAATTACAGCGGAGCTTTTGAAAGCGGGTGGAAAACTAGTACTTGAAGTCCTTTAGAAGCTCTTTAATTCCGTCCTCCATGGTGGCACTACTCTAGAGGCGTGGAGCAGAAGTGCGGTGGTCTTGTTCTTCAAAAAAGGCGACAACGCTCTCTTGAAGAACTACAGACTGATTTCCCTTCTGAGCCGCGTCTACGTGCTGTTTTCGAGAGTCATTACGAATCGTCTCGCACGCAGACTTGACGTCTTCCAGCCTCCCGAACAAGCCGCTTTCCGAAAAGGCCTTAGTACCATTGACCACATACGCACCCTTCGGCAAATTGTACAGAAAACAGAGCAGTATTATCTGCCACTTTACCTTGCGTATGTGGACTATGAGAAAGCCTTTGATTCTGTTGAAATTTGGGCGATGCTGCAGTCCCTTCAGCGGTGCCAAGTTGACTGTCGGTATATCGAAGTGCTGAAGTGTTTGTACAGTAGAGCTACGATGGCTATCCGAGTACAGAATCAGAGTACGAAACCTATCTAACTGCAGAGAGATGTAAGACAGGGTGACATTATATCCCCGAAACTCTTCACCGCTGCATTGGAAGATGTTTTCAACCTGCTGGACTGGAAAGGATGCGGTATTAACATCAATGGCGAGTACATCACTTACCTTCGATTTGCCGACGATATAGTCCTTATGGCAGAACTGCTGGAGGACCTATTAAACACTATGCTCTATGACCTCAATAGTGCCTCCCAACGGAGAGGTGTTAAGATGAACATGGACAAAACAAAAATCATGTTTAACGTCTATGTCACACCTATGGCGATAGTTGTTGGGAGCACTAAGCTCGAAGTTGTTGACGAGTATGTTTACCTGGGACAAATAGTCCGAATAGGTAAGTTCAACTTCGACCGAGAGGTCAATCGACGGATTCAACTCGGCTGGGCAGCGTTCGGGAAAATACGACACATCTTCTCGTTAGACATACCTCAAAACCTTAAAACGAAATTGTACAACTAGTGCGTGCTGCCAGTGATGACTTAAGGATCTGAGACGTGGTCCTTCACTGCTGGCCGTATGAGGAAGCTCAAGGTCACTCAGCGAGCTATGGAGAGGGCTATGCTAGGGGTTTCTCTGCGTGATAAACTTAGAAATGAGGATATCCGCAGTAGAACCAGAATAGCCGATATAGCCCAACGGATTAGTAAGCTGAAGTGGCAGTGGGCCGGCCATATAGCTCGAAGAACCGACAACCGATGGGGAAGAAAGGTTCTCGAGTGGCAGCCTCGTACCGGTAGGCGAAGTGTAGGGCGACCCCCCACTAGATGGAATGCCGACCTGGTAAGACATGCAGGAAGTCGGTGGATGCAGGTGGCTCAGGACCGTGCTTTGTGGCATTCCTTGGGGGAGGCCTATGTTCAGCAGTGGACTTATGAAAGGCTGTAATGATGATGACCCATCCATCTTCTCTATTGAAATTAAGATGTTTTTTAATTTCAATAGCCTCGCGAATCATCATTAGTAAGAATTGGTGTTCTTTTGCGAGGATTTGTGGCCTATCAAATCTAATGTAATTGCGGGGTCACTCTTATTTATTTATTTGCTTTTTAAGGGAAACATACAGTACAATAATAAATTACACAATAAAACATATAAAAGTAATCCTAAACACCAATGAAGTTTCCACAGATATCTAATACATAATAAAAGCTTGCCACCACAATATTATGTTGTATAAGAATTAAAAATATAAAAGAATAAAACTAGCTAAATGGTATTCATAAATTAAAACATTAAGTAGTAAGTAGTTAAAAGTTGAAGTTATACTCGTATATACAACTCAAAGTGATACTACCAATTATATATAAAATTTTACAATATTTTCTTTGTAACTATCATATTCAAGGTGAAATATATCTAATTTACAATATTTTGAGTTAAACTTTTTGCATGTACGAGATACAAAATTATTTGAGGCATACCTTGTTTCAACTTTAGGTAATGCAAAAAGAGGTTTATTTCGTGCACCTAACCTGTGCACGCAAGATTAACTTTGCCTAAAAGTAGGGGAGAGTCGATGATATTATGAACATGCTCACACACTGCAGGCTTCCCGGAACGTCGGTGCTTCAAGTCAGCTATATGTTCTTACACGCGGGTTTTTATAGATCTTTTTGTTTGTCCTATATAAGAGAGACCACATTCCTTAAAAATTAGTTTCATTTAATGTATATTCTTCGCGTAAATATAAGAAATCATTATGGGATCAAAGTTTTTCATCAAAGGTATTATTTCTTTGTATTGCAAAGCATTCATATCCATTATTGCTATTTGATACTACAAAATGGTTTTTCCCTTTCTTCACATTTTTACGCTTGTTAATTTCAGATTTGGTTACATTTTTAACTTCTAGTCTTAAAAGGGATTAACATGTTTAGGTTAGGTCAGGTTAGGTTGTATGAAATTGCCCAACATTTCCGTAGTAATATTTATTCACAATGACAAGACAATGTGATAAATAATAAAGTTTTATTACAAAGCCCGCTTTGACTTGTCATCATTCATATTCTTTTTTTTCTTCTAATTCTTTTCTTTTTAGGCCATACAAATACTTGTTCCGTGCGGGATTCGAACCCGCGTCCCTTAGCGCTGCAACTCAATTGCTGAGCCACTGCGCCACGGAGCCATATATTGCCCTGGCATTATAAATAGAAATAACGTCCTGATTAACCACTTGATCCATAACATACTCATGATAGAAAAAACGAACGTGACATGGAGGGAAAGTATAAATATTGAAGATATCAAACACTCATAGGAAACATTCCTTTGTTTTTCAAAATAAGAATAACCACATTCAAACATTTTTTTAAAAGTTTAAATGGAGTAGTCAAAAAAAAAAAATTAACAGTCGCTATTTTATTGAACCTATCGATAGGGTTTATGATAACGATAAAATCTCTCGAATAAACATTGTATCTTAAAATTATAAAAGACCATGAAATCTAACAATTCGTACAAATCGGCTCGAACTAACATCCTAACCCAGACTGTTTACTTTTAAAAGTCAAAAGACCATGAATCATTTTTTTAAAACTTCACAATAAGAGTACTTAAATAAAAGAAAAAATGTATGAAGTTTAATAATCAGCTAAAAATTTTCTCTAAAAAATACAGACAATTAGGAATACTATTGTCTAAGTATGTCGAATTTTAAAAACAAGACATGTTATAATTAAGTTTTAATGTTTAATAGTTTTTGTCAGAAGCTTACTTTTTAATCCACAAAAGTCCCACTTTTCATCTACAGTGGTATGAAGGGAGGTATGCAGGGAGGTAATGGTAAAAAATTAGTAGATATAGGAAGTTTTAATAAATTTTTACAACGCATACAGCAACATAATCGAAATAAATGACATACTTTCAGTGTTATCCAAACCGTCAAGTAAGGAAGCTGTTGAAGTGTACTGAAAAAGTACAAATACAAATTAATGTTATCGTACTGGATGATTGCTTTTGAAACTACATCCTGGAGACCGTGAGACAAGACTGGAATTCTATCAGAATGTTCAAACAGGATTAGTCCGCAATCGAAACTTCTTAGACTACATTGTGTGGTTTGATGGAACAAAGCTCACGGAGCAAAGTTTAGCAATAATGTATTGCAAATTTATGTAATAATAAACGATTATTACAATCATTAGTAGGAGTAGTAGTTAAGTGAATAGAATAGAATATTTTTTATTCAATATACATTACATGTGTAATTCTTATTGAAAGTCATTTTTTACTTTACCACTGGTTCGAAAAAAAACCCTCTGTCCTGGGAAGAACCAGCAAGAAACCCAGCGGGACTTTTTTTTAAAATAAATTTTTCAATATAAATATAAAGAGATTTTCGTTTATTGTTTGGTGTGGCATCGGGAGAAACATGGTTGTGATAGTGTACGTGTTTGAAGGACAGTTAAATATAGTAGAAAATACATAGAAATATTAAAACTTTTACAAAATAAATGTAACTATCTCTGGTAGATAGAGAGGAGGAGCGAATTAATAACATACTTTAACAAGACGGTGCTCCCGTCCATAACAGTATTATTAATAATGTTTTATCTAAATGAAAATTTCAACATCTGGTTAGCCACAAACAAAACAATTAAATAGTCAGCAAGATCTCCAGAGCCAAAGAGAGAAAATGATAAAGCGTCTTTTGACTTTTAATAAATAAATAATCTTGTTAGGATGTTACTTCGAGTTGTAATGTAAGAATTGGTAGATTTTATGGTCTTTTTAAATTGTAAGGTACTATGTTTATTCGAGAGAATATAAAAACAAGATAGTTTTTTTTTATATTCCTTGATATCATAGACCCAATCGAATTTTTCAATAAAATAGTGATTTTCTCTTTTTTTTTGCATTTTTAGTTGGTTGGTTTCCCTCTCGGGTAAGCTTTAAAAATTTTTAAATGTGGTTATTCTTTTTTTGAAAAACAAAGGAATGTTCTCTTTGAGCGAAATTTAATTTAATGTCTTCAATATTTAATGTAGACCGAGCGGGACATGGAACCATCATAACCCGTTCGGTATTTCCGAAAAAAAAAACAATGCACTGGGCTCATGAACGTTTCGTCCCGTATTAAATTAAGTAGAGACAACAAGGTAGGGATTCCAGATTATGATGTAAAATTTTAGATGACTGTAATTTCTGTTGTTTACGGCGGATATGCAAAAAGCGGTGCTTTATGAGGGCTCGCAAAGTTTTCTACCTAGTAATTTTAATGGAAGTTTTGTACTTAGTAACTTTGAAGGCAGTTTTTTTAAGAGAGCCACCTTTTAATGTATACTTAAAATGGGCTTCTGTAAATAATTCATACGACAAATCATGGATGTGTATTATGGCGGTGAAAGGAAAAGGGGAGATCTCCCGCCAGGCAAGGTGTTCTGCCCGGTAGTTTGGAGCTATTCTATATATACTGCTTTGTGATTTAACTTCGGAACTTTGTTAGCGTTTGATAGCGCCGTCACAGTATCATAAGTTTGAGAATGATCTGGGTATCACGTCGGTACAAATTGATCGCAGTAATTTATGACTTCTTAAATTCTTGCAATATCATCTGGATTGAGATTCTTAAGATCCGAAGCATAGGAGATGTATTTATTATGTATGGTATTTTCTGGTTTCAAAACTAGAAAATACCATGCATACAACGACTACCCTGATACTGAAATTCCATACGGAACAAAAAACCCTTGACTTTAAAGAATTTTTTAACAAAATGCTAAATAAAAAAGCTAATCGCATATGAAAAAAGTAAGAAACTATCATAGGATTTGAATTTAATAATTTAGATTGACGAATAAATTCACTGTTTTGATTAAAATTAGCATAATTATAATCAGAATCTAATATACGATACAACTCGGGCCAATTATAATTCAGCAGCACTTATTGTCATAAATACTGTTGGACTTACTAATTCTTCAAACATATCCACTAACTCTCTAGATTTTGCATACCAATATGATTAATATAATAATTGATTCTGCTGCAATAATTCTCGAATCTGTATAATTCAAGAAATTAATTAAAAAATATATTGTTTCAAAATTATGTAAAATCGATTTTTTTGACACAAATACTTCCATTTAGTAAAGGTTCAACGCATCGTACTATTAAATGCAAAAAATCGAAATCTTGGATCTCTGGCAAACCTGCCGTCTTATGTTATATGCATGAGGAATTTAAAATATTCATTATTAGAAACTTTACAAACTCGTGTATCTCTAAAGTCATCTTTACCAGTATGAAATAAAGTTAGAAATGCTCTGCAAATATATCCATAACAGGTAAATTCACGAATTGGCTCAGAATGCAATCTAGGCCAAGGTAAAATGCAAGATCCGTCATAATTTGCTTCTTTAATGTTCAGTAGACTATTTACTGCTCTACGATAACATTGAAAGTCACCATTGGAGCTCCAGATTCACAAACATTATCATTTAATCTATTTTGATCATCATCTTCACTATCTGAATTGAATGAAACGTTTTTCTTGACCTTATACAATATGTTAAAAACACTCATTATCAGGTAAACATTGTAAATTATTTTCATCGATTGTAATATACCAAGTATACCAAGGATTATTATTATTACTCGTAAGATATATCAAAGTTGCTTCAATTTTATCACGATTAACAATAAAATCTTTATACGCTTAACCATAATATCTTCAAACAAAAATATATTTGAAATAGTATCAATAGAATGAGGTAAGGATGTAGTAAAATCTGTGATATGTTGATGAAAATTGAAAACTTGGCTACTGTATCCAAATTTACTGCCTTTAAGTCTATATAATGTAATAACCGGGTGAACTTGAGCGATTTATTGTTCTTCAAGAAATGTATTTTTTTTTTAAAACAGGTTGTGGTCCAAGATCCATATTATTGTCTACAGAAAATATATTTAATTCATTTTTACTGGAAATTTATGACTAAGAGCACAAAGTTGATCTTTTTCAATATGAAAATAAAACCAACGACGGGGAAATAAATTACAGTGTTTCAGTTCCAAACTTTTCTGAGCAGTTTCATAAAAAATTAATTATGCGTCTAGAGCTTTGTTCTGACGTTGTCTTACTCAAAGAATACTTTTACTCCTAGCGGAGATTTCTTGGTCTTACTTAATTCGTCAAAGAACGGTTTAGTTCACGTTCTTTACTGCCAGTTAACGTGCGTCTTCGTAGCACTTTGATGTAACAATAACATTGATATAATTAAAATTTCCGACATTTTTCATCAAGTTATGATCCATTCATTATTCATAATCATCGTCATCTAACGTATCTCACGTGGTACTACGTACTACAAACTATTTTTTTAGTTTTCTTACAGATGGCGTTAGTAATACAACAAAAATCTAATTAATTGAAATTGTTATATCTTCTATTTTTTTAATTGTGGATAATATATTTTATGATTGATAACACATCTAGACATGAATAGCAATTACTATGTTTAAGCGCAAACATGAAAGTGTGATAATTTCTCAGTAAAGTGTACCTGCCACAAAAATGCATAGATTGTGGGATAGTGTAGAGCTCCCTTCGTCTTTGTTTTCTTTATAGCAATACTAGCTCGCCAGGCAGACGTTGTTCTGCCCTTTCCAACGACACTGCCTATAAAAATCCTTAAATTCGCAATAAAAATTTTTGAGTGTCATTTAGCGGGATAAAAACTATCCTATCTCTCAAGTTGGACCAAACTACACACAGTGTGCAAAAGTGACACGTAATTTTTATATATAAAGATTTTATTCAGATTTAGTCCACAGCGATGTTAGTTTAACAGTATAAAAGTTCTTATAAACTAGTGTTAGTATTTAAAAAAAAAGAAAAGATTAAAAACAGCCCCAACAAATTAAACAGCTTGTGTACAACACTAAGTTTATCTTTTTAAATATAGGCTTAACCAGTGCCTCATAATAGCAGAATCACACCTATCAACAAGTGTGTTCGGGATGCTGTTGGTAGAGGTACGCAGTCGACTCAGTAACGAAGCAGAATGGCATGAAAGCCATCCACGTGTGCCGCGTCGAAGATAGGAGAGGCACTACAATATCGCGGCAATCCCAAGAGCACCTTTTAAAGTGTTTTATTGATGGTGATAATAAATTTAAAATCTCCGGCGAGAATAAAATTATGATAAATGCATTTCCACCTAGTAAAATAGTATCAAAAATAAATGTATTTGAGGTCGTCTGTTTAGTTCTAAAGTTATCTGGAAAACTAATTATATTTGAAGTCGTCTGTTTAATTATAATGTTATCTGAAAAAAAAAAAATTGAATTTGAAGTCATCTGTTTAATTCTAATGTTATTAGCAAAAATAATTGTATTTTAAGTCGTCTGCTTAATTCTAATGTTATCTGCAAAAAATAATTTAATTTCAGTCGTCTGTTTAATTCTAATGTTATCTGAAAAAATAATTGTCTTTGAAGTCATCTGTATTTTAAGGTTATCTGCAAAAAAATAATTGATTTTGAAGTCGTCTGTTTAATTTTAATGTTATCTGGAAAACATAATTGTATTTGAAGTTGTCTGTTTAATTCTAATATTATCTGGAAAAAAATAATTGTATTTGAAGTCGTCTGATTGATTTTAATGTTATCTGGAAAAAAAAATTGTATTTGAAGTCGTCTGTTTAATTATAATATTATCTGGAAGAAATAATTGTATTTTGAGTCGTCTGTTTAATTCTAATGTTATCTGAAAAAAAATTGTATTTGAAGTCCGCCGTTTACTTCTAATACTATCTGGAAAAGGTAATTGTATTTGAAGTCGTCCATTTAATTCTAATGTTATCTGGAAAAAATAATTGTATCTGAAGTCGTCTGTTTGTTGATGTTAATGTAATGTAAATGTTATCTGGAAAAAATAATTGTATTTGAAGTCGTCTGTTTAATCTTAATGTTATCTGGAACAATAATTGTATTTGAAGTTGTCTGTTTAATTCTAATATTATCTGGAATAAAATACGTCTGTTTCATTATAATGTTATCAGCAAAAAATAATTGAATATGAAGTCATCTGTTTAATTCTAATGTTATCTGGAAAAAATAATTGTGTTTGTAGTCGTCTGTTTAATTCTAATGTTATCAGCAAAAAATGACTGTATTTGAAGTCGTCTATTTAATTTTAATGTTATCTGCAAAAATAGTTGTATTTGAAGTCGTCTGCTTAATATTAAATTTATCTGGAAAAAAATAATTGTATTTGAAGTCGTCTGTTTAATTCTAATGTTATCAGCAAAAATAATTGTATATGAAGTCGTCTGTTTAATTCTAATGTTACCTGCAAAAAATAATTGTATTTAATGTCGTCTGTGTAACTCTAATGTTATCTGTAAAAAATAATTGTATTTGAAGTTGTCTGTGTAACTCTAATGTTATCTGTAAAAAATAATTGTATTTGAAGTCGTCTGTGTAACTCTAATGTTATCTGGAAAAAATAATTGTATTATAAGTCGTCTGTAATTCTATTGTTATCTGCAAAAAATAATTGTATTTTAAGTCGTCTGTAATTCTAATGTAATCTGCAAAAAATAATTGTATTTGAAGTCGTCTGATTGATTTTAATGTTATCTGGAAAAAATAATTGTATTTTAAATCGTCTGTTTAATTCTAATGTTATCTTGAAAAATTAATTGTATTTGAATTCGTCTTTTTAATTCTAATCTTATCTGGAAAAAATAATATTATTTGAAGTCGTCTGTTGAATTCTAATGTTATCTGAAATAAATAATTGTATTTGAAGTCATCTGTTTAATTTTAATGTTATCAGCAAAAAATAATTGTATTTGAAGTCGTCCATTTAATTATAATGTTATCTGGAAAAAACAATTGTATTTGAAGTTGTCTATTTAATTCTAATCTTTTATGGAAAAAATAATTTTATTTGAAGTCGTCTGTTGAATTCTAATGTTATCAGCAAAAATAATTGTATATGAAGTCGTCTGTTTAATTCTAATGTTATCAGCAAATAATTACTGTATTTGAAGTCGTCTGTTTAATTTTAATGTTAAATGCAAAAAATAATTGTACCTATTCGATAAAAGCTTTTTAAAAAATTTACTTTGCAAACATCCGCGCTTTAAAATAAAATGATGTGTCTTACCTAGTATGAAGAGCCCCTCCCGCCCTCCCTTAATTGCGTGCACTATCTCTGTCACCACTTATCCCAACACTACACTAGGCAAGACACACCACTGACGACATAACGACACGTGTTGAGGTGCTCTTCATACTAGGTAAGACACATCATTATATTTTATAGCGCGGATGTTTGCAAATTAATTTTTTTTAAAAGCTTTTATATAATGGATTTCCGCAAAGTAACGCCTGATTCTATTAATTAAATTGTATTTGCAGTCGTCTGTTTAATTTTAATGTTATCTGCAAAAAATAATTGCATTTGAAGTCGTCCGTTTTATTCTAATGTTATCTGGAAAAAACTAGTCCAAGGGGCCAATGAGTGTATACTAGCGACATGCGGTCAAGGTTATTAGCCCTCATGAAAAGACGTTGCAGCTATATTACTTAGGATATTTTTAGAATATTCGTTTTTTTATATAATACGGCTGACATACGAGCACACAAACCACCTGATGGTAAGTGGACGCTGTGGGCTGTGGCCTATAGACATTTATCCTAAATTAAGAATCAAAATGCAAATGCGTTGTCATCCCTGAGGACTGAGATGGAATGCCTCTTTTCCAGTAAAAAGGGTCTCCGGTTCACTACACTCACCTTATGAAATACAGCAAAATAAAGCTGCTATTTTACGTTGGTACTCTGTGAGAGCGTGGTCCTACCGCAGTCGAGCCAACCCATTCGTGCTGCAACCACAATATAGTTGCAGCACGGCTCTACCAATGTTGTCTTGTGTATTCACAATTCACGCAAAAACTACCGGATGATTTATACTAATGAAAGTGGAACCAATAGTTATCGCGTGACGTAATGATCTTGGGCAATATAAAGCCTACTTCTTAACCGACTACAAAAGGGAAAAAAGAAAGGATTATGATTATTTTTCTTAAGATGCTTATTTTCTTAGACGCCGTTGAAGATTCCGTCAGTAACAATCTCGATAACGTTTAAGTTCTTAAAATGTATATAGTTTGATAAATAAACATTTCAAGATTTTTTGTAATTTTGTCGCAGTAGGGAATCGCGCCGACAGTTTGCCGTCACTAATCTATAAAGTAACGAGGTATGTATTAGTGGTTGGTATTATTAATAGGTTAATTAATAATAATAAGTTAGGTATATCTTATAACATTCACCACAACGGCGAAATGCCTCTCGAACATGCTCACTCTTCTCATCGGCGATTTTACGAACAACTGTGTCTTTTGTGTCATATTAGTGAGACAAGCTGTGCTTCAACTATCGCCTATCCGTAACTATCAACAGAGCATAATTAGTACTAAATTTTACCTCAACTCCTCAAAATACTTAAGAAGGTTACTAATATTCGCCCATATTTAGCGCATTCTGCTTTATTGCTTTCAACATCGTTATTATACTCGTATAAGTCACACGTATATATACATATGTATATACGGGCAACAATTAAACTAATGTAAAAACGTTATTTTTGGCCTTGAATGAATATCGACATTGAATCTTGAGCTAAAATGTGCATGCAATGTCAACAGTCAAAATTTTACAACACATAGCGTAGATTCCACAAAATACTGTACAGACGCAGGACTGTACTTGGAAACGGTCATCACTTATCCTCCATAATGCCGGCTAAAGATTTATAAAGTAAACTTTCCGCCTCTAACAACACTAATCAAGCATACAGCAGAGCAAATTCAAACACCTTCATTATGTAGATAATTGCGATATTCCTACCTCCGTTCAGTAACTTCAACTAATAACGATCGATCGTACTACGTGTTAGTCTGAAGCAATAAATATTATAAAGAAATAACGTCAAACGTGTTTTTATTATACTTGGCTTAAATAATAATAATGTCCCCCAGATCGATTTCGGTTACGGCGGTCAGTCCCAACGTAGACTAGCCATCTACGCAGGATAGGATTATAGTGCCCGAGCGTATGCACAAATACAAGTACACTGTATTTTCCCTTACTCTCATATCTCGATGGGACAACGGGAGAGACCAGGTGTAGGAGCTCGGCTTTACGTGCTTTCTGAGGCACGGGAGTGTAACAGCGCCAACCTCCTGACTCCGGGCCGCTACTGAGAAAGTCTTGTCAGGAAAACTCAGTAACTAACTGCATTTGAGCCGGCCATGAGTTCGACTCCTCATGAACAGCAGTTGCGTTTACGACCACTAGATCAACATGTACTTAAGCGTAATTTTGCATATATTTACATCACATGGGGCGTGTTTTCACCGTATTTGTTTTGTACGAGTATTAAAAACAACGACAAGAATGTAATCAATGTCACTATATCTAGCTATTTCAACTATAAAGTGTCTGTATACATCGAAATTGCTGGCCGCTATTAAGTTCCGGGAGTAATTTGAATGCTATTAAGACATGAATATCCAATTTTTAAATTTTTGTCTCTTTATCTGTATGTCAGTGCGGGCTAATCTCTGGAATGACTGAACCGGTTGTGATGAAACTTTACAAAATAGATAGACAGTGCAAAGGCGGTGTCTAGATTTTATTTTATTTGAAAATCCTTGAGATTTAACAAAAATAGAGTGTACCCAAGCGAAGCCGGGGCGAGTTGCTAGTATATAATAATATAATTATCATATTAATTAAAATTATATGCTCTTAAAGTCATCTTGTACGAGCTTACTGAAAACGCGAATTGATTTCTTTTCTTGGGGCAAATTATTATAATAAGATACTAATATAGCACACTACGTATGTAAATTTTTATATTATAACTACTGAAAGATAGGAATCAGAGGCAAAGCGCTCGTTGTAATTTTCACAGTACGTAAAACAGTTTTATTGCTCAAAGAAATTTTATTAATATTTAATATGCGCTGAAAATGTGGCACACAGTAACGTGCATGGCGGTGAGACTACAGCATGTTGCAGAAACCTGTAGTCTGAGAACTAAAATATTTTGAGAAATTGTGAAGTCTGACAATACGCGGTGGGGCAGCGCTGCTGAATAATTGCTCCATATTCCTCTCGGAATTGAGAGAAGGCTAGAAAAGAAATTTAGGCCTTGTAGAGGAATCTCTATAAAACGCGTTACAAATCAGTACATTTAATAACGATTCACCAAAAAATATAAAACTATATACTTAATCTAAACGGAATAGAATTGTCATTTATTGAATGCCAACGTCTGCGAGGTGCGATTCGTGATAATTGAAACTAAAAGCCGCGCGAACGTTCATTTTTTATAGGGAACGCGAGAGCAACAAGTTCTTGAATGACATGAAAAGTATGCTTTCTATTCAAAATGTATACTTAATTTCAAGCACCCATTGGCACGTAGAAACAACCGGCAACGCACCTGCAATTACCTTGGTGTTGCAGTTGTTCATGGGCGGCGGTAGTCACTTACCATCAAGTGAGCCGTATGGACGTTTCTTTTTTTTTATATAGCCCCTCTCCTATATAAAAAAAAGAAACGTCCATGTGACAATTAACGGATACAAATCGGCGTATAAATTATAAGCTGATAACCATCGTCAAGAAACAAAAATCTACTATTCCTTAAGAAAAAGAAACCCTGAATAAATTCTTTTGAATAAAAAAAATTACTAAATATATAATTTAGACTTGTTATTTATCTAAACTGTAAAAAACTACGTCACTAGGATTTTTATTCAAGGTCAAGTACTGAGGTAATAGACTTTTCTAATGGATTCACGAGTGTTTTTTAAACTGCAATTAAAAAAGTAAGAAAATAAATAAACAAAAGTTTTCAATTATTGCTATTATTTATTAAACATTTTCTTCTTGCAAAAAAATTCGATGTCACTAATTTAAGTCTCATATTTTCGAAATCTTAAAGCACCTATATTTTAAACGTCTCCCATTATATTAGATGAGGCTTAAATATGTACAGCAAATTTTTTTGTGTGTAGAATACAATAAATAAATAATTTAGCTTATCAACTAGAATAAATATTTAAGTAATAATATGTTCATATAAAAATCGATTAAAAATTTCAAAATGGACAGAGTTCGGGATAGAGGCTCTGCCAAGTTTAGTCTAAGTTTTACTATCCGGGAACTATGAACAATAATATTGCTCTGAAATATCACAGGTAAATGTACGTATACGCCTTTAATAGCGTCACTTAAAAAGTTGTTTTGCGTAGTGCCATATTCTAAAGAAGTACTCGTCACGACGCAAGAGAGAGCCACGTGCGTATGAACGTATATCGGCATCCATGTTGTGCTCTCGAAGCCAAGAGGTGGTCGTTTGCGTACTGAATGACGTGGGCTCTGTTGCTTCCGTATGCTCCCCTGGCTCTTCGTCAGCGTAGGAATCTGTGGATGAATTTTTCATTTATTTTTTTATTTATTTAAAATGTACAATTTCATTACGTGATTGTTTATTCTTTTAAAATACGAATTTGAATTAGTTTCATCAAGGTATTGGGAAATCATGTTAAGAACCTACATATAGACAAAAATCTATATAAGATAATAGAGGTTTGCAGTTGTGCGCACATCACGGTAAAACTACTGGATAGATTTCAATTATATTTTCTAAGCTTTATTTTTATAGACATTAGGCCTAGACTAACAAAATATTGTAATATCTTCATTTAACATAGTTATAAAAATTTTAAAAAACAACGATTTTTATACGGGGTTTTTCTACAAACGAAGCAACGAACAACATTGTTTACAAAGAAATTTTGTAAGCAAAGTATATGCTTGCGATCTTTTTGATGATTTTTCCTTCGCACATACGAAAAGTTTGTTAATATATCAAGCAACGCGGTTGAAATTACGGGTATCAGCTAGTCTGAAATAAGTTTACTGCTGTATAAGTTTCTTATGGTATTAACGAAATAAAATAGGGAGTCGAGTTGCCTACATCAATCACTAAAGCGTACTTTTACGTTTTTCCATTGTTTTACTTACCTTCTCCAGGTATAACTTTAAATGGCTCATCTGATTCAAGCGGCTCGCTGAGACCTATTTCGTTACGAGCATATATTCTAATCATATAGGTATGGTTTTCACTTAGATCTTTGATGTTGAATTTCAAAGTTTGGCTGTCAACTTTGCCAACTTCCATCCACATTGTTTTTGTTGCATCGCGGATCGCTATATTATAACCCAATAAGGGCGCACCGCCATCCCATTCTGGTGTTCCCCATGACGTCATTACAATGTTATTTCCTACTGTTCTAATTTCAAGCGGCCCTGTCGGTGGTGAGGGTACAGCTGCAATAAAATATAAAGGAATATTAGACGAAAAACTTCTGTGTATAATGAGTGTGTGTTCTTTTCTTGAATCACGTATGAATAGTACCATTTTAATGAAACTCAATGTTATGGGTTGTTATTGTCCGTACTAAAGGTCTGAATAATATTTTACGGAATTGGTTGTACAACCTAAAAAATATACTTTAACAATCTACAGTTTGAAACAACACACAAACTAGAGATATAAATATTGATACGGCTGATTTTTGTGGAAACATAAAACATTTAATGACTTTAAATATAAGCCATATTTATATGCTTAAAATATAAAGTATAAACTGATGTTGTAAGTGTGACTAAAGTTTATTAAAACTAAATACATATATTGTATTAATAATAAATATTAGTACTTTATTCTTTAATTGGTTTTAAATATCGGGAAATTTACTTACTCGCATGCTTTTCCAAATGCACTGATTCCGATTCTGTTGGCAAACTAATACCAACTGAATTTTCCGCGGATATTCTAAACAAGAGATCATCTTTCTCTCTTATATTTTCAATACAATGTTCAAATGTAGAGCCGTTCACGGTTATTATTTTTGACCATGATTTCCTTTTTAAAGTAGTATACTCTATGATATAATCTGAAAAAAAAATGTAGTAGCGTTGATTTAATTATTCTATAGTAAGAAGAAAGTATTGTAAATAACTGATACTATTATTAATTAAAATTAATTACTTGTTATAAGGCTACCGCCGTCGCTCAATGGCGCCGTCCACGAAAGTGTAACAGATCTCGAAGTAATATCCCTTACTGTGACGTTCAGGGGCTGTGATGGAGGTGCTAAAAAAAAATATCCGTTTCAATACGACTATACCATTGTGTAAAATAACGTAATATTTTTCTTAATGAAATTGTATTTTAGAATGATATAAAATGTATATTCTAGTGTAAAGAGATTATTAACTTTAGCTTATTCTGTAAAATACATGACTTAGTAGTATAAAGCAATAACTCACTTAAAGTTTTTCCAACTGTGATTGATTGTTTTGGAATATAAGGTAAGCTTATACCAATTTCGTTTCGAGCGCATATTCTGAATGTGTACGTCCTATGCATATTTAATTTTTCTATTTTGGCAAGAGTATTAGTAACTGTGGCTACGTGTAACCATTGTTTTCCTTCTTCCTTTATCTCGACAGAATAGTCAAGAATTGCTGAGCCACCGTTCTTTTCAGACGGTGACCAAGTTATTGTAACCGAGTCATCACATATGCCGTAAATGCCAAGCGGGCCCATTGGTGGAGACGGAACATCTGTAAATTACAAATTTTATAAGAACACAAGATATATGTTTTATTTTCACTACAATATATTTTAATAAGTATATCTTGGATGCATAATTCCTTTACCTAAAGCAGTCTTAATTATAATCGGTTCGCTTTGCAAGGGTTCAGAAAATCCAATAGGGTTTTTCGCCAGTATTCGGAACATATATTCGTAATTCTCATTTAATCTCTGGATACAATACGTTTTGACATCTTTTTCTACATCGGCTACTTTAACCCATTCCCTGAGTTCGGGTTCATATTTCTCAACGACGTACTTAGTTAGTTCGAGGCCGCCATCGTCTAATGGTGGTTTCCATTCAATAGTAACAGAATCCTTACTTATTTCCTTCATGATGACTGGTCCTTCAGGTTTACTTGGAACATCTAAAAATGACAATGAAATAAATAAAAATCTGTCAAATATGCGGTAATTAGGCTTTAAAGTTAAAGTTCTAATCCCACTTTTTTACTTAGCTAAATTCTTTTTAACTAAATCAATTTATTCAGCCATTGTATACAGAACAATGTTTGTAATGTGAAATATTATATTTTTCCCAAAAGAATACATTTGTCATAAATAATATAGTCATTTAATATAATAATTTCAATTACTATATAAAATTAATCAAATTCTATACTGAAAGTTTAATAAAGTAGATATATTTCGACCCGATATTTTTTGAAAATTTATTTAATGGTTTGTTATTGACAACAGCTTATTTGGATAATGACATTATTTTATCTTATAACATTAGTTCAAATCTCGTATAACAAATGCTTTGTAATTTAATTATCTTATATATTTTCATAGTCGAATTAAAACGAAAGCACGTCACAGAAATACTTAAAAATAAATTAACTAGAAACTAACTTAGTACTGATAAACAGTATAGTAAAAAGCACATGTAGATTAGAACCTTAAAGCTACATTACTAGAAAAATTGCGAATGGTGGTTCGCTGACCACGGTTGATATTTGTCGGTATTATGGAGTTCTAATATTATTTTTACTCAATTTACATGAAAATTTATATAAAATTCTAGTAAGAATAATTAGGGTCAAGGTTTGAAGTCATTTAGAATATGTTTAAAATAATTTGTAATATTATTTTGTTGTAATATTCTTATGTTTGAAATAAGCATTATTCATATTATATCATTGATACGGGCAGAATATGTTGTGTAATTATGTATAATATTTTTTAAAACCGTATCACACAAACACAAATAACGAATAAGTACTTACCATATACACTAAGTGTAACATCCAAGTTTGTCGATCCTGCTTTATTATTTGCCTCAATTGTATAAATGGCACTGTGTTCCCTCTTAACCCGTACAATTTTGATCACACTCATATTATCTTTTGCAATTATTTGAATATCATCCATATTTTCTATTTTGCAACCATTTCTATACCAAACAATTTCTGGATTGGGTATCCCTTCAATAGTAACAGATACGGACCACTGGTTATCCACTCTGTGTTTTTGAATTATTTCATTTTCAGGAACGTGTATGACTGGTTTCTGTTGCACTTCTAGGCGACATCTTGTTTCTATTTCACCATGATCGTTAGAAGCTGTACATTTATATTCTCCCTCCGTTAATTCTGATGCAGTTACAACAAGTGTTGCCACCCTGTTTACGAATGTAGCTTTGGCGGTCTTTATTTTCTTTCCATCTTTCCACCACGTGACCATTGGTTGAGGGGTGCCTCCAAATATACATGTGAGTTCAATGTTTTCGTTTGGTTTTCCAACAACATCCTTTAATGGTTTCTCTACGGTAGGAGGTTGCGCAGTTACGCTTTCTTTAATTTTAACATATTCAGTCATTTCAGAAGATTCGCTTACACCTATTTCATTAACTGCAAAAACTCGGAATCGATATGATGACTCTGATTTCAAATTCTTTATATTGTATTGCGTCGTTGGAATACTTTCTATCGATACCCATCTACAAACAAAAAATATTTAACTCGTGAAATTTTAAATAACTCAACAGATACATTTTAACCTCTTACACTCATAGAGTATATATGTTACGGCCGAGAGCCGAAGTACGGATACACCTCGGTGTAGCCGGCTAATACAAAGTGAATTTGATTGCGGTTGATGTATCATAAATAATTTATAATTAGACAAATGTTTGCGGTTTTACTTTCGCCGATATTACTTGATACGTTTTCCCGTAATTTTACGTAAACTAAATTGAACCAACTACTGCTGGACGTACCTAATTCTAGCCGGCTAGAACTAGGTGTAACCGCAATTCGGCTTTTAGCCGTATCATACATATACACAAATAAGAAAATCTAGGAAAGCTCATTATGTCGAAGTATTCTTATCTTTTGAATAATCAACTAATTTAAAATAGTTTTTTCATTGGAATGATTTTTACATATTATGCCTTCAATTTATGGGAGTGTAACTCAGTAATATTTACTACCATCTACCCAAAAATGAGCCGTTAGTTTTATTTGGTCTGTACTTTGGAAAAGCAAGTTTAGATTTCATCACTTATGATATCATTTATTTTATCAAAGGTATATAAAATCTTTATATATATATATATAAAGTACGTGTCACATTGTTTATCCGCGATGAACTCCGAAACCACTTAACCGATTTTAATGAAATTTTGTAAATGTGTATTGCTTGCTCCAACTTGTCAAATATTTTTTTATTGCGAATTTACGAATTTTTCATAGGAAGAGTCGTCGTCGGAAAGGGCAGAACAACGTTTGCTTGGCCAGCTAGTAGTTTTTAAATAATATTTTCTAGTAAAGCAAATCTCTGAGTGAGTCCCTTTTTAAAACTCTCCTAGCAAAAATTTACTAAGTACTGGTAGTAAGGATATATTTCAAATATATAGAAAAGTTTTCAATCACAATAATTAGAATATAGTAATTTTTTTATTTGTCTATAATGTCTTAAATTGTGAAAGTAACAAAACATTATTAAAACTTACTCTGAAGTTTGGACTTCTTGGTACTCTACAATGTAACACACAATATCTGAAAATCCATTGTACGTAGGTTCATTCCAACAGATGTTTACTGAATTGTTGTCCACTTCTAATACATTGGGTTTCCCAGGCGGTGATGGAATATCTGTGAGTTAATCAATATATACGTAAGTATCGAGCGAAATTATTCGTTATCAATAATGTAGGTATATTCTGTAGAGCAAAACTACTATGCTTACCTAAAACAACGACGTTAATATCTATTTCTGTTTCCCCACTGTTATTTTCTAAACGAAGTTTGTAAGTACCTGCATCTGACTGTTCAACCTTTTTAATAGTTAGATTGGCAGATTTTGAATCTATCGACGGTTTTGCATGCTTAGATCGCTTTATTATCTTAGAGTTAACCATCCATTCGCCATTGGGCTTAGGGGCCGCCTCATAATTTACGCTAATAATTAAATCATTTCCTCTTTTTACTTTGTACTCTTTAATGTAGTCCAAGATCTTAGGTGAAAATTCTATAACTAGAAGAAAAAGAAGGTTAAAAATAATCTATAAAAGCAAAAAATGAAAATAGTAATAATACTAATAAATAATAAACGTACCCTCTACTTTAAGTTTTGTGGAACACATAGCATCAAACAATATGCATGAATATTCTCCCTGGTCTTCTTCTGAACACTTTCTAATAATTAAGGTACGTTTTCGACAATCTGATATTAAAGTAAACTTTTCCCCATCTTCAATCACATTTTTCCGTCTTAGCCACGTAACATCATAATTCTCGTCTGGTACTTCGACAGTTAAATATGCATCAGTTTGCACTGGGACTACTATACTTTCTGGAAGACGCATTGTGAAATCTATTGATGGTGTTTCAACAATTAACGTTGCAGTGCATTTATCATTGCCAACTTCACAAGTATATTCTCCACTATCAATGTCGTCACAGTCATATATTTTTAATTTTTGTTTTTTACCGTCTATCGTTAGTTGGATGTGATTAGAAAACTGTATTTCAGTGCCATCTTTATACCATTGTACTAAAGCATCGCCTTTTGTTAGTTCGATTTCAAAGGTTGCTTTATTTCCTTTAACGACTCTTTGGTTTTGGAGACGTGATATTATTTCAGGTGGTAGTTCAACAACTGTTACTTCCGCAGTACATGAGTCATCACGTAATATGCACGTATACTCGCCCTCATCATGGACCGAAGTATTTCTAATAAGTAGTTTTCTAACGTTACCTCGTTTTTCAAACTCATATTTATTTCTTTTGGTTTTAATTCTTTTGCCATCTTTTTCCCAAAACACATCTGCGGTTTCTGAATTTATTTCCACCTCCAAAATAGCAACATCCTTTTCTTTGACTTCAAAATCTTGTAACTTTCTCACAAATTCGGGGATAGTTTCATGAACGATTAAGTCAGTACTAGTTTCTTGGTCTTTGACAACACATTTTATTTTACCTGTGTCAGTCAGTTTAGTTTTCTTAATTTTTAGTTTATGTATGCGAGATTCTTGTATTATTTCTCTGTGATCCATACCACTTAACTCATTGTTGTTGTGGTACCATTTAGTAGAAACTGTATGAGATGTCTCACATTCCAAAAGGACGTGTTTACCCTCTTCTACTTCGTAACAGCTGTTTAGATGTTTAACAAATATTACTTTATCTACGTCAATTGTAACACGTGCTCCATGAGACGCTTTACCAGCGCTATTTGAAGCCACACATTTGTAATCACCTGAGTCAACTTCAGAATCTACATCCCTTATAACTAAACTTATGTTTTCACCATCAAATGTTTGGCTAATTGATTCCGACGGAGTTATAATTTTATTATTTCTGTACCATGTAATGATCGGCACGGGATTTCCTGTTACTTTCGCACTTAATTTAATTGTACCTCTTTCCTTCACTGTGATTTCTTGGAATCTGTTTATGAATAAGGGCGGCTCAGCATTTTCTTCTGTTGGTTCTGAAAGTTCATGGATAAATATCAGATATTGATCAAAGACTAAAAGTAAAAAGTATTATTTTTGGGAGGCTATTTGTTTACACTTACATACTTGATCACCGCTGCCAATTGCCAATAAATGAACATACCAAGAAGGAACTTGTTATTTCAAAAGAACGTAAAAAACCAAGTGCTACTGTATGAAGCTGATGGTCATCTACTATGTCTACAGATTTTTTAAATACTGATTCACAATAATTTGCCGCTATATGCAGCTATGTTTGCAATGATCTAAATATTTTTAAAACACAATCAAACAATTGAACAAATCTCAGCAAGCATCTAAAATCGCATTTAGATCGAGCGCTAGGGGCGTTATTGTGTCAGCTCTGGTTCAATGTAAACCGAAATGAAATATCGTAGGTAATGAAGTATTAGAAATATTTCATATTATATATTATATTGTCACAATTTTCTTACTTAGTAAATTTATAGATTGTTGTTTAAAATTACGAGTATTAAACAAGTGCTCTGACTTGTTATACTGGGTTAATTTGCAATAACCGGCCAAATTTGCAGAGAAAGTTGAAAAAAAAGTGAAGAAATTTAATTTAAAAAAATCTCAAAGATTCTGTACTTTTTAAATTTTAATTTCAAAATGCATTAGTTTAACGCATTGTTTTAAATGATTTTCCTGCGCACGCACATATTCGTAAGGGTCGATCGGTAGGTAAACACGTTGTTGCTCATAAATCACGTTCAATTTGAGATAATTTCAAATAAAAGTAGAAGCCTTATGTTATCGTATTTTAAAACTGCAATAACGGTATACCATTATTTATATATTTGTACTTAAGTTTAAAATTTGGCTACTCTGCAAAATAACGCTGTATTTTGCAGATAACTATATATATATATATATATATATATATATATATATATATATATATATATAATTTATCTATTGCTGGCTCGATCAGCAGTAGCGACAGTAAAACCTTATCACATTAAAATGTGACCGAGTGCATTATTGTTAAAAAAACTTTGACTTTTTTTTATAGGATAGGGTGACAAACGTGCACTTAGTCCACCTGATGGTAAGTGGTTGCTGTGGCCTATAGACATCTACATTTATCCTCGTTTGCAATTCAAAATGCAGATGCGTTGTCACCCGTGAGGAATAAGATGGAGTGCCTCTATTCAGTAAAAAGGGTCTCCGGCTCTGTACACTCACCATACGTAACACAGCAGTGTCAAGGTGCTATTTTACGCTGGTATTCTGTGAGAGCGTGGTCCTTCCCCAGTCGTGCGAACCCATTCGTGCTACAACTATACTACTAATATAGCTGCAGCATGGCTCTACCACGTTTAATAAAACCTGCTGTTAATATTTATATTTAAAAACTTCTTTACAGCTCATCATGCTATTATAATAAAAACACACAGAGAAACAACACGTGTGCAAACAATATTAATTAATATAATTTATAACATTTGATTTTAAATTTTACCTTCTATATTAATAACGGCGCTGGTTTCAACTGAGCCTTCTGTATTTTCTGCCTTAAGCGTGTAAATTCCATCGTGAATGCCTTTTCTTGGTTTTATTACTGTTACAGAATAAATGTCGTGGTCAGACTTGGTAATGTCAGTTTTAATTGGCTTATGATTTCTGTACCAAGACACTTTTGGTTCTGGATTTCCTATTACTTGCACTGTAAGGACAAAGCTTTCTCCTTCTCTAATTGTCATACTTTTTAGAGGTTCTATTATTTGAGGTTTTTCTTTTTGACCTGTTTTTATTTTTAATACTATAGGCAAACTTGCCTCACCTTCTCTGTTAACTGCAATCACAGTATACGTACCTTCTTGGTGTTTCTTTACATTTGAAATTTTGAGAACGCTACAATACATGTGCATGTCTGATTCAGTAGCAATAGATATATTTTCATTTGGTGATAATTCTTCCCCTTTGAATAACCAAGCAATATCCGGTTCTGGGATTGCTACCAACCTGCATTCTAGGAAGATATCTGAACCTTCTTCAACGTACTGTGCTTTTGGTCTCTTAGAAAATGTAGGTGGGATACCTTCTAATATATCTGCCAAGGAAGATTCTCTTGAAAGGCTTTTTCTTGACAGAATAGTCATTTCTGAACCGTGATCTGACAATGGAGCATCCACTGTTAATTCTGTTGTACTTGATGCAAATCCTGCAGCATTTTTAGCCACACAAGTAAATGTTCCTGCATCCTCTGGAAATACTTCTCGAATAATTAAAGTAGCTACATTGTCATCATCATAATACATTTGAAAATCTTGTGACGGTTTTATAATTGCTGTTTGCCTAAACCACGTGATTTGTGGTCTTGGATATCCTTCTACTTGACATTCGAATTGTACTGTAGATCCATCCGGCGTATGCTTCGGGCGTAACTTTTCTACAAAGATTGGTGCTATTGCTTGTTCTTCTGACGCAGGTTCTATAAATTTTACAAGTAATTTGCAATTATAAGTGAATTTTGCATAAATTTAACTAATAATTATTACCAAAAAACTTACTCTCAAATACTGGAAGCTTGTCAATTTTTTCGTTTAATTTCTTCTGTAAATACAAAGTATATGTTGGTTCATCCATTAGGTATTGCGCTGGGACCCAACCCTTTTCTTCAGTTAAATGTTTACGGACGAACCACCAATCCTGATTCGTCGTTTCTAAAAAAAAGGAAATAATTTATTTATTGGCTTGAAAAGCAATGTTTTATTAAAATGAGAAAACACAAAAGACAACAAATTACCTAGTATGTAAAGTCGTTCTCCCTCTACGAGATTTATGGTGTCATCACTCTCTGCTACGTAAGAATATACGGCAAATACTGTATCTCCTCTACGGATGTTGACTGGAGTTTCTATAGAAATATAATAATATAATGAACATTAATAAAAAAAAAATGCCACATATTTCTCAAAAAATCATGTAGACCAAACTGTTGTTTGCGTGGAAATCCTTTATAAAAGACTCCAAAATTTATTTTCTAAGAATCTCGGAAAAAATAAAATGGTATGTCTTACACAGTTTGAAGATGATGCGCCTGCGGAGCCGCCTACTGAGCATTGTGACTAGAGGAAATGTTCTATAAAGCGCTACATTAGGGTTAATGTTTGAAAAGGGTTAAGTATCTGACAAGGACTTATAGGACTCATAAATAATTGTGTACAAAACATAACAAAGAACTTATAGTAGCAAATTAGTTATTTACAAAGGTTATGATATAAAACTACACTATTGAGCAATGAAAATGTCAGTCACAAGAAATATTAATAACTAATAAAATCAAACTGTATTAAACATTATAAACGGGCTGTGGCAAAGAAAATGCATTAGACTCATTATAATGCTGTGGCAGTGTTGCTACAGCCACAGCGCCTCTACGTGCCTCACATTTACGAAGCGTTGTCAGACATATTATTCATTATAATAAACAAATGTATAAAATATGAATAAACATAACAAAACTAACTCTAAATAACATCATGATCTATTCAAAAATAAATTTAACAGTAAATAAGTAAACAAATTGAGTGGCAAAAGGGGAACTAATTTATTTTAATTATGTATTTATAAGAATACATGTTCTTGAGTAATTTTGAAAGGACGCTTAGTGTCACGAGTATCATTGATATTAATATGTTCAATCGACCACGTAAGTTTTTGTGGAAGTATTCCGGCGTTTTAGTTCTAACAACTCCAAATAACAGACTAGCAAAATGTAAGTTAAGTCTATGTCAATCACGTCAGTTTTTCGATGCATTGCACTACATCTATATAATTTACTTATCCAAATGTCTTCTTTCCGATAAAGGTCAGCATATTAAAATGTATAATATTAAAAGACCTGAAGTAATAAAACAGGCCAATTATTGTACTAAAAATTATTATCGTCCCTCGTTCACGAGATCTCAGGCTAGGATTACTATTTATTCAGTTATTATACTTATACAGTGAAAATAAAGACATTTGCATTTTTGCACATGTCTATGAGAGTATTTTTTAACAATTATTTAAGCTAGTGCTTGACTACTTTTGCACCAGATGGTAAGTGGTGATACAGCCGAAAATGAAATAACACACTGACTTAACATAACAAAAGCTTATTCACTTTTGCCTTGAAGTCACCTATATTAAAATAGGATGTAAATAACCGGTCAGGTGCGAGTCGGACTAGATGACAGACATGAAGGGTAAATAAGTTTCTAGTAGGGGAGCCCCCCTTAAATTTTTAATTTAATTTTTATTATTTGTTGTAATAGCGACAACAGAAATACATATTCTGTGAAAATTTCAACCACCTATTACGGATTATGAGATAAAGTCCGCTGGCAGACAGGACGGACGGACGGACGGACGGACGGACAGCGGAAGCTTAATAATAGGGTCCCGTTGGTTACCCTTCGGGTACGGAACCCCAAAAATAGATGCAAATTATTGTGCTTTATTGCTGTACACATTATGAACGGTATATTGCCGGCAACAAAAGGTTGGAGACCAGTCTTGTGGTCCGATAATGGAATGGAGAGGGAGGATATTGTTTCGTGTATAGTCCATTTTTTTTTAATTTTGCAAAAACTCCATCACATTTCATAGCTAGTTATTACCATCATGTGGGATCGTACACAAGCGCTGACTTAGTAGAATATAAATAAGGAATTCATCTTTCGTATATGTAATGTTGTAAAAACTAATGGCTGCATGATATAATCCATAACATACACAGTACAGCTACGAAGACTATAAGACCCTCCAAACACATACAAATACAACCGATATTTAGTTACCGTGTTTAGTATTTTGCTGTAAGTTCACCATAAATCTAATTTTGCACTTTCAATTCATCAATCAGCACCGTTAAAACTCAACTCCAATCCGAATATAATATTAATATGTTAAATAATACATGTTAAGACATTAAATGTAGCCATCATTCAATAAACGTTCATTTTATTTTATATTCATTTGTAATTCCTTTTAAAAACCAATTTAGAACGTTTATCTTTATAAGTTACTTATAAGACAATATCTGTAGTGTAAAAGTTTCCTTGCACACCAAATAACAGCTGTAATATGCTCTTGTCCTCTTTTATGCTTGTACAGCTATCGTAAAGCGCTAAGAACGCATAAAGCTGCATAATTTGTGATTTTTTTTTTACTTATAACCATCTTATAACTGTATGAGCGTTTATACAGTTTTTTATACAGCCAGAAAATACAGCCTCTAGTATAAAAAGAACTTCAATAGATCTCGTATACAACTTGCATGCTGCTTGGGTTATATATAATTAGCTAAAGATATGTCCCGGTTTCGCATGGGTGATTCTCGATCTCAACAACAGCGACACCTAAGAGGTCCAAATGTCCAATGTCCAAACCATCTAGGGACTCATTTCAACATACAAATATTCATCAACATCGGTAGAGCAATTTTTGAGTTTTAGTGAGACTAACGGACAGTAATTTATTTTTATGCATAGAGATATCTAAAATATATAAATATATAAAATCAGGAGATACTTTAGAAGCTAAACTTAAATAACAACACGGTAATTATTATAATAAAACATAATTATTTACATAAATCATGCTTAGAACAAAATGTCTGATGGAATATACATGAGACGAAAAGAATCTACTCCAAGCACACTTCTGGATCTGAAGTTAGCACTGATAGGAAAATGGAGCACTACGAAACATAACATTTTATCGGAGTTTATTACTTAAGTACTAAATATTACATACTAGAATGTTTAAAAATGAAATATATAATTTTGTTACACAAACACCCGTTTATCATTTGTCGCTCTAGTTAAGTTAACGTATTTCTGATTTTTGAACTTTTTTAATCGTGATTTAAAAAGTTCAAAAATTCAATGGTCAAACAATGTTTCATATACAAGGTTACAGCAGAAGCATCACGTAGATGATTCAGGAAACTATTTCTGAGGATTTATAGAGGAATGCGTTGCTCGAGGCTGTAGAGCTGTTAGCTGCGGTGTACATTTTATTACATACAGCGATCTCTACAAATGGGTCAAAAAGTTCGCGGAATGGAAGAGTAAGGGATGGGAGGGGAATTTGTTTGTCTTACATTACTTGATACCTTAATACAATTATAAATATCAAGTTTCAATCAGATCGGTTTATTAACCTTCGAGATATCAGAACATAAACAAGTCAATTGGGAAGTGTACACTAACTATGGAGAAAATTGAGTTTCGTGCTGTGATTAAGTTCTTCACTAAGCAAGGAAAAACGCCACATATCATTATGGAAGAGATGTCATTTATTTACGGGAACTCATGTCCTAGCAAAATGATAAGTTTCAAGCAAGGCAGAGATTCAATTGAAGACGATCAGTGCTCAGACCAACGGATTGAGGCAATTTCCTCAGACATTGTCGAAAAACTTGTTCTTGAAGATGCCCGTCTAAAGAAAAAACTCATCGCAGAAATAAAAACATTCTTCATGACCATCTTGACATGTCTAAGGTCAGTGCAAGATGGATGCCAAGAGTGCTCATACCGCTTTAATAAACAGCAACGGGTCGAGTGTTCTCGCGAGTTTTTGGAACCGTGTAGTGAGAACAGGGACGAAATTATCAACCTGTATTGTAACTGGGGATGAAACTTGGGTTCATTACTGAGTACCTAAGTCAAAGCATGAGTACATGCAGTGGCATAAAAAAGCGCAGAACCACCGAAGTTCAAGGATTCAAAGGGAATTTTATTGATCGCTTATAATAAAGATAACGGTGTCCATATCATGGGACAGCATTACGCTACGCCACTAGAAAAATGAAAAAATGCGATTAAGGAATAAAAAAAGGAAAAGTGGTCTCGAGGAGTGCTTCTTTTGCATGACAACGCCCCCCGTTCACAAGTCATGTGCCGATGGCTTTCTTATACAAGTGAGGCTACGAAACTAAACAACCAGGGGCCAAATCTGGACCATAGGGATGTGTCCCAGATTTGGCCCCTTCGGATTATTACTTGTTCCCACATATGTAAAAAGAGCTTCAGGAAAAGAAATTTACAGATGACAAATAAGTGAATTAGATAATTTCTGCCTATTTGAACATTTTTCTCGAAGGTATAAATGAGCTAATTGAACGATCTGAGAAATGTATTAGGGTTAATGGCGGATATCGATATAATCTTACGACGATATATCTTTCATTGTATTATTTTAAAAATAATTTTATGTTTAATTTTAATCCCTTTCTCTTTCATTCCGTGAGCTGTTTGACCTCCCCTTACATAGGGTTTTCGACCCCTTTACTCTTCTGCAGCGCCGTGGACTCAACATTTAATGCTTTAAAGTTATATTTACTGTTTGATTTTCGCTTCATATACTCCAGGGCCTATTCGTTTGAGTCACCTTGTATTTTTTGTTGTTGTTAAGTATTAATTTAAAGCTGATTAATTTATATTTATCTGGTTACTAATGATATAATTATTATAAACTAAATTAATATCTATTATATATTCATGCTATATGTATATATAGTTATTATAAATAAGCTCATGCTCAAGCTATTTACGGCTAGTACTAAATAATTCATTCGCACATAATTACTTATATTTATATTCTTACCAGGAAACTCCTGCTCTCTGGCTATACTCATTGTTGCGTCCGCTTCTAAAAAATAAAAACAATAGTTTATTTCCTTAAGATAAAGAAAGTGAAATATTGATTTATTTGAGATTTATATAAGCAGTAATTTGAGGTTTTGAATTTTAGTAATTTGAGGTACAAGGTTTTATAGAAAAATAAAATGAAAAAGGTCATAATGATACCTTGTACTTCATGTGGCTTTTTAGGTGTGCGTTTGGCAGGAACTGTAAGATGTTCCTCTTCATAGGTATCTTGATTTACTTTTTTAGGTTTTAGCTCGACACTAAGTTCTTCTACTTCACTGATCTCATAAGTCGGTTTTTTATTTTTACGTTTAATAATCATTTCAATGTTTTCATCGGATTCAGCATCACTTACTATAACTTCTTCAGTTTGACCCTTATCTTCAACTTCTTTTAAAAGTTTGATGGAAGTTTCAACAGCTCCCTCAGTAAATGTTGTTTTTGTCTTAGGTTTAATTTTCACATTACTTGAAAGACAAACTTCTGTGGGAGCCGATTGTTCTGCGTGCGTTTTCACATCAAAACACACTCCTTCTTGGTCATGAACAACATATTTAGGTTTTTTATCTAATGAAATATTTATATCTTGGGTTATTTCTGAAACTGACTTCATAGAAACTGGTTTTGAAAGTTTTGATATTAATTCATCTTCATCAATTTTCTTATAATCTTGAGATTTTTTCAACGGTATTGTTATGTCTGCTGCGTCTTCCTTATTAAGTTCAGTGTCACTTTCTATCACTTCGATAATCTCAGGCTGCTCTGCCTCTTCATAAAACTTAATTGATGCTTCATTTGCTTCTTCTTCAAATGTTGGATGACGTTGTGATTTTAATTTCACTTTACTCGACATTGAAATTTCTTCTTCAGCATAAGAGTCTAAGTGAATATTAAATTCCTGCTCAACGTCTTCTTTTGTTTTTGTAGTTTTCGGCCTAAATGTAACCGTTTCAGGTTCCAATTCTTCTATATGTGTAACTGATGATTTCCGAACAGGCTTTAGGATCTTTTTTATTGTTACTTCATCAGTTATGTCTTCTACTTTCTTAGCAACTGGCCTTTTATGCTTTATTATAACTTGTTCTGGTTCGTTGTCTATATTTTCTTCATCTTCTTTAGTGTCAGTTTTATATGCTTCAACTTTTTTCTCGTTCATATTTGCTTTTATATCGTCAGAATCAAACGCCGGTTTTTCCAGTATAGGACGCTCAATATCTGGAATATTAACTTGCGGTTTTAATGTTTTTTTAAGTTTTGCTGCTTCTTTTACATTTCGCGATAATATTCCACTTTGACGAATGCTTCCTATTGAACTTAAAATTGGCTTAGTAATTTCAGGTGGCCAATCAGTTATATATTGTATGCGGCTTTTCAATTGGAATTTCGGTAAAACTACTGACGAAGCATTTTGTTTCGGTTTAGCAACGGTTTTCTTTAATTTAAGTTTGGCAAACTGAGGACCCTCAATACTGTCTACGAATTGAGCTTCGCTGGGTTCAAAAATTTTCCTTTCTATTTTTAAAGGAATCATCTTTGGCAATTTCTTCTTCTCAATTGCTTTTGTATCAGATTTAATCGGCACCTCTTTTAAATCTGTTATTACTTCATTTGCTTCTTTTATTTCTTTCGGGTGTTCGACAGAACTGTCACGATCTTCTTGAAGTAAAGGCGTTATTATTGAATCATGTGTCTTATGGTCAACAGGTACAGTAGATTCAGGTGTTTCACCGATTTCAGGTCTTTCCAATTCTGTTTTCGCTACATCTGGAGGCAATTGAATTTTAACAGGTTTCTTTTTTATTTTTGCAGCTTCTTTTATGTTTCGGGATAAATCTCCCTTTTGTCTTATACTTCCCACAGTTGAAATCACTGGTTTAAGTTCTGTTGGTGGCCAGTCGTTTATGTATTTTATTCGACTTTTTAACTGAATTTTAGGTAAAGTTATAGCTTTTGGTGCTTCTGGTTTAGATTTTTGAACAGATTTTTTTAGTTTCAATTTTGTAAACGGAACACCTTCAATTTCTTTAGGATATTTGGGGCTTTCGGCGTTTACATGCTCAATTTTCATGGGAATTAGCTTCCTTAACTTCGGAATTTCTTTAATTTCTTTTTCATGTTCTTCTTTTGTTATCCTCTTAGTAAGATCTTCTACTTCTAACGATGGACTCTCTTGGTAAATTTTATTAATTTTTGATTTTTCTGTAAATGTGAAAATCAAGATATCAAAACTTACAAGATATTTGAAACGAAAATCAAAGCGAGACTAGAATTTTTTGTAACGAAGGTTACAGCTTATAAAAACTTGTCCGTAAAAACAGTTATTACTAATTCTGTATTGATTAGATTTTACGAAATAATATTTTACTTTTATGTAGAAAATTCTGTTTTGGTGTGAAAATGAAAAAAAAACCTTAATGAAATAAGTGGAAAACGCCACAAAATGAGGGAAAATATTAGTATTATATCAATATTATTTTAATGAAATTTTACAAGTGTAAAGTACACAAATAAAAATACTTTAATTGCCATATTCAAAAAGGCGGCATCCTGCCAAGAGTATATCGAAGCAAAAGAGTATATAATTCACTATGTTTATTATATTTTGGAAGTGCTCGGAAATCATATTAGGTGCACATATAATAATATAAAAGGTAAACATTACAAATATATTTCTTATGTTACAGAGTTATCATCATCACCGTCAATTGCAGCATATCGATGTAAAATGTTGAACATGGCTTTCCCCACAGATTGCCTCATATAGGAGATATTTGCCATAGTTACCATGCTTGGGAGCCGACTTGGCAACAGTAGTTTTTTATTTTCTAGTTGTTTTTTATATAGTGGATAGTAGTAATTTTTCAATCGCCACTACACGGTAAATTTACAACGGTATATCCGTTTTATAAGTTACTCTACCAGAATTACTTATAGCTGGTTAAAAGCAAATGCTACGGTGTCAACGTAAAAAATATATTTATAATACTGTTTTTGTAGAGTGCACTTCGAAACAAAACATTTTTTAACCAATATTTGTTTTGAATTTATCATTCGATACATTATACCTCACCATTAGTATCATGTAGATGCACAATATTCACTTTGATAAAATTTTTGGATAGCAATAGATGGTATGGCGTCGGGTCGATTCGCGGATTGCATCGCATGCTCTTGAATAGATCTCGTAAAATCGATTCAATAATTACAATAAATTTTAGAGTAAATACATACGATATTCATACTATAAATCATAATAACTTTAAGAGTATTACGACATACATACGTCAAATATTTTCATTTTTTATTTTGAGCATATAATATGCTTAAAACTCTATAGTATAGACATTGTTAGTTGATTCTATATATGGATTCATTGCCCAGGTCTCCCAGCATATCCCTTCAATAATGATTTGTGGGTTTTTGTATGGAGATGGGATTATGTTTATGCCTTTAAATAAGAATCCTTTTCATTTAAACCTTTTAATAAATGTATTGTAAGTTATTGTTAATTAAGGACCTACATAAATTACCCTGTCAAATGAATTTTACATAAGAATTTTATGTCGAATGAAAATATTGTTAATTTATTTGACTTTCATGCTTGAGACACACTATAATATACATATACATACAATATGTATGTGATAAAAACAACATACCAGCTATTTCCAAAGAAACTAGAAAACGCTTACAAAAAGATTACCAATAAAAACAAAGGGAAATGTTTGGCGAAGGAATCGTATTTAAGCTGCAAGTGACATTTATGTAAAAAACATATTAAGTCTGTGACCCTAAATTTAAATTTATATCCGACTTCATTAAATTGATCCTATATCAGACACGGGTAGGTTAGGGCGAATTAATGTTTTAATAATTTTATTTACTAATGTTGATGTTATTGAATTGTCATTTTCGAAAATTTTAATTTACTTAAAATGTAATTGTTTTGAACAATAACATAATTGTATAAAACCTACCTAATTTTGGAGAACAACATCAATAAGGATCAGTTTGCAATTATAAACTAGGAGGATCAGTTTCAAGTCCGGAAAATGGAAACCACTCACTCCATAATGTTGTTTGCAATTTTCAAAATTTAATAAAATTTAAAATTATTTTTTTTTTGTATAAAATAGTAACCTATGACAATACGTTTCTTTCCAGGTTAAGCTAACAGGTTAACATAAAACCAAAATGTGTATGCATACACAAAAAATTGAAAATCTGTAAAATTTAAGGATTCGAATGAATGTTTCATTCGATTTAAAAATTATAAATTCAATAAAATACTGCAAATAATGTCTTGAGTCTTGTTGCAAGGCCTTCACAGTCCCCACAATCTCCTCGGGAACATCCAGTTTTGCTTGAACACTTTATTAGTTTTTTTTATTGACCTTTTGTAATTACTATTTTTTTACTCGTGTAGAAAGTAGTGGTTTGACATTACAGAAAAGTATTACATTGTTTGTTGTATTGTGTAAAGTAATATTATAGTTTTGTGAACGTGATGTGTCGCGATGATAAGCTTTGATGATAAGTTTTATGTGAAAATTAAAACCTAACTCCGATTCAGTAAGGCACATAATTATTTTTCTTTTCGGCTTACCTATTTTAATAGGGAAGTCCTTAATAGATATCTCTCCAGAAAGGCCACAAGTTTTATTTTGTTTAGACGCCTCTTCCACATCTTTTGCTTCCACTGATTCCATCTCTTCTTGATCAATTTTGACTTTTACAGATTCTTCCTCGATTACTTTAGCCACATGTGATTTGAGTAAATCGTCGAATGGTGTGATTGTGTCATCAAATGTTTGCTGTGTATTATGTAAAGTAATGACTGGTTGTTCGTCACCATGTTGAATTGTGATTACTTCACTGGTATTTACTTTTGGACCTACCTTTTTTTTTACAGCGCGCTTAATAATTTTATTCTGCATCGGCTTACCTTCTTCACTAAGAAGTTTTTCTAATGTGGTCTCCTGAGGAAGATCTATAGATTGAATTTGTTCGGGTATCCCATCATTAGCAGAGGGAGCTTCTTCGGTGACCGCAATAATTGTGACTGGTTCTTCAGTTGTTATATCTGTGACCTCTTGTTTGGGTTCTTTTTGCTTTTTAATTACACATTTAACTGGCTTATCTTCTTTTATCTCACAATATTCCGTCTGCACGTGATCAACTTTAACGTCTTTAGGTACTTCCTCGATAACTTTAGCCTTACAACGTTCGATTAAATCATCGAATGGATTGGTTTTGTCATCAAACGTTTGCTCCGTCTTGTGTATAGCAAGGACTGGTTCTTTGTCATCATATTGAGTTGGGATAACTTGTGTGGTATCTAATTTTGGACTTCCCTTCTTTTGAATAAAGCCTATTGTAATTTTATTCTGTATCGGCTTACCTTCTTCACTGGGGAGTTCTTCAATAATGGATTCCTCGGGAAACTCTATTGAGTGAACTTTTTCGGGTTCCTCTTCCTTGTCAGAGGATGCTTCTTCGGTAACCGCAATAGTTGTGAACGGTTCTACACCTTTCTCCGCGACAGTTGTTATATCTGTGACCTCTTGTTTAGGTCCCTGTCGATTTTTGATCACTCGCTTAGCATTTCTTACTTTTTTAATCTCCCCAGTATCCCTATGAACCTGATAAACTTTAACTTTTTCAGAATCTTCCTCGACTACTTTAGCCTTATGTGGTTCGACTAAATCGTCGAATGGTGTTGTTGTGTCGTCAAAAGTTTCCTCTGTTTTGTGTATAGTAGTGACTGGTTGTTCATCATCTTGTTGAGTTGTGATTATTTGTGTAGTTTCTAATTTTGGACCTACCTTCCTTTTAATAACGCGCTTAGTAATTTTCTTTTGTTTCGGCTTACCTTCTTCGCTTGGGAGTTCTTCAATGGTAGTCTCCTCGGGAAGTCCTACAGTTTGAACCTTTTCGGGTGCCTCTTCCTTAGCAGAGGATGCTTCCTCGGTGACCAAAACTGTTGTGACTGGTTCCTCACCTTCCTTCTCGACCGTCGTTATCTCTGTGACCTCTTGTTTAGGTCCTTGTCGCTTTTTGATCACTCGTTTGACAGTCTTCACTTTCTTTATCTCCCCAGTTTCAGTCTGCACCTGATCAACTTTAACTTCTTCAGGTTCTTCCTCGACTACTTTTGCCTTATGTGGTTCGACTAAATCGTCGAATGGTGTTGTTGTGTCGTCAAATGTGTCTTGTGTTTTGTGTAAAGTAATGACTGGTTGTTCGTCATCTTGTTGAATTGTGATTATGTGTGTGGTTTCTAATTTTGGACCTACCTTCTTTTTTATAACGCGCTTTGTAATTTTCTTCTGTTTCGGCTTACCTTCTTCGCTGGGGAGTTCTTCAATGGTAGTCTCCTCGGGAAGTTCTACAGTTTGAAACTTTTCGGGTGCCTCTTCCTTATCAGAGGATGCTTCCTCGGTAACCACAACTGTTGTGACCGGTTCTTCACCTTCCTTCTCGATCGTCGTTATCTCTGTGACCTCTTGTTTAGGTCCTTGTCGCTTTTTGATCACTCGTTTGACTGTCTTCACTTTCTTTATCTCCCCAGTTTCCGTCTGCACCTGATCAACTTTAATTTCTTCAGGTTCTTCCTCGACTACTTTTGCCTTATGAGGTTCGACTAAATCGTCGAATGGTGTTGTTGTGTCGTCAAATGTTTCCTCTGTTTTGTGTATAGTAATGACTGGTTGTTCGTCATCTTGTTGAGTTGTGATTATTTGTGTAGTTTCTAATTTTGGACCCACCTTCTTTTTAATAACGCGCTTAGTAATTTTCTTCTGTTTCGGCTTACCTTCTTCGCTTGGGAGTTCTACAATGGTAGTCTCCTCGGGAAGTTCTACAGTATGAACCTTTTCGGGTGTCTCTTCCTTATCAGAGAATGCTTCTTCGGTGACCGAAACTGTTGTGACCGGTTCCTCACCTTCCTTCTCCACCGTTGTTATCTCAGTGACCTCTTGTTTAGGTCCTTGTGGCTTTTTGATCACTCGTTTGACAGTTTTCACTTTCTTTACTTCCCCAGTTTTCGTCTGCACCTGATCAACTTTAACTTCTTCAGGTTCTTCCTCGACTGCTTTTGCCTTATGTGGTTCGACTAAATCGTCGAATGGTGTTGTTGTGTCAAGTGTTTCCTCTGTTTTGTGTATGGTAATGACTGGCTGTTCGTCACCTTGTTGAGTTGTGACTATTTGTGTAGTTTCTAATTTTGGACCTACCTTCTTTTTTATAACGCGCTTAGTAATTTTCTTCTGTTTCGGCTTACCTTCTTCGCTTGGGAGTTCTTCAATGGTAGTCTTCTCGGGAAGTTTTACAGTTTGAACCCTTTCGGGTGCCTCTTCCTCAGCAGAGGATGCTTCCTCGGTGACCACAACTGTTGTAACCGGTTCTTCACCTTCCTTCTCCATCGTCGTTATCTCTGTGACCTCTTGTTTAGGTCCTTGCCGCTTTTTGATCACTCGTTTGACAGTCTTCGCTTTCTTTATCTCTCCAGTATCCGTCTGCACCTGATCAACTTTAACTTCTTCAGGTTCTTCCTCGACTACTTTTGCCTTATATGGTTCGACTAAATCGTCGAATGGTGTTGTTGTGTCGTCAAATGTGTCTTGTGTTTTGTGTAAAGTAATGAATGGTTGTTCGTCATCTTGTTGAGTTGTGACTATGTGTGTGGTTTCTAATTTTGGACCTACCTTCTTTTTTATAACGCGCTTTGTAATTTTCTTCTGTTTCGGCTTACCTTCTTCGCTGGGGAGTTCTTCAATGGTAGTCTCCTCGGGAAGTTCTACAGTTTGAAACTTTTCGGGTGCCTCTTCCTTATCAGAGGATGCTTCCTCGGTGACCACAACTGTTGTGACCGGTTCTTCACCTTCCTTCTCGATAGTCGTTATCTCTGTGACCTCTTGTTTAGGTCCTTGTCGCTTTTTGATCACTCGTTTGACAGTCTTAACTTTCTTTATCTCCCCAGTTTCCGTCTGCACCTGATCAACTTTAACTTCTTCAGGTTCCTCCTCGACTACTTTTGCCTTATGTGGTTCGACTAAATCGTCGAATGGTGTTGTTGTGTCGTCAAATGTGTCCTCTGTTTTGTGTATAGTAATGACTGGTTGTTCGTCATCTTGTTGAGTTGTGATTATTTGTGTAGTTTCTAATTTTGGACCTACCTTCTTTTTTATAATGCGTTTAGTAATTTTCTTCTGTTTCGGCTTACCTTCTTCGCTGGGGAGTTCTTCAATGGTAGTCTCCTCGGGAAGTTCTACAGTTTGAAACTTTTCGGGTGCCTCTTCCTTATCAGAGGATGCTTCCTCGGTGACCGAAATTGTTGCGACCGGTTCCTCACCTTCCTTCTCGACCGTTGTTATCTCAGTGACCTCTTGTTTAGGTCCTTGTCGCTTTTTGATCACACGTTTGACAGTCTTCACTTTCTTTATCTCCCCAGTTTCAGTCTGCACCTGATCAACTTTAACTTCTTCAGGTTCTTCCTCGACTACTTTTGCCTTATGTGGTTCGACTAAATCGTCGAATGGTGTTGTTGTGTCGTCAAATGTGTCCTCTGTTTTGTGTATAGTAATGACTGGTTGTTCGTCATCTTGTTGAGTTGTGATTATTTGTGTAGTTTCTAATTTTGGACCTACCTTCTTTTTTATAACGCGCTTAGTAATTTTCTTCTGTTTCGGCTTACCTTCTTCGCTTGGGAGTTCTTCAATGGTAGTCTCCTCGGGAAGTTTTACAGTTTGAACCTTTTCGGGTGCCTCTTCCGTATCGGAGGATGCTACTTCTGTGACTAAAACTGTTGTGACCGGTTCTTCACCTTCCTTCTGGACCGTTGTTATCTCTGTGACCTCTTGTTTAGGTCCTTGTCGCTTTTTGATCACTCGTTTGACAGTCTTCACTTTCTTTATCTCCCCAGTTTCCGTCTGCACCTGATCAACTTTAACTTCTTCAGGTTCTTCCTCGACTACTTTTGCCTTATGAGGTTCGACTAAATCGTCGAATGGTGTTGTTGTGTCGTCAAATGTTTCCTCTGTTTTGTGTATAGTAATGACTGGTTGTTCGTCATCTTGTTGAGTTGTGATTATTTGTGTAGTTTCTAATTTTGGACCTACCTTCTTTTTAATAACGCGCTTAGTAATTTTCTTCTGTTTCGGCTTACCTTCTTCGCTTGGGAGTTTTTCAATGGTAGTCTCCTCGGGAAGTTCTACAGTATGAACCTTTTCGGGTGTCTCTTCCTTATCAGAGAATGCTTCTTCGGTGACCGAAATTGTTGCGACCGGTTCCTCACCTTCCTTCTCGACCGTTGTTATCTCACTGACCTCTTGTTTAGGTCCTTGTCGCTTTTTGATCACACGTTTGACAGTCTTCACTTTCTTTATCTCCCCAGTTTCCGTCTGCACCTGATCAACTTTAACTTCTTCAGGTTCTTCCTCGACTACTTTAGCCTTATGAGGTTCGACTAAATCGTCGAATGGTGTTGTTGTGTTGTCAAATGTTTCCTCTGTTTTGTGTATAGTAATGACTGGTTGTTCGTCATCTTGTTGAGTTGTGATTATTTGTGTAGTTTCTAATTTTGGACCTACCTTCTTTTTAATAACGCGCTTAGTAATTTTCTTCTGTTTCGGCTTACCTTCTTCGCTTGGGAGTTCTTCAATGGTAGTCTCCTCGGGAAGTTCTACAGTATGAACCTTTTCGGGTGCCTCTTCCTTATAAGAGAATGCTTCTTCGGTGACCGAAACTGTTGTGACCGGTTCTTCACCTTCCTTCTCGATAGTCGTTATCTCTGTGATCTCTTTTTTAGGTCCTTGTCGCTTTTTGATCACTCGTTTGACAGTCTTCACTTTCTTTATCTCCCCAGTTTCCGTCTGCACCTGATCAACTTTAACTTCTTCAGGTTCTTCCTCGACTACTTTTGCCTTATGTGGTTCGACTAAATCGTCGAATGGTGTTGTTGTGTCGTCAAATGTGTCCTCTGTTTTGTGTATAGTAATGACTGGTTGTTCGTCATCTTGTTGAGTTGTGATTATTTGTGTAGTTTCTAATTTTGGACCTACCTTCTTTTTTATAATGCGCTTAGTAATTTTCTTCTGTTTCGGCTTACCTTCTTCGCTTGGGAGTTCTTCAATGGTAGTCTCCTCGGGAAGTTTTACAGTTTGAACCTTTTCGGGTGCCTCTTCCGTATCGGAGGATGCTACTTCTGTGACTAAAACTGTTGTGACCGGTTCTTCACCTTCCTTCTGGACCGTTGTTATCTCTGTGACCTCTTGTTTAGGTCCTTGTCGCTTTTTGATCACTCGTTTGACAGTCTTCACTTTCTTTATCTCCCCAGTTTCCGTCTGCACCTGATCAACTTTAACTTCTTCAGGTTCTTCCTCGACTACTTTTGCCTTATGTGGTTCGACTAAATCGTCGAATGGTGTTGTTGTGTCGTCAAATGTGTCCTCTGTTTTGTGTATAGTAATGACTGGTTGTTCGTCATCTTGTTGAGTTGTGATTATTTGTGTAGTTTCTAATTTTGGACCTACCTTCTTTTTTATAATGCGCTTAGTAATTTTCTTCTGTTTCGGCTTACCTTCTTCGCTTGGGAGTTCTTCAATGGTAGTCTCCTCGGGAAGTTTTACAGTTTGAACCTTTTCGGGTGCCTCTTCCGTATCGGAGGATGCTACTTCTGTGACTAAAACTGTTGTGACCGGTTCTTCACCTTCCTTCTGGACCGTTGTTATCTCTGTGACCTCTTGTTTAGGTCCTTGTCGCTTTTTGATCACTCGTTTGACAGTCTTCACTTTCTTTATCTCCCCAGTTTCCGTCTGCACCTGATCAACTTTAACTTCTTCAGGTTCTTCCTCGACTACTTTTGCCTTATGAGGTTCGACTAAATCGTCGAATGGTGTTGTTGTGTCGTCAAATGTTTCCTCTGTTTTGTGTATAGTAATGACTGGTTGTTCGTCATCTTGTTGAGTTGTGATTATTTGTGTAGTTTCTAATTTTGGACCTACCTTCTTTTTAATAACGCGCTTAGTAATTTTCTTCTGTTTCGGCTTACCTTCTTCGCTTGGGAGTTTTTCAATGGTAGTCTCCTCGGGAAGTTCTACAGTATGAACCTTTTCGGGTGTCTCTTCCTTATCAGAGAATGCTTCTTCGGTGACCGAAATTGTTGCGACCGGTTCCTCACCTTCCTTCTCGACCGTTGTTATCTCACTGACCTCTTGTTTAGGTCCTTGTCGCTTTTTGATCACACGTTTGACAGTCTTCACTTTCTTTATCTCCCCAGTTTCCGTCTGCACCTGATCAACTTTAACTTCTTCAGGTTCTTCCTCGACTACTTTAGCCTTATGAGGTTCGACTAAATCGTCGAATGGTGTTGTTGTGTTGTCAAATGTTTCCTCTGTTTTGTGTATAGTAATGACTGGTTGTTCGTCATCTTGTTGAGTTGTGATTATTTGTGTAGTTTCTAATTTTGGACCTACCTTCTTTTTAATAACGCGCTTAGTAATTTTCTTCTGTTTCGGCTTACCTTCTTCGCTTGGGAGTTCTTCAATGGTAGTCTCCTCGGGAAGTTCTACAGTATGAACCTTTTCGGGTGTCTCTTCCTTATCAGAGAATGCTTCTTCGGTGACCGAAACTGTTGTGACCGGTTCCTCACCTTCCTTCTCGACCGTTGTTATCTCTGTGACCTCTTGTTTAGGTCCTTGTCGCTTTCTGATCACTCGTTTGACTGTCTTCACTTTCTTTACCTCCCCAGTTTCCGTCTGCACCTGATCAACTTTAACTTCTTCAGGTTCTTCCTCGACTACTTTTGCCTTATGTGGTTCGACTAAATCGTCGAATGGTGTTGTTGTGTCGTCAAATGTGTCCTCTGTTTTGTGTATAGTAATGACTGGTTGTTCGTCATCTTGTTGAGTTGTGATAATTTGTGTAGTTTCTAATTTTGGACCTACCTTCTTTTTTATAATGCGCTTAGTAATTTTCTTCTGTTTCGGCTTACCTTCTTCGCTTGGGAGTTCTTCAATGGTAGTCTCCTCGGGAAGTTCTACAGTATGAACCTTTTCGGGTGCCTCTTCCTTATAAGAGAATGCTTCTTCGGTGACCGAAACTGTTGTGACCGGTTCTTCACCTTCCTTCTCGATAGTCGTTATCTCTGTGATCTCTTTTTTAGGTCCTTGTCGCTTTTTGATCACTCGTTTGACAGTCTTCACTTTCTTTATCTCCCCAGTTTCCGTCTGCACCTGATCAACTTTAACTTCTTCAGGTTCTTCCTCGACTACTTTTGCCTTATGTGGTTCGACTAAATCGTCGAATGGTGTTGTTGTGTCGTCAAATGTTTCCTCTGTTTTGTGTATAGTAATGACTGGTTGTTCGTCATCTTGTTGAGTTGTGATTATTTGTGTAGTTTCTAATTTTGGACCTACCTTCTTTTTAATAACGCGCTTAGTAATTTTCTTCTGTTTCGGCTTACCTTCTTCGCTTGGGAGTTCTTCAATGGTAGTCTCCTCGGGAAGTTCTACAGTATGAACCTTTTCGGGTGTCTCTTCCTTATCAGAGAATGCTTCTTCGGTGACCGAAATTGTTGCGACCGGTTCCTCACCTTCCTTCTCGACCGTTGTTATCTCAGTGACCTCTTGTTTAGGTCCTTGTCGCTTTTTGATCACACGTTTGACAGTCTTCACTTTCTTTATCTCCCCAGTTTCCGTCTGCACCTGATCAACTTTAACTTCTTCAGGTTCTTCCTCGACTACTTTTGCCTTATGAGGTTCGACTAAATCGTCGAATGGTGTTGTTGTGTCGTCAAATGTTTCCTCTGTTTTGTGTATAGTAATGACTGGTTGTTCGTCATCTTGTTGAGTTGTGATTATTTGTGTAGTTTCTAATTTTGGACCTACCTTCTTTTTAATAACGCTCTTAGTAATTTTCTTCTGTTTCGGCTTACCTTCTTCGCTTGGGAGTTCTTCAATGGTAGTCTCCTCGGGAAGTTCTACAGTTTGAACCTTTTCGGGTGCCTCTTCCTTATCAGAGGATGCTTCCTCTGTGACCAAAACTGTTGTGACCGGTTCCTCACCTTCCTTCTCAACCGTTGTTATCTCTGTGACCTCTTGTTTAGGTCCTTCTCGCTTTTTGATCACTCGTTTGACAGTCTTCACTTTCTTTATCTCCCCAGTTTCCGTCTGCACCTGATCAACTTTAACTTCTTCAGGTTCTTTCTCGACTACTTTTGCTTTATGTGGTTCGAAGAAATCGTCGAATGGTGTTGTTGTGTCGTCAAATATGTCCTCTGTTTTGTGTATAGTAATGACTGGTTGTTCGTCATCTTGTTGAGTTCTGATTATTTGTGTAGTTTCTAGTTTTGGACCTACCTTCTTTTTTATAATGCGTTTAGTAATTTTCTTCTGTTTCGGCTTACCTTCTTCGCTTGGGAGTTCTTCAATGGTAGTCTCCTCGGGAAGTTCTACAGTTTGAACCTTTTCGGGTGCCTGTTCCTTATCAGAGGATGCTTCCTCTGTGACCAAAACTGTTGTGACCGGTTCCTCACCTTCCTTCTGAACGGTTGTTATCTCTGTGACCTCTTGTTTAGGTCCTTCTCGCTTTTTGATCACTCGTTTGACAGTCTTCACTTTCTTTATCTCCCCAGTTTCCGTCTGCACCTGATCAACTTTAACTTCGTCAGGTTCCTCCTCGACTACTTTTGCCTTATGTGGTTCGACTAAATCGTCGAATGGTGTTGTTGTGTCGTCAAATGTTTCCTCTGTTTTGTGAATTGTTATGATTGGTTGTTCGTCATCTTGTTGAGTGGTGATTATTTGTGTAGTTTCTAATTTTGGACCTACCTTCTTTTTAATAACGCGCTTTGTAATTTTCTTCTGTGTCGGCTTACCTTCTTCGCTTGGGAGTTCTTCAATGGTAGTCTCCTCGGGAAGTTCTACAGTATAAACCTTTTCGGGTGCCTCTTCCTTATCAGAGAATGCTTCTTCGGTGACCGAAACTGTTGTGACCGGTTCCTCACCTTCCTTCTCGACCGTTGTTATCTCTGTGACCTCTTGTTTAGGTCCTTGTCGCTTTCTGATCACTCGTTTGACTGTCTTCACTTTCTTTACCTCCCCAGTTTCCGTCTGCACCTGATCAACTTTAACTTCTTCAGGTTCTTCCTCGACTACTTTTGCCTTATGTGGTTCGACTAAATCGTCGAATGGTGTTGTTGTGTCGTCAAATGTGTCCTCTGTTTTGTGTATAGTAATGACTGGTTGTTCGTCATCTTGTTGAGTTGTGATAATTTGTGTAGTTTCTAATTTTGGACCTACCTTCTTTTTTATAATGCGCTTAGTAATTTTCTTCTGTTTCGGCTTACCTTCTTCGCTTGGGAGTTCTTCAATGGTAGTCTCCTCGGGAAGTTCTACAGTATGAACCTTTTCGGGTGCCTCTTCCTTATAAGAGAATGCTTCTTCGGTGACCGAAACTGTTGTGACCGGTTCTTCACCTTCCTTCTCGATAGTCGTTATCTCTGTGATCTCTTTTTTAGGTCCTTGTCGCTTTTTGATCACTCGTTTGACAGTCTTCACTTTCTTTATCTCCCCAGTTTCCGTCTGCACCTGATCAACTTTAACTTCTTCAGGTTCTTCCTCGACTACTTTTGCCTTATGTGGTTCGACTAAATCGTCGAATGGTGTTGTTGTGTCGTCAAATGTGTCCTCTGTTTTGTGTATAGTAATGACTGGTTGTTCGTCATCTTGTTGAGTTGTGATTATTTGTGTAGTTTCTAATTTTGGACCTACCTTCTTTTTTATAATGCGCTTAGTAATTTTCTTCTGTTTCGGCTTACCTTCTTCGCTTGGGAGTTCTTCAATGGTAGTCTCCTCGGGAAGTTTTACAGTTTGAACCTTTTCGGGTGCCTCTTCCGTATCGGAGGATGCTACTTCTGTGACTAAAACTGTTGTGACCGGTTCTTCACCTTCCTTCTGGACCGTTGTTATCTCTGTGACCTCTTGTTTAGGTCCTTGTCGCTTTTTGATCACTCGTTTGACAGTCTTCACTTTCTTTATCTCCCCAGTTTCCGTCTGCACCTGATCAACTTTAACTTCTTCAGGTTCTTCCTCGACTACTTTTGCCTTATGAGGTTCGACTAAATCGTCGAATGGTGTTGTTGTGTCGTCAAATGTTTCCTCTGTTTTGTGTATAGTAATGACTGGTTGTTCGTCATCTTGTTGAGTTGTGATTATTTGTGTAGTTTCTAATTTTGGACCTACCTTCTTTTTAATAACGCGCTTAGTAATTTTCTTCTGTTTCGGCTTACCTTCTTCGCTTGGGAGTTCTTCAATGGTAGTCTCCTCGGGAAGTTCTACAGTATACATCTTTTCGGGTGCCTCTTCCTTATCAGAGAATGCTTCTTCGGTGACTGAAACTGTTGTGACCGGTTCCTCACCTTCCTTCTCGACCGTTGTTATCTCAGTGACCTCTTGTTTAGGTCCTTGTCGCTTTTTGATCACACGTTTGACAGTCTTCACTTTCTTTATCTCCCCAGTTTCCGTCTGCACCTGATCAACTTTAACTTCTTCAGGTTCATCCTCGACTTCTTTTGCCTTATGAGGTTCGACTAAATCGTCGAATGGTGTTGTTGTGTCGTCAAATGTTTCCTCTGTTTTGTGTATAGTAATGACTGGTTGTTCGTCATCTTGTTGAGTTGTGATTATTTGTGTAGTTTCTAATTTTGGACCTACCTTCTTTTTAATAACGCGCTTAGTAATTTTCTTCTGTTTCGGCTTACCTTCTTCGCTTGGGAGTTCTTCAATGGTAGTCTCCTCGGGAAGTTCTACAGTATGAACCTTTTCGGGTGTCTCTTCCTTATCAGAGAATGCTTCTTCGGTGACCGAAACTGTTGTGACCGGTTCCTCACCTTCCTTCTCGACCGTTGTTATCTCAGTGACCTCTTGTTTAGGTCCTTGTCGCTTTTTGATCACACGTTTGACAGTCTTCACTTTCTTTATCTCCCCAGTTTCCGTCTGCACCTGATCAACTTTAACTTCTTCAGGTTCTTCCTCGACTACTTTTGCCTTATGTGGTTCGACTAAATCGTCGAATGGTGTTGTTGTGTCGTCATATGTTTCCTCTGTTTTGTGTATAGTAATGACTGGTTGTTCGTCATCTTGTTGAGTTGTGATTATTTGTGTAGTTTCTAATTTTGGACCTACCTTCTTTTTAATAACGCGCTTAGTAATTTTCTTCTGTTTCGGCTTACCTTCTTCGCTTGGGAGTTCTTCAATGGTAGTCTCCTCGGGAAGTTCTACAGTATGAACCTTTTCGGGTGCCTCTTCCTTATCAGAGAATGCTTCTTCGGTGACCGAAACTGTTGTGACCGGTTCCTCACCTTCCTTCTCGACCAATGTTATCTCAGTGACCTCTTGTTTAGGTCCTTGTCGCTTTTTGATCACACGTTTGACAGTCTTCACTTTCTTTATCTCCCCAGTTTCCGTCTGCACCTGATCAACTTTAACTTCTTCAGGTTCTTCCTCGACTACTTTTGCCTTATGTGGTTCGACTAAATCGTCGAATGGTGTTGTTGTGTCGTCAAATGTTTCCTCTGTTTTGTGTATAGTAATGACTGGTTGTTCGTCATCTTGTTGAGTTGTGATTATTTGTGTAGTTTCTAATTTTGGACCTACCTTCTTTTTAATAACGCGCTTAGTAATTTTCTTCTGTTTCGGCTTACCTTCTTCGCTTGGGAGTTCTTCAATGGTAGTCTCCTCGGGAAGTTCTACAGTATGAACCTTTTCGGGTGCCTCTTCCTTATCAGAGAATGCTTCTTCGGTAACCGAAACTGTTGTGACCGGTTCCTCACCTTCCTTCTCGACCGTTGTTATCTCAGTGACCTCTTGTTTAGGTCCTTGTCGCTTTTTGATCACACGTTTGACAGTCTTCACTTTCTTTATCTCCCCAGTTTCCGTCTGCACCTGATCAACTTTAACTTCTTCAGGTTCTTCCTCGACTACTTTTGCCTTATGTGGTTCGACTAAATCGTCGAATGGTGTTGTTGTGTCGTCAAATGTTTCCTCTGTTTTGTGTATAGTAATGACTGGTTGTTCGTCATCTTGTTGAGTTGTGATTATTTGTGTAGTTTCTAATTTCGGACCCACCTTATTTTTAATAACGCGCTTAGTAATTTTCTTCTGTTTCGGCTTACCTTCTTCGCTTGGGAGTTCTTCAATGGTAGTCTCCTCGGGAAGTTCTACAGTATGAACCTTTTCGGGTGTCTCTTCCTTATCAGAAAATGCTTCTTCGGTGACCGAAACTGTTGTGACCGGTTCCTCACCTTCCTTCTCGACCGTTGTTATCTCAGTGACCTCTTGTTTAGGTCCTTGTCGCTTTTTGATCACACGTTTGACAGTCTTCACTTTCTTTATCTCCCCAGTTTCCGTCTGCACCTGATCAACTTTAACTTCTTCAGGTTCTTCCTCGACTACTTTTGCCTTATGTGGTTCGACTAAATCGTCGAGTGGTGTTGTTGTGTCGTCAAATGTTTCCTCTGTTTTGTGTATAGTAATGACTGGTTGTTCGTCATCTTGTTGAGTTGTGATTATTTGTGTAGTTTCTAATTTTGGACCTACCTTCTTTTTTATAACGCGCTTAGTAATTTTCTTATGTTTCGGCTTACCTTCTTCGCTTGGGAGTTCTTCAATGGTAGTCTCCTCGGGAAGTTCTACAGTATTCATCTTTTCGGGTGCCTCTTCCTTATCAGAGAATGCTTCTTCGGTGACTGAAACTGTTGTGACCGGTTCCTCACCTTCCTTCTCGACCGTTGTTATCTCAGTGACCTCTTGTTTAGGTCCTTGTCGCTTTTTGATCACACGTTTGACAGTCTTCACTTTCTTTATCTCCCCAGTTTCCGTCTGCACCTGATCAACTTTAACTTCTTCAGGTTCTTCCTCGACTACTTTTGCCTTATGAGGTTCGACTAAATCGTCGAATGGTGTTGTTGTGTCGTCAAATGTTTCCTCTGTTTTGTGTATAGTAATGACTGGTTGTTCGTCATCTTGTTGAGTTGTGATTATTTGTGTAGTTTCTAATTTTGGACCTACCTTCTTTTTAATAACGCGCTTAGTAATTTTCTTCTGTTTCGGCTTACCTTCTTCGCTTGGGAGTTCTTCAATGGTAGTCTCCTCGGGAAGTTCTACAGTATGAACCTTTTCGGGTGTCTCTTCCTTATCAGAGAATGCTTCTTCGGTGACCGAAACTGTTGTGATCGGTTCCTCACCTTCCTTCTCGACCGTTGTTATCTCAGTGACCTCTTGTTTAGGTCCTTGTCGCTTTTTGATCACACGTTTGACAGTCTTCACTTTCTTTATCTCCCCAGTTTCCGTCTGCACCTGATCAACTTTAACTTCTTCAGGTTCTTCCTCGACTACTTTTGCCTTATGTGGTTCGACTAAATCGTCGAATGGTGTTGTTGTGTCGTCAAATGTTTCCTCTGTTTTGTGTATAGTAATGACTGGTTGTTCGTCATCTTGTTGAGTTGTGATTATTTGTGTAGTTTCTAATTTCGGACCCACCTTCTTTTTTATTACGCGCTTAGTAATTTTCTTCTCTTTCGGCTTACCTTCTTTGCTTGGGAGTTCTTCAATGGTAGTCTCCTCGGGAAGTTCTACAGTATGAACCTTTTCGGGTGTCTCTTCCTTATCAGAGAATGCTTCTTCGGTGACCGAAACTGTTGTGACCGGTTCCTCACCTTCCTTCTCGACCGTTGTTATCTCAGTGACCTCTTGTTTAGGTCCTTGTCGCTTTTTGATCACACGTTTGACAGTCTTCACTTTCTTTATCTCCCCAGTTTCCGTCTGCACCTGATCAACTTTAACTTCTTCAGGTTCTTCCTCGACTACTTTTGCCTTATGTGGTTCGACTAAATCGTCGAGTGGTGTTGTTGTGTCGTCAAATGTTTCCTCTGTTTTGTGTATAGTAATGACTGGTTGTTCGTCATCTTGTTGAGTTGTGATTATTTGTGTAGTTTCTAATTTTGGACCTACCTTCTTTTTAATAACGCGCTTAGTAATTTTCTTCTGTTTCGGCTTACCTTCTTCGCTTGGGAGTTCTTCAATGGTAGTCTCCTCGGGAAGTTCTACAGTATGAACCTTTTCGGGTGCCTCTTCCTTATCAGAGAATGCTTCTTCGGTGACCGAAACTGTTGTGACCGGTTCCTCACCTTCCTTCTCGACCGTTGTTATCTCAGTGACCTCTTGTTTAGGTCCTTGTCGCTTTTTGATCACACGTTTGACAGTCTTCACTTTCTTTATCTCCCCAGTTTCCGTCTGCACCTGATCAACTTTAACTTCTTCAGGTTCTTCCTCGACTACTTTTGCCTTATGAGGTTCGACTAAATCGTCGAATGGTGTTGTTGTGTCGTCAAATGTTTCCTCTGTTTTGTGTATAGTAATGACTGGTTGTTCGTCATCTTGTTGAGTTGTGATTATTTGTGTAGTTTCTAATTTTGGACCTACCTTCTTTTTAATAACGCGCTTAGTAATTTTCTTCTGTTTCGGCTTACCTTCTTCGCTTGGGAGTTCTTCAATGGTAGTCTCCTCGGGAAGTTCTACAGTATGAACCTTTTCGGGTGTCTCTTCCTTATCAGAGAATGCTTCTTCGGTGACCGAAACTGTTGTGATCGGTTCCTCACCTTCCTTCTCGACCGTTGTTATCTCAGTGACCTCTTGTTTAGGTCCTTGTCGCTTTTTTATCACACGTTTGACAGTCTTCACTTTCTTTATCTCCCCAGTTTCCGTCTGCACCTGATCAACTTTAACTTCTTCAGGTTCTTCCTCGACTACTTTTGCCTTATGTGGTTCGACTAAATCGTCGAATGGTGTTGTTGTGTCGTCAAATGTTTCCTCTGTTTTGTGTATAGTAATGACTGGTTGTTCGTCATCTTGTTGAGTTGTGATTATTTGTGTAGTTTCTAATTTCGGACCCACCTTCTTTTTAATAACGCGCTTAGTAATTTTCTTCTGTTTCGGCTTACCTTCTTTGCTTGGGAGTTCTTCAATGGTAGTCTCCTCGGGAAGTTCTACAGTATGAACCTTTTCGGGTGTCTCTTCCTTATCAGAGAATGCTTCTTCGGTGACCGAAACTGTTGTGACCGGTTCCTCACCTTCCTTCTCGACCGTTGTTATCTCAGTGACCTCTTGTTTAGGTCCTTGTCGCTTTTTGATCACACGTTTGACAGTCTTCACTTTCTTTATCTCCCCAGTTTCCGTCTGCACCTGATCAACTTTAACTTCTTCAGGTTCTTCCTCGACTACTTTTGCCTTATGTGGTTCGACTAAATCGTCGAGTGGTGTTGTTGTGTCGTCAAATGTTTCCTCTGTTTTGTGTATAGTAATGACTGGTTGTTCGTCATCTTGTTGAGTTGTGATTATTTGTGTAGTTTCTAATTTTGGACCTACCTTCTTTTTTATAACGCGCTTAGTAATTTTCTTATGTTTCGGCTTACCTTCTTCGCTTGGGAGTTCTTCAATGGTAGTCTCCTCGGGAAGTTCTACAGTATTCATCTTTTCGGGTGCCTCTTCCTTATCAGAGAATGCTTCTTCGGTGACTGAAACTGTTGTGACCGGTTCCTCACCTTCCTTCTCGACCGTAGTTATCTCTGTGACCTCTTGTTTAGGTCCTTGTCGCTTTTTGATCACTCGTTTGACAGTCTTCACTTTCTTTATCTCCCCAGTTTCCGTCTGCACCTGATCAACTTTAACTTCTTCAGGTTCTTCCTCGACTACTTTTGCCTTATGTGGTTCGACTAAATCGTCGAATGGTGTTGTTGTGTCGTCAAATGTTTCCTCTGTTTTGTGTATAGTAATGACTGGTTGTTCGTCATCTTGTTGAGTTGTGATTATTTGTGTAGTTTCTAATTTCGGACCCACCTTCTTTTTAATAACGCGCTTAGTAATTTTCTTCTGTTTCGGCTTACCTTCTTCGCTTGGGAGTTCTTCAATGGTAGTCTCCTCGGGAAGTTCTACAGTATGAACCTTTTCGGGTGCCTCTTCCTTATCAGAGGATGCTTCTTCGGTAACCAAAACAGTTGTGACCGGTTCTTCACCTTCCTTCTGGACCGTTGTAATCTCTGTGACCTCTTGTTTAGGTCCTTGTCGCTTTTTGATCACTCGTTTGACAGTCTTCACTTTCTTTATCTCCCCAGTTTCCGTCTGCACCTGATCAACTTTAACTTCTTCAGGTTCTTCCTCGATTACTTTTGCCTTATGTGGTTCGAAGAAATCGTCGAATGGTGTTGTTGTATCGTCAAACGTTTCCTCTGTTCTGTGTATTGTAACGACTGGTTGTTCGTCATCTTGTTGAGTTGTGATTATTTCTGTGGTTTCTAATTTTGGACCTACCTTCTTTTTGATAACGCGCTTAGTAATTTTCTTCTGTTTCGGCTTACCTTCTTCGCTTGGGAGTTCTTCAATTGTAGTCTCCTCGGGAAGTTCTACAGTTTGAATATTTTCGGGTGCCTCTTCCTTATCAGAGGATGCTTCTTCGGTGACCAAAACTGTTGTGACCGGTTCCTCACCTTCCTTCTCGACCGTTGTTATCTCTGTGACCTCTTGTTTAGGTCCTTGTCGCTTTTTGATCACTCGTTTGACAGTCTTCACTTTCTTTATCTCCCCAGTTTCCGTCTGAACCTGATCAACTTTAACTTCTTCAGGTTCTTCCTCGACTACTTTTGCCTTATGTGGTTCGACTAAATCGTCGAATGGTGTTGTTGTGTCGTCAAATGTTTCTTCTGTTTTGTGTAAAGTAATGACTGGTTGTTCGTTATCTTGTTGAGTGGTGATTATTTGTGTAGTTTCTAATTTTGGACCTACCTTCTTTTTTATAACTCGCTTAGTAATTTTCTTCTGTTTAGGCTTACCTTCTTCGCTTGGGAGTTCTTCAATTGTAGTCTCCTCGGGAAGTTCTACAGTTTGAATATTTTCGGGTGCCTCTTCCTTATCAGAGGATGCTTCTTCGGTGACCAAAACTGTTGTGACCGGTTCCTCACCTTCCTTCTCGACCGTTGTTATCTCTGTGACCTCTTGTTTAGGTCCTTGTCGCTTTTTGATCACTCGTTTGACAGTCTTCACTTTCTTTATCTCCCCAGTTTTCGTCTGCACCTGATCAACTTTAACTTCTTCAGGTTCCTCCTCGACTACTTTTACCTTATGTGGTTTGACTAAATCGTCGAATGGTGTTGTTTTGTCGTCAAATATTTCCTCTGTTTTGTGTATTGTAACGATTGGTTGTTCGTCATCTTGTTGAGTTGTGGTTATTTGTGTGGTTTCTAATTTTGGACCTACCTTCTTTTTAATAAAGCGCTTAGTAATTTTCTTCTGTTTCGGCTTACCTTCTTCGCTTGGTAGTTCTTCAATTGTAGTCTCCTCGGGAAGTTCTACAATTTGAATCTTTTCGGGTGCCTCGTCCTTATCAGAGGATGCTTCTTCGGTGACCAAAACTGTTGTGACCGGTTCTTCACCATCCTTCTCGACCGTTGTTATCTCTGTGACCTCTTGTTTAGGTCCTTGTCGCTTTTTGATCACTCGTTTGACAGTCTTCACTTTCTTTATCTCCCCAGTTTCCGTCTTCACCTGATGAACTTTAACTACTTCAGGTTCTTCCTCCATTATTTTTGCCTTATGTGGTTCGACTAAATCGTCGAATGGTGTTGTTGTGTCGTCAAATGTTTCCTCTGTTCTGTGTATAGTAATGACTGGTTGTTCGTCATCTTGTTGATTTGTGATTATTTGTGTAGTTTCTAATTTTGGACCTACCTTCTTTTTTATAACGCGCTTAGTAATTTTCTTCTGTTTCGGCTTACCTTCTTCGCTTGGGAGTTCTTCAATTGTAGTCTCCTCGGGAAGTTCTACAGTTTGAATCTTTTCGGGTGCCTCTTCCTTATCGGAGGATGCTTCTTCGGTGACCAAAACTGTTGTGACCGGTTCTTCACCTTCCTTCTCGACCGTTGTTATTTCTGTGACCTCTTGTTTAGGTCCTTGTCGCTTTTTGATCAATCGTTTGACAGTCTTCACTTTCTTTATCTCCCCAGTTTCCGTCTGCACCTGATCAACTCTAACTTCTTCAGGTTCCTCCTCGACTACTTTTGCCTTATGTGGTTCGACTAAATCGTCGAATGGTGTTGTTGTGTCGTCAAATGTTTCCTCTGTTTTGTGTATTGTAACGATTGGTTGTTCGTCATCTTGTTGAGTTGTGATTATTTGTGTGGTTTCTAATTTTGGACCTACCTTCTTTTTTATAACGCGCTTTGTAATTTTCTTTTGTTTCGGCTTACCTTCTTCGCTTGGGAGTTCTTCAATTGTAGTTTCCTCGGGAAGTTCTACAGTTTGAATCTTTTCGGGTGCCTCTTCCTTATCAGAGGATGCTTCTTCGGTGAACAAAACTGTTGTGACCGGTTCCTCACCTTCCTTCTCGACCGTAGTTATCTCCGTGACCTCTTGTTTAGGTCCTTGTCGCTTTTTGATCACTCGTTTGACAGTCTTCACTTTCTTTATCTCCCCAGTTTCCGTCTGCACCTGATCAACTTTAACTTCTTCAGGTTCCTCCTCGACTACTTTTGCCTTATGTGGTTCGACTAAATCGTCGAATGGTGTTGTTGTGTCGTCAAATGTTTCCTCTGTTTTGTGTATTGTAACGATTGGTTGTTCGTCATCTTGTTGAGTTGTGATTATTTGTGTAGTTTCTAATTTCGGACCCACCTTCTTTTTAATAACGCGCTTAGTAATTTTCTTCTGTTTCGGCTTACCTTCTTCGCTTGGGAGTTCTTCAATGGTAGTCTCCTCGGGAAGTTCTATGGTTTGAACCTTTTCAGGTGCCTCTTCCTTAGTAGAAGATGCTTCTTCGGTGACCAAAACTGTTGTGACCGGTTCTTCACCTTCCTTCTCGATCGTCGTTATCTCTGTGACCTCTTGTTTAGGTCCTTGTCGCTTTTTGATCACACGTTTGACAGTCTTCACTTTCTTTATCTCTCCAGTTTCCGTCTGCACCTGATCAACTTTAACTTCTTCAGGTTCCTCCTCGACTACTTTTGCCTTGTGTGCTTCGAAGAAATCGTCGAATGGTGTTGTTGTATCGTCAAATGTTTCCTCTGTTTTGTGTATTGTAACGACTGGTTGTTCGTCATCTTGTTGAGTTGTGATTATTTGTGTGGTTTCCAATTTTGGACCCACCTTCTTTTTTATAACGCGCTTAGTAATTTTCTTCTGTTTCGGCTTACCTTCCTCGCTTGGGAGTTCTTCAATGGTAGTCTCCTCGGGAAGTTCTACAGTATGAACCTTTTCGGGTGCCTCTTCCTTATCAGAGGATGCTTCTTCGGTAACCAAAACCGTTGTGACCGGTTCTTCACCTTCCTTCTCGACCGTTGTTATCTCTGTGATCTCTTGTTTAGGTCCTTGTCGCTTTTTGATCACTCGTTTGACAGTCTTCACTTTTTTTATCTCCCGAGTTTCCGTCTGCACCTGATCAACTTTAACTTCTTCAGGTTCCTCCTCGACTACTTTTGCCTTATGTGGTTCGACTAAATCGTCGAATGGTGTTGTTGTGTCGTCAAATGTTTCCTCTGTTTTATGTATTGTAACGATTGGTTGTTCGTCATCTTGTTGAGTTGTGATTATTTGTGTGGTTTCTAATTTTGGACCTATCTTCTTTTTTATAACGCGCTTTGTAATTTTCTTCTGTTTCGGCTTACCTTCTTCGCTTGGTAGTTCTTCAATTGTAGTCTCCTCGGGAAGTTCTACAATTTGAATCTTTTCGGGTGCCTTGTCCTCATCAGAGGATGCTTCTTCGGTGACCAAAACTGTTGTGACCGGTTCCTCACCTTCCTTCTCGACCGTTGTTATCTCTGTGACCTCTTGTTTGGGTCCTTGTCGCTTTTTGATCACTCGTTTGACAGTCTTCACTTTCTTTATCTCCCCAGTTTCCGTCTGCACCTGATCAACTTTAACTACTTCAGGTTCTTCCTCGATTACTTTTGCCTTATGTGGTTTGACTAAATCGTCGAATGGTGTTGTTGTGTCGTCAAATGTTTCCTCTGTTTTATGTATTGTAACGATTGGTTGTTCGTCATCTTGTTGAGTTGTGATTATTTGTGTGGTTTCTAATTTTGGACCTACCTTCTTTTTTATAACGCGCTTTGTAATTTTCTTCTGTTTCGGCTTACCTTCTTCGCTTGGTAATTCTTCAATTGTAGTCTCCTCGGGAAGTTCTACAATTTGAATCTTTTCGGGTGCCTCGTCCTTATCAGAGGATGCTTCTTCGGTTACCAAAACTGTTGTGACCGGTTCTTCACCTTCCTTCTCGACCGTTGTTATCTCTGTGACCTCTTGTTTAGGTCCTTGTCGCTTTTTGATCACTCTTTTGACAGTCTTCACTTTCTTTATCTCCCCAGTTTCCGTCTGCACCTGATCAACTTTAACTACTTCAGGTTCTTCCTCGATTACTTTTGCCTTATGTGGTTCGACTAAATCGTCGAATGGTGTTGTTGTGTCGTCAAATGTTTCCTCTGTTTTGTGTATTGTAACGACTGGTTGTTCGTCATCTTGTTGAGTTGTGATTATTTGTGTGGTTTCTAATTTTGGACCTACCTTCTTTTTTATAACGCGCTTAGTAATTTTCTTCTGTTTCGGCTTACCTTCCTCGCTTGGGAGTTCTTCAATGGTAGTCTCCTCGGGAAGTTCTACAGTATGAACCTTCTCGGGTGCCTCTACTTTATCACTGGGAGCTTCTTCGGTTACTGAAACAGTTGTTACCGGTTCCTCACCTTCTTTCTGGACCGTTGTAATCTCTGTGACCTCTTGTTTAGGTCCTTGTCGCTTTTTGATCACTCGTTTGACAGTCTTTACTTTCTTTATCTCTCCAGTTTCCGTCTGCACCTGATCAACTTTAACTTCTTCCGGTTCCTCCTCGACTACTTTTGCCTTATGTGGTTCGACTAAATCGTCGAATGGTGTTGTTGTGTCGTCAAATGTTTCCTCTGTTTTGTGTATTCTAACGACTGGTTGTTCGTTATCTTGTTGAGTTGTGATTATTTGTGTGGTTTCCAATTTTGGACCCACCTTCTTTTTTATAACGCGCTTAGTAATTTTCTTCAGTTTTGGCTTACCTTCTTCGCTTGGGAGTTCTTCAATGGTAATCTCCTCGGGAAGTTCTACAGTTTGAACCTTTTCGGGTGGCTCTTTCTTATCAGAGGATGCTTCTTCTGTGACCAAAACTGTTGTGACCGGTTCCTCACCTTCCTTCTGGACCGTTGTTATCTCTGTGACCTCTTGTTTAGGTCCTTCTCGCTTTTTGATCACTCGTTTGACAGTCTTCACTTTCTTTATCTCTCCAGTTTCCGTCTGCACCTGATCAACTTTAACTTCTTCAGGTTCTTCCTCGACTACTTTTGCCTTATGTGGTTCGACTAAATCGTCGAATGGTGTTGTTGTGTCGTCAAATGTTTCCTCTGTTTTGTGTATTCTAACGACTGGTTGTTCGTTATCTTGTTGAGTTGTGATTATTTGTGTGGTTTCCAATTTTGGACCCACCTTCTTTTTTATAACGCGCTTAGTAATTTTCTTCAGTTTTGGCTTACCTTCTTCGCTTGGGAGTTCTTCAATGGTAATCTCCTCGGGAAGTTCTACAGTTTGAACCTTTTCGGGTGGCTCTTTCTTATCAGAGGATGCTTCTTCTGTGACCAAAACTGTTGTGACCGGTTCCTCACCTTCCTTCTGGACCGTTGTAATCTCAGTGACCTCTTGTTTAGGTCCTTGTCGCTTTTTGATCACTCGTTTGACAGTCTTCACTTTCTTTATCTCCCCAGTTACCGTCTGCACCTGATCAACTTTAACTTCTTCAGGTTCTTCCTCGACTACTTTTGCCTTATGTGGTTCGACTAAATCGTCGAATGGTGTTGTTGTGTCGTCAAATGTTTCCTCTGTTTTGTGTATTGTAACGATTGGTTGTTCGTCATCTTGTTGAGTTGTGATTATTTGTGTGGTTTCTAATTTTGGACCTACCTTCTTTTTTATAACGCGCTTAGTAATTTTCTTCTGTTTAGGCTTACCTTCTTCGCTTGGGAGTTCTTCAATGGTAGTCTCCTCGGGAAGTTCTACAGTATGAACCTTTTCGGGTGTCTCTACTTTATCACTGAAAGCTTCTTCGGTGACTGAAACAGTTGTTACCGGTTCTTCACCTTCTTTCTGGACGGTTGTTATCTCTGTGACCTCTTGTTTAGGTCCTTGTCGCTTTTTGATCACTCGTTTGACAGTCTTCACTTTCTTTATCTCTCCAGTTTCCGTCTGCACCTGATCAACTTTAACTTCTTCAGGTTCTTCCTCGACTACTTTTGCCTTATGTGGTTCGACTAAATCGTCGAATGGTGTTGTTGTGTCGTCAAATGTTTCCTCTGTTTTGTGTATTGTAACGACTGGTTGTTCGTCATCTTGTTGAGTTGTGATTATTTGTGTGGTTTCCAATTTTGGACCCACCTTCTTTTTTATAACGCGCTTAGTAATTTTCTTCTGTTTCAGCTTACCTTCCTCGCTTGGGAATTCTTCAACGGTAGTCTCCTCGGGAAGTTCTACAGTATGAACCTTTTCGGGTGCCTCTTCCTTATCAGAGGATGCTTCCTCGGTAACCAAAACTGTTGTGACCGGTTCTTCACCTTCCTTCTGGACCGTTGTAATCTCTGTGACCTCTTGTTTAGGTCCTTGTCGCTTTTTGATCACTCGTTTGACAGTCTTCACTTTCTTTATCTCTCCAGTTTCCGTCTGCACCTGATCAACTTTAACTTCTTCAGGTTCTTCCTCGACTACTTTTGCCTTATGTGGTTCGACTAAATCGTCGAATGGTGTTGTTGTGTCGTCAAATGTTTCCTCTGTTTTGTGTATTGTAACGATTGGTTGTTCGTCATCTTGTTGAGTTATGATTATTTGTGTGGTTTCTAATTTTGGACCTACCTTCTTTTTTATAACGCGCTTAGTAATTTTCTTCTGTTTCGGCTTACCTTCTTCGCTTAGGATTTCTTCAATGGTAGTCTCCTCGGGAAGTTCTACAGTATGAACCTTTTCGGGTGTCTCTACTTTATCACTGGGAGCTTCTTCGGTGACTGAAACAGTTGTTACCGGTTCTTCACCTTCTTTCTGGACGGTTGTTATCTCTGTGACCTCTTGTTTAGGTCCTTGTCGCTTTTTGATCACTCGTTTGACAGTCTTCACTTTCTTTATCTCTCCAGTTTCCGTCTGCACCTCATCAACTTTAACTTCTTCAGGTTCTTCCTCGACTACTTTTGCCTTATGTGGTTCGAATAAATCGTCGAATGGTGTTGTTGTGTCGTCAAATGTTTCCTCTGTTTTGTGTATTGTAACGATTGGTTGTTCGTCATCTTGTTGAGTTGTGATTATTTGTGTGGTTTCCAATTTTGGACCCACCTTCTTTTTTATAACGCGCTTAGTAATTTTCTTCTGTTTCAGCTTACCTTCCTCGCTTGGGCGTTCTTCAATGGTAGTCTCCTCGGGAAGTTCTACAGTATGAACCTTTTCGGTTGCCTCTTCCTTATCAGAGGATGCTTCCTCGGTAACCAAAACTGTTGTGACCGGTTCTTCACCTTCCTTCTGGACCGTTGTAATCTCTGTGACCTCTTGTTTAGGTCCTTGTCGCTTTTTGATCACTCGCTTGACAGTCTTCACTTTCTTTATCTCCCCAGTTTCCGTCTGCACCTGATCAACTTTAACTTCTTCAGGTTCTTCCTCGACTACTTTTGCCTTATGTGGTTCAACTAAATCGACGAATGGTGTTGTTGTGTCGTCAAATGTTTCCTCTGTTTTGTGTAAAGTAACGACTGGTTGCTCGTCATCTTGTTGAGTTGTGATTATTTGTGTGGTTTCTAATTTTGGACCTACCTTCTTTTTTATAATGCGCTTAGTAATTTTCTTCTGTTTCGGCTTACCTTCTTCGCTTGGGAGTTCTTCAATGGTAGTCTCCTCGGGAAGTTCTACAGTTTGAACCTTTTCGGGTGCCGCTTCCTTATCCGAGGATTTTTCTTCGGTGACCACAACTGTTGTGACCGGTTCTTCACCTTCCTTCTCGACCGTTGTTATCTCTGTGACCTCTTGTTTAGGTCCTTGTCGCTTTTTGATCACTCGTTTGACAGTCTTCACTTTCTTTATCTCCCCAGTTTCCGTCTGCACCTGATCAACTTTAACTTCTTCAGGTTCTTCCTCGATTACTTTTGCCTTATGTGGTTCGAAGAAATCGTCGAATGGTGTTGTTGTATCGTCAAATGTTTCCTTTGTTCTGTGTATTGTAACGACTGGTTGTTCGTCATCTTGTTGAGTTGTGATTATTTCTGTGGTTCCTAATTTTGGACCTACCTTCTTTTTTATAACGCGCTTAGTAATTTTCTTCTGTTTCGGCTTACCTTCCTCGCTTTGGAGTTCTTCAATGGTAGTCTCCTCGGGAAGTTCTACAGTATGAACCTTTTCGGGTGCCTCTTCCTTATCAGAGGATGCTTCTTCGGTAACCAAAACTGTTGTGACCGGTTCTTCACCTTCCTTCTGGACCGTTGTTATCTCTGTGACCTCTTGTTTAGGTCCTTGTCGCTTTTTGATTACTCGTTTGACAGTCTTCACTTTCTTTATCTCCCCAGTTTCCGTCTGCACCTGATCAACTTTAACTTCTTCAGGCTCTTCCTCGACTACTATTGCCTTGTGTGGTTCGACTAAATCGTCGAATGGTGTTGTTGTATCGTCAAATATTTCCTCTGTTTTGTGTATTGTAACGACCGGTTGTTCATCATCTTGTTGAGTTGTGATTATTTGTGTAGTTTCCAATTTCGGACCCACCTTCTTTTTTATAACGCGCTTAGTAATTTTCTTCTGTTTCGGCTTACCTTTTTCGCTTGGGAGTTCTTCAATGGTAGTCTCCTCGGGAAGTTCTACAGTTTGAACCTTTTCGGGTGCCTCTTCCTTATAAGAGGTTGCTTCTTCGGTGACCAAAACTGTTGTGACCGTTTCTTCACCTTCCTTCTCGACCATTGTTATCTCTGTGACCTCTTGTTTAGGTCCTTGTCGTTTTTTGATCACTCGTTTGACAGTCTTCACTTTCTTTATCTCCCCAGTTTCCGTCTGCACCTGATCAACTTTAACTTCTTCAGGCTCTTCCTCGACTACTATTGCCTTGTGTGGTGCGACTAAATCGTCGAATTGTGTTGTTGTGTCGTCAAATGTTTCCTCTGTTTTGTGTATTGTAAAGACTGGTTGTTCGTCATCTTGTTGAGTTGTGATTATTTGTGTGGTTTCTAATTTTGGACCCACCTTCTTTTTTATAACGCGCTTAGTAATTTTCCTCTGTTTTGGCTTACCTTCTTCGCTTGGGAGTTCTTCAATGGTAGTTTCCACAGGAAGTTCTACAGTATGAACCTTTTCGGGTGTCTCTACTTTATCACTGGGAGCTTCTTCGGTGACTGAAACAGTTGTTACCGGTTCTTCACCTTCTTTCTCGACCGTTGTTATCTCAGTGACCTCTTGCTTAGTTCCCTGTCGCTTTTTGATCACCCGTTTGACAGTCTTAACTTTCTTTAACTCCCCAGTTTCCGTCTGTACCTGATCAATTTTAACTTCTTCAGGTTCTTCCTCGACTAGTTTTGCCTTATGTGTTTCGACTATATCGTCGAAGGGTGTGATTGTGTCATCAAATATTCCCTCAGTCTTGTGTATGGTAACAACTGGTTGTGCGTCATCTTGATGAGTTGTGATTATTTGTGTGGTTTCTAATTTTGGACCTACCTTCTTTTTTATAACACGCTTAGTAATTTTCTTCTGTTTCGGCTTACCTTCTTCGCTTGGGAGTTCTTCAATGGTAGTCTCCTCGGGAAGTTCTATAGTTTGAACCTTTTCGGGTGCATCTTCCTTATCAGAGGATGCTTCTTCGGTGACCAAAACTGTTGTGACCGGTTCTTCACCTTCCTTCTCGACCGTTGTTATCTCTGTGACCTCTTGTTTAGGTCCTTGTCGCTTTTTGATCACTCGTTTGACAGTCTTCACTTTTTTTATCTCCCCAGTATCCGTCTGCACCTGATCAATTTTAACTTCTTCAGGTTCTTCCTCAACTACTTTTGCCTTATGTGGTTTGACTAAAGCGTCGAATGGTGTTGTTGTGTCATCAATTGTTTCCTCTGTTTTGTGTATTGTAACGACTGGTTGTTCGTCATCTTGTTGAGTTGTGATTATTTGTGTGGTTTCCAATTTTGGACCCACCTTCTTTTTTATAACGCGCTTAGTAATTTTCTTCTGTTTCGGCTTACCTTTTTCGCTTGGGAGTTCTTCAATGGTAGTCTCCTCGGGAAGTTCTACAGTTTGAACCTTTTCGGGTGCCGCTTCCTTATCCGAGGATTTTTCTTCGGTGACCACAACTGTTGTGACCGGTTCTTCACCTTCCTTCTCGACCGTTGTTATCTCTGTGACCTCTTGTTTAGGTCCTTGTCGCTTTTTGATCACTCGTTTGACAGTCTTAACTTTCTTTATCTCCCCAGTTTCCGTCTGCACCTGATCAATTTTAACTTCTTCAGGTTCTTCCTCGACTACTTTTGCCTTATGTGGTTCAACTAAATCGTCGAATGGTGTTGTTGTGTCGTCAAATGTTTCCTCTGTTTTGTGTATTGTAACGACTGGTTGTTCGTCATCTTGTTGAGTTGTAATTATTTGTGTTGTTTCTAATTTTGGACCTACCTTATTTTTAATAACGCGTTTTATAATTTTCTTCTGTTTCGGTTTACCTTCCTCGCTAGGGAGTTCTTCAATGGTAGTTTCCACGGGAAGTTCTACAGTATGAACCTTTTCGGGTGTCTCTACTTTATCACTGGGAGCTTCTTCGGTGACGGAAATGGTTGTGACTGGTTCTTCACCTTCCTTTTCGACCGTTGTTATCTCTGTAACCTCTTGTTTAGGTCCTTGTCGCTTTTTGATCACTCGTTTGACAGTCTTTACTTTCTTTATCTCCCCAGTAGCCGTCTGCACCTGATCAATTTTAACTTCTTCAGGTTCTTCCTCGACTACTTTAGCCTTATGTGTCTCGACTGAATCGTCGAAGGGTGTGGTTGTGTTGTCAAATGTTTCCTCAGTCTTGTGTATGGTAACAACTGGTTGTTCGTCATCTTGTTGAGTTGTGATTATTAATGTGGTTTCTAATTTGGGACCTACCTTCTTTTTAATAACTCGTTTTGTAATTTTCTTCTGTTTCGGCTTACCTTCCTCACTAGGGAGTTCTTCAATGGTAGTTTCTACAGGAAGCTCTAAAGCTTGAACATTTTCGGGCATCTCTTCTTCAGTGACTAAAACAGTTGTTACCGGTTCTTCACCTTCCTTCTCGACCGTTGTTATCTCTGTAACCTCTTGTTTAGATTCTTTCCGCTTTTTAATCACTCGTTTGACAGTCTTAGCTTTCTTTATCTCCCCAGTTTCAGTCTGTACCTGATCAATTTTAACTTCTTCTGGTTCTTCCTCGACTACTTTTGCCTCATGTGGTTCGACTAAATCGTCGAAGGGTGTAATTGTGTCATCAAATGTTTCCTTTGCCTTGTGTATGGTAACGACTGGTTGTTCGTCATCTTGTTTAGTTGTGCTTACTTCTGAAGTTTCCATTTTTGGACCTACCTTTGTTTTGATAACACGCTTAGTCATTTTCTTCTGTTTCGGCTTACCTTCTCTACTTTGATTTTCTTCTTTGGTAGTTACTTCAGGAAGCTCTTCAGTTCTTTCTTGTTTGGGTGCCTCTTCTTTATCAGATGGAAGGTTGTCACTTTGAACTTCTTCATTAATAACTTCTATTTGAGATTGTTTTATTTTTTCTGTTGTTTTCATATTAAAGTCTTTATCCTTTTTCAATGAACTTTCTTCGGATTCATTTTCTTCTTCAATTTCTTCTATTAGTACCTGTGAACGTAATTTTGGAATTTCGAATTGTTCTTCTGGCATTTCTACGGTACTTTTGTCGTTATTGTAATTCAAATGTGTTTCATCTCCTTCATATTCTTCTATCTGCACATTGTGATTTATTTCCTGATGTATTTCACTCCGGTTCTCCTCATCTAAACTTTCTTCTATAACAATATCACCTTCATTGAATGTATCACTTGTCTCGGTTTTACGTTTTCTCAAAATTGTTCTTTTTGTTTTTATTTGTATTGGTTCCCTGTTGCCCGGCGCTTGTATAAACTTTGTTACTATTTCCTCACTTTCTTCTACGTCAGAAGTTTTAGGAGAATCTTTTTTGACCATTGTTTTGTCTGAAAAATTACATATAATTTTAAGTTCCTAAAGAAGTAGTCATGTTAGTGCTGAACTAGAAGTGTACATTCGTTTAAGTATTTTTTTTGTTTAGTCTTTATGTTTAGTGCTGGAAGGCTTTTAAGTGACTTTTAAATTGTTTTATTTTATACAAACTAATTGGTTGTCTAAAGTTAGATTTATGTAGATATGATTTTGGTATAGCTTAGCACTTAGTTTACCAACCTTTTAAAAACTAATTAAGGCTTTTGAATTGTAGCACAAAATAAAAAAACAGCTTTTAAGACTGATTGCCTTGCAAATAGTCTAAGCACTGCATAGTTCTTATCAATCTAGCAATGACCTAATTGCCTTTCTTAATTTTGGACTTTTCCTTTCTTCCTATCCTTCGTCTAATCAAATTCATTACAAATGTTAAAATCTCCTAAGATATTTTTTTTAAATTAACTTAAGATTTGCTTTATTTATTTGAAAACTACTTACCCTGTATATGTACATCTGGTTGTGTAATAACAATGTTCTCGTAATCTGCGTCAGAAATTGTGAAGTTCGTTTTAAGTGCCTTTGGGTGTTTTTCATTGTAAGGCATAATTTGTTCGTCCAGAATCTTTTCTCTCACTTCTATTTCTGAGGATAAGTTGAATATTTCTTTTAGTTTGTGTGCTTCTGGCTCTTTTACTTTAAATTGTGTTTCTGTTTGAAAACTTATTGTATCTGTGACCGTTAAGGGTAACATATCCGTAGTCTTTATGTTTGTGGTTTTAGACTGAGTTTGTTGTAAGTTTAACAAACCTGCCTGCATTTCGGAAACGTTTTCTGAATATTGTAAATGTGTCATCGTTGTTAAATTCCTTTCAGCTGTAACTGATTTGTGTAAACCTGGAATTAATGTTTCTTGAGTTTCACCTTGCACAACTTCGTATACTTTAAGACCCTCTGTTTCATTTAGAGAACAGGAAGCGGTTTCTCCCTTTAATAACTTTTCAAATGATTTGTCAATTACACTTTCTTGTACATGTATATTCATTTGGCTAATAGGCTCTAATGCAACAGCATTTGAAGTTATATTTTCCTCTGGGATGCCTTTAGTAGAGTTCAAAACGCTTTCAACTTCTCCCATAACTATTTCAGTTAGCTCAACGGGCATAACTCCTAAAATTTCTTCGGTGGCTTTTTTTGGGAGGGTACAAAATTGGGTATTAATGTTTTGTGAATCTTCATGTATTGTATTTTCCAAGACTAAATAACTTTTATGTGTTTCCAGATCAAATTTAGCCAAACTGTTTTCAGGCTTAGATGATTCAGGTATTTCAGTTATATTTTCTAACGTATCTTGTTTAATATTAGTAACTTCCTGGAAAGTTGTACGATTTACTAGTGCATTTTGAGCGCCCTCCTTAACCAATACATCTAAAGCCTGAGTTTTTTCTCCAAGAACTACTTCAATTTGTTCAATTGATTTCATTTCGGTTAGTTGTTTTTCCGCTATTTTTGGCGCTTTTTCTTGTTTGCAAATATTATCTGTTGTTTCCGTAGGTGAACATTCAGATGTGATGTAGCTTTTATTAACCTCAAATTCATATTCAATTGTATTTTTATCATACTTTTGGGCACATAAATTGTCAACACTTTCGATTATTTGCGGCGAAGTATAAGTTATTTCTTTTAGTGGTAATTGAATCTTTTTTGCATTCTCAACTTTAGGAGTAAGAGTTGGCAATGACTTTGAAGTTTCTTGTGCAATAAGTTCATGTAATTGCTTATGTTGCAGTTCATCAATACTTATATTAAGTTGTTGCTCTTTTGGTTTACCAGGAATAGCCATGTTTACACAATTATCCAATAACTGCTGTTGTTCAGTGTTAAGGCCTTCAGATAGAAATGAGTTTATTTGTGCTTTTTCATATTTTTCTTTACTTCTTTGATAAAGATTTATTCCCTCTTCTAACACTGTCGTTTCTGTTGTAGTTATGTGCTCGATAGCTGCAATACCTAACCGTTGATCATCACTACCATGCTCTGTTTTTATATTTAAACCTTGTTCTTTCTCTCTTGTATTTATATCTGTTACCGTTACATGATGTAAGGGTTCTAACTGAATATTTATGTAATCTTTTCTTGGTACATCTCCAGTAAATTCATCACTAGTCTCTTTTAGTAATACTTCTTGTACTTGAAATGAAGTAAGAGTTTCAAATTTCTCTTCAATATCTTTCGGCTGATCTATAAGTATGCGTTCATTCACTGATTCTTTTTCATTAGTTTCTACTTCCGTTACTGTAACGTGCTTAGCTGTTTCGATGTTGCTAGTAGTACTATCAGCTTTACCCAAGATTTTATTTTTTAAGTTAATTCCTTCTTCAAACGATACTACTTCTGCTACATTTATATGATCATTTAAATGCAGATTCATGGAGTAATTGATCTCTTTTCCCTTTTCAACTATTTTTAACTCTTCTCCGAATTCTTCAGGCCTGATTTCACTTACGAATAGTGGTTTTATGAATTCAGTATTTAATTCGGTCGCTTCTTTCGTTACAATATCTGACGGTTTAAGAACTGTTTCAGATTCAGAAAACTGCAACATTTCAACATTCATGTGTTTGTAAGTTTCTATAGTAACATTATTAGTGGACAGTTTAGGCGTTTCAGAAATATTTAGGTTTTTCTCGGATTCCACAGCAATACTTTCAATAACGTTTATATAATCATTTGATTTTATATCCTGCCCCGCGTGCTTAACACTAGGAGAATAAAACGATTCCAGTTTTGCTTCTTTTTCACTAACTAATGTTTCAGTAATTCTTAAACTTGGCGTTATAATAATGTCATTTGTAGGCTTGATAGATTTTTTAAATTCACTGTTAGTAATTTTGTCTAAAGGCAACTCTGCTTCTGAAGGAATTACTTCTGTTACTTCCACGGAACTAACCCCTTCCATCAGACTTTTAGTACTTTTTAGTGCTGATTCTTCTTTAATTAACTTTCCTTCTTTTTCCCCAATAAATTGTTCTGTGCTTTGCATTGCTTGATTTATTTCACTAATCGGAAGTGCTTTTGCAGTTGCTGTATCCTGTAATTGCAGTTCTATGCTTTGTTGACTTGCAACTATTTCAGAACTTTGCAAATGCTGTACTTCACTTACAACTGTACTCGCTACAGTGGTTTTCGGATTGTAATGTTCATTGATATCCTTTTCTTTTTCTACGGTTTGTATTTCAATCACTTCTTTTGCTGATGATTCTATGACATTTTCTTCAGCTTCAAGTTTTAATTCTTTTGATGTTTGCAACAATTCTGTTTCTTTGTCTATAGCTAATATTTGTAAACCCTGCACTGGTTGTTGAATTTGATCGTATGAGAGGGTAGCTTGAAATAAATTTGGTGTTTTACTTGTAAAGTTATCTACGATGTTTGATGTCAATACCTCCGTGCTTATTGTACTTTTAAGAGGAACAAACCCAGCTGACAACTTATGAACATCGGCAGTATTGGGAATATCAATCTCTTTTTCCTTGTCACTTACATCTACTGAACTTATTACGACCGCCTGCGATTCTGTGATATCAAATTTAGCGTTTGATTTCATTCTCTCTTTTTCTACTAATTTTATTTCTTTCTCTGCGGTAACAGTTTCTATTTGTTCCACCGAGTTTAGTGATATTGTTGTAATATCAGATTTCTGGGCACATGTATCTAATTTAACCAATACGTCTGTAACGCAGCTAATTAAAGTTTCTTCTATATTTGCAGCTCGCCCGTAGATTTCCATGTTAGGCAAAGCTTGTTTGTAAGGCATTTTAAAGTCGTCTGTTTCAATAAGATTTTGAGAATGTGATAGAATTTCAGATGTTTGCAGACTATGTTTCTCAATTATTGAAAAATCTGCTTTCTGCATCTCTGGCACAGTAGGCGTTAAAAATTTATTTTCATTTTCTATAAGTGTATTTTCATCATATTCTGGAACATGAAGAGCTGTCACAGTTATTGATGATTTCTTTAAATTATACTCAGGAACTTCTAAAACTCCTTCTCGAGTGTGAACAAATGTTTCTTGTTGAGAAATAGCTTTCTTAGGTACCTTAGCTTCATTTGCTTTAGCTAAAGATTCAATATGTTTATACTCTAAATTAGAAGGTGTTATTTCCGAATTTAATTCTTGTATTACTAATGCTTCATTGGTGTTTAAATTAATGGAAGCTTCAAACGCCTCTGGTATAAGAGTTCTTAGATTACTTTCCTTTTCATTACATTCTGTTGTGCTAACAATCATTTCTTTAAAACCTATGTTACCAATAGCAGCATGTTTTAATTTATCGCTCACCATTTTTTGCTCAGTAAAACCTACAGCGCTATCAACAATTAGCTCGGAAGACACAGCGACAGGTAGACTTATAATATCAGACGTTGCTTTACAACTTTCTGTCAGCTGATGTTTTTTATAAACTCCTTCTTTTTCATGTTGCAATGTTTCAGATATTGTTAAAGATTCCTTTGCAGTAACTACATCTGCAGAAACACATCTGAAATCTGGCATACTTATATCTTCGAGGAAAGTGTGTGTATCTAAAATTTTGTTTTCGCTAATATGTATTTGTGTATTGAGTGTATTTGGAATAATTTGTACCGTTTTATAGGTTCGTTTTTCAGAATCTAATTTGTTAAATGTGTCCGTTGGATTAATTTCTGTAATCAAGGGAGCTTTGCGGTCTGTGTCAATTTCAACATTTGCAAATTTGCCTTTTGTAGGTTCTTTGGATTCGAAATATTCTTCATTTTGTGTAGGCAACGTTTCAATTATACTTATACCTTCACTACTTATGACGTTAGATTTTGCTTTTCTTTGAGGCAATTCATTTTCACCTAAGACTTGTAATTGTTCGTGGGGAGTAGTTTGTATAATTGTAATTCCTCTGTGCATATCCCGTTCTTCTAAAGCTTGTTGTACAAGTTCAGTTTTTTCTTTTATAAAATCTATTTGATCTGCTGTATTAATTTCTTCAGATATGGGAGTTTTCAGTGGATGAGATGGTAAACAATTAGCAACCAAACTGTCAGGTGTTGCTTTTTTGAGTAATTTACTTTCGAGCTCTGATATTTCAGTTTCTGTTATCGACAGAGGTAAATTTGGAATGATAGTGGCAGATATATTTTGGGGATTTTCAATTTTATAATCACGAGGAATTTCTTGGTCATGAACTATAGTTGTAGATATTATTTTTGCACTCTCAGTTATAATCGTTTCTTCAGCAGTCTCATCCGCGGTTTTCCTTGGTATTGAAAATTCATTTACTGTTGAGATATGTAATGTTTCTGAAGTTGTTAAGGGTTCTATTGTTTTTACATCCACATCTGCTACTGCAGTCATTTTTTCCTGTCTTATAAGAAGGTCTTTCTCACTATCATTTATGTGAACTTCTTCTACAACATTTTTATCTAAAGCAGATATTGAAACTACAGCATAAGTTTGTGATGAAGGTTTAGTTTCTTGTAAAGATTTTTCTGAGTCATTGATGTTAGTTTCTAAATTAAATTTATGTTGATGCTCATTAAATCCGATACTTGCTCTCTTACTAGTATAAGTTTCAGCATCAAATTCGGATTCCTTAACGTGAGAAATTGTCATATAATTATCTAAACCAGTATATAGCATCAAATCTTTATCCACTAATACTTTAATTGGTTCATCTGAAATAACTAGCTCTTCTTCTTTCTCATGTAAATCACTTACTAACACCATAACGCTATCTTTCGCTGTTATATCCACATTAGCTTCCTGAGTTCGTGGTAATTTTAATGCCTTTAATGAACCTTCCTTTTCCTTAACATCATGTATTTGGGTTGAAATTTGGTTTGAAACAAGTATGTCTTTTCTTGCTGTTTCAGTTGGAACAATTAATTCAGGATAATACTTTCCTGATTTATCTTCAACAAATACTTCTCCAACTTGAACGGATTCCAATAAGTTAAAATCAAATTTAGTTTTTATAGGTTTTTCCAATTTTTGTTCACTTAATCTATATTCTTTGGCTTCTTCATTAATTTCAGTTACACTTACTTCACTTAATGGTGTAACAGACACTGAAGCGTATGATTTTGTAACTGGCAATTCATTTAGAGAAGCTTCCTTCAAAGATGTTATTTCTTGTGATATGTTAATTGCATCCTGTAAGATAACTAAAGATTTTGCATTTTCTTTATGTTTTTCGTTTATTTTTACATGATCAACTGTCAAATTGCTTATAGTTTCCGACGTTATATAACCTTCTGCTGTTACAACATTTTCTATAGCTTTTGTTATAGTTCCTTGCTTACTTACAAAACATTCTTCTAAGGAATTACCTACATCTACCTCTGTTATCTGAAGAGATTCTGTTTCAGTAAAATGTGGTTGAACTGTTAGTTTTGGACTCATTTTAGAATCAAAATGTTGCTCGCGTTCTTGAATCTGTAGAGTGTTGCTAAGAACAGGATAATTCGCATCCAATCTAACATTTGCGGTTAATTTTACATCACTTTTAGGGGCAATTAAGTTTGTAGTTTGACTAGCGGGAACTACTTCAACTTTATTTTCATACGTGTCCGTTGCAATCGTTGAAACAAATGGAAATACATCTGCTTCAAAATTGGTGGCCTCGTCGATGTCATAATGTTCAATTTTTTCCATAGGGTAGATTTTCTTGAAAAATGTCTTGTCTTCTTCAATACTTTCGCCGTGAATAAAACTATCTGTTTGTTTGTGTATTTTACGTTTGCCATGTTTTCTTTCATTGTCATCTGTGAAATTTCAGTATTGTAAGTAATAAGTAAAATACAATAGCTTATGATACTTTAAGGTAATCTTACCAAAAATAAAGCTGTACGATGATGATATTATGTATGTTATTTTGATAAGCTCGTATAATGTATAAGCTTAGTAAATTATGAAATCTTACCGTTTTTAAATATTGTTAAATATATTAAAATGAATATTAATTGTACTTACTCAGGAAAAAAAATATTGTTTTATTTTAGGAACTTTCCCAAAGAAGCACAAACGCTCGAGGGCAATCGACGAAGTGAAAGCTGCATAAGGACATAAGCATAATACAAAAGAGGAAAGCACTAGTAAGGTTGCATTTTACTTGTTATTAAAAAGCATAATCTGATACTTAAATGTAACTTAAATCGCATAAACCACCGAATATGCGTTGTTTTTAGTTTAATTTTCAGTAATTACACCTAATTTCATTATTTATTTCGTTGAGTGTTGTTAATTAACCAGGCTTCAAACATCTAAAGCATGAAAATAAAACGTTTAAGTAAAAAAAAACTCATATTTTCTTACCTGTAACGATTTTGGTCTTCTTTTGTGATGTGTCTGTAAGGTACAATTAAGCTTTATTTTAGATTTAAAAAAATCTTAAAAACAAATTTTATCATACTAACATCAATTATTATGAATGAAATAAATAATTTAGATTTATAATAAAAGCATAGATTCATTACAAATCATCTAACTTTACCTTTCAAAATCTTTGTAGTATTTACTTCAGCAACATTTTCATTACAAGATTCGATAAAAACCTGAAATAATACATATATATTTTTAGTATCATAGTGACAAACAAAGTAAGCTAAAATACAGTCCACCTGATGGGAAGTGGTCATCAGAGGACGAAGGTCACAGATGTATTGTTATCCTTGCAAACTCCGATGAAAAACTTCACTGCTTGCAGTTATACGGGATCTCATACCCTTCTAATGAGATCACAAGAATGGGTAAGATGATGACGGTGCAAAAATAAGTAAGAGTGTGGTATCTATCACGCGGACGCCCTGACAACAGATTTCGGTTAACATGCCTTAGACGTACATATAGAATACTTGTAGAACCATGAGTATCCTACAATTTTTAGTAAAATCTATTCAAATTATGATAAAGCGGAAAGATATTTGGGTGTTCGGTAACTATTAGATAACCTTAATATGACTAATAGCAGAACTAATGGCCGTTCAAGGAAAACAAAGACAATAGATCCCAAGTAACATATTGATATTGACATTATACAGGAATTTGGACTTTTCCATGTTCATCATAAGACCGATCCCTTGGAAAACAATACTAACGTTTCCTAGCAATTTTACCACAATTGACGTACTCCTCATTAAAACCGTTCACATAGGTAAAAAAATCTTCTGTACATATTGCCGAAGGGTACATAATATGTGTTCTATGATACCAAAGCCATTTCGGAAGCCGGTTAGTTCGGGAGGTTGGAAGTCGTCAAGTCTGCTTGGGAGACTTTTTCATGACTATCGAAAACAACACGTAGACACGGCTAAGAATGTAAATTTGTCGGTAGTTCTTCAATAGTATTCCCTCTGTTAGAAAACAATGTTGCCGCACTTCTGTTCTCCGCCTACGAAATAGTATCACTATAGAAGTCGAAATTAAAGAGCTTCTGAACAATGTGGAATGGCAGATTCCCACCCGTTTTCAAAAGCTGCACTGTTATCCTATCCTTGTCTGGGCTTTGTTATTTTCAAGATGCTATAGATATTATAATCTCACTTCATTTCTTCAATATGAGTTGTGTTGGATTTGTGCAAGTCTCGCCGCATGCATATACTCTGTCAGAACCGTTCAGCATGAAAGCTGCTCTAAATCCAATGAAGCCTGCAGTTTCATTTTCTGTCTAACATCCAAGAGATTACCATGTAGTGGTGATGTAAGAATATCCATTACCCAATATCGCCTCTTGCATAAGAGGTGCAAAAGGGAAACTGAAATAGGAAATAGGCAGCAACATCTTCCTGATAACAACTTAAAATAATAAAAACCTGCTGTTGTTAACCCGCCTGCCAATCGCGGCGACTATGGCAAGATTTCTCTTATTAGGGAATCTTTGGGATTGGATTGGGAAGGCCTATGTTCAGCAGTGGATCTTTAAGGACTGTAATGGATGGATGATCCATGAGATGGAGATTGTGAATGTTCTTCAACAAGTCTTGTTCTTCAAGACTTGTTGAAGAACATTCACAATCTCTTAGCTCCAACCGCATGGACAGTTTTCACGAACTACGTATTTATATCATCCACTGTATTGGAATTTTCTATGGGTGAGGAATGTTGACTTGATGATCGCTACCAGTTCACTTGATATACAAATTTAAAATCGCTGTACTTGTATATCAATTTCCATTTATTATTGATTATTATTGCTAGGTCGCTTTACTACGAAAATTTGTTTTGATACCTAGTTGTTAAATACAATCAATGAGTATTAAATTGCAGTTGCTATTAAATTGTAGCATAGCTATAATGCGTGAAAATTTTAAAATACTTACTGCATTTGCTTCTTTGTATTCCCAGGACCGCGGTTTAAAATCTTCTGGATAAAAATGAGCTATTACTTCTTCCACTGATGAATGCCTCATTTCCACCATCTTTAAAAACGCTCTGAATCCAACTTTTGCCGCAATTGTATTTTCATCTTGAGCGGTTTCTTCAGTAAGTACTTCAGTTATAAGAGCGCCGTGTCCTTGGCGTTCTACTAACTGAACTAAAGCTGATTGTGATTGTGGCATTCTAAGAGCAGGAAAATGTTGCGAGTCGTATAAACTCTCAATTTGCTCAATCGTTAGGCCACTTCTTAACATATATCCAATTTTAGCCAATTCTCTTAAAGGTGACTCACCGGGTCCAAATTCTTTAGCATTTATTACCTCAAGTAACTCGTTTATTTCTGCGACCATTCGAGTGTCCGTTTCAACTAACTTAGTTACGCCCTTTTGTTCTTCAAATGGAGTATTTTCTAAAGGCTGGACTATCTCACATGTTTCTTGATCTGTACGTATTGAATAATCATCAGATGATACGATTTGTGTTTTGTCATCAATATTCTTCACTTCAACTTCTTCACTCTTTTTCGTCACAATAATTTTTTTCTTTTTATTTGTCTGAGTTGAAGTTACTTTTTTGCTATCGATCGTCTCTTCGTAAATATTTTTCACATCCACGGTATTAATCGCTTGGTTTTGATGTTGTTCTCTTACTCGAGGTTGTAAAGTAGATTTAGGACTTTTGGTTTGTTCTTCAATTTCCACGGTTTCAATATTTTCTTCTTGACGTTGTTCATTTTGCTTTAAAGTTTTTTCAGTAATTTTAATCTCTACGTGTTTTTTCTCGATTTCAAACACTTGTAATTGGGCCTTGGTAATAGCGAAACCGATATCACTAAAGGCTTTACAGGTATATACCCCTTCATAATTTTTATCGGCTTTTAGAATTCTGCAAGTGGTTCGATTGTTTTGATTTTCAATTATAACGTTTTCGTCCGACTTCATTATTTGATCATCTTTGAACCATTGTATATCTGTAATCATATGTAATGAATTACTACATAAAAAGACATCTAACATTATTTGATAAATATACTGGATGACTTTTTTTACCATCTGGAAAATAATAAGGTGCTTTTGTACGTGGCATAGAAGCTATCCTCTAAATTATTTGTAAAATATAACTTATAGGCAAAATTTTTGAAAATCCAAAAAAATGCATAGAAGCAATTCATCCTACAGTGGTGTATTCAAAAACACCTAGCTACAATACTTAGCTCCGTGATGCTTACAGTTAAGTATTTTTAGGGTTCCGTACCTCAAAAGGAAAAAACGGAACCCTTATAGGATCACTTTGTTGTCCGTCTGTCTGTCTGTCTGTCTGTCAAGACCATTTTTCTCAGGAACGCGTGGAGGTATCAAACTGAAATTCATATCAAATACTCAAGTCTACTGTCCCTTGGAGCTGTGAAAAAATCAAACTTCTAAACCAACGCAATCAAAAGATACAGCCGTTTATGTCGCAAATACTATGCCGCAAGGGAATCAAACCTATAGGGTACTTCCCGTGAACTAAGAATCTTAAAATTTGGTACAAAGCAACGTATTATTATAGCACAGATAAAGGAAAAATTGCGAAACGCATAAATTTTAAGTTACATCATATAATAAAAATATTTTTAATAATTTTAACCTACGGATTTGTTCGGAACCCTCGGTGCGCGAGTCCGACTCGCACTTGGCCGTTTTTTTTATATGGCGCCATTTACGAATGCAGATTACTGACGTTGAGGCGGAATGACGTTACGATACGTTGACTAAAACGGTAGACAATGTCTAGCCTGATTACAGAACGACTAGTTAGGTCCATTTTCTTTACGACAAAATTTCTAGCCATAATGTAATAGCACTATTGAATGTTGCGGTATTAAGGACAACCCGCTGCATTTGTTCGCTTTGTAATGCTCAAATACATTAAATGATGTGCATTACGACTAGGCGTTTATTATTATTCTTATTTTCTTATTTGGCTACGACATACATTCGTGCCAACCGAATGCAGTCGAAGCCACTCCTGCTGGAACTGAAAACCTTTCATTTTAGATTATTATGTTTGTGATTTCAATCCTTCCTTCATACTTTTACAAGCCAATTACATGTTAAATATTATCTTGCATTATAATAAATTCATATTTCTAATAATAATTTTTATGCCTACCGTATATTGCACCATCTGACGTATTTAAAAGATCGAAATCAACTAATTTACAAACTACACTGATTGATATTATATATATAAAATTATACTACATTATTGTTATAAATTTACAAAAAAATGACCTTTTTAGCGATATTGTAGTAATTATTCAAAATGTCTACCGTTTCTTTCTAAACAAAAACTAGCACGTCTTTGTACATTTTTGTTAAACTTTTACTAACACTGTGCTTCTTCTGTGTACACTAATCTGATGATCTCGCTGGCCACTTCACAGGTCAACCGCGATCTATCCACCTATCACCGAATTGGATGTCCAGCTATGCGAGCACAGACCGTTTGTAATGAGCTGGACATGAATAGATTATGTGTGAGTTTTGGAAATAACACCAGTGCTCATTCTGCATGTAAATTCCAACAGGCGTAAATATCAACTCGTCGCACGGTCTAAGTTTTAATCAGACAAGACATGAAATCTCACCATTGCTAGGTCTCGACATTAGAGTATTTACAATAACTATCAGCGGGCGGAAACATAAACAATACGACGTCACGCCGTAGCTAATAGCAGGTGAGAGCGCAGGCGGTCTTGTGCTTGCGAACCTGAGGAAGGACAAGGGCATAGAGGCATACAGCGGGTACAGTGAGTGAGTTACAAATTCATTGTTTTATCGCCACTCGTAAAGTAGGGTGCGTATAATTCGAATTTCGATAGTTTCATGTATGGAGATTTTACTTCAAATGAAATAGTATTTATTTATAGATCAATTTCATAATTTAATATTTTTTTAATTGTAATATATCAGTGTCATAACTTCTACTCCGTTCACCTGTTATACTCCATTTCTATTCAGACGGTAAAAATAGTCATTCAGTATGTTATTCATACAAAAGTCATGGATCATGGTTGATGGTTGTATGGCTTAAAGGTTTAAAACTATTGAATTGTCATCATAAGATTACGACTTAATAGCTCTAACCGAACCTAAGATTTAAACTCGATTTCATGTTTACTAGGCCCAGTTTGATATAATATTAGTAGCAAATCACTTCCGACGTTACCAAATTAAAATGTAGAGCTACAAGAAAAGGCTTTCATCATACTTCTGATGTAAGAAATTATTCCACTTCTAATGTTAGAAATTATTCTCAAAATTATTTAAATAAAAGAACACTACTTGGTAACAAACCCTGCTTACTATCAGAAACCATTCTGGAGATACTTTATACTGCTAGAATAAGTGGGAGATTACCATTCTGACTTCATTTGTTTATATTTCATGTTATTCTTTTACCCTCTTTCCTGACAATATATTATATATCATCATGACTTTAATTATAATGTGTATAATGTGTATAACACAAGTCATGATATCTTCCTTCAAATTCCACTGCTGAACATAGGCATCTTACATAGATCACCTCATAGGGGGATATATTGCCATAGTCCGTTACGCTTAGCAGGTGAGTTGGCATCAACAATATTTAATTATTTTGTTCTTAATTAAATTCTTCTGTTGACAGTTGGAACAGTTGCAAAACGAAACTTTAACCAATATTTACTTTATTTACAAAGTTGTATCATTACACACACATACAAAGATGAACTTGATTCATACATACAAGCTTGGGCTCGGTGTGAACAAAGTTCAAATATGTCTTATTTCGAAGATTTTTGCTGCTTATGTCAAAACATCATATTTTTGCACAACCTAGGGTTTTAATTTTAAGTTTTATTATAAATATAGTATATGTTATACAGTAAAATCGCTCGTTCTTGTAATAAGTTGTTTGACTAACTTGAAAGCGACACAAAGAATTCAGTTTTGTCGTTATTGTTAAATAAAGTAAAATAAAACCTAACCTTTTTTAATTGTTTAACTATTTATTGCAATTGCAATTATTAATAAAATGTCATCTAGAAAAGCAGCCGGAGGCTGTGCATTGTCTGCTCTATTCCTCTTAAAACTTAAATACCACATTATTGTCATTATGTGGGCGCAAAAGCCTACTGTCCAGTGATCCTAGAGAAAAGCCAAGGGTCAAGTTCAATAAATCCACGAAAGTAAAAATACGAAATATATCCACACATAAACACAGCCAGAATGACAAGTGACAATAAACTCGACTCAAAGTTACCAAGTCTCCTGCGGAATAGGCAATGATCAATGACCATACAACCTAAACAGTCGTATCAAATAATATCCAGAAATTTATTTAATTTAATAACATAGCCTATTCAATCGTTTTCTAAATATATTTCTTTTATTCAATATTAATCTCTACAGATTCGCCGCAATGTTTCAATATAATGATTTTTTTAATGAAGGCTATTTTATTTAAAAATAGCCTTCATTATCTATTGCCATAGACAAAATACGGAAAAACATTTAAAACGTTTCGTTTTTGCTGTATTAAAAAAGCATTAGCTTTCGTTTTCCAGTTTAAAAAAAATGTTGTTATAATTGTTCCATGTATTATATAAATAAAAATCATTTATTTATGCTTATAATTAATCTTTTATTACCTACATAGTTTTGTATAACTGATACGAACGTTATAAAGCATCCAATTTTATACATCTCTTTTATAATATTTTAATATTTGACCTCTCTATTTCAGTCCTACGTTAGTGAACACAAACGCGTCGCTAAGCTAAGCAACGCGAATTTCATCGTTATCATTACAACTCTTAACAAGTAAACTATTGATCATATGCCTCCTGATGATCATATCCTGCTTCCATGAATTCCTAGATATCTTACCAGGTCGTCAATCCACCTACCGTGGTCCAAGACTGGCACTCAAAAACCTGATTCCCCACGGGTTTTTCGTTCTTTAAGCTATATTAACGGCTTATTGCCACTTTAACTTATTGATTCGTTGCGCTATGTCCGTTTGATACTCTGGTCCTGTTGCGGATTTCCTCATAGCAATGTCTTTCTTTCATTCATTCATTTATCTCCGGGCTATGTAGATGTGGCGTAAGAAAAACCACTATTCCATATCATTCCGTGGGTATCCTAAGAGGCGAAAGAGGGAATAACTTCCTAATAAAAAGTAACGTCCTAATAAACTCTCAATATAATAAAAAAGCTGGTGTTGCTAACCCGTCAGCCAAGTTTGGCAAATATGCCAATTATCACTGCTATCAGGGAAAATATGAGAAAGGCCTATGTTCAGCTGCATGTGTTCGGTCTATGGCCACACTCTTCATAGCTCACTGAGCCCTTTAAGTTATGTCATACGGCTAGAAGTAAAGAATCACGTCTAAGATCAATATGTCATTTATATTATCTACTATATGTAACGCCCAGCTAAGTTGGATCCATCGGTTGACGTCGTGGTCGAAGTTGGAATAACCTAGTCACACTATTTGTCCAAGGTAAGCATACTCGCCAACAACTTAGAGCGTAGTGTTCCCAACAACTCTTAAAAGGAATAGGTGTGACATGGGCATTACACGTGACCTCAGTCTTGTACATATTCATCTTAGGCCTATTACTTGGGAGACATTACAGAGGTTATTTTTTGGTTTTGCTACAAATAATATATTGTCGTCAAATCGAAGGTGATCGATGTACTTGCTTTTAATGTCGATACCGCTTTACATTCCAGTAGCTTGAAAACTTTAAGAGTATCAGGAATATAACTTCACTCTTACACCTGTCTGTAGTTGGCTAGGTTTCATAATCTGGTTCTTTACTTATATCCTTACTAAACAAACCTGGTAGCACTGAACAGGAAGCAGCACCGCCCAAATAGCAAATTGCGACGCAATTGAAGGCTTTTAGGTTTTTCGCATATACGAGACAAAGTTGCAGATTGCACTCTCTGGTTTTCTGGACAATTGTGTGGGTCTAAGATGCTAAAATATTTTCGGTAATTAGCTTGTTCGAGAAGTTAAAAGTCATCTAATCTATGCGAGGTAATTCGTAATGACTGCCAAAAATCACAATTCTTGAAGAACAAAACCGACGCAATTCTGTTCTTTGCCTTCGAAATACCGCTACCATGGAAGGTTGAATTAAACAGCTTCTAAAGAACATCAAGTAAAGGCTTACAACCTGTTTTCTGAAAATCTACGATAAAAACATCCTCAGCTAGGGCCTTGTCATTTTTAAGGTGTTGGAAAGTCATTTTAATCTCGCCAGTTTGAAGATATCATCCGTGTATAGTGAAATGAAACTTGCTATTGGGTTGTTATTCACACTCGTTTGTGGGTTCAAAAGCGATATGCCAGCTGTTAGTAGAGCTTCACAATCTTATTTAAAATCTTACTCGTAGTCGTCTCGGAAATAATGCTCCTACTGTCGGAATTCATCTTCGACAGTGTCATTTAGACTTTGTAGCCTTAGTTTAGGTTCTAAGTATTGCTTATAGCTTACGCAGGTTCGTTACATCTCGTATTGAATCTGCGTAAGTTATGATTATATTTATAATTTAAAAATTTATCTGACAACTATATCTGTTGGTGACTGCACTTTCATTTGCCATTGAACATTCATGAGATTAAGAGTGTGATAGGATAGTTTTTCTGTTCTTTAGCGACGGGTCTTGCTTATAATAATAGTGTATAAAAATAGTAATAGTGATAATACCTAAATCTTGAAGACTAAATTTATCATCTAAAGAGAGGTGACAATCTTTCTTGAGAAGAAACGACACATAATATCTTTCAGCAATTATTCTCATAATGGAGTTGGAGCTAGCCCGCACCTGCCTAGCAACAACATAGTAGTAATTGAATGCGTCTTTGTAAGCATGCCTGACGCACTGCAAAATCGGGGTAGCCCCAACAAGACCCTGAATTCATTGTAGTGGACACGTTACTCAACCGCATGAGCTGAGTTGTTAGACGTAAGTTAACGCAATAAAAATGCAAAGAGGCTCGAAAATATCAAAACAAGCTGTCAATTGAATTAATATGAAAATTCTCATTGTTATCTATCTATATCTATTATTCTATCAAAAATATATAAAACCTACCTGGTTGTGGATTACCAGAATATAATGCTTCTAATATTACAGATTCTTGTTCATTAACACGTTTTCTTTGCAGGTTCTTTGTAAAAGTCGGCGGTGATTTTGTCTCTAAAATAATACAATTTAGTAACAATTAATAATTATATAGTAATTAAATACAATAAATATTTTTTTTTTTTTTTTATAGGAGAGGGGGCAAACGAGCATGCGGCTCACCTGATGGTAAGTGACTACCGCCGCCCATGAACAACTGCAACACAAGGGGAATTGCAGATGCGTTGCCGGCCTTTTAAAAAGGAGTAGGCTCTTTTCTTGAAGGTCCCTAAGTCGTATCGGTCCGGAAAAATCGCTGATGGTAATCGATTCCACAAGGAAGGAAATAGGAAATTATGCAAAATTATTCATTCTTTTAGGTAATTCGTAATACAATTACATTAAAATAATAATAAACAAAGCTAAAAGGGCTCGTAAATGGGATATAAAAAGTCATCTTGCTGAAAACTATGTAGGTCAGCGATACTCTTACTGCAAGGGTATTGTGCAACATTGCGTAAAGTTTATTCCAGAAATGTAAAAGGCAAGAGTGAATAGAGTTTTGTTAAGTCAGTGCGCTTCACCATCTTAGGCTACATCATCACTTACCATCAGGTGGGATCGTAGATAAGCGCTGGCTTAGTAGAATATTAAAAAAAAATGTTTCTACAACTGTATTGCCAAGCATATGAGTTGTGTATGAGTCTGAGTGAAGTAAAAATATAACTACGCAGAGTAAGATAAAATGGCGACTGAGATTATGAATGTTACTGTTTGCTTATTATGTTTATAATCGTTTTATTTGGTCCCATCTTCACGTACTACAAACAAATCGAATAATAATTTGTGAACTAAACAAAACTAAAAGGTGCTAAATTGAATATGCATCGAGGCTTCAAGGCCTAGGGATAATAAGAGATGAACTTATGCAACAGAGCAGGATGTTATAAAAATTGTCTGGCGATGTTGCAATAATTGACAAAGCGGTATACTTAAATCTTTTGCAATTCAGCCCGCAAGACATCCGACGCGCTGTGCCTACATCGAAATATAACTGGAATATATTATACATTGAGTTATAATGTACTACGTACACATTATATCTCAATGATATTATATGAGTAAAGTGTTGCTTGCATTGCGTTGCACGTAATAGACGGCAACTCGACACCTATGCAATTGCAGCAAAAAATTGCCACAGAACTGTAGTCATTTACGAGCGCCTTAAGGTTAAAAATTATTTTCGATTACTTTCTAACAATAAAAATTACCTTTTAATGAACTTTGCAACTCTTCCATGTGTGTTACCCATTCAGGCTTTTTGTAGTCCTTAGTACCAATAATGTCTGCAATTACAGAATATCGTTAAGAAATTTCAATCCCTTTTTTCATTTTAAGCCTCTAACAAGAAAATTAAATCTGCTGTCTTATTATTCTAGTCCGAGTTTTAACCATTACACCAGCTGCTAGGTCGAGATATACTTATAATACAACACTACAACTTTTTGATAAATTAGCAATAGGTTTTATGTATAGTCAAAGACAACACTACCACAGATAGTTTTAATGTTTTAGGTATAGACTTAGAATATACAGACATAAGTATATTCTAAATGATGCTTTTTTTCTGAGATTTAATAATTATAACCCGACAAAAAATAATATAAAAATAACATTTAAATAGCCAGTAGTCGTAGTTTGTGATCAGTTTTGCTTTCCATCTATCCTCATTAAGATTCCTGTAATCCGTGTGTTAAATAGATAAAATAAATAATCTGAATCAATTATATAATAATTTATGTTTTTAGTTTTAGTTTTTTTTTATTATAGTATTTTTTAAATATTGTTTAAATTTCAGTACTATGTATTTTTTTTATTTGATACATTATTATTTACAAAAACACAACTTACTACTAAAACACTTTAATTAGTTATTTATTAAATTTCGCTAAAAATGGTGTAAGTAGGTAGACAAATCTTCTAGGATCCACTACTGATTGTTTTACTCGGTAGGTAGACGAAGATAAAGTGAAATTATCTAATTTTTTAATAAATAAATTTAAGAAGGTGACTCCTATTAATTTGTATTGTTATTAATTGTATATGTCAGGAAAATAAAGGATTATAACGATTCAGACATAAAATCTTCAGTCTCCGTCAATTTATCCCTGTAAGAAGTTGTAATTAAAATATGATAAATATGAAAGTCAATTTATTTTTTAATGGTGAGTTAATTTTCCTGATTTATTAATCTTTTCAAATAACTTACTTTCAACTGATAAAGCGGCAGTTGTAGCTGTTACGCCTAATGAGTTGTAAGCCTCAAAAGTGATTTCACCAGTATCATCTTGATATGATTCTGGTATAATTAAAATAGATGTTCCATCCTCTAATTCCTCAATTTGATATTCTTGAGATTGCTTTATTTCTACTCCATGTTTTAACCACCTAATTTGTGGTTTTGGTTTTCCTATGGCTTTAGCCTCTAACCTACAATATGTATAAATAATTAATATAAAATTTCCATTTATTTATAAAATGTATAGTATATTACAAAAAGGTGATATTTTGCTTATGCATTATCATTTCTTTTTGTACCTTGTTAATTCTCCTTCGGTTGCAGTAACAACTGTTGGTAAAGCTTTTACAATTCGCGGTGTAGATTCTTCGAAGTCACTTGTTTTCTGCAAAAAAATGTATGATTACTAACAAATGTTAGAAAAACTTTATATTTATTTTGCAATTTTTTATATTTTATCGAACCGGCATAATAATATACTTACAAATTAAGTGGTCATATATATTAAATTAAATTTGTATAAAATAAGATGAAGTGACTAGAAACTAAAAACAAACTTTTTTAACAAAGCATCTAACGTAAACTAAATTATAGCAGAGATTATACAAAATTTAGGTATTGTGCAAACACGAAACCTAATTATTTTTATTCTTATTAGCGTGGAAACTACTGAAATAAATCAGGTAATAAGTTCATAAGACTGTAGAATGCAATCGATTAGCAGTTTTTCTTCAAGAAGTCCCAAGCTACACAAAATTACATCCAATGACAGCTGTCATACGTAAAGCCCCCGTGCCTACAGTATTGTGAGCCAAATTTTCTTACTACAGTACTAAACCGAGACTACATTAAACGTCTTTAACTTTATTGAAACTCTAGTTTTTGTTTCGACAGGAAGCTAAGTCAAATGACTATATAAATGTTGTATAGGAGTTTATCGTCTCGTGTATTATGGTGCAGGCATTGAAATGCATATATGGCGATACTATGTTCTGTATCAGAAATTAATATATTTTAACCGATTTTAATAAAACAACGAGGCTTAAACCTAATTTATGAATATATATTTTACCTCAGGTTTGCCGATAATCCTCTCGGCGAAATCGATGAGAGCCTAAACGGAGTTGTTACAAAGTCTAAAGACTTCTTCCAGATGTTTAAGACAAGTCATAATGACGTTTAAAACATTAGAAGCAGAAAATATGATTGATACTGGGAAACTTCTTTTAGCAACGTTCGATTTAGTACTAAAGTGACTGACATTGATGAAAGGAATCGCTAGTTTAAGTGGCAGAGAGTACACCACGTCCTGTTTTGGATTGTCGGTTATTAGGAAAGGAAAGTCGTGAATTATTAAGCATATAATAAGTCTATCTCGCACTAATTGAACACTCTTCAGATGTGACGGTTTTTATCTGAACGCGGACGGGTGTTGCAAGTGATATCGCTGATGCGAAAATTCTTATTTAATGATATTGATTTTGAATGGCTGATATAAAGTTTAGAATAATCCTATTATACTACATATACAGTCTGATTCAGACTATTTGAGTAATCATCAGCTAGATTTGATTTAAGCTTTTATTAAAAATTGCACAAATAGTCTTAAAAATAAATTAAAAAAGGCAAACATATTAAGCTGTAAATTTAATAGTGTTATATTAAATTACCGTTCAATATCTATTTTTGACTATATAATATATTAAAAGAACCATGGTAGCTCAGGGACGGACGGTTTCACAGTACGCGAGCAACCCGGGCTCGAACCCCGCCGGCGTCAATAAAATTGTTAATTGCAATTTGAAGTGTTGATTTACCACGTGCTCGGCGGTGAAGCAAAACATCGTGAGGAAACCTGCATGTATGAGAAGTATGGAAAAAATATTTCAAAGATATGTGTAGTTCGCCAAAACACATAGGATAGCGCGGCGGAGATATCTTTAAGGATATTTCCCTAAGGATCAATTTACATTGCCGCGAAACGGAATGGAAGCGAATTTTTATATAGAAATTGCACATAGTAAAACAAATTTTATGTTAATTGTGTAACGTGCAAACTAGATATGAGCCAAAAAAAAGACGCGCGTCTTCCCTGGAATTCTAGCGCATTCTCTAGAATTCCCGTAGCTACTGCCAGCGCAGTCTGTGGAATATGCGGAAGTGGCGCGAAGGGTGACGTTTTTATTTTTTCCATAAATCATGAACCCAAATATTTCTTTTCCTTTTCCTGATATTCTTCCTTTTCCCATCATTTTCTTCTTCTGCATCGCAAATAAGCAGTATGTAAATAATATCCAATCCACCATTCTTGTCAAATAAAATATCTAGACTAACTACATAACTGAACGGCGCCTATAGCTACAAGGCGCAGTCGCGGGAATGTTCGAGCATTCCTGTGAATTCGCGCACTTTCCCGAGCGACAGGGCGAAATTGACGCTTCCATTCCATTCCGCCACAATTTAAATTGAGCCTTAAACCCTCTTATAAATGAGACCTGTATCCAGCAGTGGGACGTATATAACTTTAACTTTTAATATATTAAATAATATAAAGAGTGGGTACCTCGTCACTTAAAACATCTTCTTCGGAGGCACTGGGCACATATTCGTATGCTAAAAATAAAAATATTTATGTTTATAATATATACCTACATATTAGTATTTACTAAAGTGGACTTCATGTTAAAGTAAAAAAATAAAAGTCTAATGAGGTAGTCTAAAAACAGATTAATGAAAGTCATCGCGTGCTCTGACGTCAGAGCGCGCGATGACTTATGATTAATCTATTTCTAAAAATTAAATGACAAAGAGAAAGAGCCTTGTTCAGCAGCGAACTAAGTAGGAGGTAGAAAAAGTGAACCAAAGAAAATACAGTAAAAGCAAAGATCTTTGAGGAAGTTTTCATTTAATTTAATTTAATAATTGGCAAGAAACATAAAACAGCACAAGAAAATATTTCGGAATATAATAAAATTTTTAAAAGTTTTGATTAAATTATTTTTAGGCTACCTCATAATAATTCGTACAATTCCATATACTGCATAGTATTACTACATTTCTTATTTGGGTGCATTTAGACTGAGGGGCCTACTTGGAATTTCCAAAAGAAACATTTGTACAACTTACAGAAAATAACGAAATTTTTCATCACATTTTCATACATTACACCCTATTAAACTCCAGTGCTGACCTTTGGCCACCACATAGATTGCTTCTTAAGGGTAAAATTTGCAATACTTACCACTCTTGGCAGGCGGGTTGGCAAGCGCAGTTTTTTGTTTTCTAATTATTATTACTGCCTATCTTCTAGCACAGAATAAATAATAGTACTACGTACTTCTAGTTCGTCTATATACCTATTGAATTGATATTATTGAAATTGAATTTTTTATTTAATATTATTTATAAGGTAAAGGCGCCTAATTCCGAGGGGTTTTAATATTGACACCATATTCCGGGGTATTTAGAAGAACTATAGGTAATATACGTTTGCGGGCGATTTACAAGCTCATTTTTACTGCAATATCTTTTATTGAATTGATAATATAACTTTGCGAAGTTATATCATTAAAGATCTGAAATAATGTATACTAGTTAATAATAGTATATACATTTTAAAATAATTGCTTAGTTTTGCGTCAGCAGCTGGTCTGAACTCACGCTTCATACACTTTGGACCTCGTGCACGTGAGTATCATGTTTTTTTTTTTGGTTATTTTTGTACCGTGTGTGTAATTCATTGAGCTAAACTACTTCATGGATTATATTTTTAATCAAAAACACTAGACTTTTGTGTGGTTTTCGGAATAAATCAGGGTGAAAATACATCTTGAAAATACTGCGGTGTTAGGGGCCAAATATTTTACCCGGTTCCTTATTCCTAGGTACATATACCGCGGAATAGCGATTTCAAATACTTCATTTTTTTACTTTTTAGGGTTGTTTTTATGATTAGGTCCTTTCCGCTTTGGGTTTGACAATATAAAAAGACAATGAATACTAAAATCCATTGCCGAGCGATAATTTTGCGTTTCATTTAGTAATTATAGTATTTCAAAGATAATACCAAATATAGATCATACCAAATAGATCACCTATTTGGTATTTTGTTAATTTGTTGTATGGGAAAGTATAAATAAAATTGATTAGCTAGGTATATAGCATTATTTCCAAGATAAAAGAAACACATTATATTAAAACGCGAATTAACGAACAACTTTTTTTAGTTTCATCCAGAATTAAAATGCTAAATTGCAGCCCATACTACCTATAAGGCATATATATATATATATATATATATATATATATATATATATATATATATGTGCGTGTGTATATATATATATATATTAAGAAATATTTAATACAAAGCCGTTTTTACAATTTGGAAGAAATTCAATTACAAGTTATGTATAATTATTATTGGTATGTTTTTTAAATACCGCGGAAATAGACGCCTTACCTTAGTACGGAATGAACAATAACTAAAATACTCTCTTTAAACTTTGGTAGTAATAGATAGTATGTATTATGTACATATGCCTATTTCCAAGAATTGGATGGTGTCTCGCATACTTGACGACTTCCAGCCTCCCGAACAAGCCGATTTCCGAAAAGGCTTTAGCACCATAGACCACATACATACCACATACAATTTGCCACTATGTCTGGCGTATGTGGACTATGAGAAAGCCTTTGATTCCGTCGAAATTTGGGCGGCGCTGCAGTCCCTTCAGCGATTCCAAGTTGACTGTCGGTATATCGAAGTGCTGAAGTGCTTGTACAGTAGGGCTACGATGGCTATCCGAGTACAGAACCAGAGTACGAAACCTATCCAATTGCAGAGAGGTGTAAGACAGGGTGACGTGATATCCCCGAAACTCTTCACCGCTGCATTGGAAGACGTTTTCAAGCTTCTGGACTGTAAAGGATACGGTATCAACATCAATGGCGAGTACACCACTCACCTTCGATTTGCCGACGATATAGTCTTTATGGCAGAATCGCTGGAGGACCTAAGCAGTATGCTCAATGACCTCAATAGTGTTTCCCAACGGATAAGTCTTAAGATGAACATGGACAAAACTAAGATCATGTTTAATGTCCATGTCACACCTATGCCGGTAGTTGTTGGGAGAACTGAGCTCGAAGTTGTTGACGAGTATATTTATCTGGGACAAATAGTCGGACTAGGTAAGTCCAACTTCAACCCAGAGGTCAATCGACGGATTCAACTCGGTTGTGCAGCGTTTGGGAAATTACTGCACATCTTCTTGAGAAAGGTCAAGGTCGCTCAGCAAGCTATGGAGAGGGCTATGCTTGGAGTTTCTCTGCGTGATAAACTTAGAAATGAGGATATCCGCAGTAGAACCAGAGTGACCGACATAGCCCAACGGATTAGAAAGCTAAAGTAGCAATGGGCCGGCCATATAGCTCGAAGAACCGACAACCATTGGAGAAAAAGAGTTCTCGAGTGGCGGCCTCGTACCGGCGGACGAAGTGTAGGGCGTCCCCCCACTAGATGGAGTGACGACCTGGTAAGATATGCAGGAAGTCGATGGATGCAGGTTGCTCAGGACCGTGCTTTGTGGCATTCCTTGGGAGAGGCCTATGTTCAGCAGTGGACTTGTGAAGGGCTGTAATGATGATGATGATGGATGGTATCTCAGTTTATAAATTTGATTGGAGGTTTACTGAGGATAGTTTTTTTTTCCTGTAAGTTGTACAAATTTTTGCGTTACTACACAAATTCTGGCCCTATTTGTGCTAAATTGTGATTGTATTCTTTTTTTAAAAACCCTCAGTCTAAATACACCCATTTATTACGTGATGCGTTTTACCAAATATTCAAATGTCAGATAATGTAATTGTTCATAACATGTTTATTCGCCTTTGTTGTGGATATGGAAATGTACGTAACTGATACCTAATTAAATATCTCCTACTTTATTAGCAACTATTAAGCTAAAATAGCTAAACGCTAAGCGTTTACTTTGGGTTTTAAGTGTTTTTAGTAAAAGTAAAAATATTGTATTTAACAACTGTGCTACTTAGATAAAACAAACTTATATATATATATATATATATATATATATATATATATATATATATATATATATATGTCTACAGATGCATGGCAAGTGTCATAATATTAATGTTAACTTAATAAATAAGATGCATTTTTACTTTTTCTACACATTTAACATGCAGTTCGTTAATACAAATGCATGCAATCATTTAGATTAACGTTGCTACCTTCTACGTTTACAAAACATTCACAGCTACAAGATCCGAATTCATTTATTGCTTGGCAGCTGTAAGTTCCTGACATTTCTGGAAACGCTTCTTTAATGCACAATTCACACATTCCAGATTCCTTTCTAGAAATTAATATATCTTTTTCATGTTGAACTAATTCTCCATTGCGATACCATATAATTTTTGGACATGGTGTTCCGGTTACTTCACACGTTAAAACAATTGGATCTCCGTCCATGACGGTAATCGATTTTAAGCATAACAAAAACTGGGGTGGTTTACCGTCAAATAGTTTATTGTTTTCCAATACCAAACTAGCAGAACAAGAAATTGATCCCGCAAAATTCTCAGCTCTGCATGTTACTACGCCCAAAAATTCTTCGTTCATGTTTTCAATACAAAGACATGATACATTTTCCCTGTCTGTGATATAAATATCATTTATTTTATGCTCCTTTATATACGATAATAATTCTTTGGTACCTATGAACCACTGAAAAGAAGCAACTGGGTACGATAGAACCTCTGTTTCCAACAAAACTGTTTCTCCTAATCTCACCGACCTCGGTCGTATATATCTAATAAATACAGGTGGTTGAATATCATCCAAGTCTGATGATTTTTTTATTTTAACAGAACATGCTGATTTTGCAATAACACCGTCATCGTTTTCAAGTACTACCTCATATTTTCCCGCTTTTCTTTTATCGGCATTTTTTATATTTAATATTGATTTATCGTGTTTTGTTTCTATTATACAATCATCACTTTGTTCAAGTGGGGAACCGTTACGGAACCATTTTACACTATTGTTTTCTTCCAATATAAATGTAACAAATAATTCAAAGTTACTTTTATTTTCAACACTTATAGCTCTTAAATGTTCAGTAATGATTGGTCCCATTTCTGTAAAATATTTCACAACGTTATATACCGTGCGTACACGCTTATTTTCATATAGTTAATATGCAAGAATGTTATTATAATATTTTGATTGCTTAACATAAATTTATTGCATGTTTTAGTTCAAATCCTGCAGTAAACAAACCCTATACGAGTAGGTTAAGTGTATGTACCTACTGAATTTATTTACAAAATAATAATATTTTTATTTTTGGAAATATTAGAGGTAGTTATTTACAATATTTAATTTAAAAGTCAGCATAAGAACACTTCAAAACAATGAAAAAATCTAGTAGTACAATATACATAGTAACGAACGAGCGGTCACAGTAAACTTAATTTATTGTGTTTATACAACAGTATGTATTAGCCATGCATCTGCTTTGTGTTTTATTTTAAATTAATAACCAACGTACGTAATATTATAATAAAATAAAATAACCTGACCTTTGAATAGAAGAAAAATATAAGATAAAATATAAGTTAATCTTACCTTGTTTTTCTTCAATTCGCTGATCTTTCTCCTTCTCCTTGAGTTTACTCTGTTTTATTACAGTCACGTTTTCCTTTGTTATGTCTAATAATTCCTCTTCCAAAACGGCGAGTTCTTCCTTTGTGTTTTCATCGTGTGTTATGAGTGTTTCTTGTTTTGGTACGGTTGTTTTCTCAATAACCTCAAGGTCGCTTATCGGAATTTCATGTTGCTTAGGCTTTTCATCGACTTCTTCATGCATAGTTACAGCTGGTTGTATTTCATTTTTTGCTGTTTTAAGGTGTACATGCTCACGTTTATTCTCTTCTAGACTTTTCTGTTCTTGGACTGATTGAAGAACAACTGTATGTACTTGCTGCTCTATTTTATTTTTTGTTTTCTCGGAAGATCTTTTCAATTTAATAGATTGCTTTTCCTCTAATATTTGTTGTCTCGGAATCTGATTACCATTAACTTCTTCCGTAACCTTCACAGGCTGGGGATGCCGTTCTATATCTTCAATATCTTTAGAAGCCGGTTTTTCAAACTTTATTACGTTGGGACCACTACTTTCAGGTTTTAGCTCTTCAGACTTTATTCCTTTCTTAACCGGCTTAAGTTTAATGCCTGTTACCTTTTCGACTTCACGGCCTTTTTCTCTTGGCACTGGTTTAAGAGAGACCTCTTCTAGTGGTTCTTCAGGTTTTTTACCAGGAGTTAACTTGGGAGGCTTCAATATAACTTCTTCAGTGATTTGTTCACTATCCGGGCGTTTTTTACTTTTTCGCCACGGAACGTTTTCCAACTGTGTTTTCGGCACTTGAATTTCGTTCAAGATCTTTTCTTTTATGGGCATAACTTCTTTCGGCTGTTCAATCTTAGTAGTAAATGCCGTACTTTGTGGCACTTCTTCTGTCTTAACAGTGACTACTGATTTTTCTTTTACTTTTTGAATTTCTATTTCGTGATCATCAAACGATCTTTCATCAACCGTAACCGGCTTTACTACCGGCTTAAGGATAACTTCTTCACTGACTTGTTTTTCTTTAGGTGATTTCTTACCGAGTCTCCAAGGCACCGGCTTGTCTTTGTTTTCTTCTGGTAGCTTTTCTTGTACAGTAGACTTTATTTGATCTTGAATTTTTCGAGGCTCAGTTATAACCTTTAGATCTTTTGGATGTTCTTCGATCACTTTATTTGTAATTTGAATGCTTGTTGTTTCTTCTTTTGCTTGTTTGATCGTAGGAAATGTCTTTTCTATACCGTCAGTCAAATTCTTTTCCTCGTCATACAATTTTAAAATTACCGTATTTTCTTCAGAGGTTAATGATTCTTCAATTACACGAGTCTCAACTTTTTGAATAGATCCTTTTCTTACTTGTCGTAAAGACACTTCATTTAGTTTTTCTTTGGGTATTGGAGCTTTTTCTATTTTAGTAGGTCTCAATTTTACAGCTTCTTGAGTCCATGGAACATCATCCTTTACACCTCGTTTCTTAAAATCTCCTTTAGGCCTTTTTTCCTGAAGTTCTGGGGTGATATATTCCTCAATAATTTTGCTTGTTTTTAATTCCACAATGTCCGTAATTTCGTCAGGTTTCGAAAAATCCTCATTTTCGGCAACCATTTTCGGTTTCGTCAAGTTACTGATTTGAATATTAGTATCTTCATTGTAATTTCTTTGATTTAAGTTAATTTTTTCTACTTCAGTAACTTCAGAGCTAGATTTCCTTTCTAAGAATTTCGGTTTTCCCATTTCAGGTTTTGATTTTCGCCAATTACGTATTTCTAATGTTTCAGATTCTTTTAGATCATTTTTTGCTACTTCTTCCTTGATTATTTCACTTTTACTATGAGAACTTATCGAGGATTCATCACTAAAATGTTGTATTTCTTTATGTTGCCCTTCGCGGGGTTTCCTCCAATACCGAACTTCTATGTTTTCATTCTTTGTAGTTTTTATGTCTTCTAAGCTTTTCTTACGCCATGGAACAGATTTTGTTATTTTTTTGGTCTCGATGTCTTGATATTTACCTATTTTTAAAATGTTACTGTCTTCAGTTGATTGAAATAGCGACTGATTTGTTTGAATAAAGTTAACATCTTCTTCGCTATCAGCTAACTTAGTTTTTTTATGAATGGTCTTGCGAGTGACAGTTTGTTGCGATTCTGAAATAGACAATAAGAATATTATTTTTATTTTATCATATGCATTTGTTAATGATAATTTCTAAGGGTAGCTTATATAAATTAAAAGTGTTATTAGCATTGATCATTTAGAGTAAGGCCACTCTCTTTAAATTTTATAGTAATAGCAATTTCAAGTGCTACTTTATCATGAGTTTTAAATATTATTTTTGTCTGTCAAACTGCTCTAGACTCCCGACCATTGCGGTGGTGTCCTCATGTTTCATTACTCTCACTTTCAAAAATAAGGAGAAGCCTTAATTTAAAAATTAAATTTTTCTTTTAATTTCCTATTACTATTTTATTAGCTTGATTTGTATAAGTGAATGTAAGAATGAATGTAATGGCATTTTTAATACAGTTTTACCCAATCCTGGACGACTTACAAATCTGAAATTTTGTAGACGTATTATGAACCGATGACAGTATAATAATTTTATTACTATGACCTAGTATTATTCTCTTACTCATGACCTTACTCATGCGTGTTGTTTTAGTTTTTAAACCTCTGATTTACTAAGCAGACGTCATCACCGAATAGTGGCGGTTTAAGAGAAACCACTACAACATGTTATCCCGTAAGTATCGTAAGAGGTAATTTTTGATAACTGCTCGTAGTCATAAAAACTGCACCTGGCACCGATGGCTAATTTGTGAGGCAAGATATGTTGGAGGCCTTTGTTTATCAGTCGATGTTTGATGTTAATGCATAAATTAAATATAAAAGGTATGCTATAATTAATTAACATTTGTTATGTTTATGTCTCTACAGAATACTAATTTTATGTTTGTAAACTTTGTTTACACAGATTATTGTAGACTTAACACTCGAGGCTTTCCCAACTAGTCAATCCTAAGATGGTGCATAGGTAAAAAGAATTATGAGTAAAAATAAGGTAATATAAATGATATAAAATATAATCAGTAGGGAAATTAAAATTTGCACAAACATCGTCTATGTACTGTGCAGAAACAAGTTTTTGAGGCGGTAGAGAGCTTGGCCCCTGCTTGCATTTGCCAGCTTAGTGGAATTAATGTACAAACCAAGGTCCTTGCCGGAAGGAAACAATTTTAGAACACTGTCATTAAAACCCGCGGTGGTAAAGTTGTTGTCTAGAATCTCTTTACGATCCGGTGGCTACAATATAGGCTGATACTTTGAAGTATTGGCTGTTCAATCAAAACTGTCTCAACAACTCTTAATGTATTCTCCCGTCGTACACTGCCTGTCACCCGCTGCCGAAACAATCAAGAGCCGCATATGAACACTACTGCAAGTTGCAGCATAAATGTAATATATAAACTTTAGGTTTTGGTAATGATATAAAAGGCTTTTGAAAACTAAATTAAGACCAACACTCTAACTTGTGTGTCCTACATACCCGCCCTAACACCGTGATATCACTAACTTTAAGGAACACTGAAGGGGTGCTTTGATTAGGCTGAAGCCAGACTGCAAGCTTGCATCATATTATTTCTGAAGAAAGAATTTGTGTACACGACAAAAACGTGTTAATAGTTTGGGGTATTGGCTAATATTTTAATTAATTAAAGTATTTTTTTAAATATTTTACTTTATTTCAAATATCCATAAAAACAGCTATTTTAAAAATTGTATTATTTGCCTTATCTTGAACGATACAAATATCGTATGGCCAACAAATAATTGTTCCGGATCTGGATGTTTGTCCTTGTGAAATATATGTATGTAAACTGGTACAGGAGAAAATTCTAGTGTTGTTTTCTATATTTGTTAATGCCAAATCCAAAAAGTAGGGTTTTAGTTATATAAGTTATTTAAATAAACGCACAAAGAATATGTTATTCATTATAACATAGTCTTAGTATATGGTATAGAGAGTAGTATAATTACAAACTGTAAGTAGAATTGAGTCAACAAAGGTGATAACTCCTCTGTTGCCTTCTTTTTTTGAAGTTGGTTAAGGCTTTCCATGAACTGCAGCATCAGGTGGAATGGACGTTTTATTTTATAGAAATAGCTTAACAAGCGAGCACACACTCCAAAAGATGGTAAGATGATGCTGAATGACAGACAGACATCTACATCTGTCTGTGATTAAAAATCACATGAGGAATGATATGAAATGCTTCGTTTCCAGTAACAAGGGACTTCGGTTGTCTACTCTGAGCATCAGCAGCATTAAGCTGCTATTGGAACGAAGTTCCTTATCGGACCTTACGGGTTTGGCGGATGGGAGCTAGGCGACAAAAAGTGTAAAATTTTTTTGTCACTACCCCTTGTGTCATAGTGTATTTTATTTTAAATGACGTTTCATTTTAATAGACGCCAATAATTAATTTATTGGTATTTGTTAATCAATAATATAATACGTTTATAAATAATAATATATTATGAAAGGAACTTCGTTCCAACCGAATGTTCCACGACACTCACGCATGTTTTTTACTGTGGTATTCTGTGTGAGAGTTCGTAAAAAAATTGGTTGTTGTAAAAAAAAACAAGTAAAACGTATGGTATTGGACTGCCAATAAGCGTGATGATGTGGATAGAATTTAGAGATCTATATCAGAGTACAATGGTAGAATTTAGCAACGGTAACTAATTCGAACATTTTCTCGTAGGAGTTGCCTTGGTAACTAGTAACGCCTCTTTATAAGACCAATGGAGCTAGCCGATTGGAAAGAACTTGGTTGGTTGATCTAAACATGAAAACAGTATTCCATGTGAAGCTGGACTTGCACTATGTGAAGCTGTAAGCGGTAGGCCAGTATGAAATACCGTATCGCTATATTCTTTCGTTGTGCAGACCACAGATGCCACATTATTATGCGCAGAATTAGCATATATATTATCTTTTACTCTTCAAACTGAAACACAGCAGTGGATACACTGCTTCTAGGGGACAATAATATATAAAATAACACATATATATATATATATATATATATTATATATATATATATAATATGTATATTATTTTTTGATTAGACATCATTATTTTGTGGTTTCCCTAAAAAATTATTCGCTAAAAATGGCGGCGTTGGTCAAACTTCACATTGGTGTACCTCTGCTAGTTTTAACACCGTGGGTTGATGTTACAATAATGTTATCACCATTAATTTTAGTTCAAAATTATACAATGATAATTTATTTGTTGATAAAGTTAACAATTAAATGCTTTTGTATGTGTATGCTTTTATATTGTGGTTGCAGCGCGAATGGGTCGGTTCGACCGGGGGAATGAACACGCTCTTACAGAATACCAGCGTAAAATAGCAGCTTAATGCTGCTGTGTTACGTATGGTGAGTGTAGAGAACCGGAGACCCCTTTTACTGGAAACGAGGCATTCCATCTCTGTCCTCAGGGGTGACAACGTACCTGCATTTTGATTTTTAATTGGGGATAAATGTAGACGTCTATGGGCCACAGCATCCACTTACCATCAGGTGGACTGTGTGCTCGTTAGTCATCCTTATTCTATAAAAAAATTAAAAAGTATACAAAAATCTCGTCATACGCTACATTTCTATCTTACAGTACAGAATTAGTCCGAGCTGTGCAATAATCGGTTAAATATTGAAGTTGTCACTCAACGCAATCTTATTTATTTTTGTCATGAACGTACAATTTCAGTTATCTTAGATTGAGTGTTAAAGCCCTTTAAAATATCTAATTATATATTTAAACAATCACGGAGATTTAACGAATATGAATATTGTCGAACGTCAAGAACGTTTGAGATCATTTAGGGCAATCATTATATTATGAGCGTAAGGCCGATCAGTAGCCTTGGCCAAATTCATTATAAATCTATCATCATCACAGCCACTCCATGAACAAAGGCCTTGAAAGTAATTGAGCTTTCAAGCTTGAGCTCCTGCATGGGCAAAAAGGTTCTTGAGTGGCCTCTGCGGTAAGGGAAGTGTGGGGCGGCTTCGTTAAATGGAGATACCACCTGATAAGATATATATGAGTAGGAAGTTAATGGAAAGTCAAATTGATTTTCTACATTAATGATTTTAGTAGTTATCATCTATTAAAGAACTATAAAATGAATGAGATATATCGTTCCCATTTACTTTTATGGTATTCTATTGGGGTTTACGATTGTAGTAACCTAACCTAACCCTACCCTGCTGATGCATATCAGAGGCACTCTCAATACGCAAATTTTCGCTAAAAGCATTATTTCGATAATTTTTAGAACTTTACGGTCGTGTACTTATTTTTCAACTGATATTTCGCTCGCCGAAGCGCATATTAACGTCTTGCTCTTGTAGCCAGAACAATCGTTATCGCTTAGTAAAATTGTAACACGAATAAGATATAACTATAAACTTTGCTTAGTAAAGAGACTTGTGTTTTATTTTCTGCCGACTTCCAAAATGGAGACGGTACTCAATTCGACTGTATGTTTTTTTTTATGTGTGTTAGCTCATAACTTTTTATTGGGTGAACCGATTTCGACGATTCTTTTTTTATTTGAAAGCTGGTACTTCTCGTGTGATCCTATATGAATTTGATCAAGGTCAAATCAATAGTTTTTGAGTTATTCTTAATAACGTGCCAATATTTCTCGGGAAAACGTCGCTGAGTACCGGGACAAACTTGTGTCTGAAGTCGAGTCTTTGCTTAACAAAGTCTCGGATTGGGGCCGACTAAATCTAGTCCAGTTCAATCCCCAGAAGACACAAGTTTGCGCGTTTACCGCTAAAAAGAACCCCTTTGTCGTATCTTCTCAGTTTCAAGGCACTCCCCTTGCTGCCTCAGCTAGTATCGGAATCCTTGGCGTCGACATATCGAATAGTGTGCAGTTTCGTGGTCACTTGGAAGGGTAGGCCAAATTGGCCTCTAAAAAGCTTGGCGTGCTCAGCAGAGCGAGACAGTTTTTCCTGCCGGCACATCGCTTGTACTGTTCTCATCTCTGGGCCGGGGTACCCCAGTGCCAGCTCCTTCCACTTGACCGCATCCAGCGCAGAGCGGTTCGAATCGTCGACGACCGAGTTCTTTCTGATCGGCTCGATACACCTGCACTGCGTAGAGATGTTGCATCTCTTTGCGTATTTTACCGCATCTATCACGGGGAGTGCTTGTTCGGACTAATTCCAGCCGCTCAATTTCACCATCGCACATCGCGACAAAACTCGCGTTACCATCGATAACATCTGGATGATTGGCGGTCCACCACTGTGCTATTTAGAAGAAGTTTTCTCCCTCGCACAACTTCCTTGTGGAATCAATTACCACCAGCGAATTTTCCGGACCGATACGACTTAGGAACCTTCAAGAAAAGAGCTTACACCTTTCTAAAAGGCCGGCAACGCATCTGCAACTCCCCTGGTGTTGCGGTTGTTCATGGGCGGCGGTAGTCACTTACCATCAGGTGAGCCGCATGCTCGTTTGCCCCCTCTTCTATAAAAAAAATTGAAGTCGGCTGTACAAAATTTTTAATTTTAAATTATTCATAACAATACTTACAGAAGACTAATATTCTACACGAGTATCGAGATTCAATCGCCGCGGAGTATTTGACATATTTATTTTAAACTAGTTGGCCAGGCAGACATTGTTCTGCCCTTTCCGACGACCCTTCCTATGAAAAAATCCTTAAAATCGCAATAAAAAAATATTGAAGGTCACTTATCGGGATAAAAAGTATCCTATCTCTCAAGTTGGACCAAACTGCACACAGTGTGCAAAATTTCATTGAAATCAGTTCAATAGTTTGTGTTAATCGCGGACAAACAATGTGACACGTAATTTTTATATATAAAGATTATAAAAGTTCCTGATTTACCAGCGTTGATTTCAAGCCTATCAGAGCATGCACCGTCTACTAAGACTTTGATGCTCCGATCAGCAAGGAAACTGGTGATCCATTTGCACAATTTCTCGGGAAGCCCATAAGAAGGAAGCTTCGAAAGAAGCGCTTTGTACCAGACCCGATTGAAGGCCTTCGCTATGTCCAAACTAACGGCCAATGCCTACACCTTGGACTCTACTGCCTCCGCACATCTATGAGTCAGGTAGACCACAAGATCACCAGCTGATCGACCCCGACGAAAACCGTACTGGCGATCACTAATCAGCTGGTGATCCTCAAGGTATCTCATGAGCTGGCAGTTTATAATGGATACCATTATTTTGGAGAACAAGGAGGTAATGACGATAGGCCTGTAGTTGGACGGGTCTGAGTGGTCGCCTTTTTTAGGGATCGGGTGGACGAAAGCTGTCTTCCTGATGAATTCGGGGCTACGCCTTGGGAGAAGGAGTACCGGGAAAGATGGGTTAAAACCAGTGCCAACTCCGGAGCATACGTCTTCAGCAAAATGGGAGGGACTCCATCGGGCCCACTCGACTTGCTGACGTCCAGGGAGAAGAGTGCTTTGCGAACCGAGCGCTGTGTAAACCGCACATCCGGCATGGAACACTCACATCGCGGGATGGTCGGCGGTGTGTTCCCCCCGTCATCTAGAGTCGAGTTGGACGCAAAGAGAGAGCTCAACAGATCGGCTTTCTCCTTTGCGGCATGGGCCAGTGAGTCGTCCTCTCTGTGCAGAGATGGAAGAGATGGCTGACTGAAGTTCCCTTGGACAGCCTTAGCGAGAGACTAGAATGCACAGGTTCCCGAAGGAAGGCGAACTAGCTTCTCGCCAATTCTGCCGATGTGGTCAGACCTTGCCTTGGCATTGACGCTTTTGAAGGACTTGGAGGCGGAATGATAGGCAGAAACAGCTCGAAGGATTAATGATGTGTACGGCTCTCGCATGCACGGGTGTCGTAAAAGAAAGCACGGTACGTTTTTGGTTTCAACGTTTTCGTTCTGGAAATTTCGACCTTCAGAACCAACTCCGTGGACGGCCGAAGACCAAAGTAGAAAATGAAGAATTAAAGGCTATTGTGGAAGCGGATCCATCACAAAGCACTTCAGATATAGCTGCAGGCTTCGGGGTAAGTGATAAATCTGTATTAATCCACTTGAAGCAAATCGGGAAAATAAAAAAAAACTTGAACGATGAGTACCTCATGAATTGGGTGAATCGAACTTGCAAACACGCGTCGACTGCTGTGTTACTTTGCTCAACCGACACAACAATGAAGGGATTTTAAATCGGCTGATAAAATGGCTGAACTCTGGAGACCCAGCCATATCTTGCCCTAAACGAAAATTGACTCAGAAAAAGTTACTTGAGAGTGTTTGGTGGACTAGCGCCGGTGTCATTCACTACAGCTTTCTGTCTACAGCAATGTCTGCGACATCTACCGTACTCCTCGGACCTTGCTCCAACAGATTACCATTTTTTCCGGAATTTGGACAACTTCTTACAAGGAAAAAAATTCAACTCCGATGCGGCAGTCCAACCCGTCTTCAAAGAGTTTATTGGTTCTCGCCCCCATGGTTTTTTTTAGAATAGGGATTAATGAACTACCTATGAGATGGCAAAAGTGCATAGATAACAACGGTGCATACTTTGATTAATTAAATATATTTTACAAAAAAAAAATGACTTTATATCCTCCCGTACAAAACGCCAATTTCATATGTAACGACCAAATATTATGGCCAGTTTGCTATGCTGTGAGAGTCAATGAATTCAAGAAAAAAGTTTATTAGATTTCCGGAATCGAAAATTTTGCCTTTCCTAAATTTAGAAAAAAGTGGAAATTTGTTAGGGCAAGGTCTAGAGACTCTAGCTTTAGTTCTGCTAAATTTGCAAACGCCTGTTGTACATTATGTGACGGGGCCTTAACATAAAGTAGCAATGGCTAAGAGAAGTTCAGCAATCTGGGTTTTTGAGTACCATCTTCGCCGCCATCATTTGTTATTCTTGACACTATCGGTCAGTAGTAACTGAGGTACTAGGTGGCAAGAATCTATAGCGAATAACACCAACAGTCGATCACGAAAACTGTCACTTTCGGACAATGTTTGGCTTAGACACATACATTTAACAAATATGATGAACTCATGATTATCGTACGGGATTTACTTTTCATAGCAGGTAACAGTTTGACTCACAAGTTCTTCCTTTCTATGCCAGTTTAGTAATATGATGCAAGATTGGACGTGGGACTCGAGCAGTATGTCATTCAGTTCGTAGGGTATCCATTTGTCAACCGATTATTCCCATAAACTCGCACAAAAAGAATATAAAAACATTTGCTTAAAAATAAAACGCATTTGCAATATAATATAAGGTGTCTGAAGTATAGTATTCATAACATGTTACTTTTACGTTAGTATGCTAGTATTAAAATATTTCATAAGTTTGACTAGAAGAATGTAATCCCTGTGATGAGGGCGTTTCTTTGATCTTTACGTGTCAATAAATATTTATGCATAACAATATGAATTTACCTACAGCAATTTTTTTTTAATATTAATGTTCGCCATCATATGTATTTATAAATGTATGCAATTTATTGGATCCTAAACCTACTGTACCTTATATCTTTATATATAAAAATTACGTGTCACGTTGTTTGTCCGCGATGGACTCCTAAACTACTGAACTGATTTCAATGAAATTTTGCACACTGTGTGCTGTTTGGTCCAACTTGAGAGATATGATAGTTTTTATTCCGATAAGTGACCCTCAAATTTTTTTATTGCGAATTTAAGGATTTTTATAGGAAGGGTCGTCAGAAAGGGCAGAACAGCGTCTGCCTGCCGAGCTAGTATATATATATATATATATATTTAAGGTCTTTTGGTGAGTGATTGTGATTCCCTATTATCATTCAAATTAAGCCTCAAACATTATTCTTCTAGTGATTAAATTATTTATATGGAATCACTGTCTACTGTCACTAGACTCGGAAATACAATATATTATAAAATACCCTCCTTTTTTTAAAAGACGGCTAAACACAAAAGTCACCTATTGCCTCTTCCATTTTATTTTTTGCGCATTTTTTGGTGTTGTAAAACAATGGTAGATTTTTCTGCCTCAATTAACAAAATAATGTGACAATTCTAAAATATGTAATTCATTATGCAAAGAATTACATATTTTTAGAATGCTGATTTGGAAGCTGTACGGAAATTGCCCATTTCTAAACTTAATTTTGCTATTTAGAAGTTTAAAAAAATAAGGTATGGCATATATGGTATATATTTTATTTTCAAAATGCGCGAAATAAATTCGAATCGAATAAATTAAAACCTTAAAACCAGATTGCTTTCTTGTCAAGTGGTCAAATGACAACGACTCGATTAAAAAAATATATGGTTATATCTTTCCTTGTTTCTAATTTAATTGAATCACTCCTTCAATAATCCTTTGCCCTGCACTGACCAATACTTTGCCACAAAGGACTACTTTCCTAAAGAAATATGCGATAGTCATTGTTTGTATTTAGTTAAAAAGCATAGTTTTTAGGTAAAATTATCATAACCATGTGCAAAACGTCAATTTATTCGAATAAAATTTAGTAAGATGCAATCGAGTTTATCACAAAATTTCGACACAATAGGTTCAAACGGACATGTTGACAGGTGAGCCTCCAAGAGCCAAAGAGTATAATATTATTTCTACTTTTCCAATTGTTGTAGATTTCATAAATATCGCAAACATAATAATAATAAAGTACAGCCTAGTAACAGACACCAATATATATGTTAATATATAATTTTAATTCAGGGTAGGATTTTATTTTACCGCCACCGAGAAATGTGTGGATCACAATCTTATTGTAACTGCTGCAATGAATGGAATGCAAATGTTATTTTCCTAACAATTTTAATTTACATCATGACTAGGGCCCGGATTAATAAATAAATCCATATTTTCTATTGAAATGGTTTTTGTTCTTAATTATATTTTCTACATAATTTATGATATTTTGATCAAAAAAATGCAATTTCTGTTTTCCATATTTTTCCATATTTTAAGTATAAATTCATATTTCACAAGACATAAAATAAATTTATCCATATCTTCATTATTTTATGTTAGGTGGATCAGCAGCTCTGTGAAATGCCTGAAAATTATTTTTGCGATTTGACGACATGCGAGAGCTCACGAGTAATCACGACTTCGCGTCTGCGTCACCCGCGCTGCCCGCCTCGCACCGCTTTTCCTCACTTGACTCGTGCCCGTGCCCCACAGTTTGTTATTAGCCGGGTACCCACCTAGCGCACAGGCTAGCGCGGCAGCCTCGGTGAGCGGCAGCCTCAATAGTATTGTCCGGAACTGAGAGGCATGCCTCGCGAGGCAGTCCGAGCTATCATAATTCCTCGAGCATCCGAAATGGACAGTTGTGTAATTGCAGCTGCAGCTACTTTAGTAGTTGCTTATTGTTTAAAAAAACAAAAACAGTCTTTTGGATCCCACAGTATCTTATACGTACCGTACAGTTGAATTAAATGAATCGACTAATCCTGATTGCTCATGAGGTCATGAGACTTCAGTAAAACTAAAACAAACACTACAGCCTCACGAGCCAAAATACAGCCGTACACACCAAACGAACAGCGAATATTGAGGCACCTTTGAGCGCGTCTAGTTTACCGATAACGTATGGCTCGCGGTCGAGCCGCGCTCGGGCGAGGAAACGTGTGCCCGAGGCACGTCCACATCAGCCGAGGCATTGGCTGTGCGCTACGGTACCCGGCTATTGACGATCGTAATTACTTATCGTGTCGAAATGTCGCGTGTGATTTTATTTTTTACTTACTCGCACTGCAAAAATGCCTAAGGAAAAGTAACCATTGCGGTTCAAATTGGAAAAGTATATCGAATATTTCCCAAACCAATCCCTAGCTACAGATGGAAAAGTACTATTTTGCAATGCTTGTGAAAAATCTATATCCACCGAGCAACGTTTTTTGATATCACAACACGTGTCTACAGGTAAACACAAGAAAAATATTACAAGAAAGAACAAATTGAAGAAACAATTTTTACTGATGCATTCGCAAGCAGCTTCCAAAGTTCTACTTTCTCGAAAGAATTATGTGAAGCGATTATGGAAATTGAATAATCGTCCTTTTAAACAATTCATGGAAAAATACTCTGGCAAACGTATTCCAGATGAATCCACATTTAGTCAAAATTATTTGTCTGGTATTTATGACAATTGTTTGGTTTCGATTCGTGAATATATTAAGGATGACCCTGTATGTGTTGCCATTGACGAAATTACAGATTCTAAAAACCGCTGCTTTTGCAATGTGATTATCGGACGTCTAGATGAAGAAAATGCCAGCAAATCCTTTTTATTGACGTGTGAAGAACTTTTTATTGGCGTGTGAAGAACTTCCTAAATGCAACCACCAAGCGTCAGCTTTTAATGATGCAGTGAGTGTTTTGTGGCCTGATGGAGTTTAACATGAACAAGTTTTCTTGCTACTTAGCGATGCTGCTCCTTATATGGTAAAATCTGCAGGTGCTCTACAAGTTTTGTATTCAAAAATGATTCACGTGAGCCAAGGTCATGGTATAAATAGATTAGCTGAATGCATAAGGTCTCAGTTAAAAAAGCTTGACAGTTTAGTATCAAACATAAAGAACATTTTTTGAAAGCACCAAGTAGTATCTCAAACTTTAAAGAGATGTATCCCGAAATTTCTTTACCGCCAGAGCCAGTGCTGACCCGCTTGGGAATTTGGCTTACAGCAGTTGAATACTATGCCCAGTATTACAGTGAAATCAAAAGTGTTATTTTTGAATTGGAAAACGAAGCTGATGCTATTTCAATCTCAAAAAAACTTCTCCAAGATGACATTCTACGTAACGATTTGCTTTACATAAATAGCAGTTATTGCTTTTTATCACACCAGATAAAGGCACTCGAAAGTTCTTCCACTTTTATAAATCATAATTTGAACATTATAGAAAAATATAAAAAAGGTTTAAAATCAGAAGGTCCCGTTGCTGAAGTAGCAAGACAAAAATTAAGCTACGAACTGGAAAAAACAAAGGACTTCATACCCTAAATAAAATTAACAGCATGCTGTGTGGACCATTAGAAGGCACCATAGATGTGCCCTACTCACTTGCAGAATTATACAAATTTAAATATGCTCCAATCACATCTTGTGATGTTGAAAGATCATTCAGCCAGTACAAAGCATTATTTCGTCCAAACAGAAAAGGTTACAATTTTGAAAATTTAAGGAAATAATATGTAATTATATACTGTAAGAATTCAAATAACAATGAAACAGAAGTTAAGTAAAATTGTAATATCTTTTATTTTGGTTTTTCTTAAGAAAGAATCGTTTTAATGTACACGTTATCTTTTATTACACATATTTTTCCCATATTTTAGAATTTTCAGTTCATATTATATGTATATATTTTGATATTTTCTATACTTATTAATCCGGGCCCTAATCATAAAGTTGCCAAAGTAATCAAAAAGTAATTTCAATCTTCTCTTCATATAGTTTGGTAATATTATTAGGTAATTCGTTGGTGGATCCCTATAGATTTAATTTAATTTAAAAAGTACATTTATGGCATGATTGTCCTGGGATCGACATGCCGGGACTGTCAACTTATTATTTATTTCCAAGCAATAGCGAATTATATAATAATATTATGACACGCACAATCCATTTGGGCAGATCTGAATGAGGCTTCAACTTATACCGAGAAACTTCCTATGAGGCAAACATATTCATCTTGCTTTGTTAAATTTAGGAATAATAATACCTATCTTATAACTTACCTCCACAGAATACTTACGTCTCTTCTTTAAATTGGGCCTCTTTAACATCGCCATTATAATTTTTTCTTTTGTTTAGAAACATTTTATTCGAATACTGAACATAATTTTCATCTAGTAGTATTTTTTTATTTTTAGCAATAAGTGTATTTTAACTTGTGAATTTTGATTTATAGTTATAATTTTAAAATATCTTTTTGTAACTTAAAATAATGGGTGTGTCAATTGTCAATAATATATTCGTACTTTTACTATAACTAAATGATAAATGCACGCTTCAATTAGTAGCTAGCGTGTAAAAGTCTACACGTGTATGGCATATAGGCGTAGTTAATGCTAGACACATTTCTACTAATCTACCTTGGGGTAATGCAATGATCAAAAGAAGAAATAAAATATTATTAGAATAAGGCCACTCAATTTTATCATATTAACTTGTATTTGATATTGATAAGCCTACTGGAAAGAAATTAACCGTAAAAATATTTAGTCCGCCATGATTAAAAATTAGTGATTTAAAGATCACTTCCACATTATAAAAACTATATTAGAATAAGGTTAATTAACTGTTTAGTAACAACAGTAGCAAAGAAGAAATCTGTTTTATTAAAATAAAATTTTCAAAAAGATGTCATGAATAGAAAAATTTTAGGTAAAGAAGGCCGGACAAATTATCAATGATAAGCGCATTGCACCTCTAACTATTCAATGCATGATCAAAAGCCATCTACGAAATTTTTAATAAAGATAAATCTAGGTACTTGACATTCAATTTATATAAGTGAAATCAGTGCTTCGTGAGTTTAATATGAAAAAATATAATATGTTTTGTTGGCTTAAAACCTTTACTTTGTGTATATTATGTTTAAGGAATTTTTACTTATAGTTCATGTTGCTGCGTGTGTTGAATAATGCGAAATGATTATTAATTTATAGCATTTATTAAACAGTTCACATAAAAGTAACATACAAAATTTACGTAATAAATATAGTATTAAATATGGATAGGTAGGTACTAAAAATATTTAGTGAAAAAATACTGTCACGCCTAATAATACACTTAGGTGAAACATACAACACAATTCAATTTTAACAATATCGTGCACTTAAAACAAACTAAGTTAAAGATCACTGAAAAGTTAAACTATAAATCTCATTCAATTCGGATTTGTACTTGCAGAAAACATTAGGTCATCAAAATCGGCAGTGTTTGTCAAAACATAGAAACTGGCAAGGCAAGTAATGCGTGCGTACTTTGTTTTAGTGGTTCGCCGCAGTGGTGAGCGACTAACACTAGTTTATGTTTCTTTGTCATAGGAGAGTTGACAGCGGAACAGGGAATTGATTACGGTAAACATTATTGGTTAACTTTACGCTCCGCGTGAACGACCCACCCACAGCCACCCACAAATGCTAACTTCACATGACCTCTCAATATCGCGATATTATAACAGGTACGGCGTAGCACTGAGGAAGTTAGTCGTAACTGTTAGGTGACATGAAGGGACGATGTAATATGCACCGCCACCTACGTGCAGGTGTGTTAGGTGAACAGAACTATATCGCATAATCTTAACCTTCTATACATACAATGATTCATGCTTAAGGATAAAGCTAAAGCTAAGAAACCTTAAATAAAAGGAAAAAAGACTTGTTTGAACTTTACACTTGTGGTTGTGTTTGTTAATTGCGTAGATTATATAAACAGCACTAAATAGTATTTGCGACTTCAGTGACACAAATTATATGTAGCACTTTCATATACATGATCGATTTCGTTTTTGAATGACATGAAGAAGGAAACAGAAAATTGAAATCTTTGCAATACTTTCCAATATTAGATAGATCTCAGTTTAACACAAAAAGCATTCAAATAAAACAATCTCTTTTTATTGTTAATAATGCAAAATAAACCATTAACTTTAAGCCAGGCTTTAAATATTTTTAAGAGTATTGGGTGAAAAATACATTTGACACTTTCGCCAGACGCGACATATGTATCACGAAATTGAAACTTATTGATTTACAAAAAAATATCGTTTGAACGACAACTTTTAGTAAACATCGTAGCGGTAAAAAGCAAACAAAACAACTGTATGATATTTGTGTTCTTGTTAATCACATGTTACGTGTATCCCAATTCATAGAAGCTCGTGGCTCGTTGCTCGATGACCTCCAGTAGTAGCTTGCGTCGTCGAATTACTAAGACTATTTACACAAAAAGCTTAAATATACAGCATTGTTAGATGCAAATGTTCGCGCAGATCATTCTATGGAGTTAACTTTAAAATCGAATCCAATAAAAATTCTTTATAGAATTTGCACGTATTGCAGTCAATTTCATACGCGCGAGTGACTAATGTGGCCACTTACTGAACAATATCTACATTAAACGCGGGGAGTCTATGTGTCATAAATTCATGACTTGGGGCGAGGAGATACTACGAAGCGGGCGGAATCGTTACTGCGGGAACCGCTACGATTGTGCGAAGCAATGGAGAAGGTTTTATATTTCGCTTGTCAACTTAAGTCTATCCTATGTGATAGTAGTTTTCACCCGATCTCATTGATTGTATAGAAATGAAACAAAGAAACACTAAATTAATGGATTAAAGTGCGCGACGCGAGCTCGCTGCCTGTATCTATGTCTTACTTTTGACGACTAGCTTTGCCGAAGTCTCGACTTGGCCGGCGGCAGTTGTTGCACGGCAAGTAAAAGTTCCAGTGTCCTCTTCATAAGTGTTACCGATAAGCAGCACTGCGTTGTTACCTTCATGAATCATCTGTAATGAAAAAACAATACCATATTAATATATAAAACGCCTTATATGCTGACAGAATAATAATTGTTCATTAGAATTAAAAACGGCTCCGTGGCACAGTATCTTAGCATTAAGTTATGGCACTGTGGGCCACGGATTCGAATTCCACAAGGTATAAATTCTACAACTAATTTTTACGGGACCGGTTATTTTCCTGCCGAAATTTATGTGTATAAAATGCCTCTGCTATACACAAGAAAGTTCAAAAGTGCGTGTAATGTTTTTTAAGAAAAATATTAAGACTTACCTGAAAGTCGGGGGTTTCAGGAATAAGTGCTCCCTCACGAAGCCATTGAATCGTAGGCTTGATCTTGCCAGTTATTTGTGTTTTGAATTGTGCTGGTTGGCCTTCATAAACAACAACGTCTCGTAGAGGAGTAAGTGTGGGTAAATTATCGGCTTGGTCAGGTTGGATAACCTTCAACTTCGCTGCTACAGTTACTCTGCCTGCAGAATTGTAAGCTACACATTTGTAATCACCTTCGTCTTCAGGGAATGCTTCAGATATGCGTAAAGTATAATCATCCGCCGTCCTAGACATTTGGAAGTATTTCGAAGGTTTTATTAATTTATCGCCTTTGTACCATTGCACTGTTGGCGTTGGTTTACCAACTATTTTACATCCAAATTCTATTGCTTGTCCCTCGGTAACGACTCTATCTTTCAGAGGTTCAATAATTTCAGGAGGTGCATTGGCAACTTTAGTTTGAGGCTTAGGTTTTTCTTTGGTAGCAGGGGCAGATACTATACATTCGGCATCACATCTTGCTTCGCCGGCACTGTTGATTGCAACACATTCATATTTACCCGAATCTTGAGGGTAAGCTTCGAGTATAAGAAGTGTGTATGTTCCGTCTTCTTCTAGAATCTTATTCCTTATATCAGGCTGAACTTTCTTGCCATTATTAAGCCAATACACGTCTATCGGTTTAGTTCCAGTTACTTTTGTGTCAAAACGAACGAGTTGACCGGCAGTTACGTTAACATTTTGTGCCGTCAGAGTAAAACTTGGAGGAATAACCCCACCTCTTCCCTGACGCCTTCGTTCTTCTACCACCAAATTAGCACTGCATTTAGCAGTACCCCCTCTATTTTCAGCTACAGCTGCAAACACAGCTGAATCTTCAACAAAAACTTGTCGGATTATTAATATAGATTTCGTACTAAAAGTGTGAATTTGAAAGTCAGGAGAATTTTTAATAGGGAAGTTTTCTCTATACCATTTAATAGTAGGTAATGGATCCCCATCAAATTCAACTTCAAACCTTGCCTGTTCATGTTCAAAAACACGACAAGGTTGCATCTTTTTTGTAAATACTGGTGGCTTACAAGGTTTTACTGGCCCTTCAACGACCCTTTCATGAGTTTGGCCTTTATGTTCAACCTCAGTTGTTTCAGTTGAAATAATTTTACGCGTGATTTCGGTGTCACCAACAACCTCTTTTTGAATTTGCTTCTGTTTAGCTACATGAACCTCCTTGCCATGAATAACAGACTCGGATGGCTCTGGGACTCTAGTCTTAAGAGTTTTCTTCTGTACTTGTTTTTCAATGACTTCCTCAGTTTGTTCTCTGTAACAAAAAAATGAATTAGCATTAAAATTAAAATATGTTACAATCAGTGAAAAACATTGTCCATTTTTTTAAATTACTTACAAATTATTTTCGTATTTCTGGGCCATTGACCTTGCAACCGAGCTACTCGTTACTTTTTCACCAGGAATGGCATATTGATGAGTTGATTCTCTCAATCTGCTTTCCTTTACGACTTGCTCGTTTTCCAATTCTTGAATCTTATTGTAATATTCCTCACTTTTCTTCTTTTTAACTGTTTGTTGCCACTCAGTTTCGGGTTCTTTTATAACTTTTGGCTTTAATTCAGGCCTATGGTCAATTGCCCCTTGTCGTTGCATTACTTGCCTTTCTTCAAACGTCTTTTCTAGCTCAGTTCCAGTTCGTTGATATTGTGTTGTTTCGTCGTACCAAGCTGTGTACGTCAATCATAAATAAATTACTCTTACATTTTTAATTATAATATTATATTATCTAAATACTTTGTAACATACCTCCACAAATATCCGATGCTAAGCCGGAAGAAGCAGGTGATTAAGCGGCACGCCATCTCAAGAATAGGATAGGATGTTTGGAAAAAGGAAGCATAGGAAGTTATATTGTGATTAAGCAGAGTGTTTGTGTGTGCATAATTGGCAATGTGTGCTAAAGCGTTATTACTTATTCATTCTTTCTTTAATAAATATTAAATATAAATAGTCTACACGCATGTTTAATAAATAGCAGCTGGCAAATGGTATATGGCATATTTAACTGCAATTTTCATCACATAGAAAACTAAATTAATACTTACGTCTTGGTGCATTTTTAAGAACACTTCTGTAATCGTCATGTCTTGGAATTACTTTTAATTCGGTCGTGGCTACTGCTTCGCCAACCGAGCTCCTGGCAATTACTTCTATTTTTCCCGTATCGTATTGCCTAGTTTTGGGTATATCCAAGTGATACATTCCGTCGTAAGTCAGTTTGTATCTTGAACCCTGTAATTATTACAAAAATTTAGGTTTAACTTCAAACACACTCGACACACTTTGTACAAGAATAATACAAGGACTTCAATTTACGTTAACGATAGTATTTCCATTTATAAGCCACATAACACGCGGCTTAGGATGGCCGGTAACACGACAGCAAAACCGAGCCCATTCCCCTTCTTCAACTGTTACTGGTTCGGGTCGGCTCACAAAGACAGGTGCACAACGTTCTTTTGTTTCTTCAACTGCTGGCTCCGGTGCTCTATACGTAAAAATGTAAAAGAATAACATTTTAAAAATATTCATCAAAAATCAACAAAAATCATATCTTTTATAACTGATAAGTTAAAAGAACATCTTTTAGATTTTTAATATGTACTGGTATTTTTTAAACATAGAAAAATTGCAGGCCTAGTAATAATGTATGAGTACTTACACTTGCCATGATGCTTCCATCTCTCGAATTTTCTCAATACTCTTCATATGTTTTGGCAATTGTGAATCATACACAATACCTGGCTTGCCAGCAGTTTTAATTACAGCTCTTGTTTCATCCATACCATAAAGATTGGTAGCACGACACAGATATTCGCCACTATCCTCGGGATATACCCAACCAAAGTTCATTGCAACGTAACCGAAATCATAAATTGGTGTAAACCGATTTTCTGAAAAAAAAATTAAGTGTTTGTTGCTTGAATCCTCAATTGTCATAAAAGGGAAGTCTAAAATTACATATTCTATTCTATTATATACGCGACTGGGATAGGACCACTCTCTCACAGAATACCAGCGTAAAATAACAGCTTAATGCTGCTAAGTTTCATTGTAACTGTAGTGAGTCGGACACTCACTTGGCACGGCATCTTGGTCCTCAGGGGTGACAACGCTTCAGCATTTTGATTCTTCACTGAGGGTAGATGTAAATGTCTATGGTCTACAGCATCCACTTACCATCAGATGAACTGTGTACCTTACCTTACCACCCTTATTCTATAAAAAAGCAATTGAAAATGAAACGAAAAAAGCAAATGAATGAATCCTTTTCTGTCTACGAGTTCATCTGGTACACATTCACAGTTAAATATAAGAGGCTCTTACATTTAACTGTCGTCAAATAGTAGTGCTTGCACTGCTATGTTCCGGTATGAAGAGAACCATTATAATTAGAGACTGTGAGACATTCCATCTTCTCAGAGGTGCCAAAGCATCTGTTGGCTGCAGGCGTCCTTGGACTGCATTAGTCACTTACCATAAAGTGAACTAATATAAGTTCTTTATCACTTCAGTTTTATAAAAGAAGTCACAACATGATTATTATCGTTTATTATATCTATTTAATATCCAATAACTAAAACTACACACTACTTGGTTAAACTCGAATACACATCGATCTATTCAAAGCTAAAAAAAAGGGTGTAGCCGGTCGCCAGTAGATTAAGGTGTGACTGGATCTAATAAAAACTTGAACGTTTATGTAATAATATATGATTTATTCGGTTTAAGATGAAAAAGTTTATTGCTCAACAAAATGATGCCGAACATTAGCCTCAAATAAAATCGTATTAAGTTTAGCCAGCTAATCGTAAGTTTATTTTACATACTAAGATTTGCTATATTTACCCAATCATTTCTTGAGTATGTAATATTTTACAGATAATTAGCTTGGAAAGCATAACCATCATCTCATGCAACTATTTTACCTAAATTTATATATAAATCACAAATTCACTTACTATGTAGAAGTGGCTTGCCATTGAAAAACCATTCAACTTTCATATTAGGATCTCCTACTGGCGCCAGCTGACATTCAAATTTGGTTGATTCCATCTCCACTAAAGTAGTCTGACTCTGAATTTGTGTTACAAAACGAGGTGGCTGTTTTTTATCAGCATCGTATAGATCGTCTTCGGTCAAAAAGACTTCAGACGTGTATTTTTTAATAGTAGCCTCCATTTGAGTTAAAGCTTCCGATTTTTTCATACCTCTGGGTACCTGATTTTGGAGTATTATATCAGGCAAACCTAGAAACAAAAAATATTAATAATATTAAAAGTAAAATACAAATGTTTAAATTAAATATAATTCAACATTAGTATTATACATACGTTTACATGATACTGTTGCTTTAGTAGTATCTTCACCAAAGTCATTAATCGCGCGGCATACATATTCGCCTGAATCTTCGGCGTAGACATATAATATATCAAGGGAAACGAAACCCATATCATATACAGTACGGAATCTATGTCCTGATGGTAACAATTTCCCATTTCTGTACCACTCAATACGCAACTTAGGATCTTCTTTAGGTTCTACTCTGCATTCAAAACGTACGGATTCTGATTCTTCAATTGTATGTGATTGGATTTGTGTTATGAATTTTGGTGGAGTATTAACAACATGTTCTTCTTTAGGTGCATCACTAATGCGTCCCCTTTCCAGTTCTTTAATTTTCTCTCCACTCATTCCCTGAGGCAACTGGGATTCTAGTACAATGTCTCGTTTTGTACTACACGTTATTTTTGCTGTAGTTGTAGCTGATCCCCACTTATTAGTCGCTCGACAAGTATATTCACCTACGTCCCGACTATAAATGTAATCGATATCTAAAGCAATAAAACCAAAGTCATTTAACATATGTACTCGAGAGCCAGTAGCAAATGGCCTTCCATTGTGGAACCAATCAATCCTCATTGTTGGATCACCAACAGGTTCAACCCGACAGTCGAAGTGGATCGGTCCACCTTCAGGCACATCAAGGTTATCTTTAATTTCTACTGTGAATCTCGGTGGATTTGGTTTTTCATCCTCCACAGTTATCTCTTCACGTTTGTACAATGTTTCTTCTAACTTTTGAATACTTTCAGTTCCTGATTTAAAGTGAGATGGAAGTTGGGGCTCAAGAATAATTCCTTGCCTTCCTTTAACTTGTAACTTGCACGATACAGTTGCTTCCCCGTGCCTATTTGTAGCTTTACAAGTGTAAAGACCAGCATCACGTTGGTAAACTCCACCAATTTCTAATATAACAAATCCAAAATCATTAATTGTTTTTACTCTAGAACCCGTAAGAAGTGGTTTACCATTATGGAACCATTCAACTCTCATGCTGGAATCGTTGACGGGAATCAAGCGACATTCAAAGTGTGCTGAAGAATTTTCCGACAATATAAGATCTGACGGCGTAGTAATAAATTCAGGTGGGTTGCCACTTTCAGTTTCGGGAGTCAAAGAATCTACTGTACCAGTATACCCTTCTAAAGCAGCAATTTTGTCTATAGTACCTTCCATTCCTTTTGGCAGTTGCGATTCCAAAATGATGTTTCTCTTTCCTTGGACTTTCATGGTAGCCGTAGTGACTGCCTCACCATAGTTGTTATAAGCCCGGCATGAATATTCTCCGGAATCTTCTGGGTACGTAGGAGATATTTCGAGTATGACAAAGCCAAAGTCACAAAATGTTCTAAACCTAGATCCAGCTTTTAAAGATTTTCCGTTCCAATACCATTCAACCTTAAAAAAAATATTTCATTAATGTTTTCCGTTTTATAGAATTTATGATATTTTTACATAATTTACATATAGTTTTGTTTACAAAGATACTGCCAATTCTTACCTTTAAGTTGGGGTCATCGGTTGGCGTAAGACGTGCTTCGAAATGTGCATTTTCTCCTTCTCTCAAGTTTTCTATATTGGAAAGTGGTACTGTAAATACAGGTGCTTTGCCTCGTTGTTCATCTATAGTTATTTCCTTTTTGCGTATCATAGAATCCTCCAATGTCTGCAACTTTTCTAAGCCTCCTTCCATGCCCTGAGAAGAAATCATATTACATTTAATTAAGCTTAAACAATAATAGTTAATTAAAATATCATAACCGATAAATATGTCATTGTAATTTTTACTAGCCTATTAAAAGTCACTTTTGTACACTATAGACTGGAGATGATAAAGTCACCAGAGTTCTGTCGGAGTTTTGAATATTTACGATCAAATATTTAAAAAATAGTTATACCGCATCAGTCGGATGTCGCCAGATTTTCCTGATATATCTCTTTCCCCATGGGAGTTAATATAATATACAGTAGAATATCTCTACTATAACATTAATAGCTATAAAATTATAAATAAATGCCTGTTAAGAATCACTTAACTTACCCGCGGGAGTTGCGAGTCCAAGATTAAATTCTCCTTTGATGTGCACTTCAGACTTGCTTTTGTCGAATCACGTCCTAATTTATTAGTTGCAATACATTCGTATTCACCAGAATTTTCTTCGTAGCAATATAAAATATCTAAAATTACGATACCAAAATCGTGGAAAGTTCTATACCTATGTCCGTGGGGTAATTTTTTACCATTATAGTACCATTCAACCTTTAAGTCTGGATCATCAACCGGCACTAATCTTGCCTCAAAGTGTGCACTTTGACCTTCAACTAATTTCGTTACATCTTGAATTTGAGTGATAAATTTAGGTGGTTCTGCGGAAGGTGCAGGAAGTGATTGTTGCTGTACTCCTTGAAGACTCTCCAACTCCCTAATCTTAGCAAGTGAATCAGGTTGTAAACTGTCTAAGTAAACACCACCTTTACCATAACATGTTATTGTAGCTTTGGTGAAGTCTTCACCATATTTATTATAGGCTCTACAAACGTATTCACCAGTATCATGGTTTTGGGTGTACGCTATGTCAAGAACGACAAATCCAAAATCTGAAACTGTTTTTATTCTGGTTGAATGGCGTAATGGTTGCCCATTATGGTACCATTCTATTTTCAAATCTGGATCATCAACGGGCACTAATGTACATTCGAAATGAGCTGACTGTCCATCCTTGAGGCCTTCAATATTTTGAATATGTGTAGTGAAGCGAGGTTTTTGTCCCTTGCTTTTATCAACACAATTTAATCTGCAGCTTATTTCAGCTTGACCCCACTTGTTAGTTGCCCGACAAGAATATGTTCCCGAGTCAGAAGTCTTTGTACCGAGGATTTCTAAGACTACCATTCCAAAGGCATACACAGTACGGATACGATGACTGGCTTCAATAGCTTTTCCATTATAGAACCATTCGATTACCATACTTTGATCACCAGTAGGTATAAGGGACGCCTCATAATGGGCAATTTGACCTTCACTTATATCAACTATGTCTGTGAAAACCGTAGTGAATTCAGGAGGTCTTCCGGTGTCATCGTCCGGTTTAACACTTGGCTCCTTGCGAAGATAATCTTCAAGGTTTTGAATCTTCTCCAGTCCTTCAACACCTTTAGGATGCTGAGTTTTTTCAATAAGATTTTCTTTACTTGTGCAATAAACGGTGGAAGACGTAAATGCTTCACCTTTTTTGTTATAAGCTTTACACGTATAAATACCACTATCTCTTTCATAAACGTCAATTAAGTCTAAAGTAACAAATCCGAAATCGCTGGTTAATTTAAATCTTGAACCTTGCTCGAGGACTTTTCCATTGAAGTACCATTCTAATTTTAAGTTCGGGTCATTTTTAGGTTCAACTTGACCCTCAAGATGAAGTGCTTGTCCTTCTATCAAATTATTTTCAGCGGATAATGTTACTACCCATTCGGGTGCTGGATATTCAGTATCTGGTAGAGATGTTCTTCTGCTCTTAGAAAGCCTAGCTTCTTCAGCCTGTTCAACAGCTTCTAAGCCAGCCTTTCCTTGCGGATGTTGCGTGTCGAAATAAATGTTCTTATCGCCAGTACATCTTAGTGATCCTGAAGTTGTAGCAGAACCCTTGGCATTAGTGGCTTTACAAGTGTAAATACCAGAATCTTCTTCATAAGTGTGAGTTATATCTAAAGCTACATAACTGAAATCATGAGTACTTTTATATTTAGTTCCCGATGGGAGAGGTTTGTTGTTAAAGAACCATTCAATCTTGAGAGTAGGATCCCTAGATGGTTCAACACTACATTCAAAATGAATATTATCACCTTCTTTACAAATTATATTATTTAGATGAGAAATAAATACTGGTATTTCATATACAGGCTCCGGTGTTTCGGGCTTCGCTGGCTTAGGTCGTTCCAATGCTCCAATCCGGTCCAAAGATTCAGGGTGAAGTGACTCGCCAAGTAACCAGTGACGGTCTTCGATCTTTATGGATGCAGTAGATACTGCTTCTCCCATTAAATTGGTAGCCTTGCACGTATAAATTCCGGAATCATCAATTCGTAAAGAGTTTATAGAGAGAGTAACTAATCCAAAGTCAAATGTGCTCTTCAATCTGGAACCAGTAGTTAAGGAAACTCCGTTTTTAAACCACTCGATTCTCAAATTGGGATCAGTTCGTGGTTCTACTTGAGCTTCTAGGTGTACATGTTGTCCTTCAACTAATTTATCGTAACTTTTTAGATGAGTGGTGAAAATAGGCGCTTGTTGCACTCCCGAATCGATAAACATTTCTGGAACTTTGTTCATGGCTGCTTCTTTTAATTGTATCTGTTCCCACGATTCTGGTCTCATAGTCGAATCTACTATTGTAGATTTTGTCTTTACTTTAAGTGAAGTTGAAGACACTGTACTACCAGCTTTATTTATTGCTTTGCACATATATAAACCAGCGTCATCCGAAACAACCGAGTTTATGTCTAAGGTAATAAAACCAAAGTCATGTGTTGTGCGGAATCTCGAGCCTGAAAAGTAACATTTATTTTAACATTTAAAAAATAATTTATAATAATAATATCGAACTAGTTTGTATGTAGTATTATATTTTCTTACCCATTTTGAGTTCCACGCCATTTATATACCACTCGAAACGCATGCTTGGATCTCCAACAGGAACAACGCGTGCTTCATAATGGGCGTGTTGTCCTTCCCATAATTCTGAAGGACCAGTAAGTACTTGTGTAAATATTGGTTTCTCAAATTCACGCTCTGGTTCTTCTGGCCGTTTAGCTTGTGGCTCTTCTAATCTTTGAATTTTCTTCATACCTTCCGGATGCTGCGTTTCCATTTGAATAGCTGCTTTAGCTGAAAAACAACATTAGCTTTGAAATTGTGCAATATGACATTATATATTTTGTTTCATGTAATGTATAATTTTCTTAAATATTTCATTTATAGGTATGAACATCGTACATACTTTTTATTCTCATGGCAGCGGTAGTCACTGCTTCTCCTAATAGGTTGGATGCTCTGCACATATAAACTCCTTCGTCTTCATCGCGTACGTGAGTAATAGTCATAGATACATATCCAAAATCATGCGTTTTGGTAATTCTTGAGCTGTCTTCAATAAGCTTTTCATTGCGGAACCATTCTACTTTGAGTGTTGGATCTCCAACAGGAATAAGCCTACAGTCAAAGTGCGCTGTCTGGCCTTCTTGTATATTATCAATATTTTGAAGTGGCTGTGTAAACACAGGTCGTTGTCTAGTTACTGGTTCAGGGATTTCAGGTCGTTTAAATGGTTCAGCGGATTCCAACTCTTTGATTTTCTCTAATCCTTCAGGACGCTGAGATTCCGATATAATGCTACCTTTTGCAGTTACAGTCATAGATATTGCGGATGTACACTGACCCAGTGCATTTATAGCTTTTACGGAGTATTCACCAGCATCTTCCGGTACACAGTGTTGAATATCTAATGACACATAACCAAAATCAAAAGTGATATGGAATCGTGATGCAGATTGCAAGGCTTTGCCATTGTGGTAAAACTCAATTCTCAAATTAGGATCATGTACAGGCTCAACTTGACATTCAAAATGCGCAGTTTGGCCTTCATAAACGTGTGTTGTTCCTCGCAGTTCAGTAACGAACCGGGGTGGTGAAATTTTGGGCTCTTCGACTTCTATTCTAGCAGGATGACCTTGTGCTTCTAATTGTCTTATTTTCTCGAGCCCATTTGGATGTTGAGTGTCCAATATAATGTTTCTGTGCCCTATAAAAGTAAGAAAGAATGATAGAAATGTAGTTTCAGAATTATACAATTAGATGGAGTGACGACCTGGTAAGATATGAAGGAAGTCGATGGATACAGGTGGCTCAGGATCGTGCTTTGTGGCATTCCTTGGGGGAGGCCTATGTTCAGCAGTGGACTTGTGAAGGGCTGTAATGATGGTATATATATATATATGAGTGTCACTTATCAGGATAAAAACTATCATATCTCTCAAGTTGGACCAAACAGCTCACAGTGTGCAAAATTTCATTGAAATCATTTCAGTAGTTTAGGAGTTCATCGCGGACAAACAACGTGACACGTAATTTTTATATATAAAGATGTATATATAAATATATATATATATATAGGACAAGAAAGTAAGAATTTTGGTTTTTAGTGGGGTAGACTCAAATTTTCAACTTCAATTTAAAATACAAAAAGGAATTCCCATAGGTTCTAACTGACTTTAAAAACTTTGTCCCTAAGCTATTTAAAATAGTAAAAAAAAATCTGGTACTTAATGGGTTATTATTCGCTGTAGTCAGCCTTCGAAGATGGATAGGCTAAAAATCCACAAAAAAATTTAATTAAAAAAAAATATTTTGCCAATTTTTGTCATTCTTATGTAAATTTAAGTAATAAAATGTAAAAAAAATATAGGGTCGAAAATCCGTTTAACAATTACAAATTATGAATTATTGTTTTGTAAGTGTCTTGCTCGTGTTATTTTACGTGAGTAATAATGGCTGGACATGCCCACAGTTGCAATCAATTTTGCGAACCAGTAGCCCGGAATCCGGATCAAGTTGACAAAGTCGTGGAAGAAGTCCAAAGAGACCCGTCTACAAGTTCAAGAAGAATAGCCACACGAACTGGAGCTCCACGAACTTCGGTTCTAAGAATTCTTTATAAAGGTGAGCCTTAAAATATGCTCTTATACCAGTTTTAAGATTTTAACTTGTGATAATTATGATTTTTCTTTTGTTTTGCAGAGGGGTACCATGCGTACCATATCCCGCGCGTCCAGCAATTATAGGAATCCAGAAATTATAGGATTACCGAAGAAGAATAGTTTTTTGTGAAACCATGTTGTATCTGAAGAAGACCCTGATTTTTTCAAAAAAATTGTCCAGATTCGAAAATACTGGAAATTTTAATATCTTTAATTACTATATCGGGGCCATAAAATCCCACGTCTGGCAAGTGCATTGAACACAACTTTAGCGTTAACTTGTGGTCTGGGATCGTAAATGGAGAATTTATCGGTCCCTTAGAATTACCGTCCAGGTTAGATGGACGGACTTTTAAATTTTGTACAAAATCACTTTTATGAATTGTTGGAAGACGCGAACGTAGCGGTACGACAACAAATGATTTTTCAAATTGACGGGGCTTCTTGGCACTACGCAAGTCAAGTCAGACAGCATCTCAACGAAACTTCTCGATAAAACCGATCGAATGGCCTGCACGTTTGTCAGACCTAAAACCTATCAACTTTATTTGGGGATTTTGCAAGGAGCTGGTATACGCGCGGGAAGTAGATAATGAAGAAGAATTGGGAGAAAAGAAAAATTAAAAAAAACTCATTCACGTTCTTTCAGACAGTAATACATAACTTTTTAAAACGCTGTCATCTTTCTATTGAAATAGGAGGGCGTCATTTTGAAAACTAGCTTTAGTAAAGAATTAAAATGATTAATTTTTGACAAATTGTTTTGTATCATACAAATATAAGCCCAAATGACCTAATCAATAAATTACACCTTATTTCTTTAAATTTTTACAAATTATCATCTTTTTATCATCTTTATCGGTCAATTTGTGTACATCTTTGTATTTAAATAGGAGGGCGTCATTTTGAAAACTAGCTTTAGTAAAGAATTAAAATGATTAATTTTTGACAAATTGTTTTGTTATCATACAAAAATAAGCTCAAATGACCTAATCAATAAATTACACCTTATTTCTTTAAATGTTTACAAATTATCATCCTTTTATCATCTTTATCGGTCAATTTGTGTACATTTTAATGCAATTGAAAATTTTCCACTAAAATTTGCCGTAGGGATGGCAAAAATAGGCAAAATATTTTTTTAAAGCTTAAAAAATGTTGTGGATTTTTAGCTTCGTAGGCCGATTACAGCGAATAATTGCCCGTTACGTACCAGTTTTTTTAATGTTTTAATTAGCTTATATGCAAAGTTTTTAAAGTCAGTTAAAATCTATAGAATCGCTTTTTGTATTTTTAAATTAAGGATGAAAGTTTGAGTCTACCCCATTAAAAACTAAAATTCTTACTTTCTATGCTTTTTTGAGTAACTTGCAGGAATATTAGGAATTTTATTTGTGAAAATATAATTTAAAACAATCATGTCAAAAGGAAATAAATCCGACAAATAACTACTACAAAAATGATATGAATTTTTGAAGCCCCACCGGCAGAAAACACTAAAAAAATACAAAACAAATTATAACTCGAAAACTACAAAAATCGGATAATATTCATGGGGTATTTTCGGAAACCCCTAGGTGTGGGGAATTAAAATTTTGCTTTTGGACGTCACTATTTGGATCACTCTGTATATATACAAATAAATAAAATTGAAGTGTCTGTTTGTAATGTCAAAATAACATCTTTTTACTAAATGCATATGAAAGTATATACGGTATTTATAATCAAAACACAATTTTTAAAATTTTTGTCTGTCTGTCTGTTTGTTCCGGCTAATCTCCGAAACGGCTCGACCGATTTTGATGGAACTTCACTAGCAGATAGCTGATATCATGAAGAGTAACTTAAGCTACTTTTATATTAAAAAAAGACTTAGGGTTCCGCGCAAAAAAATTAAAACCCTAAATAACACGCGGCGAAGTCGCGGGGAACAGGTAGTATATTATAATCTACAATACAATAGTTCTTACCTGCAACCTTCAACGTGCATGTATTAACTGCTTCACCAAGTTTGTTTGATGCTTTGCACATATAAGTACCAGAATCCTCACTGTATGTGTATAATATGTCTAGTGCAACATAACCAAAATCATGTGTCGTTCTGTATCTATGACCAGTTTTGATTCTTTGGCCATTGAGGAACCATTCAATCTTAAGATCAGGATCATTTATAGGCTCGACTCTACATTCAAAGTGAGCACGATCACCTTCTTTAAGATTTTCAAGACTTGTTAGAGCAGTCAAGAACACTGGTCTTTGACCTGGCTGCTCCTCTTCTACTGGCTTAGGTCTCTCGTATTTTTCAAGCTCTTGGATCTTTCTTAATCTTTGCGCATCCAGAGTATCCAAGTATAAAGATTCTTTAGCTAAAATGAATTATAATTTGTATCAAATTTTAATTGTATAGAAAAAACCTAATAAAAATTACACATTCATATTTTGTAAAATGAAGCTTGTGATATGTACTTATTGTATTAAATCAATTCAATTTAAATAAGAAAAATTTTATATTAGGCATTAAACTTAAACTATAAAACATAACACTAATCATTATTTAAAAATATGATTGGACCAAGTGATTAAAATAGACGTAAATCTATTTTGTCACTTGCGGATACGATCATATTAGCAAAAATAATATATTTTTTGATAATAGCATTAACCCTCGTCAGCGAAGTAAAACACGGCGCCGAAATAGTGTAAAATAAAAATATTACGAGTGCATGATGTGGTGGATAAATCATAGTTATAATAATTGAGAAACATTATTTTTTCCTTCAATATCCTCCCGATAATGCAGTGATAAAATGTTATACAAGATTCTGAACAAACAGCGAAAATTAACAATTCTGTAGATTAGTATTTGACCATCCTATGTAGAAAATACTGCGAACTGTCTTATAGATTAAATAAATTTTGGCATTTCATTTCCATATTAATTAAAAAAATTACCTCTTTTTCTTTTTAATAAAATATTTTGAGAAACGAAATAACGTTTCTCAAAACATTCAATTAAACGCATTAAGTTAGGCGTCTAGCTATCTGCCTAGACAATTATCTTTTAACAATTAACGACTGGTGAAAGTTAGCTTTTTGAAAACTGCTGACCATTTTGCCGCTGTGTTACTTCTGTAAACCTTGTCAAAAATATGAGTTTATTCTTTGATCTTTTAAGTAATATAAGCGATAATGGATTGAGGCGTGGATGAACTAGGTCTTGGGCCAGTTCAAAACTGTGGAAACATTTATCTAATACATAAAGCAATAAAGGAAATTAAAGACCAGAGATGTTTACACTCTTATGGTCACTTTATTAATATCATTGAACGGAAGGGCTAAATGCATTGTCTCTCTCGTTGAATGAAATTAATATCTAACACACGGCTTAAACGTCCAATTTAATACCGTTGTCTAATCAACAGCCAAGGCCTCTAACCATCGTTCTTAAAGTATCTACCTGGCGATGAAAATATAAGCAAATAAAAAAAATTCTCACCATCAACTTTCACCGAACTTGTCGTAATAGCTTCACCGACTGCGTTCGTAGCTTTACACATGTACGTCCCACTATCTTCGGCATAAGCGTACAAAATATCCAAAGCCACGTATCCAAAGTCATATGTAGTCTTAAATCTATGTCCTTGTTGTATGGGCTTTCCGTTACAGTACCATTCAATTCGCATGGTTGGATCGTTAACTGGCGTTAAGGTAGCTTCTAAATGTACTGGTTTGCCTTCGGGCACTTCAGCGTTTTTAATAGGTTTTCCAAATTGAGGCTTTTCAGCAATAAAACTCTCCTCATGGATAACTCGTTTATATCTGGAATCATCTTCCAAGTACTGAATTTTTTCAAGCGCACTTTCATGTTGTGTGTCTCTAATTATTGATTCCTTGGCTAAAAGAAGAAAGAAATTTGATATTAACAGAAAAGTTAAGAGAGTTTGCGTTCAATAACAGTTATAATTTTACCGTTAGCTTGAACCTGACCTGAGTCTCACTCATAAACTTAATATTTCTGAGAGCTCGGGCAGTGCGAGAATTTTACCAGTTTTCATAAACAAACAGGTAAACGCAAACCTCAAACTTGGACTTAAAGAATCTAACTCGTACATGTCATCGAGAGTAGGTATTCAAGCCAACTGATGTATAAATTAAAATCCTAAATCTAAAATGCACCAGCTGACAAGAATGACTTGGCACATTTGTCCACACACGCGCCACACTATGCAGGATAACATACTCACCGTGTTGGTGAACGCATTACATGGGTATATGGGCACTCATAAAGCTGCTCCCACTACCTATCTGAAAAATTTGGGTACTATTTTTTGTATGGATTTCGTTCCCCAGAGCCTATGTCAACTATGTATATGAGATATCGCGTTAAAGTGAAATTGGTTAGAAAAAAGGGTCACTTATAACCCCTTCACACCCGGTCTAGTTGGTACATTTAATAAATTTAAGTTATTCATAAATGTTGTAATAATAAAATTCACTTACATTGAACATTTAGTTTAATTGTTGATGTTGCTTGTCCTAAGTTATTTATAACTTTGCAAGTGTATTCACCAGAATCTTCACCATAAACTGTAAGTATATCTAAAGCTGCAAACCCGAAATCATAAGCAGTACGATAACGGTGGCCACTTTGCAGAACTTTTCCGTTAAAGTACCATTCGACGCGCATATTAGGATCAGGATATGGTTCAATACGGCATTCATAGTGCGCACTTTGTCCTTCAATTAGTTTTGTCGGACCATTCAAATGAGTCACAAATCGAGGTGCTTGATTAACAGTAACTTCAACATCTTCTCTACGGTGATAACGTGTGGCATCTTCCAATTGCTGGATTTTTTCTAATGCGGTCTCGTGTTGCGATTCCAGTTGGAGAGATGCTTTAGCTTTAAAGTAAAAAATATGATTGATTAGAGTTGCAATTCATTAATATACTTATAAAATAGCTCTCTCGAAAGCTAACTGAGCGACCTTGAGATTTCTCATACGGCCAGCAGTGAAGGTCGACGTCTCAGATCCATATGTCATCACTGTCTACACGCGCTAGTGGCACAACCTTAATTTCAGGTTGAGGTAACGTAACGGGAAGATGTGACGGCATGTACTGAAAGGTACTGGTAGTGAGATGTACTTGGACCCATGGTCTTCGTTATGTGCGTGCTTTGTATCATTCCTTGTTGGCCTATGTTCAGCATTGGACTTGTGATGGGCTATAATAATGTTAATGATGACTTAATAATATAATACTTTGATAGTTAATTCAAATATTAATATGATTCCGAAAATAAAATGTAAAACAATAGAACATAATTCAGGGGTAACTCTGTCTATTATAAAATGAACAGACTAAAATGAACGTTACGTTGAACCCCATTGTTCAAAATTGAGAAAAGGAAGACATCGGTCATGGCGAATTTATTTGAAATCATTAAGGAATGCCACATAGATTTAAAATATATGTGTACTTGAAAAGTTTGTTAGATACGTATATTTAACTAAAATATATGTGATATTTTAGTTAATTTTTCACTATATAAAATAATATTTTGCTTTGACATACATATCCAACAACAAATTGTACCGTAGTTACCTCTTGGTAGAGAGTAATTGTGTTCTGTGGTAATTACCGTTTAAAAAGCTACAAAGTTGTTAAAATAACACTCATATATTTTAAAAGATATTTAAGTTACATAGTATATATATTTAAATCTCTTTGGTTTATACACGATAAAACCTTTTTAAATTTTATAGAATATCTATTTCTATTATACTATATATACTATTCCGTTTTAAATTATTGTCTGTCGAGTTAAAAAAATTATTGCACAGACTAATGTAAAATTGTAACTACTATTCTACAACTACGCAAATTTTTACTATGACATCTTTGTATTTTTTTTTATTGAACAGAAATATGTAGATATGTAAAATGTAAATCTTTAAGTATATTACAAATTTCAAATTGTAAATTTTATTAGATTTTTAGATTCGTCCCAATTAGTGAATTTGACCTTGGTTAAACAAATGTGTGCATAGCCTAGAAATAATATGTTCTTTTGAAGATTACGAGTATATAATACGTGAACTACCTTTACTATACAGGAGAATATTCTACTGTGAAATTAACTTTTTTAACTAAATAAAAAATAAGTAAATGGTAATTGAATACTGCAGCCCATGAACACGCTGAATATAACGATAATGCTTTGTTACTATTATGATGGTATTCTGTGAAAGCGTGGTACTTCTCCGGTCGAACCGACCCATTCGTGCTACAACTATAATATATGTAGCTGTAGCATGGCTCTTCTACGTAATGCCATAATTAATATAGCTGCCTGAATAAACCCCTCTCTTACCCTTCAAACCGGAACAAAACAGTCGATGCACTGCTGCTAGGTGGCATAAATACGGATGTGAGTGAATCGTCATCGCATCAATTTTGAAAGATACTTAATTAAAATTAAAATAATTTATAAAATTACTAGGAATAATTATTAGCAATAGTATGTAATAAAATTAAATAATATAAAACACTTACATTGCACAAACAAAGTCGATGATGTTACTGCTTCTCCTAATTCATTAACTGCTCGGCATGTATATGTACCAGAATCTTCAGGGTTCACATATTTCATATTAAGAGCGACATATCCAAAATCGTGCATGGTAGTAATACGATTAGCTGAAACATTATATTAGTTTTTAATACATTTAATGTAACAATATTAATATAATAAAATAGTATAAAATATAAAATGAATACTTACAGGCTGCAATAGGCACACCATTTCGTAACCATTCTACACGCAGTTTAGGGTCACCGACGGGTATGAGTCTTGCTTCAAAGTGCACAGCCTGATTTTCAGCTACCCGGATATCTTTCATTGGCATCGTGAATACTGGTGCCTGAGTTGTAAATTCATCCTGTGCTAATGGCTTTTGATGCCTTGACGTTTCTAATTGATTTAGTCTAGGAAGAGCCCCTTCGTGTTGTGATTCTAAATAAATCGATTTTTTGGAATGCACCACTGCATTTCCTGAGGTCACGGCTTCACCTAAAGCATTTATAGCCCGGCAAGTGTACGTACCGGAATCTTCTGGTAAGCAAGCCATGATGTCAAGAGCCACAAACCCAAAGTTATTAGTTTCAGTAAATCGTGAACCACTTTTTAAAGGTTTATTATTGTGATACCACTCAACTTTCATGGTGGGATCTGAGACAGGTATTAAGCGGCATTCAAAATGAGCTCTTTGTCCTTCTTTTATTTCAATATTTTTCAGAGATGTTGTAAATATAGGTGCTTGCGTTGTAACTTCGTCTACGAAGTCAGTTCTAGAAAACTTAGATCTATCCTCTAAAACTTGAATCTGTTCTAAGCCAGCTTCATTTTGAGTAGCTCGAATAATATCAGCGGTACTTCGACAAGATAATTTGCAACTCACTTCATCACTGCCAATAAGATTAACTGCTCTGCATGTATATATACCAGAATCTTCTGCAATCAAATCAATAATATCTAAGGCTACATATCCAAAATCGTGTATTGGCCTAAATCTGTGGCCTATAGTTACAGGCTGGCCGTTCTTGAACCATTCCACCTTTAAATTAGGATCAGTAACTGGTTCGAGTTTACATTCGAAGTGAACATGTTGACCCTCTTTTACGTTGTCAATGGATTTTGGTTTGGTAACAAAATGAGGTTTAATGTTAAAAGATTCATCAATTACCTCGGATTTCTTATAACGCGAAGCGTCTTCTAAATATTGGATTTTTTCCAAACCAGAGGGGTGCTGTGAGTCAAAAATTAAGTCCTTTTTGGCTAATACGCGTAAAGCGCATGAAGTTACTGCTTCTCCAAGCTGGTTTGTGGCTTGACATGTGTATACACCAGAATCTTCGGGGTAAACACTTAAAAGGTCAAGTGCAACGTAATCGAATTCATAGGCTGGTCTAAATCTGTGTCCTGTCTTTATGGGTCTACCATTGCAAAACCATTCAACTTTCATGGTGGGATCTCCAACTGGTTGCAATCTGCACTCCAAGTGCACATTAGTACCTTCAACTGTTTCAATATTATGTAGTGCCCGTGAAAAATGTGGTGCTTGCATTACCGTTATATCTTCTTGTTGATGTTTCGTTCTTCGTGTAGAATCCTCTAGTATTTGTATCTGCTCAAAAGCTTGTTCATTTTGAGTATCTGTAACTATATCTGATCTCTCTATTACTCGCACCATTGCAGAAGTATGAGCAGAACCTAAATGATTTACTGCCCTTACTGTGTATTCTCCTTGATCTGCGGATGTAGCATGAATAATATCTAAGGCCACGAAACCAAAATCATAATAAGTTCTAAAGCGAGATCCCACAGTAACAGCTCTTCCGTTATGGAACCATTCAACTCTCATAGTTGGGTCACCCATAGGTTCCAAACGGCATTCTAAATGAATATTTTTTCCTTCAGAAACCGGTTGCGGATCTGACAGTGGCTGTATAAATATAGGCTTAGATTTCGAAATTTCCTCTATATGATACATTGGTTCTACAAACTTAGATTCTTCAATATGTCTAGTCTTTTCATATAAGCCACGATGAATGCTTGATGTATCGATACTTGATCGGGCTAAAACAAAACGAAAATTCGATTAGTTTAAATTAAAAATAATAAGAATAATTTGTTTATTTCATTTTAATAAATACTTACTTTCAACTGTCATTGATGCACTCAATTGAGCTTCACCAGCGGCATTCCTTGCTACAACAGTATAAACTCCAGTATCATCCGATCTGACTCCTGATATATCTAATGCAACATATCCGAAATCGTGGTAAGTCTGTATTCGGTTTGCAGTTTTTATTAATTTTCCATTAAAATACCATTCAACTGTCATAGTAAGATCACTTTGTGGCTCAACCCTAGCTTCAAAGTGAGCACTTTGTCCTTCTACGATTTTATTTGTACCTTTTAATGGACCTAAAAATCTTGGTTTTTGTGTAATTTGCAACTCTTCTTCTACTCGTCTGGAGTACTTGCTAGAATCTTCTAAATACTGAATTTTTTCTAAACCACCTGGATGTTGTGATTCAGCTATTATATCTTTCTTTGTTATAATTGTTAGATTAGCACTGGTTGTTGCTTGACTAAAAGCGTTATATGCTCGACATGTGTAATGACCTGCGTCATGAATAGTCACAGACTTTATTGTAAGCGCAACATACCCAAAGTTAAAGAAAGTGGTAATTCTGGAGCTTGCTTCAACAGGACGTCCATCCTTTAACCATTCTACTTTTAGAGTAGAATCTCCTACCGGCTCTAATCGAGCCTCAAAATGAGCAAATCCTCCTTCTTTAATATTAATTTGATCTTTTATAGGGGTTTTAAATTCAGGTCGTTGTGTACTTTCTGGAATTTCCTGATAATATTTCTGATACTGTTGTTGTTGATATGCTTCAAGTTGTTCTGTTTTTTCAATATATCTTCGCTGCTCTGGTATGCCGAGATCTGATGTAACTGTACTCCTAGCTGCTACTCTAATTGATGCAGTACTGATGGCTTCACCAAGCTTATTTACAGCCCTGACAGTATACGAACCAGCATCTTCAGCCCGTAGGTGCATGATGTTAAGGGAGACGTAACCGAAGTTGAAGATTGACGTGATTCGCGAACTGGCTGTGATTGGTCTGCCATCTTTATACCATTCAACTCTCATAGTAGGATCACTTACGGGAGTAAGTTGCGCTTCAAAATGAGCATTTCTGCCCTCTTGAAGCTCGCCAAGGTCTTGTAATTGCTTTATGAATTGAGGCCGTTGTGAAATTTGTTCCTCAATTGATTCTTCTCGCTGGAACTTTGAGTAATCTTCCAGCTGTTGTATATATTGTAAACTTTCTGGATGTTGGCTTGTTCTTTCGATAATTGCCCTTGGCGTAACATGCAACATGGCTTTTGTTTCAGCAACGCCTGTTGCACTAACGGCTCGGCATGTATATTCTCCACTATCATGGATATTAAGACTAAGCATATCTAAAGATATATATCCAAATCGAAAAATAGAAGTGAACCTAGAACCTGGAACAAGAAAATGAATAAAATAATATTGTCGCTTTAAGGTGACGTAATTTTTACACATACAAAAAGCACACAATAAAATAATAGAGACAGCAAAATCCTACTATTATAAATATTTTAATAAAAATAAATTCAGTCCTTTCAATCTAATTACGAGTCTAGTTTAATATTATATGTCACATGAGAATTTAGTATTCACGCATATTATTTTCGTATATCGTGTATATAATTGAGTTTTAAGCACAATAGGATTGCTTTACTTACTGGCTTCGATACTCTGTCCATTTCTTAACCATTCAATTTTCATAGACGGATCGCCTACAGGTTCTATTCTAGTTTCAAAATGAATTTTCCCACCTTCCATCTGTGTAACACTCTTAAGTGGAATAATGAACTGTGGTGGAGGGTAAATTCGATCTTCCTCGCCCGGAGGGATGTACGGTCGTGCTCTTTCTACGTGTCTTAAGTATATAATTTCAGGTCCAGGAGCAGGTCTAAAATATTAACAATAATTATTTTAAAGTTGTATAATTTTAAAACCACGTAACGATATCTTAAAGAAAACTTTACTTACTCTGGCTCAATAATTTTTGTTGGTCGAGGCAAGTGTAAACGCTTTTGTTCAGGCGGTGGCTCTTTTGGAACTTCAACATAGAGCCTAGCCCGAGTGGCAGTGGAGCCTGCGACGTTCTGGGCCGTACACTGGTACCATGCCGCATCCGACGCCTTGGCTCGCGGAATGTCCAGCGTCGAGGCCCCACCTTCGGTATTAATTCGTAATTCTGGATTGGGTATAATCGCTACGCCATCCTTCTGCCATGTGATCCGAGGTGTAGGTGTGCCAACCGCACGTGCATTAAGCACTACAGGTTCACCTTCACGAACACTCAAAGTGCTGAAACGTTCAACAAATTTAGGAGCCACTACTTGCTCCTTTTCTATTACATTTAACCTACATTGAAACGACGTTTCACCGCTTTTGTTTCGTGCTACACATGTAACTACACCACTGTCACTAAGATCGACATTTGTAATCATAAGAGCGTGATTTCCGGATTCGTTTACTAAAATCTTATGATTATAATCGTCCCGAATCTGTCTATCATTAATGAACCACGTGACTTCTGGGTAAGGTCTGCCTGTGACGCGGCAATCGAATCGCGTCATCTTGCCCTCTGTTACATCTCTGTCTTGGCAAACTCTTACAAACTGCGGAGCGAGAGATTTTTCGCTAATTTCAACCCTTTCTTCTATACCTGTTTGTTGTGTATCCATAATGTATTGCGATTTTTGGTCTTGTACATATGTCTCTGTAGGAGATTCGACGGCAAGGTATGCTGACGTAACAATACAACCATTGGGGTTTTCTGCGAGTAGTGTATAATGACCTACATCAGACTTTTGTGTATTTCTTACCCTAAGCGTCGTTTGACTTTTATTCGTAACTATTTCATGTTTGCTTGAATTTGTTATTCTTTGTCCATTCTTAAACCACGTGACTCTCGGTTTTGGATTACCAGATAGTTGTACTTGAAACTGCGCGTCCATTCCAGTCTGTAGTTTAGAATTTCTTGGTTTTTGTCCTATTTTTGGTGGGGAAACTCCTCCTAGGGTCTTGTCGATTTCGGTATTAATATGAATATCACTTTCCCCTATATAACGACGAGTAATCGATTCTCGGAATGAGACTTCTCTTAATAGTCTATATTCAAAAGTATCAACTTTAAAGTCTTCGGTAGAAGAATGATCGGTTCCATTTGTGTAAGCAATTTTCTGAGTCTGATGAGTTTGCTCTGTGTTATATCCTTGAGTACCATAGGATTTGTGTTCGACACTTTCACTGACATGCCGATAACATTGTTGTTGTGAGTTTTGATGTGCTGGAACGGGAACACCCTCTGGTTGTATGTATACTGAACATATCGCTTCACCATATTGGTTACGCGCTGTGCATGTATATTCACCTTCATCACCAGGGCCAATTTGCTTTATAAGCAATGAGACATCACCAGTTTGTTCGTTATAATTCATGCTATATTTGTTGCATTCTACTAAAGGTGCCTTCTTTCTCGTCCATGACACTACTGGTGTAGGATTACCTCTAAGTTTGCCTTCAAATTTTGCATTGCCACCTTGAGCGAATCTCGCATTTTTAAATATTTGTTCAAAAATCGGCGGAGAAGGATCCCCTGGTCGTCCAGAAGTAATTGGCATGCGGTCAGCGGCACTCTCCACTGAAACAAAGAAAAACGTCTCGTAAATATATGAATTGGAATATCCGGCGCTACAACTTTAATAAGCTTAGAACATAACATCATTCTATCGAAATCAAATTCCGCATTTACGATAAAAAATGACAGAATCTTCTCAGCAACCGTTTATTCGTATTTCTTACATTTAATCATAAATTGTATACATTTATGTATCTATGTATATTATATAATGCATGCTTACATTCATAATAATTATTATTGCTTTAATTACATACTTTTTTTTACTTAGTACAGATTTTTCAGTCTACTCATATAATTTGTTCATGGCTTAAAATACAGCATAAATAAATTAAAAATAATAGTGGCATGAAAATAGTTCAATTGTTTTACTTTATATACTGTAGAAATACGGTCATTTACAAGTATATTATTAATGACTCTGAATGTAATAGTGAGTAATATTGTGGTAAAAAATAAGGTTTACAAGATTTTGCGACCAGTATTAAGATATAAAAGTGTCGTCGACAGGGACGCCCTAGACCAGGGATGGCGAACCAATGGCACGCGATACAATACTTTGGGCGCGCCACCTATTACAAAGTTCACTATGAGTATTATATTACGAACGAACGCGAGTGATTCTACAAAAATTATTTTACGATTACGACACGTCTATAGCCTCATTAAACATTTCTTCAGAAAAATGGCGCGTTGATACACAAGCGTTCGCCACCCCTGACCTAGACGGAAGCTTATCGACCAAAATGGCTATATATTGAATCTGGGCTAAATTAGGAGTACCCTGGACTGACGACCATGGTATTTGGAGATAATATATGGACGTGAATAATGCAAGAGAGAGGCGTCAGGATCGTACCAAATAGAAGTCAGTAGTACCTGCCTATCCCCCTGGGTGACAAGCGTGAGAATATATGTTTATGTTGTATGTTTCACTTTTATATTCAGTCAAATTATAATTTACTTGATGAATTACTTTACCTGACGTTTGAAAATCTGTCTTTATGTATTTTTATAACCTTTATATTATTAACTCTTAGGTATTACCTAGGTCCGTCTAATTACACCATTATATGAAATTATTTAATTAAAATATTATGCTGTTCCTTTTGTATTACTTAATTTTTGTTTAAATTAAATTATTTAATGTGTGTGCCAAACAGATTTATAAAAAAGTATATAAGCAAAAGCAAATAGCGTGTATCGCAGCTAGCCGCAGCAGGCGGGAGCGGGAGCGTGTGACTCATGATTGTGACGAGGCGCTCGCGCTCGTGCTCTTTTTGCGCGGCTATTTTAGTACCCACCACTCGGATCTTGTTACAATCACCATTTTGGCGGATTCTCTGAATTTCATGTTCGCTAAGCAAATAAATTTCTCAAACTGTAATAATGTTTGGATTCAGTTTATTCTTCGTTTTTGTCAAAACTTAAACTAAATACAAATCAATTTATATTACAACATTGCATACTTATATATATATAGCTATATTAAAGTTATAGCACGAACGGATCGGCTCGATCGAAGAAGAACCATGCTCTCACAGAATACCATCGTAGAACGGCAGCTCAAGCTGTGTTGCGTATGGTGACTGTAGAGAACTGAAGACCCTTTTTACTGAATACGAAGCATTGCATTTTAGTCCTTAAGGGTGACAACGCATCTGCATTTTGATTCTTAATCGAGGATAGATTTAAATGTCTTTAGGCATCCCCTTACAATCAGGTGGTCTGTGTGCTCACTAGTCACCATTATTCTGTAAAAAAAAAACAACTAAAACTCTTTTTTAAGCTACCAGTAAACGCCTTTCTACAATAAGAGTAGTTGCATTATAAGTTTCGTACTCGTAATATTTGGAGAACGAGACCTAAGATTTTTTTCACTATATGTATGAACCGGTTAGTCGCAAAGCAACGATCATAATGCCAAATTTTGTTTCTTTTCTGCCTATTTTGTTATAAATTATTTTCGTTAAGGCATAAGGTCATTTTGAGATTTTAAAGAAAAAAAATTGCGAAATTAGTGTAATAAGCCGAAAATAATTTTATAAAAATTTAACATTGATACTTTTATTTAAATAATAATGACGCAATTTTTTTAATAAATAAAATAATATTTGACAGTGAAATCATGCCATTTTAGTATGTTTTGTAGGTCAAGGTCATTACGTATAGTAAACTTATTTTAACAAATTAAAGTACTTTTTAAAAACCGAGGCGTTTACTTTGGGTTTTAAGTGTTTTTAGTAAAAGTAAAAATATTGTATTTAACAACTGTGCTATTTAGATAAAACAAACTTAGACATATATATATATATATATATATATATATATATATATATATATGTATATATATATATATATATATATATATATGTATATATATATATATATATATATATATATATGTACATATATATAATTGTATATATATATATGTAATTGTAGGTATGTATGTATGTAAATATACATAATCACAGAATCAAGAGGTAGTGGCGTGAACACTAACTAGCCTTCGGGCGGGTTGGCTGTTCTTTGGACTAAAGGAAATTAAGGTGGGATATTCACTAAATAGACAAAGTTACTAATCCGCGACCCAATAATGCGCATTTCACTTGTATATTATCGAGAAGACGAGAAGCGGATAAGGTACTTTTTTTCCCCTGAACCATTATTTAAAAAAAAATCTTGAAACTGGTCAGAATATAATATTAATTTGTAGATTTAATGTAACAATAGTAGAGAAATGTTGGCATTTTGTGATCAAGGCGTAAAAAAGTAACACCACACTGGTGATGATAAATCACACCCATGCGAGGACCGGACGAGACGCTCATTGACCGAATTATTTTAACCTTAATCAAAATGATTGAGATATCGCCACTTAGCTAGCTATTTATTCCTGTACGCAACCCGTATACACGATAAACCATTTCCAATTAAACAGAGGCCTGGTAATAAAACTTTTGTTTGTCGTTTTAATAAAGGATAAATAATAGGAAAGTATTATTCTTCGGTTCATCGTACGCAAGACGAAATAGAAGAGAATATTTTTATCCAACATAGATGTGACAAAATATTTATTAAAAATCAAAACAAATTATACCCAGGTCATAAAGCATTTTTTTTTAAATTAAAAATTTATATGAATAATTTTGGAAACATCTTTTTGATATGATACATTTTATCTTAATAATTACGCAACACTATTAATATATCTTTCAATAAGCTGTCGTTTTTTTTTAATTTGTAGATTAATGAAAGATTTTGTTATTAAAGCGTATATTGACAATCAATAAATCACTAACTCTTTTTGATTTTAACAAAGCTACAGTTTTAACATTATTAATTTAACAATACGTTAATTTAACAATATAGTTAAAGTACCCTTACGTAGTACCTACTATTATTATTTATTCTGTGATACCGTGTAGTGTAGGTGTAAGAATTTCCACTACCCCATATCATACCGCGGGTGTTGTAAGAGGCGACAGAGGGAAACAAATCAGGAGATGGGCAGCAGCGCCTTCCCAATAACAACTTCCAATAAAAAACTGCGGTTGCCAACACGCTCGCCAAGCGTGGCAACTATGGCAAATATCCCGCCTATGAGGCAATCTATTTGGGAAGCCTTTTTTCAGCAGTGGTCATTAGTAATAAAATATTTGTATATTAATAAAATATTTCCTAAAATACATTTATTTACAAGGCTGAAAATTTTAAGAAATAGTCTTATAATATAATATAGTTCTTTAAAACAAACCTATAAAAAGAAATACAAAAAGAAAACCTGGTGAGTGTAATTGTTTCGAGAAGAATATACTCGTGTATGTAGTGTCCACCTTTTTTGCTTACACTTCAAGTGTACTGTTAGTTCGTTTTTTTTTTAATTTTAATTTTATAAAAAACAACTATAAATATGTAACTGCAGGGATTTATTTACCTAATATTAAATTAATTCGATAAAAATTATAACTTTGTATCAAACACGTTAGCGCCTAGTCTCTTTTTATGTGATACATAGGTATTCAGGTAGAGCAAAGATACAGTACCAAAGGCATGCGGCCAAATCACAATGCAAGAGCTGTACACACAGGACACTGACATGTTCAAGTTTATTAAGGTTAGGTAGGAATTTGCATTTTACACAAATAAATAACATTCAAACTTATATTTCAACCGGTTAGGATTTAAAGCCGGCTCCAACACTCAAGTTTATACTTCTTTATTTTTTGACCACTAAGTCATACGATTTAGTAATAGTATTAGTAAAGTGGCATGGTCAGCGTTTTATCCTCGAGTAGCGGTTGGCGTACGCTCGCTAGCGCCTATGAAATACTACCCCAACGCAGATTTGACCTAATCCGAGCGCCATATGGTCACTGGCCCTCTACAGAGTTATCGTGAATCGTGAGCAATGCAATGTTTTCTAATAACGTACCTATCACATCTTGTTTATCTCGTATAAATCTTTCAAGCGATATTATATATTTTACCTCTTCGAATAGAAATGAAATACAAAAACTGAATAAAAATACAAAGCAATATCTAATTATTAAATTATATAGATTTATTCATTTACTTTTAATAATATTCTCGACTCTAAATAAAATTAAAATAGTAATCAAATATTCAAAATTTACAATTCTTGTTTTCCTGATCTGCAATTTACACCAACTTTAAATGACATTGGTACAGTAAATCGTAATAAAGTTATGATTTTATCTTTAAGTTTATCTTTTCTTCTTTTACGTATAAATTAGGCGCTCCTATTTATTAGAAGTTGTAATAATAAGGATCATAGGCGGAATTTTTACTAACTATTATACTGTACAATATACATACATAATGTTTATATTACGGGACAGTTAAATGTAATAATTTTGTAAACAAAATATGCTCATAATAATCCGAATTTTACATTTGCACAATTTAAAAAAAAAAACATTCAATAAAAATGACCCTGACAGAATAAAAATTGTCCATCAAACTAATAGCATAACGAGAAATTACGGAACTGACGTTCGTAAACATCAATTAGCAATGTCGAGAAATTTTATTAGCTAGATTATCAACAGTTAATTTACAAATAAATTTGAGGGAATTACAGTATCTGTACGTTCTGAAGCACGAAGTATGATAGAAATTAAATAGCTATAACAGGAGACACACACATTACCCAAGATAATATGTAACGATAATGATACAACATAATCCGGTGATAACGGTGACGGTGAAAGCCAAGACTCATTGGTAAGTTTCACCGTTGGAAACTGAATCTTCACAAAACGTATTCTGAATATCGCGGTAAAACGCTGTAGGTCTGTTTTAATAATAAGAACGCGCCAAACGATATATTAGGTTATGAGGTAATTGTATTGAATAGTCTATTCCAATTTTAAATACCTTTATTGGTAATCGAAACGACAGCATAGGTAACAAGAAATACGTCTCGCTTCGGGCACGCAATTATGGGAACCGGCGAAAGTGACTGACAGTTCTTGCATTTGTAACTGTTGTGTTTACCGTGTTTTTAATTCCAAAGATAAAGCGGTAAAAGTAACGTAAACTGCCCCAGACCTTAAGCTTTACGGTCTAGTCACGCCGCGTTCGTTTTGAAATCATAATTTTGTTATATTCGCTTTGAATGGATTAAGTAACTTTCGAATTGTTAAAGATTTATTTCCGTAACTGTATAAAACTATGCACTCTTTTTATGAGCATGAGTATTATTAAACGATATTAAAAATATTATTTCGTAAATTAGATGCATGTTTACGATGTAGTTTATACTAACAATAACTAAGAATTAGGTAGGTATTTACCGTTTTGTTGAACCGGCTACTTCTAACTTTGAAATTTAGGTTTAACTTGGGATTCTAAATTGAACGAAATTTAATATTTATGGCATGTTCCTTTTACAAGATCAGTTATTCTTTTGTTACTTTGAGTTGTTACAGAAAAACCGCTATATTTATTTGAGATCCGACGTTGAAACAATGCGTCTCAAACGGCACGCAAACCTAGCACTACTAATGAAATTGTGTGTTATTGGTTCAATTGCTTTCGTTCGGGAAATATTAACCTCACAAATAAACCTTGTGGTTAATAATCAAGCACTAAACGTACAACAATAATGGGAGTGAATCCGTCTCAAACTGCGATGGCGCTAACGTAGGCTTTTGATGCAAGTGTCGAACTAATATTAGATATTTGCGACAAATCGTTAAAATAAAGAAGCTCACAAATGGGTAACCATTTACTTCAAATTAAATAAGAAATCAGGGAAATTCGGGTCAAATTGTTACCTGCGATAAAAAATAGATCCTATATAACAATCCTAAGCGTCTTTTAAAGTAGTTATAATCAGGTGCCCAAGGCAAAGAGTACCCGAAACGAAAGACTAGTCAGAAGAAGTCTGTGGTTGCAGTTTCGGGGTCTAATGTTGAGATTATTTACTATAGCTTGCCATCTGGTGCCATATTTACTGGCCACAGTTATTGTGAAGTATTGCAAATGACGGTGAGGGAGCTGGCACTCAAACAACCCAGATTGGTGAACTGCTCTTCTTCATAGTTTCTTCATGACAACGCTCGGCCAAATACAATTCATTCACTATATTCTCCAGACTTTTGGGTAGGCAACAATATCAATTCTAAAGAAGCATTAAAGAATGCCTTTAAAGTTCCTCGATTCTTGTGCTGCAGGCTTGGCAATATTAGGAACGAAAATCCTATACGAATACGAATAGTATATATATATCTTTATAATATAATAAATATATATATATATATATCTTTAATAAAATAAATATATATATATATATATATATCTTTATATATAAAAATTACGTGTCACATTGTTTGTCCGCGATTAACTCCTAAACTACTGAACAGATTTCAATGAAATTTTGCACACTCTGTGCAGTTTGGTCCAACTTGAGAGATATGATAGTTTTTATCCTGATAAGTGACACTCAATATTTTTTTTATTACGAGTTTAAGGATTTTTTATATGAAGGGTCGTCGAAAAGGGCAGAACAACGTCTGCCTGATCTGCTAGTATATATATATATATGTGTGTGTGTATATATAATTTATGTTTGGTATACATGGGTAGCATTTCGTATATAAAATGAGGTTTGTACTTCATGATGTCATTAAAGTTTTCAAAAATGACAGTATTATTTTTCGATGTTCACACAGTTCGACATAACTAAACGGTACTAGCACACACTACAAGCTTGAGGCGCGTGCGGGAGGTCACGTACAGAGAGAAACTGCTTTAAACCGGCCCGGCCAGTGCTTAAATTCAGGGTTGTGCGAAAAATAATAAGTGCCAAATTTTTTTTAAAAGTATAATTCGTATCAAATGAAATATAAAAAAGTGTAAATATGGTTTACGTAGATTTAAATCTTATCGAAATTACCGCAAGAGATGCCGCTGATTTTGTGAATAAAATTAATAATTTGGTTGATTTCTTAAACTCAAGTACACTGCGATCTCCTAATAAATGTAAAAGAGCTTTTCGATACGATAGTTATCAAATTGAATTTTTAGAAGAAATGCTAACATTTTTCAGGAAACTAAAATCAATAAGGAGTGATAGGCAGAAAGACGTTATAAATAGGATGAATAACATTCACGAATTTCAAGTGTCTATAAAATCTTTAATAAAATTTCATCAAAAATTAAAATTAGAAGAAATTAAATTAATTTATATTTACGAAACGTCTCAATAAAGATTGTCTCGAAAATTTCTTTGGTAAAGTCAGACAGGCGGGTGATAACTGCCAGGAGCCAACATGTTGTCTAGTTAGTATTCCTTCAATAAGATGTTTATAACCAATATCTTAGGGAAACCTTAAAATACTAATTGTGGATACTATTTCGATATTTTACTTATAAAAGCAGACGATTGTCGTATTTTAATACACCACCACCGCAACCTGACAATGTTACTGCCCCTGTGTTACAGTAGGAACAATTGATTATCTATTTGATTTACCAGAAATAAAAATGGTTTAGTCTATATGTCGGAATATTTATATAGAAATTGTTGTCTCGAACACCACAAATGTAAGAAAATAAAATTGTACGTTAATAGATCTGAAAAACCTACAAATATGGGAAAATATTCTTTTTCAGCCATTACAAGGATTTTAATAAATATAGTGTTCAATTGGATTTTTTAATAATACTCCCTGACAATTTGATCTCGCTTGTTGAATTGCTTGAGCGAAAATTTTGCGAATATTTTGACGTCGCAAAAAAAAAACAATGTAAATATTGGTAGTGAAATATTAAAACGTGTGTAAGATTTTATATTTGTTATGAAATGCGAGTACTTTCCAATAGATTATTTAAAAATACTTTACATTCAATTTAGAATTTACCATTTAATTAAGAACCGCAACTAATTGTTGAAGAACAATAATTATAAAAGTAAAAACATTTAGAAAACGTAGTTTATAAAAAAATATGATATCATAAGTATCTATTAAAATGCTGATAAACGTTTTGTTTATTTAGTTTTAGCCTCCTGTGCCAACCCTATCAAAATATGTAAAAAAATTGACAACTCCTTAGAAGCTTTGCCTCTGTACAGTTTCTTTACTCATGTGGTACTAGTACCTAGTACTATTATTTATTTTGTGTCGGTACGGATGCATGGAGTAGGATTTTAAAATCAAGTTAAATTTTAAAGTCAATTTAAAAATTAATAAATCTTTATTTTATAGAAATTGTATGACAGTTGCAGTTATTACGTCATAGCTTCTTGTATTCAAATAAACTTTTTTTTAGTTAGTTAAATGCAAACCACTAAAGTAGTAGCAGGTAAGTATCAAAGTCGAATTAAAGATGTAATAAATTGTATTGATAGTGTCGATTCGGTACTTTAAACAAACCTGTCATATTAATGTGATATTTCAATATATTTAAAATATAAAATGTATTTAAAAACAAACTATTCAAACAGGTGTTGCCAGAGACTGAATACGGGTCCATCTTCAGTTCAGGTCCATGGTATTATTATCAAATATATGTATATTATTGTATAGTCATGAAAGTTACTTAAGTATGCTAAATTTCAGCTCAATCTGATGACAGCAAGTACCTACTTCAAAAATTGATCATTTTGAACCGGGACGATTAACAAAAAAAGCATCTTAAATAAAAGCTATTATAATCGAAATAAATATTATTTCGATTATAATCCAACTATATTGAACCTTTACATCTAATGAGGCATAACTATGTGTTGCTTAATTTTATTTCATTTTTTATCTGTATTGTTTTAGTAAGTCTAAGTTAGAGCACGATGGAACTGTTATCGTCACCCGGTGTATGAAAGTCCCTTAATAAAATAAGAATTAAAAAAAGTTTATAACCTGTCAGATTTAATTATATGCAAATAGTATATAATCACTCCGTTTTACGTATACGTGATTAACCGAATTTAAATAAAACTACACTTTAATTTCTTTTTTAATGTTAGAGAGATATGGTAATTAAATTTAGTGTAATTTTAATAAAGGCATATAATATTTAAATAAAACGAGGAAAGTGCGCTAGACTGCGGCCGAATGTAGAATTCTACTTTTGTATTTTTTTTTCTCTGCGGGAGATGGGAGCGAGGCAAGCACCGCGACGTTCTACAGTTAAGCAGTTACGTTGTAATGAGTGACAGGTTGTAACTACGCGTTGTATAGTATCGCCGATTTGTGACACAGAACAGAACACTGTGATGGCCATCTAAAGGTTTTTAAACACAGGATAAAATGGGTTAATGCAGTTAAAGATAAATAAGAGACAATGTCAATATTTATAGCAGAATGCTTACACTTTTACGAAAACTGCTGTTAATAATTAATACATTGATAGCGTGATCATAAAACGTGTACGTGGTCTAGAAATATACGAATACACATTATAAATGACATTAAAATCTCAGAGTACATTACTTACTACTGATACATTACTTTATACTGGAAATTGAGATCAAGATTGAAAAGTGAAAACATGGCAAGTTGTTTTATCGTTTTTTTTTTCTATCATACGCTAATGGCGCTATTATTGCGTTGTTCTCATGTATAAGTCGAAATAGAAAAGCGATAATTAAACGACTGCAGACCAGACTATAGAATAATTGGAGCGGACCAGCCCGATATAATCCGCACTGAAATAGCGTAATTTTTTGAGAAATTTCTAAAGATTAGAAATTACTTTGGGTGTTTCACACTTCTTATCGTGATAGTGCTTTATACGTATTTGCTGTTTTGAATTAACTTTCTATAGCAACTAATATCAATGCAACAAGCGTTACTCACGGAGAGGTTTTACTCTGCTTTACCTAAGAATACGAGTAACATTACTTTTCTTCGAATTTGAAATGAAGCAATGAAATTGAATCAAATATATTTCATACCGTTTTAATATTATCCATTATTAAATACGCGATTTTCATTTCACTGGTCAAAATGGGAGTGAGTCACACACATAATGTGTCATTCGATTCTCTCTGCATAACATTTCTTTTTTACATAATAAAACATTACCGTTTCAGTTTGAACAACTGGACCATTCGCTTTACGTTTATAGTAAACCAACATAAATATTATATCTTTGTAGTGACGTTTACTATCTAACTTCTATAAAACATAAAGAGTTTTAAGTTTTACTATTGAGATTTATAATTCAACAATGCATGAATATGTAGAGAGAATAGGAATATAATTTAATACTGAGGAGACAATCCAATAGACTGAAAGAGTTTTTCGAAAATAATAATTACTGGTCATTACGTATCTTCGTTGTGACGTTTGAGTGATGGGCTTTTGATAATCTTGATCGAGGAGAACGTTAAGAACTCTTTAAAATGTCTCCTCTCACGAGATTTGATTAAATGATTGTCAAACGAAACATCTCGCGCTTCAACATCGTTAGAGGCATTCTTTCTTGCTGCTATCGTTTTCTCCCGACCGCAGGAGCTCTGTTTATGTTGTGGTTTTTGCACCGACAACGATTACTTGTTGTACACGCAACAATGAACGCGACTCTATTTCCATTTCATCCGTAATAGTATTCCATATTCATTTAATGGCATCATATTGCGTATAACTGTGTATTTATAAGTAATATACCTAAATATTATATATACAAATTAAATAAAAAATAAGTTGTCATACACACAATCGTGCCGTAACAAAAACTCTTATCAACAATTGACCTTATTTCTCCATTCCGCAGCTTTATATTAAGAAAAATTAATCCTTGAATGGAAACATATTTGTCCCGATATCCATATACAGGTAGGCTTTAAACCTTATAAGTAAACAAGTTTTAATGTGTGAGTTCGCACCGCAACCTTAATGGAGAGACGAGTGAACTCGCGTGGCGATAACACCGGTCGGCTTGCCATTTAAGATTTAAATATTGCATAAAAAGTATCGAATTGGGGTCGAACTTGCACCGCAACTATTTTAGTCTCGGGTTTTTTATTGCCGCGTGAGTTCACCTGTTATGTTTCGTGCAATGTATAATGCAATTCGCTTTGTAAAAAAAAATGTGAGCGAAGACAGTGAGATCATTACTTTAAATGTTTAAAAAAGAAAAGTAAGTGTGGAAAATATACGGGAGCGCATTCCTTTTTGAAGCGATACGCGGGGCACGGGAGTGCCGCCCGGCGCCCACGCGCCTCAGAATAGCCACACTATCTCGCTCGCGGTGGAAAATCGCTATGCACAAATAAAGTTACGCACCAGGAAGAAACTTAAGAAGCCTGCCAATCCCAGTCGCACAGCTATACCATTTGACTGCAACGGTTGGCGAGTATGTTATGGGTGTACTTTAGGCACATAAAGTTCGCAATAGCTGTGATAATTGTGAAAATTCGGCACAATGTTAAATAATGTTATGACTATGACATCAAAAGTAAAAAGCGGATACTAACATCGTTGCTGAGTGAGCATCTGATGAGTGTAGTGGTGCTCGGTGCGCTGTACGCGCTCCTGCTGCTGCACAAGATGCTCCCGTCGCTCAGTGTGCTGCTCGGTGCGCTGCTCGGAGCGCTGCTCGGAGCGCTGCTCCGACCACCTGCTTTGCTTTTCCATCACGCCGCCACAGCAGCACAACGCACAGAAAATAAAACTCTCACTCGACGCTACAGGTCCTTATCTTACAATAATGGTCGTTTCGACGGTCGCTCAAAAAGAAATAAATACGCCACTGCGAAAAACTTATTCTAGTCCACGGGTTCATTTAGCAGAAGTCAAGTCATTATAACCCAAGTCCAATAACCAAGACGTCGGTCGATTGCGAATAGTTAGCGGATAGTGGCGAGGCAGCCGAGCGAACGTTGCGCGTGCGCCGCGAAGGCGACGGCGGGGGGCGGTGCGACCGAAATACTACGGGTTATTTCGAGCGCGTGCCTCCCGCGTACCCCCTCCGAGAGCTCCGTCATCCCGACTCCACCTCCGCCAAGCAAAATCACCAGCAACAGCTTAAACCTACAATATTGGCCGATACGTTTTTTTTAATGGAGCAAAGGAACATGCGCCTTGCCTGATGGTATGCGTCGACCATCCATGAACAATTGCAACACCAGTGAAGTTGTAGGTGTGTTGCCGGCCCTTTAAAAAGGAGTACGCTCGTTTCTTGAAAGTCCCTAAATCGTATCAGCGCACTAAAATTGGTAAACGATGGTAAACGATTTGACAAAGAAGTCATGCGAGGAAGAAAACTAGTAAATCGTACAGCGGTAGATGGCCAAGCACCCAGATGGTGTAGATGGTATAATAAGTTTTATCGCGATGTACGTCGATAAATCCTTTCATAATAAAATAATTTGTCACCATTTTCTTAAATGGGATTTGTAGCGCTGCTAATCATGCTAGTGCCTGCGGGTAATAAGGCCAAATAAAAATCGTATTTAAAATAACCGCACTCGTCTCTTACAAGTTTGCAGAAACGCACCACCCGCATCCTGCCACCAGAGTAGCATTATCTGTCATAAGTTACAACCGCACTGCACCAAAAATAAAAATCAGTCTAAATAATTCGTAGAGTATGTTTTGTAATATTACACTTAGCAATCTAAAATCTTAAACTTTATGAATAAATGCTTTGTTTATCTTGAAGATTTGAGTTCCTACCTAACGTATTGTTTAAAAAAAATATTTGGTTTTTCTTAAATACTTGGTTGGCGGTTATTAAGGCCTACTAAATTTCACCATGGGCCTTATTATACTCCTGTTTCTTGTGTAGGTTTTTTATTTTAAAATGAATTTTATATAACTTTTAAAATATAATAAATGCAAATAAATCGTACGCTTTTATTATTACACTAATCTCATAGTCAGAAAAAAGCCTGGTTTCAGCTGTCCAAACCGTGCAAAGACAAAGTGCGTCGAAGAATTAAGGCTTTGACATTAGAAGCTATTAAATTATGTGTAAATTATTGGTCCTGCACCTAAGATCTCTCGGACCGTGTCGGATTGCGATTTGATGATTGTGGGGGAATAGAGAATGCACCTGTGCTTGCGCACACATTCGGATACTATAATTCTACACTGTGCTGATGATGGGCTAGTCTGTAATCTCTGTTGAGACTGGCCGCTGTGACAGAAATTTGGTTGGGAGGACACTCAACCCAACATTAAATCCAATTCTCAACTCAGCTCGAGACACAACCGTACGCACTGATGATAATCACGTGGAGTGAGTTTGTTTGTCAGTTTGCTCATCATTATACTAATGACTTTAAGTACTGTTACGCGAGGCAATTTATATATTATATAATTTTTCAGAATTTTAAGTCTTAATTGCTGCATTCGTGTGATTACTGATCACAAATATTAAATATATTACGTATAAATTGATTATTTGAGTTCGTTAAAGCAGTAGTCCTTATTATCTTACCATAGTAAAATAAAGCCTACTGGCAAGGTTTTTCGAAATGTTTAATTTTGTTTTTCTTTATGCGAATGTTACAATTATTCGTTTATACTTTATAGAAACTATACTAAACTAATGATTTTTATTAAAATCTATAGACCAAATTAGATATTTCTGATTTTATTTTCGATTTTCCCTTAGCTAGGCCTTATTACCCACAGGTACTTGACTCAGAATTAGTATTATGATTAAAATCTGGTTTTATTTGTAACATAACTTCATTAGCGTGTCGAAATGGCGCCAACGGTACATCTCAAAACTTTACATATTTCATACTTGAGCTAAGTCGCAGGGGTTGCTTTTGAAAACGACCACAAAAATTGACCTGCTAAATTACATTATTACTTGATCATCATTCATCTTGATCCGTTTCTGCACAGTATTTGATCTTGGCTGGTACGACCTATCCTATTCTGCTGGCTCTTGCCTTTTCTGCCTTCAATCATTACAGGACGTTAAACATACTACCTCATTCTCTACGTGCCATGTGCTAGCGGTGTAAGAGAACCCAAAACCCCATTTGGTACTCTGGGTGTCATTTTTTTATAGGATAGGGTGACAAACGAGCACACAGTCCACCTGATGGTAAGTGGTTGCTGTAGCCCATAGACATCTACATGTATCCTCGTTTACGAATCAAAATGCAGATGCGTTGTCACCTGTGAGGATTAAGATGGAATGCCTCGTTTCCAGTAAAAAGGGTCTCCAGTTCTCTACGCTTACCATACGAAACACAGCAGCATTAAGCTGCTATTTTACGCTGGTATTCTGTGAGAGTGTGATCCTTCCTCGGTTGAGCCAACCCATTCGTAAGTCGTAAGATTGTTTATGCCTTTACTAGACCTTTGTGTCCTTTCCTCACCCCGTGCTACGCCACTGCTCAGGGCCACACAGTGGACGCAACATTTCTCAGCTATGCTCTCTTAATTTTTACTTAGAAGTTAGATTTATGTGCGGCTTAGCGTTATCGTGATGACACGCTTCCATTTCTAATTATTAACTTAAGACGTTTTGTCTCTACTGTGTGCTTCAAGCTCGGCACCTGCCGTTGGTGGTTTTGCGAGGTAAAAGCTACATTGTTTCCATTCGTGTTTGCCTGTGTTTGTAGAATTCTTTACTTTCTTCTACATTTCGTGCGTTCTTATCGTAATCGATCAGTTTTTTAATAGTTCGGTGTGGTTCGATTTAAAAGAGAACCAGAAATAAAACAAAGTTACAAATTACTTGTCTAAACTACTAGTACTTCTGTGAACTCACGTGCCTCCAAAGTATTGTCAATTGCAAAATTATTATGTGTGACATACTTTTACAAACGGATTTAAACCAGCCGGTAATCAATTTCTTGTTTCTCGGCAATTTTCTTAATATTGATATATCACACTTATTCCACCACTTTTACAAGTATGATATCGGCTTTAGCAACTCTTTAACAGCTAAAATGTGCTGCACCTTTTACGTTAAAATTTACGGAATATTAATGTTTGAACCAATTTTATCAAAATAGAATAATTTAATTTAGTACAGCCATAAATAGGCAACCAACCGTATGATCGTACTATGACGGACTATACGGAACCGAGGATAGAGCTTTTTAAAAAAACACTATTTATTACATAACACGTTATAATTGAATAAAATTAACAACAAAGATTTGGTAAACTTATCTACACTATTCTATACTATATACTATATACTATATTTACTATATACTATCATAAAGAGGAAAGATTTGTTTATTTGTTTGAATTGAATAGGCTCCGAAACTACTAGACCGATTTGAAAAATTCTTTCACCATTAGAATCCTACATTATCCCTGATGAACATAGACTATGTAATATTTTCAAAAAGTTAGGGATCCGTATGAAAACTTCGTTAATGTAACCCAAGGTGTGAAAAAAATACCAAAAAGAATCCTTATATCGCGTACGCTTCGGAAACTATTGATAATAGAGCAAAGTAATGTACTTCAGTTTTATAGAGGATATCAATATGTACAAAAAACTCTGCGATACTATATGTTTAACTATTACAGTTATGTCATTAAATCTTTGTTAATTCAGCAACCGTCCGTCGTGATGTCTCTCTCGAAGTTCGCATGTCGCAAGGCGCAGATGCGTGATATACGCGGATGAAACCGCGGGGCACAGCTATTAATATATAAATAACGGTGATTTAGAATAATTATATGTTAAAGATTTAGTAAAGATATAGTAACGATGTATGAGACTGAGGCTTGAACGAGACTGACTGTAGATTGTTGATTGTAGATTGATGATTGTAGATTAATGATTGTAGATTGATGATTGTAGATTGTTTCGACGTTCGTCGGGAGATCGGTTATATAGGCTTAATGTTGCTGACGCAGCAGCGTGAAAGAGATGCGTTAACCAATCTCCTGACATTGACGGGGTATAACAGCCCTTCGCGGAAAACTGAAGATCGGGAAAATAGCCGAATTCAGAATTCATAATATTATATATATTATAGTTTATTTTATTGCTGCTGGGATTAGTGAATCCTCTCGTTGGGAAATGGAATAATTTTTATCATTATTACGAGTTTGAATTGGTACATTAATATTGGAATGTTTCTTAAATCTAGACATTATAAATTTTAAAAATTTAATACCTAGCTATAAATATAACTATAATTATTAATATGACAGAGGTTAATGTCATATGATGTATCCCGTATTTTTTCTGCCAAGGGTTTATTAATTACTAGTTTTTACCCGCGGCTTCGCTCGCGTGAGCTTGAATTCAGGAACTTCAAAAACTTAGTGTCAAATTTAGCAAAATTCTAAAAGCAGCTAAATTTTTTGAATTCTAAAAAACTATTGGGCGTAGACGATTGATAGTTGGCATAGATATAATATGCTACAGGAATACGTAAATATATATGTCTAGAAACACCTACTATTTTTTTTATATCGGGCGTGTCTTGCGATGTATCCATAAGTAAGGTAAATTGTCTTGGAATCAAAATTTATTATTATTAATTACATTTTGTCTTTACATTCATTCATAATTAAAGTTAATTTAGGTTTAAAACAATAATGATGAATTTCATAGCCTTCTATCAATTTATGGTATAATGTTTATTTGAGATATTTTATTCATATCATTGGTCCTATTTAATATTGCTAGGCACCCTAAATTAGATGTAGGAGAGAAGTGGCATGAAGGAGCCAGGTTTTGAAAGAGCCACTTACATTATTTTGGTAGTTTATGAACGGATTTGACTGGAAATTTTATTTTTAAGTGGCAACCTGATTCCCCGTTATCTACAAACATTTGACTGTCCGCCGAAAGAAACAAACGGACGCCGGTACTTGTACTCTGTGGCCGGTACATCGAGTCAAAGTTTTTGGTACTAAAAAGTAAGTATTTTGCTTAGTTTAAATTGTTTTTTGGTATTTTATTGCAAAGAAATATAGGTAAATGGATTGTAAATTGAGTTTGTGCATATACATGGCTTTGCAGCTGCGTAAATACTGAGCCGCAAAAGTTTTGATATTGTTGTTATTTTAAAGAATAAGTTATCAAAGAGCCGGGTAAATGGGCCTTAAAAGAGCTGGCTCTTCCATAACCGGCTCTTTCATAAACCTGCATTTAAATTTAAAAAAAAATTGTAACTATGAATTTTTTTTTCATATGATTTTTTCATATTTACTGATTTGCTTCAGAGATTGAATTATGGAGAAGCCTGGTCCCAAAAAAAACGAAAAAGACCAGAAAAGTCGGTCACTGAAAAAGCAGTTAGTGAAGTTTTGGAGAAAGGTCAATCCATAAACACAACTTCACTCATCTTTAATATACCGAGGGCATACTAAACTAGAATAGTTAAAAAAGTAAAGGTTTCTGGTGAATCAGCTAATAAACACTGTCCTAATATAGGAAATAGGCGTATTTTCACCACAGAGCAAGAGAATATGCTTGCGGATTATTTAAAGACTGCTTATAAATGTGCTATGACCTAACAAGGCAACAAAATAAAAAGCTGGCATTTGATTATGCCATGGCCAATGATATCACTCCAGATAAATGGAAGGAAATTAAAATTGCCAGTGATAATTCGCTCAAAGGGTTTATGAGCATAAAGTCATAGCTGAAAGAGGTTCGAAACAAATTGGGCAAGCTATCTAAGCTGAACGAGGAACATTATTAACATTTTTCAAGATCGTTATTAATAAAAAATAATCCGCCTCTAATATGTTAAGATTATAATAATAGGTAAGCATTGTTAGAATTACTTAAAATGACAGATAGAATTTAAAACTACTTAAAAATGTCATTAGATTTAAAAAAGGATTTGTTAATACTCTGTCTATATTTTTTTAATAGTGGAATTTTTACCATTTTGCATAATTTGTACAAATACACTTATCCTACATTAAGTGAAAGACCAAAAATCCTCCGGGATAACCAGAATATCCCAATATCAGAACATCTAGGCTCAACCCGGATGTATAGTACAATTCAAGACCAATATTACAGGAAGGGAATGAGAGAAGCGACATAGGAGACTACGTCAAGAAGTGCCAATCCTACCAAGAAAACAAAGCCCTCAGGAAAAAAAAGATGCGTGAGTGTCGTGGAACACTCGGTTGGAACGATGTTCCTTTCATAGTATATTATTATTGTTAAACGTATTATATTATTGATTACAAATAAAAATAATATACAATTTTAATTACCAGCGTCTATTAAAAATTAATAATTTAAAATAAAATAATATTTTTTTCATGGCAAGATAAGAAAAATGTGAGGGAGATGGATATTATTCCATCTCGCTTCTTTATAGGTGCAAAGGCCGTCTACACTACGTCAGAACGGGTCGTGACGGAAAAATCTTACACTTTTTGTCGCCTAGCTCGCATCCGCCAATTCCGTACCGTCCTATAAAGAACTTCGTTCGAATAAACAAAGCTCCTATGGAAATCAAGGACTCAAGAAGCACTGGAACGTAGCTATTCCACTCTCAAAGAGTATCTGAAAGCATTCGTCAGTGGAAATCAAAATAATAGGCCCACTTACGTCTATACCGATATAGTTACCTATAACACCACTCCACATACCACAACAAAATTTAATCCTTATGAGTTAGTCTTTGGACAAAAGCCCTATATTCCCAGTTCTATATACGAGAGGAGCCCCGGAGCAACCTATTTCGACTATATTAAAATGTTACAACACAAACTCACATGAGAAAAGGCTGTAGAAAACATTCTAAAATCCATGGAGTCTTCCAATCATATTATAACTCTCACCAACTCCACCTCAACTCCTCCCCAATATAAATTTGGCACGACACTGAACATTAATATTCCTGATTAAGATTTTAATGTCATTAATGACCCTTGTTGTAAACCAAATGTATCCTCTAGTATTAAGAAATATACATCTCCTATTTTACTGCAAAACCTGGATGATTTTACAAATAATAAACAAAATTTAGAAACCCTTTCCAAACTTGACCTATATCCATCTATATCTATATCTATACATATAATAAATCTGTAGAAAACTCGTGTCTGTAATTCTAATCTATTCTTGAAAAAACAAGTCCAGGGGATTAAATAAAGAGTTCTGAAGCTAAATTAGCGGTTTTTAGAAATTTTGTCTGTCTGTCTGTGTATTCCGGATTCACGCAAAAATTACTGGACCGATTTACATGAAATTTTTTATGTAGGTAGTTAGTATCCCTGGGCAACTTATAGGCTACTTCTTATCCGGTTACGGAGCTTTAAAAAAGGAAGGAATATAAATTAATATGAATGAAAAATTTTTGTTTAACATTTTGTTTACTAAAATTATTATAGAATTATAATATATCTTAAATGAGTAATATTTAAATTTAATGTAAATTAATTTATCCAGGACACTTCAGCCGGTTTGAAGTTATCGAAGTGACGAGTTACGTGACGTCTGTTAATTAACAGTGTAGCCGTATGATTGTTGTGAACACGAATTATTTTAAAAGGTCCTTTACAGACAGGTGAAAGTGCCTTTCCCTGTCTTAAATGGTTTTAAGGTAGACGTAATTGTCAAATTTATATTGGTGAGGAGTTGAGGTGGAGTTGGTGAGAGTTATAATATGATTTGGAAGACTCATTTTCTACAGCCTTTTCTCATGTGAGTTTGTGTTGTGACATTTTAATATAGTCGAAATAGGTTGCTCCGGAGCTCCTCTCGTATATAGAACTGGGAATATAGGGCTTCTGTCCAAAGACTTAACTCATAAGGATTAAATTTTGTTGTGGTAAGTGGAGTGGTGTTATAGGTAACTATATCGGTATAGACGTAAGTGGGCCAATTATTTTGATTTCCATTGACGAATGATTTCAGATACTCTTTGAAAGTGGAATAGCTACGTTCCAGTGCTCCTTGAGTCCTTGATTTCTATATGAGCTTTGTTTATTCGAACGAAGTTCTTTATCGGACGGTACGGATTTGGCGGATGAGAGCTAGGCGACAAAAAGTGTATAATTTTTCCGTCACGACCCGTTCTGACATAGTGTAGATGGCCTTTGGACCTATAAGGAAGCGAGATGGAATAATATCCATCTCCCTCACACTTTTTCTTATCTTGCCATGAAAAAAATATTATTTTATTTTAAATGATTAATTTTTAATAGACGCTAGTAATTAAAATTGTATATTATTTGTATTTGTAATCAAGGATATAATATGTTTAACAATAATAATATACTATGAAAGGAACATCGTTCCAACCGAGTGTTCCACGACACTCACGCATCTTTTTTTCCTGAGAGCTTTGTTTTCTTGGCAGGATTGACACTTCTTGACTTAGTCTTCTAAGTCACTTCTCATTCCCTTACAGTAATATTGGTCCTGAGTTTTATTATACATCCAGGTTGAGCCTAGATGTCCTGATATTGGGATATCGTGGTTATCCCGGAGGATTTTTGGTCTTTTACTTAATGTAGGATAAAATATTTTATTATGATAGATATGGTTGCAGATAATAGAGTTGTGGAATATATAAGTAAGTATATTGTATATTTTAGAGTGGGAAAGTCTGTCTAAAGGGTTCCTGAAGTCAGATATTGCAACATCGGTTACTTCATTTGCCTGAAGTATTTCGCTTTTTATTCGTTTCAGGGTTTCGTATATTGCAGGATAAGGTGTTTCATCAAAGTAATAGACTTTCGTAAATATAAAATACTAGCTGTTCCTCGCGACTTCGCCCGCGTGGAGTTATTTTACCCTAAAATGCAGCCCAAGTTACTCCTTATAACATCAGCTATCTGCGAGTGTGTATAAATATTGACAAATATTGACATTAATATTTATACGATACTAACGTCACTTAATTTTTTTGCCTTCCCTGAACCCCTCCACTAACACTTAAACTTTATGGTATGGTATTAAAGTTCAAATTGACTTTTAAGTATTATTACGAATCTTTTGTATAGGAATATAGAAAATTGTTGTTTTTAGACTTATTCAGACAATTTTTTAAATTTTTCTCTCCGTAAGAACCATCTTCGTACTTCAAGGAATATTATAAAAAAAGAATTAACGAAATCGGTTCAGCTGCTCTCGAGGTATGCGCTTAGCAACACATTCAGCGATTCATTTTTATATTATAGAAGATATTGCTTTGTCTAGATATTGTAACTTTTGGAATAAAAATAATTCTTTTTCGGCTTTTCTAATTTCTTCATGTAGGGATTTGATTCGTCTAGGCTAGGTTAATGGATGGAGGAATTATAATTGTTTTGTAGGGTGATTTTAACAGGTTTTCGTTGTGTTCTTTTAAGTTGGTACCTGGTATGATCTCTTTATTTGAAATGGATTTTAATAATTGGGGTAATTATTGTTTTGTTCATTCTTTAATTTTCTGGTTCAGGTGTGGGAGCAGTTGGAGATGGTAGATTGGATCCGACGGAATGACGGAATAGGAGACGTTTCAGGTATCAGCAAGTGGCGGAAAGAAGTGGGAAGTTGATTCGGAGGGATTGGTAGACCTTCAGGTGGAGGTGTAGGCCGATTAAGTGAATCAGTGTTAATATTGAGGTCGTCACCGTAATGCCCATGATCTCGGAGACCGAAGTCGTCAAAATCAAAGATTTGATCGGTTGTAGAGGGTTGAGGATCTACTGAACTAGAAGGATTAGGTTTAGCGTTATTAGTTGGCTCTTGGGTAAGACTATTAGTTAAGGGAATTTCGAGATCTTCAAGGATATTAATTAAAAGTATTGTTGTTGTCGGAATTTGGTATAGAAGGGCTGTCTTTCTAATACATCGGGTATTATGTAGTCAAATGAAAGAGGGGAGTAATTTTCCACTTGCATGTTAGGGACTTGAGACTCTGGATATTGAATGGGATTAACAGGAAATCTGGAGACTGCGCCAGAGTTGGTGTTGATTTTCTCTTTTTTATGGATGATAATGTAGTCGAATTCCCCAAGTTTGAGTCGCCAGCGGATTAGTCTAGATCCGGGGTATTTGCAACTGAACAGCCATTGTAGAGGCTTATGATCTGTGACGGTGGTAAAACTGCGTTTATGTAGGTAAGGACGAAAGGCCTTGGTGCTGAATATGATCGCGAGACATTATTTTTCAGTCACGCTATAATTGCACTCTGCTTTATTTAAAGTGCTGGAAGCAAAAGCTATGGGGCGATCTTTTCCTATTGGCCCCTGGGATAAGATTGCTGAGATAGCGAAATTGGAAGCGTCGCAAGTTAATATAAAAGCTTTTGAGAAGTCGGGATATGCCAAAAAATTGTGAAGTAGTAAGTTTTTGTTTAAATATTTGAAATGCCAATTGCTGTTCGTTTTTCCAGCAGAAAGGAACATGCTTTTTAAGGAGTGAGGTAAGAGGTTTGGCTAATTTGGAAAAGATATGAATGAAACGTCTCTAGTAAGAGATAAGTCCTAAAAAAATATTTTATATCATTAGCACATTTGGGAACAGGCATTTTGGAGATTGCTTTTAATTTTTCTGACTTTAGTTTTACGCCGTCGTTAATGAGATGTCTTAGATAAACGACTTCCTTACATAGGAATTCACACTTTTCAGGTTGAAGCTTAAGATTATAGTTCCTTAATCTATTGAAGACAGAGCCAAGATTTTGTGTATGAGATATGCACGAAGAATAAACATCTATGTCGTCGAGGTAAACGAAGCAGCGGGAGACCTGGAGGCCAGAGAGGCATATGTTCGTGAATTTTTGGAAGGTATCTACTAGGAAGGACAGTGACTGGGTTGCAACGGATGTTTGGATCATGACATGAGGTAGGTATCTTTTCTCCGTATTGTTATTTATTTCATAAACTTTAATTTGTCTTTTTTCTGATTTTAGGTTGTGCATTGGAAGCGGCTTGACATTATAATTTGGATTATGCTGGTTCTGGATGTTAAAAGACTTGGAGTATTTGATCGGAGGAATGGATTCAGTAGGTTTCAGGGATATCCTATGTGAGTTGGGAATACGTGATGCTGCAACGGATGCGTATAATACTTTAGGATTGGTAAGTTTTACAGGGATTTGTGTACGGACATTGAATTCAGTGGATGCAGTGATATCCAACTTGTCGATTTGGGGCTGGTTACCCTGTCGGTTAAGTCGGTTGGATATAGTGGAGTTAGTGTGTCGTCGAGATTGAGTCTCAGGAGTTTGTACAAAGGAAACAGTGATGTCTGACTTGTCGGTTTGGGGCTTGTTACCCTGTCAGTTAAGTCGATTGGATATAGGGAATGCAGTTTTATCCGACTTGTCAGTTTGGTACTGGTTACCTTGTGGGTTAAATCGGTTAGATACAGTGGATTTAGTATAAAGACGAGATTGAGTCTTTGGATTTTGTACTAAGGAAACAGTGATGTTCGACTTGTCGGTTTGGGGCTGGTTACCCTGTCGTTTAAGTCAGTTGGATCCAGTGGAGATGTCATGTATAATTGGAATAGTATGTATACGAGGCTTTGGACTCACGAGACACCGCCGAGAGCCCTTTATTCGCTTAAATTATGGTTAACCTCATCGTGTCTACCTGTTCGCGGTAGACCTAGGAACAGATGTTTGGCAGTGTGTTTTTTTCGCGGCGTGTCTTCGCTACGCTGTTGTTGTGTTGAATATGTGAGGTGGATCTTGTGAGGTTGCCGCACGGAACTGTTGTTTGCGACAATTTTCTATGTTGTGTCCGATACTCTTACAGTACCAGCAAAAGACATTGGTGTTGGCCATAAAATTGTCGGGGCGGTGGTTGGGTTGAAATGGTAAATTACGGCGGGGCGGAGATCGTCTTTCGTTATATATAGGTTGAGATTGTGGTGGTTGGGGTCTTTTTCCTATACTAGAAAGGATCTTTTCTTCGGTCACTGCGAACTTCACAGCTGAATTTAAAGAATCACCGTCACGGCACCTGTATATCCGTAACGAATGTATGGAGGGCTAGGTCCTCCATAGCTGCTACGTGACTTGATAGTTCTGTTTCCTTTTTTTGCAATCCTGTAGGTCTGAGAGGAGGTGAGAGTAGCGTTTTCTTTCACCGAACGGATGCTTTGAAAATTCTAAACACTGTTCAAACGATTCGAAATCTTTTATGCTACACGTTGTATCAGCCCTACCTTCTAGTTGGTTAAGTATGTATTTAAATAGTGTTGATTTTTGGGATTTAGAAGCTAGACTATATGCATTTTGGCAATTGGATATAAACGGATTTAGTTTTTCCCGTGACCCGTTAAAGGGTTTAATTAATATTAATAACACACGGATTTCTACTATTTTTTCTTCTGCTTTACCAGGCATTGGTAGGTTTCTAGAGGCACAGGGAGTTTCTTCACACTGACTCGTTGTGATATTTGAGTTATAAGTTACAAACTAAAATTAAACTGTAGTCCGCTTATCGGCTGAACCATGCAACAATGAACAACACAACACAGTACAATGTTAACTAATAATACTAATCGTAATATAAACACATTCAACAATGTAAGTAGAAAATTAATTTAAAATTTCATTGTTATATAATAATAATAAATATATTAGAAGTATCACAACATGAGAATCGAATGACTGGAACATAAATTATATTTTAAAGCAATTAAATTAAAAGATGCCTTTGCTCTGAGTCCAAAATAGTTATAAATTTATAAAATCACTTACAGGAACAATGATAAAGTGATGAACAATCTTGCGTTCGTGTTCATTATGCGTTGGGGATACGGCGCTCTGGCCGCCAGCAAAAATGAAGATGATGAGTAAGAATTATCCGGTGATGAGCAGGATGTTAGATGATGTAGGAGGCTTGCTTGGGACTGCTATGGATGTCGATTTTCTTGATAAACTTTCACTTTATTTGTACTTTTTACTTTCACTTTTGATTTAAATGCACTTTGTTAAAGTTCATTAATTCTTGAATAATATTCTTCGGAAACGTATTCGGGTAGGATTTTCATACCCCACCGCTGCCACCGATATTATACGGAACCGAGGTTCACCTTCCTTATAATTGAATAAAATTAACAATAAAATTTGGTAAACTTATGATATATAAATAACTGGGATTTAGAATAATTATATATTAAAGATACTGCTTTCAGTGAATTAAATATATATATATATATATATATATATATATATATATATATATTATATATATATATATATCAAAGACGTATAATATGTATCGAAGCATTGCGTGTTCACCTATTAGTATTTTTTATGATACTATACCACGCCATGGTTAATTTCACTTGTATCATGAAGACTTATTAAATACAAAACATAAATTACATAGCAGTATGGATAAATATCTTCTTCATTATGGGGCTGTAATAGTTCACTGCTTAGACATGGGCCTTTCCTGTTGTAGGGAGTATTTGCTTTAATCCTCTGAGTATTTTACATCTAGCGTAAATGAGATGGTTTTAATTGTTCCGTAGCAATTACTTTTGACCCCGTAGCCGTATTGCTTGATTTCTGTCGGTTTTATATTACTTATAATATTTACATAAAAAATTTTGTAACTCTTCTGCCATTGTGCAAACTTGTATAGATAATTTTACTTCTTTTTTAAACGAAACCGTCGATGAAACGTCATCTGCTGAAAGTTTTTTTAAAATATAGAATAAGGGTGACAAACGAGCGCACAGTCCACCTGATGATAAGTGGTTGCTGTGGCCCATAAATGTAGATACATATATCCTCGATTAAGAATCAAAATGCAAATGCATTGTCACCCCTGACGACTAAGATAGAATGCCTCGTTTCCAGTAAAAAGGGTCTTGCTTACTTACCATACGCAACACAGCAGCATTGAGCTGCTATTATACGCTGGTATTGTGGCAGCATAGTTCTACCTCGATCGGGCCGACGCATATGTGCTATACCATAATGTAGCTACAGCGTAACTCTACCGTGTAAAATAAGATAATGATATTTTTTTATTTTAGAATAAAAAATTTTAAAATTTAGATGGCGGACTAGTCCTTGCCAATGTAAAAACCACATAATTTAGTGATTAGGTACTAATGATTACTAATTTATTTTGAAACTTGTTTATTTGTATTAAATTATATATACTCGTATTACGGTTAAATTTTTTGGAATTGAAATCACGCAATCATTTTTGAATTTGACGACACCATAGAAATATTAAAAAGGGGACACAATCGAATCGACAACGATTTTGAATTTATTTTTCGATGGAATACCCTGAAATATAAATGTGCCAGTTACTTTTAGTAATTTTAATTAACATCGTTATATTTAATATCGCATAGTTGTAAAAATATGTTTTTTTTTTATTGAAGAAAGAAGCAAGCGACCATGGGTTTCACCTGATTGTGAATAACCACCGCCACCTATGAACACGGATGACGTGGATGGAATTATTACTTGTATATATATATATAAGATAGGTGGCAATAAACTATTTACCAAAAAAGCATTTCAAAAAAAGTTTTTTTATACAAAAAAATTTTCTACTTATTTAGTATAAGATCTACTTCCAGAAATAATTCCACGCGTCATTAAAAAATTGTGTGTCGCGTTTGTTAAGATTGATTCATCCCTAATGTCGCTGTAAGCGCTTCTCGTGCAAAATTCTTTCCGAATATAATCGCAGGATCAGTTACACGTAACTATACATGACGCATATTCGCAAGTTATTTTCAGCCTGAGATGCAATTGAAGAGGGGATGAATTATGCACCTCGTTGCTGAATAACAAGGGATATGAAATCTTCACTTTGACACGTAATTAACAGAACACGCCGTACAGTTTGAACTTTATAGTCTATTTAATACGTATTGTTTTGCCTTGCATTTCTGTACGGTACATTTTAGTGTTGTCTTTCAGCTGTACCCTAACCGGTCCAGAGTAGCCTCTATTACCATCAATTTAAGGTTTAGAATAATTGTTTAAATCAGACAAATAAATCTTAAAGGAATTGTAAATGCAAAGCGAATTGATGTTTCACATTTTCAACGTCTGACCTCACCATTATTTCAGTTGTTTGTAAATTACTGTACAGTTACAGCCTATTAAAGTCCACTGGTGGACATAGGCCACCCCGTAGATTGTTTGTAAATTATACGTAAAAAATTATCTGCTTTTCAAACTTTATCTATAGTAGGTGAGGCTAATATGGCCGTCCGGTTAATATAGTCACACACAATCTCCAAAACAACAGCCTTGTTTGCATAGATGGTTCTGTGATACGATAGCTCTTCATCAGTCAATCTAATAATAAGGGGTCAAAAGGGCGCTGCTTTATCGACGCCATTTGTACAGTTGAAATTGTAGTGAATATTTCAAACGACTTCAAAAAAGGAGGAGGTTCTCAATTCGTCGGAATCTTTTTTTTATGTATGTTCACCGATTACTCCAAGACGCCCGAATCGATTTAAAAAATTCTTTTTTTTAGTTCAAAGAGTGTACTTATACTTCTCAAGTCGTCCTATTTAAATTTTATCGAAATCGGTCGAGGGATTTAAAAAAAATCCACAATAAATTATATTCATATTGAAATCGTTTGTACAAAATTTTAAATTTACCACTTGTAGTAGGGTGTAGTGTAGTTAGTTTCTTATTTTTCAAGTAAATTTTTTGAAGTGTTATTAATTATTACCATAGCTTGTTACTTTTTATTAATATATTAGTTATAGTATACGACTATGTGTTTTTGTCTCTGTCTTCCTCCTAGGTTTGGTTTTATAGGGCGGCAAAGCTTAAGATGACGATATTACCCTCACGTACCTTATAGGTATATCTTTGTCTATGAATCATAACATGAATAAATTAAGGCTTTTAAATTAAACCCTTACGAATAAGGCAAAATATAAAAACTGATTTTAGAATTTTTCTTATTTTATGTACATAAATTGAGAATTTTTTTCGTATTGTTGTACACAGTCTAGTTTATATATAAGAGCACGAACATGGGATAAAATGCTATAAGACAATGGAAATATCAAAATAAACCAAACAACAGATCGATAAAATATTACTAGATGTATAAATAGTTTTACATGGTAGAGCCAAGCTGCAGCAATATTAGTAGTATAGTTGTAGCACGAATGGGTCGGCTCAGCCGGGGAGTGACCATACTCTCACAGAATACCAGCGTAAAATAGCAGCTCAACGCTGCTGTGTTTCGTACGGTGAGTGTAGAGAACCGGAGACCCTTTTTACTGGAAAAGAGGCGTTCTATCTTAGTCCTCCTGGGACTGCATACGCATCTGCATTTTGATTCTTTTTTTTATAGGATAGGGTGGCAAACGAGCACACAGTCCACCTGATGGTAAGTGGTTGCTATGGCCCATAGACATCTACATCTATCCTCGTTTGCGAATCAAAATGTAGATACGTTGTCACCCGTGAGGACTAAGATGGAATGCCTCTTTTCCAGTAAAAAGGGTCTCCGGTTCTCTACACTCACCATACGAAACACAGCAGTGTTAAACTGCTATATTACGCTGGTATTCTATGAGAGCGTGGTCATTCCCCGGTCGAGCCGACCCATTCGTGGTACAACTATACTACTTATATAACTGCAGCATGGCTCTACCACGTAAAAAATAGTTGAGGATAGATGTAGATGTCTATGGGTCACAGCAACCACTAACCATCAGGTGGACTGTGTGCTCGTTTGTCACTTTGCTATAAAAAATAGTTTAATAATATATGAGTTTTTAATACAAGCTTGGAATTCAAAATCTATACAAACATAAATTCATACATATAAATACATAAAATTGAAGTGACTGTGTTTAATATTGAAATAACTGCCTTTTATTAAGCCCTTGGGATTGGGATCGTTTAGACAGGAATTTAAAAAAAATTCCAGTCTGTCTGTCAGTCTCTCTGTCCGGACTTATCTTCGGAATGACTGAACCGATTGTGATGAAACTTCACGATATTGAGTCTGACGATTATCTGTAATCTCCAAGGTGTCCATAGAGCAACCCGGCTCTATGGAAGTAAATAATAGATTTAAGGCAAACATTTTGTCACTTTCCTGAAATAGCCTTTAATAACCTTTACAGTTTCAATGGTCGCGACTGGTACCGAGTTTTACAAGAACTTGATAAGCTTTTCAAGAATAAATGAAAAATACAAGAAAGATTGCATGCATAGATTGTATTGTACTCCAAGTATGGTGAGCGCACCATACGTGGAGTATTAGTAGATGGAGAGCAGTATTACCGACACCCAGTATCGGTAATACTGCTCTCCATCGCCAATCTGGCCTTTAAGGTTTGGTATGGTTATCGTACCTCGTTCTGTTGATCGTCAGAGGTACTTCGTCGCCTAAATCGTGAGCAAATTTTCGAGTTTGAGATGTTGGCAAATTCTCCTTACACTTAATAAATACATTATAAAATATTAAAATAATATTAATACAATTATATAATAATAAAAAGGCTATGCTATTTACCTCAATAAATATCTATAAGCACAAATTAAACAGAACAGAACAGACACACATAGTCTACTAATTAAAAAAATTAAAAAATAAACTTTTCAATTTATTCATATATTTTTTATATATTTATTAAAAATATGTGCTTGGTTGATGTAGTCTGGACACACATAGTCTACTTTTTTTCTTTCTTTCTTCTTTTCTTTTTCTTTTTTTTAATTTCGTTTTTGGTATAACTATTTTATCAATGTGAAAATCTTAAAGTCAAAAGATAATAAAAATTTTCTAAAACTTAGATTGAACATGTTAACCAATCTGGACTAATACTTAATTTAATACTTTACTCACACTTTTTTTTAAATCAAAACATTAATATTTTTTAAATCAATTATGTACGCTGACGACCTGTATTGCGATTGTAACCAATGTAACTGTTAGAAATTGGGAATCGTGATTGGCTTCATTTTGACGTTTGACGTTTGGTTTCTTTGTATTGTGCTGAGGTATTGTGTAAAAGTAATCAGTTTCGATTATAAGCGGATGTCTTCTCTACGTTGATGTCTTATTTTAGATGAGGAAATATAATCATAATAGAAAAAAAAACTTAATTCAGTAGCGATGTGTTTCTCAGTGGCAAATGGTTTCCACCAGACTTATACAAACGCACCGTTTTTACAGTCTCTAGTTCGAATACCCTATTTAATTAGATATTTGTGGAAACCATCGAAATAAAGAATATATTTAGTTTATTATTATTATTTAACTCCACTTTCTTATCTTGTATCGGTCATTTAATAGATTTACATGAGTCCATTTCACAGAAGTCTTGAAGAATTGTACCATACTTTGTTATCTGGTGTGTGGCCTCTCTCCGCATACATAATAAAACTGTATCTGAAGAAGAGCCCCATAACATACACAAATTATTGGCAAAATTATGACGACAAATAATGTTGGCTCATAAAGGCCATTATGCAAAAACATTAAAGGTGAATAAAAATTATGACTTGACATGTAAACATTTTTCAAATGTTATCGACGAAAATAAACATTTCTACGTATTTGAATTTCAGATTTCAGCATAAATTAGATAGGCATTTTTCATTTGCAGACGACTCCATGGCGCAGTGGCTTAGCAATGAGTTGCAACGCTAAGGGCCGCGGATTTGAATACCGCACGGAACAAGTATTTTTATGGCCTACAAATAATTATTACATAACTGTTCCGGGTATGGATGTTTGTCCTTGTGAAATTTATGTATGTAAACTGCCCCAACGATACAGGAGAAAATCCTAGTGTGGAGGTAACTTTTATTTTTAAATAAGAACAAAAGAGCAAAAAAAAATTTACTTTAGTTTGAAGATACGAAATATATTCGCAACACAAGAAATATTTAACATTGAAGCAATTCCTGCGGTGAGACTCAATTACTTTCGCTTTCACTACCTATTTCTTATCCGATCGACGGTCCTAAGACGTGTTACGAAACGCAAGTAACCCGACTAAAGGTAGTTTTTTCATTCGGTTTGAAGTCTGATTCAGTAACAAGCCTGAGCAAGCCCTAATTTTATTTGTATTTTAAAACTTTCGCTGTCCCGTGCACGGTGCACATAGGGTACAACATGTAGTGCAGCACTACACATAGGTCACTGCTATTGTCTTACTATTATGTCTGAAAATCGAACAGTGAAAGTGTTAAAGATTTTCACCGTCCCATCCTATCCTCTATTATCCTATCATATCCTCATATCTAGCCTAATTTCGTACGATACCTTATAAAGATATTTCTTATTCGCGGCTTGCCAAAATTGCAAAAATAAATAATGACGTTCATTACATATTATGTTTCGTGAATTCATGTGTATTTTTTTTTACTTAAATTATCAAAGATATATTCCTTTTTACGTGGTAGAGCCATGCTGCAGCTATATTACTGGTATAGTTGTTGCACGAATGGGTCGGCTCGATCGGGGAAGGACCACGCTCTCACAGAATACCAGCGTAAAATAGGAGCATAACACTGCTGTGTTTCGTATGGTGAGTGTAGAGAACCGGAGACCCTTTTTTACTGGAAACGAGGCATTCCATCTTAGTCCTCACGGGTGACAACGCATCTGCATTTTGATTCGTAATCGAGGGTAGATGTAGATGTTTATGGGCCACAGCAACCACTTACCATCAGGTGGAATGTGTGCTCGTTTGTCACCCTAATTCTATTTAAAAAAATCCAAACGGTCTTTTCATTCGACAATACAAGCAATACCGGCAATATAAATTAATTAGAATGAGTGCATACAGTTCTTGCAGCCCATATATACGTCCCACTGCTGGGCATAGGCCTCTGTAAGAGGGTTTTAAGACAGGTAAAAATCTGCCCTGCTGCCCCAATGGCGAACTTCACAATGCCTAGGATTTTTTTTCTCCTTTCTCAGACGTGCAGGTTTGTAGTAGTGTGTAATGTAGGCATTTCCCTATGTTAAAAAAAGGTTAGGTTAATTTTATCATAAAACTAAATCAGTCTAGGTTTTTAAAAAACCTGGTTTTATCATAAACCTGCGACACATACATAACGTTACGACTGAAATCACTGTGGGCGTAGGCAAAGAGAGCGAGCTACGCGGACCGCGTTTAGCCAAAATATTGCTTTAGATGGGAAATTGAGAAAAAACTGATAAATAATCACAATACCCAATATCGCATTTATCGCCTTTTACGTCATATAGGCAAGTATCACAGTGGGCACATTTTTTTTTGGTAGGTGTCTAACATGAACATTGGACCTTTATGTTGGCATGGAGTTTAAAGTGTGGTGGTGCATGTTCACCAATTTGTAATTTTTGACAAACTACTCACACTAAGGGTAATTTACTCTGCATCATGAAGACATATACGAGAACATAAATTGTAAACAGATAAACACAGTATGAGCGGGTCCCCTATTTTTCTGCCGACTTCCAAAAAGGAGACGGTACTCAATTCGACTGTATGTTTTTTTTTAATGTGTGTTACCTCATAACTTTTACTGGGTGAACGGATTTCGACGATTCTTTCTTATTTGAACGCTGGTACTTTTCTAGTGTGGTCCCATATGAATTTGTTTAAGGTCAGACCAATAGTTTTTGAGTTATTCATAATAGCTTATATTGAAGTCGGCTGTACAAAATTTTTCATTTTTAATTTTTTACTTCTCACATAACATGTAAATATCCTCTTTGGTCTAGTGGTAGTAATCGCAATTGCTGAACGTGAGGTCCCGGGCTTGAAACTGGGTCGGGCCAAAATCAATTTTTGGGTTTTCTGACAAGAAATTCTCATTAGCAGCTCGGAGCCACATAGTTGGCGGTATTTTATCTCCTGATCTCTCTCAGCACTGCTAGCATGGGCTGGGGACAAAAGTTTTATCCCTCGATTATATCCACTGACAAGTGATAAATTTATCTTGTCCCTATGCTAAAGCACGGCAACGGGGAGACGTATATCCCCGTTTGCAATAACGAGTAGACATATATCCCCCGTCCGTAGCATGGAGCCAAATGAAAGATAAAAAAATATGCTTTCTTGACATTTGAAATGGACAATTCTATTCTAGATTATTGGACGTGGATTTAAGTTTATATACATACAAAAAATCTATCTAAGTCTAAGTCTATCTCCCATTTTATCTACTGTGGATATTATATCCACCGGTGTGCCCATGCTCGGATGGATGAAAACGAAGCGAGGGGATAAACATTTTCTCCTTTACCCGGGGATAAAATTGTCTCCTACCCATGCTAGCCCTGCAGGTCGTGTCAGATAACCGTCATTCTGAATTATGAGTGAGGGAATAGAGTGCTCCAATGTTTGTGCTCGGGCACTGTAATCCATTCCTACCCAGACGGCTAGTTTACGTCAAGACTTGCCGCCATGACCGAAATTTGGTTTGGAGGACATTATTATTATTGTCATTATCATCACAACATTTTCCTTTACGCCAACCTTGCAAATCACTACTTAAATAAGTCAATTAAGTTTCAGCGCTGAAGGCATCGCAGACCGGAATCAAGTAACTAGCGTACTGTGAATAACGTGCACACCTGAATTACCAAAGTAACATTATTTTAATTGTTTTGTTAATAGAACATGTTAAGATATTTATCAACAGCATTCATTGAAACTAGTAAACGAGTTTTTTTATCGCGTGCCATAAAGTGGGACATCGTCCGGCGTTTCCTTAGAAGGTGACTCTTATAATTATAAAACAGCTAGGTGCATTGCAATTCACCATAATGAATGAAGTAAGAATACAAATCGGTATATTTATTGATACAACAGTTTATTTTTTTTATTTTGTTGACAATGAATTAATCTTAGAATATCCACTACCTCATAAAGACGCGTGGGTAAGAGGTGCTAGAGGGACACTGAAAGAGGTGTTCTATAAAAGCATCTTCCTATTAACAACTCAAAATTATTAAAATCCACTGTTGCCAACCCGTCTGCAAAACGTGTATATTATCGCAAAACCTACTCATGAGGCATTCTGTCCGGGAGGCATATGTACAGCACTGGACTTTTATAGAGTGAAATGGATGGATGGATGGAATATTAATACAACACAACTTAAATTTTACAAGCAAAGGTAAAGCGCTTAAACCATCTCACTTGCGGCAACAGGCCCCTTATTATTGGGATAAGCCTGCGTGTACATCGCATTTCCATAACCTACACCTTATTTTATCAGTTATGCTGGTATTTACAATGTTTTCTGTGATGTAATTTATGTGATGTAGTAGATCAGCACGTAGGCCCCGCCTATCTTATTAGATAATAGCTGTTCCCCGTGACTTCGCCCGCGTGTTATTTGGGTTTTTAATTTTTTTTTGCGCAGAACCCAAATACTTTTTCTAAAATAAAAGTAGCCTAAGTTACTCCTTGTAATATCAGCTATCTGCCAGGGAAAATCATGTCAAAATCGGTCAAGCCGTTTCGGAGATTAGCTGGAACAAACAGACAGACAGACAGACAAAAACTTTAAAAATTGTATTTTTGTTAATAGTACCGTATATACTTTCACATGTATTTAGTAAAAAGCTGTAATTTTGACATTACAAACAGACACTTCAATTTTATTTATTTGTATAGATAAGCGTGACATTGAGCACGGGTAAGTTAGGACGGGTTACAAGCAATGGCTTATCAACGGGCCTAGGGGAGTCTAAATAAGGCCTTGATCCGGCAAATTTTTGGAGGCGTCATTTTAGAAAAAAAAATGTCAGTTCCACGTCTCATCATTTTGAGTGATGATGGTAAACATCCCAAAAAATGTAAAAGCATCGAAAAGCAATCTGCGCAACCTTAAAATAATGAAACCTTGGTAGTTCAGGAGTGCACGTGATTCACAGTACGCTAGTTACTTGATTCCGGTCTGCGATACCTTCAACGCTGAAACTTAACTGACTTATTTAAGTCGTGATTTGCAAGCTTGGCGTAAAAGAAAATGCCACACTCTTTTGCCAAGTTTAATGATACGTATAAAAGAAAATTAAATCGTTTTATTCATTTTCCAATAATATACATAGGATACATATTTTACAAGATACTTGCAGAAATGAAAGAAAGGGGCGAGCGGAGTTTTCCTCTAGCAGCTCTGAGTGGCAGCAGCTCATGTTATGTCACTTGTCACAAGTATTCAGCATGTTATTCTGTACATTATTTATAGGTGGCAGAGGCACTCTACAGCTATATGAGTTGCGGCTGAAGGCTGTTGCGTTTCGTATGGTGAGTGTAGAGAACTGGACACCCTTTTTACTGGACACAAGGTATTCCATCTTAATCCTTAGGGGTAACAACGAATCTGCATTTTGATTCTTAATAGAGGAAAAATGCAGATCTCTACGGGCCTCAACGTCCGCTTACCATCAGGTGGACTGTGTGCTCGTCTGTCACCCATATTCTATATAAAAAGCAAAATTATTTTATTTCCAGAACAACGTAGAAATAGTTAAAATAATTTAAAAAAATCTGATGTCTTCGATAGAGAAATCGAAAATAGATTCGATAATTGATATGCTTTGCAACTGTTACTATATCTTTAAGAATTAATATGAAAAGTTGTTTTGTTAGACACTGGTATTTATTCTCTGTTTATATTTTCATAAAAATGTGATTGCAATATTATTAAAATTTTATCTATTTACTATTACTAGAACTATTATTTATTCTGTGCTATTACAAGTATTTATTACATTAGGGTTTAAACGTTCATTACAAATTATTTTTCAGAGCAAATTTGTTTACAATTTTTTTGTTCGTGGTAGAGCCACGCTGCAGCTATATTATGGTTGTAGCGCGAATGGGTCGACTCTACCGGGGTAGGACCACACTCACAGAATACCAGCTTAAAATAGCGGCTTGATGCTGCTGTATTTCGTATGGTGAGTGTAGAGGAACGGAGACCCTTTTTTATTGAAAACGAGGAGCTCTATCTCAGTCCTCAGGGGTGACAACTGCATTCTGATTCTTAATTGAGGATAAATGTCAGTGTCAGGTGGAGTACGTGCTCGTCTGTCACCCTTATTCTATAAAAAAGCTATATTCCAATTAACCTTCCTAGCTTGGGTATGGGCAAATCCTTAAAATTGTACATATTAGTTGACGAATCTTTGAAAAGAACTATGAGCGAATTTAGTTTTAAAAAGAAAGATTAAATAAATATGCGCATTCTGGCAATTGGTTGTCTGGATGACGTAAAAAAAAAAAACAAGCGTGTTATAAAATGCAGCGATTGGTTTAACGGATGTTGAATAAGATGCGTGCCAGCTGTCGTTTGTAGGTGGTCGATATTTTCAGCAGAAATGAGAAAAACAGTAACCGTCGCCCACGGACAAACAGCTGAAATCTCCGCCATTGCTGACTAAAACCTGTTGGCATTTAGTGAGTAACCACTTTGCGCAATACAGGTAATTTATTTAGACAAGAACATTCGAGTTTCACCTTACGATGCGCGTTCATAAGAGTTATATTTGTTAACATTGCATTCGCAACTATTTTTATACGGTGTGAGAATTGGCCTAAATTTTCAGAGGGGTCATTTCTTTTAGAAAATATTTTCAGCCAGCTGTTCTTAGAATGTTTTGTATTGCATTCACGGACGTTGTTAAAACAGTGTTGCATTGAGGAATATTGCAATATAAACAACTACTACTTTTTTTAATGATATATTAAAACGTAAAACATAACTATAATAATGAATAAACATTAAATGACATATTAAAAGATAAATAAAATATAAACAGCAAAATTGCGTTTAATAAACCATATCATTAATTTAATAAATGAAATGAAAACTTAATTAATAATTTTCGATATAAGAAATTATTAGTTTTTCAAACCTCAACATGTTTTTTATTCTACTGTTGTTTTAAAACGAGTTTCAGTTTGGAAAAAAAAACGGCGAAAGAATCTCCTCAGATACCCTCTATTTTGTCATTTTTAAAGATCATTGATACATACATATACTTAATTAAAAATTATATGAAATATTCCCGTCAGTAATGAAAGATTTTTTTATAATTAAACTAGCAACCTGCCCTGGTTTCGCACGGTTTATTTCTGAATCTCAACAACAGCACCATATACCGGATCTAGATATAGCAAAGAACCATCCAGGTAACCCTATAAGTACCCCATAAAAAGTTAATGAAATTCGGTCAAGCCGTTTAGGTGAAGAAGAATTACGAACAGACGTGCATTGCAATTTTTTAATTAAAAAAAAACATTTCAAATTTAAACTACTTGAATAAACCCGAGCAGACGAGCACAAGCCCTACAAGTAGTATATTATACCTATTCAAACGTATGACTAGAGAAAATATTGTTTTAAATTTTAAAAAATTCTAAAGACTAAGATGGAATACTTCGTATCCAGTAAAAAGGTTCTCCGGTTCTCTACACTCACTATACGAAACACAGCTGCATTAAACTGCTATTTTACGCTATTACTATGTGAGAGCGTGGGTCTTCCCCGGTCGAGCTGAACCATTCGTGCTACAACCAAAACATAACTGCAGCATGGTTCTACCACGTCAAAACGTCCTTCGAGCTGTATGGCCAGCTCAATGTCACTGCTAATCTGATTGGCTATGTCGGTTACTTTGGTTACAGTGGAAATCTTATCTAATCTATCACGCAGAGAAACTCATAGAACTTAGATCGTCATACCTTTCCATAGCTTGCTGAGTGACCTTGGGTTTCCTCGTACGGCCAGCAGTCAAGGACTACGTCAAAGTGTCAGATTCATATGTAATTACTGGCAACAGGCACCGGCTGTTAGCTCTTGTTTTCAAATTTTGACGAATATATGACGAGATGTATGGTAATCTCTCTAACGCAGCCCAGCTAAAATTCGAAGCTTTTTGAATATTATTTATTTTTTATATTAATTTAATTATATTCCTGACTTTCTACTTAATATTCCAGGTTTCATTTTTTGTTACTATTATTAAGAAATTTATAGAGCGGCAGCCATTTTTTTCTTCATAATATTAAGGTGAGGAAGAAGCTGAAAATCCACAAGACCAGGTGGTACATGGTAACTTTAGGCCATGTATAACTATAAACAACTTCAAACAACTTCTAAGGAATAAGGTGGAACGTTTTATAGCCTGTAATTACACTGGCCCTCTTATCCTTGAAACCGGAACATAACAATGCGGCTGTTTGTCGACAGCAATAGATAAGCGGGTCATACTTAGACGCTAATCTATGCAGAAGTAGTAATTTAAGTAAGTCTATCTATACTCCGTCATATATTTCATATAAACAATTTTTATATTATTCTTGGCATAGTCGTGTCAAATACACAAAAAGAAAAAATATACCTGACAAACCGATACACAGTCCACCTGATGGTAAGTGTTTGCTGTGACCTATAGACATCTACATCTATCCTCAATAAAAAATCAAAATGCAAGTGCGTTGTGAGGGCTAAGATGAAATGCCTCTTTTACAGTAAAAAGGGTCTCCGGTTCTCTACACTCACCATACGAAACACAGCTGTGTTAAGCTGCTATTTTACGCTGGTATTCTGTGAGAGCGTGGTCCTTCCCCGGTCGAGCCGGCCCATTCGTGCTACAACTATACTACTAATATAGCTGCAGCATGGCCCTACCACGAGCAAAATGACGGTGTCATAATGACCTCTTTCATTTTAACTACCTAACATGAGGTGAGGTGACCGCTACCATGCTGTATCTAAATGTTTTCATAACAATCTCTAGTTGTCTGGGCTTGTCTTGAGCTTAGATTTGATATTTTTGGGGCATGCGAGAGAACGGCTTACAAAATTGCAATAGGAATGTAATATAATACGAAACGATCTCGTGAATTCGTAGTGGCTTTAATATAGACGTACTTTTATTAATACACGCCCTACCCAGTGACGCGAGCGTCATACAATTCGTATCTACCTGAGCAATCCGAGAGCCGGTAACGTTCCAAAATAGAGCTGGAGTAAAAATACACAAACATCTCCAGTTTCTTTTTCTGTGATCAAAACGCTTTCTGACTTGCTTGCACCTTGACGTGGGCTCCCTAATCATTGTCATTGCTTCTTTATGACTATATGTACAATGATACAAAGCTATACATAGAATAATACGTGATGCTTCTCTAAAAGTAAGGCACTGGGCGACGTCCAACAGTCTAGTCATAAATAAAGAGTGTCTAATCGATGACTAATTAGCTTTTTGTATAAACAGACTGGTTTATTTTATATTACTGTAATTAACATTAATGAAGAATGACAGATCATTATTATTTTAATTAAACGAAAAGGTAATATGAATGGTTATTATGGCATACAATATTAATGGACTGGTTCTTATAAAATTCATATAAATAATTGTACGAATTTATTGAAAAATTATGTGTCTAAAAATAATCACCGTTAGGTTTCTTGCTGGTTCTTCCCAGAACAGAGGTATTTTCCGAACCACTGGTGTTAATAATCTATATTGAATAAAAAATATTTATTGTATTCTATTCATAAATTATGAGAAATGAGGCCTAAAAAATGCGTATTATGATTAAAAGCTTCGTATTTCTCTTTTTTAACGGCTTCTAGAAACAAGGAAATTCCAAATTCGACTGCAACTTCTTTGTATGTATGTTACGCGATATCTTCGCCAAATATAAAGTAAAGTAAACCGATCTTGATTATTCTAGAGCGAGATCCCAGAGCGACCAGACGTTACTTATTTTCTGACGAACGAAATGTGTATAATATAACGAAATGTGTAATAGATTCAGTAGTGTTAGTATTGTACTATCATCGCATGCCTATCTGCTAGTTTTCTTAATGGGCCATTTTCCAGGTATCAGGTAATCAAGGTACCTTCAAGGAACGTAGAAACATTGCACATCTCACGTTAATTCTCCCAGCTGATTTTTACGTATATGTTAGGCTAGCTGCACACACACAATAATAATGTCAATGCAAGATTGTCAATAATCTTATTCAATATATGGCCCCGCGCAGTACGCAATATTATTGACAATACGTACTTTATAGTCAATATTATTGTGTGTGCGCGCGCGGCTTACGATGCGTACACATTATATAACATAACATGTTATAAAACGTTGTCATATGACGTGACACAAATGTTATATACCTAAACGGCATAACAAAAAACGACAATGTCATATAATATTGTTATATTGCATTGTTATTCTAATGTGTACAGTATTGTTATATGTCGCAATGTTGAAAGACAATGTTACATAATGTGGACGTGTTATAAAACAAAAGTTATACAACAAGTTACTTGATCTGTACGCACCCTTAGATAATATTGTTAAAAATCAGTCATCAATACTCCCAGACACTTTCCGTCGGTAGGCATGCGATCATAGTCCATATTAACACTACTCAATCTTATACATTTCGTCCGTCAGAAAATAAGTGACGTCTGGTGGCCCTGGGATCTCGGACTATTATTTTTTAATAAACAGGTTATACTTCAGGAGATATAAATTTCGAGAAATGAATTCACTCCAACGTGAAGAAAAGTAAGATATGATATTTTTATTGTAATTTTATAGTAATATTTGCTATGTAGTAGCGGTATAAGAATATCCACTACCCCATATCATCTCGTGGGTGCCGTAAGATGCGACAGCGGCCGGCAGTGTCTTTCTAATAACGACTAAAAATAAAAAAATGTGGGTGCCAACCTGCTTTCCAAGCGTGGCAAGTATCATAAATATGCTCTCTATGAGCATATGCAATCTATGGGGGTGGCCTATGTCCAGCAGTGGACTTTAATAGGCTGTAACCGTGTAATGTATTTAGACGGCATTTTATCATAGACCACACAAAAAAACTGACTGAAAAAAACAGGACAAGTGCGAGTCTGACTCGTGCACGGAAGGTTCCGTACAAACTCGCATGTAGATAGTTCATCCATTACGAGAATCAAGCCTTGATTTTTTCGAACAAGTTTGAAGTTTTTACCGAGTAGGTACTTATGTTTTAAATTTCTCTACAAAATGTATAACTACAACATTGGTATCCGAGGCTGAGATGGTGTGATCCGTCTTCGGCGTTATTGTACAGCTACTTTCAGCAAAATAATTAACATTACCCACTGAAGTTCATAAACTATGAAAGCACCGAACACTACTCAGGCAAAAGGATAAGTAGGATTGAAGTAGATACATGACTTTATAGTTGTAAAAAATGTTCTTTCATATATCGATATACGTCGCGGTCAATCTACAACTGCAAATGTAAGTTTGTAATTACAAAATTTTATTTTATGTGATATTAGTAGAAATAACCGATTTTCGGACTTTATTCTGGGTCAGCGGGAAGTATCCTATTGGTTTTGATTTATTTGCGAGTATCAAAATATGTCGCATACGGCCGGATTTTTTTTATTGTTTTGATTTGGAAGCCTGAGTTTTTTAGAGTTCTAAGGGACCATAGACTTACGTTACCGTTACAGCCTGTTAAAGTCCACTGCAAACCAAACAAACATTGCCATTACGAAGGATATTTGCCATAGTGGCCACGCTTGGCGTGCGGGTTGGCAACCGCAGTCTTAAATTTTTGGTCGTTATTTTTATTCACCGTAGCCAGTGAATAAACGTGACGTGACGTGGTCCTTCACTGCTGGCCGGATGAGGCAGCTCAAGGTCGCTAAGCGAGCTATGGAGAGGGCTATGCTCGGAGTTTCTCAGCGTGATAAACTCAGAAATGAGGATATCCGCAGTAGAACCAGAGGGACCGACATAGCCCAACGGATTAGTAAGCTGAAGTGGCAATGGGCCGGCCATATAGCTCGAAGAACCGACAACCGATGGGGAAGAAAGGTTCTCGAGTAGCAGCCTCGTACTGGCAGGCGAAGTGTAGGCCGTCCCCCTACTAGATGGAGTGACGACCTGGTAAGATATGCAGGAAGTCGATGGATGCAGGTGGCTCAGGACCGTGCTTTGTGGCATTCTTTGGGGGAGGCCTATGTTCAGCAGTAGCCTTGTGAAGGGCTGTAATGATGATGATGATGATGATTTTTATTCAAAGTTTTTTTTTAATATCTCTTTCGTTTTATGCTCATTCTTCCCATTACACAGGTACGTTCCGCACCAGTGGTAAATTAAGAAAATGATATTTAATGTGTAATCGCATCATGTAAAAATCAATTAAAAAAAAACAATAACTAATTCATCCCTTCCAAATTATAGTACAGGAAATGACTGTCGCTGTAATTTAAACCAAAAAGCTGTAGGTACAATGTAACAATTTAGAAGCAAACAATGTTGTATTTATAAAATATATTATTATCAATTTATGCGTTTACGGTAGCTCAGGGGTGACGTGCTCTCCTTCACGTGTCGTATGTATTGTTTGATTTGATGGAGTAGCCTTTTTACTTTGCATAAATCATTGAGATTAAAGTGTTACTTTGTGTGATTTTTCGAATCTACTTAATTATTGGTGCTATTAATTGCTGATTTAGAAACAGCTTTCTAAAAGTCATTCAGTCAGACCATTTACCGTTTGGAGTATAATTACTTAGTTCCACAATAGACTCCTAGATTTATTTTGCATGCATCTTAATTAATTTAAAAAAAAAACTTTTTACGATTTATTTATTCTCTTCATCGACAGTTACATTGATATAAAACCTTGACCTTCTTTCAATCTCGTGTTTGCTCACTATAACAGATATTTGTACTCGATTTATTAATGTCCAGTCTGTTACTTTATTGTAGCGTTAATAAACACAGTAGCTGTTGGAGTAACAGCTACAACAAACATTACTTTAATTATATGTAACTGGCTGGTACCCGGCGCGTTGTTGCCGCAGAACAAATAGGTAACTGTGGAAATATCGTTTCAAATTTGGAAGGAGAAGGTTTATATTGTTTAATTAGGAATGATAACACATTCATTGAAGTTGAATGACATAATTTTCAAATAAATTTGTCGAAACGATAAGCGTATCACCTACTGTATATTAATTGTACTCGCACGGTATGGCTGCGCATAAAATACGAACAAATAAAAATTAATTTCTGTGTAAGTTGTAGGTTTGAAGAGGCGGCATTTTGGAAAAGTAAAGTGTGTCCCCTCCTTAACTTCTAAATTAATGCCATAAAAATCGAAAACCATCTGCAAAAAAGCTTTTTCAGTAAGACTTGAGTAAAATATAACAACTATTGATGGTTCTAAAAAAGGAAAATCTGCAAACACATTTGCCAAGGGTATATAAGTATAAACATACATTTTATTCATTTTAAAATAATATAAATAGACTTTAAAAGACTTAAATATAAACTTATAATTTAAGATACTTGAAAAAATGATGGATCAGCATTTTTGGTTCCAGCGGCTCCGGGTACAGCAAGCCAAGCTACGGCACTGTCTACTTGTTTTTTTACGGAAATCGAGCCAGCTGCTTGCAGCGCTGCATTGCGCAACCGAATCTTCAAAAGAATAAATAATAAATCGTCAATAAATGATTATGTATGTATGTATGTTGATATTACTTTTTTCTATTCACAAAAACATGAATAAACCTTTGAAAGGTACATTTTATATGTGCTTGTTGATTTGTTTATGTAATAAATTATTTCATAATAGTTCTTAGCAAAATATCACTACATCCGAGTTCTTCAATTTTTAATAAAAATTTACTTGTTTAATGAAACGAAAAGCACTCTAGATATTTTTATATCGTAGCCGTATACTATACCAAATTTTCACACATTGACTAACTATAGATAAGTTACATGACGTATATCTTGCTCTTGTGGATTGCATGTTTGCTGTAGAATATGACGTCATCTCGTTAATTTCACGCCTGAAATAAGATGCGTTTGGACAACCTTAATCGTCGAGAAGAAAAATTATTTACAACCAAATGTAAATAGGCCAGTACGACAAAAATAAGTGCTACTCCTGTCTACAAATCCAAACGACGATCATGTTACAGAAGATTCTGGATAAAAATGACGTTGCTCAAAAGCGATAAAACGTTAAGAATTTTAAGATTAAAAAGGTGACAAAGTAAAACAACTATGTATATTTTCTTAAGGTAATAATGGCATTTATTTTGTAAGATTTTCTTAATTATCGGTACAGGCGACAAGCGCGACTTCTATTAGAGTATACAGAAGATTCTAGAAAATAATGATGTTACTCAAAAGAGTTATAAAGTTAAGAATTTTAATATTATTAAAGTGACAAAGTTAAAGAAATGTCTAGCTTCCTTAAGTTTATGAGGAAATTATTTTGTCAGATTTTCTTAATAATCAGTACAATTTAGAATTTAGATCTGTTTACAAATGGTGTACGAAGAGGAGTTTGGTTTTCATAACGCCACTTGTTCTGTTATTTACTTGTTCTATTAATTTTGTGAAAAAATTTTAAAAGTGAATTTTCTTGTATTTTAGTATTATAAAATGAAATATAAACACTTTTTCAAATTAAAATAAATAAAATTCAAAATTTTAATCAAAGAAATCTAGTATGATCTACTTTGAGCATTAAACATAAGAAACTATAAACAGTACTTATCAATAATAAACTGTTCAATGAGACAAAAGCTCCTCGTTGTTAGTTTTAATTATTTCAAATATTGAATACATGTTACCTTAAAAATATGATATTTTGTTATTATTATTGTTTATAGTTTCCAATTAATACAATCTATGATTATTTCTGGGTCAAATGAGCAAATATTATTACAATCAAGCGACACATTCTTGTTGTGCTTCAACGTCTACACTGCGATTATTATTATTATTTATTTTATCGTTCTGGAAATTCAATTATAATTTTGAAAAGAACTTATATCTAACTTCATTCCATTCTACATTGAAATCATGCTCACATTGGAATAATGCCCCTCTTACTTGGCATTAGTTCAAGCTATTTTGCGTTGTTATGAGCTGGTCTACTAAAATTATTATAACGTTTAGTCACGAACTCAGTTTAGTCCCGACCTTACTAAAAGTATTATTACTAATATTTCTATCTTTACAAAACCTCTTCGTCATATTCCTATAATTCTAATTTCATAAATTAAATAACTACATCAAACAGTATAATGTACAAAGTATTTCCGAAGTAATGAATAAATTACGCCATGTTGTGAAACATCCCATTGGACACAACATATTTTCTACTTTAATTCGAGATTCCAGACATCGACGTAAACTATTTTGCCGTCTATTTCTGTAAGTAGGTACATACGTTGTAGTGAAAAACAGATTGCGAAAACTAAACAGATTAGTTAAATGTTTAAGCTCACTGGTAAAATTTTGAGAAACTTTTAAAATCATAATTTCAATAGCTAAATTAAATATTTTTCTACGTTACATACTTTTATATAATAAAGTGATACCGTGTAGTGCGGTGTAAGAATATACACTACGCCATGTCATCCCATGGGTGCCGCAAGAGGCGACAGAGAGAAACAAATCAGGAGATGGGCAGCAGCGTCTTCCTATAACAACTAAAACTGAAAAACTGCGGTTGCCAACCCGCTTGCCCAGCGTGGCAAATTTGGTAAATATTGCCACGCTATATGACCCTAAGAGGCAATCTATGGTGGAGGCCTATGTTCAGCAGTGCACTTTAATAGGCTGTAACGTTAATGACGTGACATTGTACTTTACCTTTATAATGTTTTGTTTACTATTAATTAGGTTTATATTCTACAATCAAAAGTTAGGCTTCCTCAACATTACATACTTAATTCTGAAAGAGAATATGCCTAATATACACATTCAAAATTAAATATTTCAGTAGCACTATTTATATATTTACTAGCTGACCAGGCAGACGTTGTTCTGCCCTCTCAGACGACCCTGTGTCCTACAAAATTCTTAAATTCGTAATAAAAATATTGAGGGTCACTTATCGAGATAAAAGCTATCCTATCTCTCAATTTGGACCAAACTGCACACAGTGTACAAAATTCATTGAAATCAGTTCAATAGTTTAGGAGTTCATCGCGGACAAAAAACGTGACACGTAATTTTTATATATAAAGATTTATTACAACTCTATATTGAATACCTAAAGATACAATACCGATACAGCAATAATGCACAGAATAATATCAAATTGTATGTAAACGTGTGGAATGGTCTTGTTTAACATAACATAACAAAATAAATGCTCATGCCTGTCACCCAGACGGGCAGATACAAGGGATTTCCATTAGGCACGATCCTGAAGCACCTCTCTCGCCTCCTTCACATCCATATGCATATTAATACTGATTAGTATGTATATGTACGCGAAGGAGGCGAGAGGAGGCTCACCTCAACTGTAAGGGTATATTTAATTTGGCCCATCTTCAATATATAGCCAATTTGGTTAATAAATTTTCATCTAGGGCATCCCTTGTCGACTCTGTCATTCACTTCTGCTACACAAATTTGCTTTGTCATTCTTTCCTCATTCATTTTTTCTACATGACCATGATTCTCAATCTGCGTCAAAAGATCTTTATACAGATCATATTTTTCTACTATCAAACAATTTCTCATCCTATCATTCAGTCACCCCTAATATACTCCTTAATGACCGCTTTTCCACATTATTTATTACTTATTCTACTCTCGTGCTTCTTCTGCCACTGCCACGCCCAACTTTCACTACCATTCATTAAGGTAGAACCCCATTTTCCCACAAAGAAGAAAGCCCTATTTACTCTGTGTCCTGCATTTACTCGTCTTTTTATATCCTTGTCACGAAAACATCTACTAAATACATAAACTCATCCACTTGCTCAACCCTTTATTTTTATTTGACATATCGTTTCACTTTCTTCTTTGTCAAAAACCATCACTTTCGTCTTATTCGCGTTCACTTTAATTCCCTTTTTTATAAGAATCTGTTTATTTATATAAACATCATTTATAACTCACCCGGTCATCGGTCTTATTTCTGACAGTAATACCAGCGTTCCCAACTTAGCACTTTCAGTGCTAGATGTGGCACTAATTTCATAATTTTATAAATTTAGTGCCAGAATATTTGAAATTAAGAGGCAGTCAGAATCAAAAAATCATAAAGAAAAACTTAAACCATTTTCCTCGGGCAAGAAAACGTTTTCTGTAGAATAAGTTGATACAGTTGGACAACCTGAATTGCTTCACGCTGCTATGAATGTTGGTTGCTATACACTCGTCAGCATTGCCAGTTGCTCATCTTAGCCCATTGTGTGCAAAAGCTTTTGCAAACTCAAAAGCTGCTTATAATATGAAGAGATTATGGTGAAAACATTTAAAAAAATTAGCATCATATTTTTAAATGTGTTTTCTATTACAGGATATTGGCGATAGTGAATACGGCCTCTTTATCAATAAAACAACAGATATAACCGTACAAAAAGTACTTAGATATTACTAAGGTATTTCAGTTGTTCTATAAGGAAAATAACATCTACACTTTTCGCGTCCAATCAACTAAAAACGTGCGATACTATATGTAGGTATTGAAAATCCCATTATTCAGCCAGTACTAAAGGAAATGGATTCGGAAATCAAGAATTGAGTGGAATAGGCACCGATAATACCAGTGACATCATGAAAGAACGGTTTGCAGAGTTGATTTTGATTAAATGCGTTTGTCATTCGCTTCAATAGCTTTTGCAATTGCATATTCTTCTGACGAAAAAATCCCACGTAATATAGAATTTCTCATAACACAAACCTATTATTAGTATACGCCTCGAAAATTCTGGTTTATAGACACAAAATTTAATAGTACGTCTGTTGTTATTACATTTATATTTAGAACTAGCAGTGTCCGCGACTTCAATCGCGTTGAATTAGCAGTTTTTATATGATTGATGTTAATTTATTTGTACTTTTAAATGTCGCGCAGATCTTGAAAGACGCTAATCTGGATAAAAACATTCAGTTAGTCAGTCATTCAGACAAACTAATGGACGGATCCACGATCGAACCAAGAAACGAATTTGGCAAATTACACGTTTGTATTTTATAGTAATGCAAAAAAACAACAAACGCAATAACGTAATTCATTAATTGCTACCGAATTTCTCTAGCCAACACTTGGTTTCTATACAACCGATAAGAGATTGCCCGAAATATGCAAGCTTCAATTTCTTCATAGTTTGTGGCAACATCACCAATTATCTGTACTATGGTATGAGGCACCATATTACCATTAATATTAAAAATATTTGAAATGAAAACTGCAATCCTGTGCCTAATCTAAATTTAAGTACCTACCTAATTACATTAACAAAATAAAAATTAAATAACGCAAATTCTAGAATAACGCTATTTCTAAACTAAATAAAAAGATTTCTGTTATAAGGTAAGGATTTTGTCTAATTTTTAGAACTTCCTTAACTAATAATAATGATATAAATTAAAATCATGCACTTTATTAGATAAATACAAATTTTAAAACTAAAATGAAATAAAATTAAAAAAAAAAAGTAAAGAAAACAAATGCGGTTTGGACTGTGCGTTGATAGATGAGTCAGTCACTAGGCACATCTTTTATATTAAAAAGAGAATATTATAGTAGACAAAAAGTGAACAATGACACCTGTCGGTAAATGGCAAAACTAAATCTACGGCTAATTAAATTCCATTCTATTCGATTTAAGTTGTTATCGGGTCCATTAAAAATTAATTTTCATAAACGCTATTTCTAAATTACTTAAATCAAAAGATTTCTGTTATAGAGTTAGGATTTTGTCTGATTATAAGAATTTCCTTAGCAAATAACAATAATATAAAAATAATAACATGCACTTTATTATTAAATCCAAATTTTAAAATTAAAATTAAGTATATTAAAAAAATTAAGTAAAGAGTACAAATGTGTCAGGACAACACGTCATCAAAGGCATCGCGATGGACTCTTTTCCCCGCCGCAAGAAAACCCTCTCAACAAATTGAGAATGCATAATATTAACTCAGCCGTCGGCCATATTTGGGCTGTCACTTTCCTTTTTAATTGAACTCTTTATATATGTACTCTGTTTGTATTTTTAACAAATAGACACTATTAAATAAAATAAACCATATCAGAACGTATTTACCGTAAATATTAACTCCTAAGAAAGTTAACATTGGTATATTATGAGCTATTTCGCCTAAGAGTAATATAAGCACGCCTTTGTTGGATAAAAGTAAGAAAATTACATTTACTGGTCTACTGATGACATTGCGTTGAAGCACTGTTATTACAGATGTGTCATATATCGTCACGTCTATGGCAAACTTATGACTTTCGCTTAAAACTGTTTATTGGCTTTATCCGCCCCCAAAGTAGTACAATGCAGTAATACATTCTGTGGCAAAGTGTCAAATCTGTATCTATTATAGGTTACGATATATTATAACAGTAAATGTGCGAATCACAGTTAATAAAAATCAATCACCATTGTAAATTTACAAAGTACAGTTAAGATATTCTACCAAGGGATAATTATTTATGTAGTCCTCAAAGTCGGTTGTAAACATGCGAATATTGAGTCTATTCGTGTTTTTACCCAAGTATTTTTAATGTTCTTATGCATATAGTTGACCATGGTCAACTTGCCAAGTGCCATCTTCGTGAATTGGTAATGGTATCATTTTCACTACAAAGTATCTGATAGCCTATGGTCAATTAACCTATGTGTCACATTCGCATGAAGGTAGAGACAGACTGGTCCCACGTACGCAACGTATGCAACGCATTATGAAGTCTGGACTCTTAATTTTGTATGAAAAACTAAGCATTAGAAACACAGTAATGGGAGAAACAGACTAATCCCACGTACGCAACGTATGCGGTGCAACGCTCCCACGTTGGTGTACACATTTGCCCTACGTATAGAACGAACGTTAGGCGTCAGACACTTGTCACTTCTTAGCGGACGCACGAGTACAAACTTATAACATGTTGTCTGATTCTGGGAGTGAGTTTGAGAATGATTTACTTAGTCTGATTGCCATCCACGCCATAAAGAAAAAGAAAAAAGTTAAGAAGTGAAGATATTGGGTAATAATGAAATAAATAAACTAAGAGTGGAGTTTGTAGAATATTAAACCAAAAATATGAACTGGAAAACTATGACGAACGATTTTTTCTGTACTTTCATATGACGAAAGTGCAATTTGAGGAGATTCATAAAATTATTGAAAGTGATACAAAAAATAAAATACACATTTACGGAAGTCTATTGGTACTAGAGTAAGACAACTAGTGTATAAAATTAAAAACTATTTTCCAATAAAATTTAAAGATATTAAAGTAAAGTTTTTTGTGTCTCCTGAAAAATTAATGTGTAAAAAAATGAATTCCCCTTCTTAAATATATATATACAAGTATACTTTAATGGCGCAGGGCAGGATTATGGTTCACGAATGTGTGCGCAAGCACATGTGCACTTTTATTCCCTCACTCTCATAGTCCGATGTCATAGGACGGTAAATCGACAGGATTATAGAGAGATCACACTCTGAACCAACGGCTTTGTAAACGTTCTTTCTGAAGCACATGGGTAAAATACTCCGGGTTGCTACTGAAAATTTCTTGATAGAAAAGCCCTTGATAAAAAAGGGTAAAGAACTGTCCTTGGTTGAGTGTAGTTTTATTTTTTATTTGTTTGCAGGTAAAGGCATAATACAGATACTTCATAATTTTCTTCATTTACTTGTAATTAAATACCAAACTTTAAATAGGCTTTGGATTATAGTTTAAATTTAAAATATTTTTTTTACTATTCAAGGCAATAACGTGCCTCACTGTGGTACCAATAATTAGTGACTGAATTTCCTTACTTAGAACAATCTCTTATCTGTTGTATGGGAACCAGTTGTTGACTTGATAAATTTGGAAGCAAATGCGTGGTGAATTACGTTATTAGGGCCATTTTGTTGTTTTTACAATATCAAACACAAGCGTATGCTTTACTCAATAATATTATAAGTACATCCGCATCGGCTTACTGAATCTGTTCTGTTCATTTCCCATTTTGGCAACAAAACGCGTGCACGGTGCATGTGTCTAATTGTTTATGACGTGCTACGCGTAAGTTCTAGGATAGAGATGTTCGATGATCATCGATGTTAAAAATTAATACATCGATGTTTTACATCGATGTTGACACATGTCAAACATCGAAACATCGATGTCAATGAACCCATAATCTATTATAGTTAATTATAGTGTGTCAAACCTAATTGTTAAGTGTCACCTGTAATGTCACAGTGGTCACTGCTTTCGCTTTATTTTGTAGTGTCATTCGTGTAGAATATACTAGTTAGTCTGTGATAGTGTCGTTGTTGGTTGTCGCATACTCGTAATAACTATTCTACGTAAATTGATATTCAAGTTAATTGTTACTTTTCCCTTGCACATATACACATATACAAAAAACATCTATAATGGCCAACATCGAAGTTTTGAGTAGGCTAAACATCAAACATCGATGTTAAGCTATCGATTCCAACATCGATGTCATCATCGGTGTTTCTGCAACAACGAGCATCCCTATTCTAGGAACACAATGGTCTTATCCGTGGGACTGGGATTACGTACGAACATCCCCTCCACCTTCCCACGCCGATCTAGACATCACAGATCGACGTTACGTCGGACGCGTGTGATTGCATTGCATACGATAAGTATGTGAAAATGGAAAAAAATGAGTATCGACCTGTCATAAAATTTCTGTTTTTGAAAGGCAATACGCCTATGCAAATCAAAGATGAGTTGGACTCTGTGTGTGGGACTTTGCACCATCATTTACTACAGTAAATTTTTGGCCTCTGAATTTAAACGTGTGAGAGCTTGGGAGACGTTGAATGTTCGGGACGTCCAAAAACTGCAACAATTGACGATAACATCGCTAAAGTTCACCAAATGGTGCTAGACGACCGCCGAATTAAAGTCAGAGAAATAGCAGAGATAATGAATATGTTCAAAGAATCTGTTAGTCACATATTAAATCAAGATTTAGACATGAAAAAGCTCTCAGCGCGTTTGGTGCCTCGTTTGCTCACGTTAGACCAAAAACTTGTTAGATTGAACATTTCCAACGCTCTGTTGGTGCAGTTTAGGCGCAATAAATCCGAGTTTTGGTGCCGATTAATTACAATAGATGAAACCTGGATAAACCATTATACGCCCAATACAAAATTAAAGTCAAAACAGTGGACTGCAAAAGGGGAATCGGCTCGAAAAAAGCAAAATCTGTTTTTTGGTCTGGGAAAGTAATCAAAAACACTCACATTGACTCACTCAAACGACGGGTCAAATAACAACTACGACTACGCATCCAAAATGGCTGAAATTTTGTGCGTAACTGTCAAAAGATACATAACTAACTAGCTTTTATTGACGAGTGCTGCCATCTTCACATTGAGTTTGGAAACTTTTCAGACCACCCTGGTATAATATATTCAGCATATAAGAAAAAACTGAAAAAACGAATTCAACTGATTGTGAAAATTGTGAACTGATTAAAATGGCCAAACTCGCAGGGAAGGTTCAGAATAAGTAATATCGACAAATGGTGAAGAATAATTTATTAAAAAAATTTCAAAGATTCTGTCCTTTTTATCTTTTATGATCAAAATACGTGCTAATGCATTATTTTAATTGATTTTACTGCGCATGCACACATTCGTAAGAGTCGATCGGTAGACAAAAGGGTCGATCGATAGGCAAAAACGTTGGTACCCCTAAATCACATTCAATTTGGGATAATTTCAAATGAAAGTAGAAACCTTATTTACTCGTATTTTCAAAAACTGCAATAAGGGTATATCATTATTAATATATTTGAACTTAAGTTTAAAATTTGGCTACAATTTTAAAAACCCTATATACAAGATCCACAGCTCTTTACAAGTATTAATTCATCTTACATATATATCTATTACAGTTAAACCCGTTTTTAGATAGAACGCGTTTTCCATAGATAAAACTAGTTTTTACTAAATGCCCTTGTGAAAACTAGAAATATCTAGTGAAAACCAAAATTTACCACTGATATATTTGATATTAAAACTAATACTAGAGAAACTAATTTGAGATTGAAAACAAGATGAAAATATTCACTAAATATTTATTAACAAGATCTAGAACACACAGTCATGTTCCTAGTAAAAATAATAATCTTACACTAAGGGAACATTTTAGGAAACATCGACATAAAGTAGTTGCCAAGGTGACAATATTAATTAAAAGTAAATAAAAAAAACAGAACATAACCATAAAATTTAAAAAAGGAACATGGAAGATTTGTTAACAAACAAAAAAAATAATCAAACAACCTTAAAATTAAAAAAGGATGAGGATCTACTTGCTATTATATATTGCAAGACAAACTATCGCGGCATTTTGAGTTACAAAAGTAACCATTTCTCACGCAGAGACACCTTTTTGCCATACATCATTTCTTGCATACGCAGAAATTCTTAAAGATATTAATGTGATGAGTGTCACACTCGCCTTAAAATCGAAAAAGAGCTCGTGGAGGTTATAGGTATAACTGGCAGAGCACCTTCTGCAAAATCCTAAAACAAATAAAATAAATTAGTTCCAAGTTCTTTCTTTTAATTAAAAGTATGCTATGTAATTGAAAGAAAGATTTGTGTTGTTTATTGCAATTATTTAAAGCTATTGGAATGTTTCTCACGTAAAATTATTTTTAGATGAGAACCCGGGCGATATCAGCACTGTGTCAACAATGATGATGTTTGTAGTGCTAGGCGTGTGACGTCGTCACCATATTATGTATGGCATACTTAGAGTAATTAGATACATACACTGACTGCCTCATTGTTCTAGTGGTCGACAACACTTTTGCCGATCTTGAGGTCCCGGGTTCAAATACCGGGTCGAGCCCAAACCAGTTATTGCGTTTTTCAGTCAAGAAACGCTCAGTAACCGCCCGTAGTCAGGAAATTGGCAGTGTTTCAACCCGTATCTCGGAAAGCACGTAAAGCTGTTGGTCCTGCGCCTGATCTCTCTTTGGTCGTGTCAGCTTGCCGTCCCGTTGGATTATGACAGTGAGGGAATAGAGAGTGCAGTGCTTGCGCATACACTCGGGCACTATAATCCTATCTTGCGCTGATGGTTAATCTCCGTTGAGAGTTGAGACTGGCCGCCGCGACCGAAATTCATTCTGGAGCACATTATTTAATTACATACATAATGACATATAAACAAGGCATCTGTGTTTAAGAACACAAGTCTACCATAGGTTCTTATATTTTTATAAATAAATCCACACGTTTAAGTGTAAGATAAGCTCATGAATATGTCGTCTCAAATGATATTGCTGAAGTATACGACTCCTTAGCCGAAATCCGGACTACACCCGTCGTCAAAGATATTAAAATTATTTAGTTAATATCCGCGTAAGAAAATAAAAAAGGTGTGTCTTAAATCGTTTGACGAGCACCTCCCGCCCTCTTTCGCGAATCTTAGCGAAGTAATTTTAACATCTCTATATGTATATATTATATATATACCTACGTATATAAAAATCAATTGCTACCCGTTAGTCTCGTAAAACCCGAAAATGGCTCGACCGATATTGATGACTTATTCGTGTGTATTTAAGTGGATCCCTGGATGGTTTAAAAACTCAAATGGATCCGGTAGGTGGCTCTGTAGTCAAGATCCAGTAATCAGCCGGGGCTGATCGCTAGTCTTTAATATAATGGATTTCCACAAAGTAACGCCTGATTTCATTAACTTCAGCCGGTTAAGTCGAGCTCTATCTAGGTTGTACGAGATGTGTATAACCTTGACGTGTACTCCGCTATCTAAATCAGTCAAGTATGGTGTTAAGCGGAACTTTACCAGTTTGCAGTTAGTCTAACCAAAATTATACTTTGCTTTACAATATGTTTTTATAGACCTGTAGCTTTCAAACTTTGACAAGTACTAACTTTAAATCCCTGTTACACTTATTCGAAAATTAAATGTATACACACACACCGCTATCGAGAACTCTCACTCGGCAGACGCAATTTTTCCATGCATGGCGGTCCCAGACATGTTCCTAATATATATATTAAACAATAGTTGTATCTGGTGATGGATCTTACTGCGACAATTCGTTCAGAGTGTGTCATATAATGAGGACCTGGGATGTGAGATGAATGAAAGACTTGACCGTATTTGTTACGTGGTAGAGCCTTGCTGCAGCTATATTAATACTATAGTTGTAGCACGAATGGGTCGGCCCGACCGCAGAGGGATCAGGCTCTCGCAGAATACCAATGTAAAATAGCAGCTTAATGCTACTGTGTTTCGTATGGTGAGTGTAGAGAACCGGAGACCCATTTTAACTGCAAAAGAGGCATTCCATCATAGTCCTCACGGCTGACAACGCATCTGCATTTTGATTCGCAATCGAGGATAGATGTAGATGTCTGTGGGCCACAGCAACCACTTACCATCAGGTGGACTGTGTGCTCGTTTGTCATCCTATTCTATAAACAAACCAACCAAGTGACAACTATATTAAATATAATTCAATCAATTGATTATTTTTGTATAAGCTGATGTTCTTAGTATAAGCTGCTCGTAATCTTTACAACGAAATGGTCATTTTCAATTGTAAATTACTCTATAAGTTTTTTATTAAAAATTAAATATTTGCACCTTACACAAACTTGAAGATCTTTACATAAAAATAATATAAAACGCAGTGATTATGTACTCTTTGGGTGAGGATAAACATTTTGAAGTTATATTTCTTTTGGGGCGTTTGGGAAAAATTATGAACGTGATTTTTTTACGATGCGCGCCCACACCGACAGCTAAAAACGACACCATGAATGTGTTACGATGCGCGCGCACACTGACACCTCAAAGCGACAACTTCATTGGGTAACTGTCTCTCAAGTTTTCGTGGGAACTGATAACTATATTTAATGTAGTTACTTTTAGTTTTGTTACGCTAAAGAAGTATAACTACCTACGTGCGTTCATAAGTACACACACACACACACACACTTTTTTAATTTAAAATTGAGGCTTAAATCGAAAAAAAATCTGAATATTTTATCTAAATTTGTCAAGAAATCTAGAATTTGTGATGCTATGACACTTATGAACAGTCGGAAAAACAAATCATTATTGAGTTTACTTTTATAACAGCTTAGCCCTTAAAAATAACCGAGCATCCCTTATTTTGAAATAGAACTAAATTTGAAATACATAACGTTTGGCAAACAATATTTTATTTTCTTCTTAAATAATAAATAAGCTTTCATTTCAATTCATTATTTTATTTCATTTTAATTAAAACATCAAGTGCAATGTCTATTTTAAACTAGAAACCAATGAAAATCATTGCCAATTGCGCAGAAACATTTTAATGGGATAGTGAAACGCTCATAATAGCGACTTTCATGTGCATATGTTTATTACCAACATAACAACGTAAACGAAATCATAATGCAAGTGCCAGGTGTCCATAACACATCATTAGTTTTATAAGTAACTAAAGGAGATATACTGCTACTGCGTTTCTAAATACAACTGCAAATACATGTTTTAGAGATTAAAAACAGGTTATAAAAAAAACTTAAAAACAAACCTCTATTATTAATGGGATTACAGTATTTCAAATTTAGTTCTGTATCAAAATAAGGGATGCTCGGTTATTTTTAAGGGTTAAGCTGTTATAAAAGTAAACTCAATAATGATTTGTTTTTCCGACTGTTCATAAGTGTTTATTAATTCTAGGGATCAATAAGTACTTATATCTTAACCAAGTTACAATTAGAGCAAATGGCCTGACTATAGATAGGTCCTTCAATCTCACCAAAAGTTAATCAAATACATATCAGACAAGTTAATAGGATATTATAAACATTTTTACGTTTTATATAAGACGATCCTACGCCACGGTGGATTGGCGACAAAGCTAATTTTGTTTGTTAGTCTTCTATGCGTTTCTATATCATTCATTGCATTCTAATGAAATTGACGAATTTTAGCAAAGCAAAGGTTATTGTCAAACAAAAAATTGTTAGTTTATTCGTGTTCTATATAAACCTATATTTTTATCCCCTTACGATGAAAGTTTGCTGAATAGAAGCGCATGATCCCGCGAAAGTTTGTGACAAAAAATATTCCAACATACGCAAGAAAATTAAACATTTCCAAATGAATATGCTGCCATTTATCGATCAATAGAAAAGAATTTTTTTTATTCAATATAGATTACCAAATTTAAATGTTTTATTAAGCTGAAACTGTATAAAAAGGGTTATTATAGTATAAATGAATACATGGTTGATAATAACCCCTGGGAATGAGGTGGTCACTTCCTAACAGTTTCTAAAATAAATTTTGTAAATAGTTCGTAATCATTTATATTGTAAAATTTATTTTTAAAAAAAAGTCCTGCTGGGTTTCTTGCTGGTTCTTTCCAGGACAGAGGGTTTTTTTTCGAACCAGTGATAAAGTAAAAAATGACTTTCAATAAGAATTACACATGTAATGTATATTGAATAAAAAATATTCTATTCTATTCTATTCTATTCTATTCTATCCTATTCTATTCTATTCTATTCTATTCTATTCTATTCTATACAGTTTCAGCTAAACAAAACATTTAAACTTGGTAATAGCCTGTACACTTTCCGGGACCTTGTTGTAATAGCTTATACATTGCCCCAAGAATGAATTACTGATTCTGTAGAGTCGAGCAACTGGTATCACTAGCTTGTGTTTGTTCCTACTGTTTACAGAATGTATATCACTTTTTTTACTAAAACTACCTTTGTTTTGTGAACTTACATTAAATTTTCGTAAATATACTGAGAGGCCAAAGTTAATATATTTATTTCTTTAAATTTTTCTCTAAGACACTCCTTCGGTTTTATATCGTAAATAGCTCTAATGACCCTATTCTGTAAAACAAAGATATTTTCTGAATCAGCCGCGTTCCCCCATAGCAAAATCCCATAAGACATTATGCTATGGAAATAACTGAAATGAACTAATCTAGCTGTCTCGACACTAGTGAGACCTCTAATATTTTTAGAGCATAGGCTGCAGAACTTGTTCTGCTTGCTAATTTGGATATATGGGAGCCCCATTGAAACTTTACGTCGAGAGTGATGCCAAGAAAAAAAGTGGATACAACAAGGCTCAGTCCCTCCCCATTTAAAAACACATTGGTTCGTTGTAGTAAATTTAACACAATTAGTTTTATCTCCGTTTAAATGTAGATTATTAACGTTAAACCAATGTTCTAATTTCGATATAGCATTATTCACTTCGTCACATTTAAATGATTGACGTTTAAGTTTAAAATCAAGGAAGTATCATCAGCAAATAATACTATATCATGATTATCCCCTACAAGGGAAATTAACTCATTAATATATACTAGAAACAGGAATGGGCCAAGAAGCGAGCCCTGAGGGACACATTGATAATAACCTTCTTCATTCTATTACTTAAATATGAAATAATAAGTTTAAGCGCTGTGTTCTTGACACCATAGTACTGTAGCTTTCTGATTAATGTCTCATGGTGAACACAGTCGAAGGCCTTGGAAAGGTCACAAAATATACCCAAAGCATCCTCTGAATTCTCCCATGCACAAAAAAATATGTTTAATAAGCTCAACTCCAGCGTGAGTTGTCGAGCGACCCCTCGTAAAACCGAATTTCGATTCGATTCGATTTTTATGTAGCAATTTATTAATATTAAAGAAATCTGATCTGATCTAAATTTTTTTTTAATTTGACTAAATATTGATATTACAGAAATTATTCTAAAATTGGCAGGGTCTAATGTGCTACCAGACTTAAATAAAGGTTTAATTTCACTATGTTTCATTAAATCAGGAAACATACCAGATTCGACGCTTGTATTAAATATAGTGGCTAGATACGATGCTATTACATCTATTATAGATAAAATGACTTAAACGAAAATCCCCCATAGATCTGCTGTTTTCATAACATCAATAGTTTTAAAATATTTAACGTTATCTTTTGGCAGTACTCTATGGAATTTAAAAGTATTTGAACAAGCCTTTACATTTTGTTTACGCAATGATTCGGCGACAATAGGAGAAGAATTTAAAGATTTTGTTAAAAAAAAGGAACATCAGTAAAATGTTTCTCAAAAGCCATAGCAACTTCTTAATTAGATCGCGTTAAATTATTGTTAATATTTAATTGAAAATCCGAGTTGCGTGGTTTGACTTTGCCCGTTTCACTATTTTCTCCAGGTTATTTTAATTTTGTCGGTTGCAGTTTTAATTTTGTTGTTTAAATGCAAAGCCTTAGCTGTGGAGCACACTTTTTTAAATATATTATAATATGTTTTTACATAATCTCTAATTATAACACTACTATTATATGATCTTTCATCATAAAGCTCGTATAACCTTCGCCTATTTTTATAAATTCCTACTGTCTTTGATCTCTAGATTCTTGTTCGTTAAAAAACAATACACAATGAACATGTGACACTGGTTTGAAGAAATTATTGTTTCAATTTTTTTATATTATTCTAAGCCAGCGTTTAACTACAATCCCACGTGATGGTAAGTGGTGATGTAGCCTAAGATGGTAAAACGCACTGACTTAGCAAAAGCCTATTCATTTTTGCCTTGAAAGCACCCACATTGTAATCGTATGGAAACACAGATGCTGGCAACTTATTCCACTTCTTCGCTGTACGCATGATGAATGATGTAGCAAACCATTTGGTTCCAATGCGTGGTAAGTCTACATTCAAAGGGTGGAGACTGGCCGAACGTCTGGTTGTCCAGTGGTGGAAGGAAAAGGGCGGAATTAAATTATGCAATTTCTGCGCACACTCTGCAAAATTCATCCTGTAGAAAACCGAAAGGCTGGCTACTTTGCGCCTGTGTTCGAGGCTTTTCAATTTATTTTCAACATGAATAATTATTCTTGTTGCCATTTAGAAAATATGGTGTGTAATGATAACAACTATCCCCATGCGGCGGATTCTTACTATACCATAGAAAGATAGTAATTTAACGCACAAGAGTAATTATTTAATAGTTAAGATTAATCACGCACAAGCATACAATCGTCCACAAAACTAAAAAATCGGGTGTAGAGTCATGTCACGGGATAATTACAATAACGTTACCATTACAGCCTATTAACTTCCACTGCTGAACATAGGCCTCCCCCATAGATTGCCTTATACGGGGGATATTTGCCAAAGTCGTCACGCTTGGCAAGCGGGTTAGCAACCAGAGTTTTTTAATTTAGTCGTTACTAACAAAATTCTTCTAGACAAATGTAAATAAAATCTTTAGTCTCATCTTCCTTCCAATCAAATGAGATTGTACTAACTTAGTTCAAACGTTTGCGTAAGTATACGAACAAAAAAATCACGACAGCAATTGTTGGAACGAAGTTCCTTTTATCGGACGGTACGAATTTGGCGGATGGGAGCTAGGTGAGAGAAAGTGTAAGATTTTTCCGTCACGAGCCCTTCTGACGTAGTGTAGACGGCCTTGGGGGCTGTAAGGAAGCGAGATAGAATAATATCAATCTCCCTTGCACTTTTTCTTATCATGCCATGAAAGAAATATTATTTTAAATAACGCTTCATTTTAATAGACGCTAGTATGTAATTCATTTATTTGTATTTGTTTATCAATAATATAATACGTTTATCAATAATAATAAACTACGAAAGGAACTTCGTTCCAACCGAGTGTTCGACGACACTCACGTATATTTTTAATTTGTATTTAAGTTAATTCTTTCGTTAAATCCCTTCACAAGTTCACTACTGAACAAAGGCGTCCCCCAAGAAATGCCAAAAAGCACAGTCCTCAGCTCCTGAGCCACCTGCATACATCGACTTCCTGCATTATTACATAATAGGTATAATTAAAAGTAAGATTTTAATTTAATTAAGATAAATATTTGTTTACATAACATACAATATTTTATTATAGGTATACAATAATTAAAAAAAAACTAAAACTAGTAACTTAATTATCATACAGTCCTATTACCCGCGGTATCGTGCCAAGAGCGCTGGCTGTGTTTCCCCGCTGAATGGCTATACTTAGCCTTTGGGCGAGAAAAGAACCTGCCCTCTTATCACCAGCCGCAACGACTAGCCGCGGATGGAGTTCCTTTAGGAACTTCGCCGCACGTGGATCCCACGGACCGATAGGCTCTACAGCGAACGGCACAAATATGTAGTCATCTCTCAGAGACTCATATTTGCGCTAACTCAGTTCAGCTGCCTCTGATGCTGCCCTGGCTCTAAACGAGGTACTCCTGAGATGAGAGGCTGCCAAAGTGTCTACGCAAGTAGCATCCTTCTCTTCCAAGGGACCAATGTCATACCGTTGGGCCTCTTGCCATCGTCTCTAAATATTCCACATGGCTCTAAAACCGAGAGAACATTTATAGAAACAAGAGCCCTTCGGATGACATCGTTCAAAAAACCATGCCGTGAAAACCTACCAGATCTTTTCTTACATGAAAGTCCGTGGAGCCCAAACTTGTCGACGCTGCTATCACAGGGGCACTGATGGGGTTGACAAATCGCCGCTCCTAGTCGGATTCCTACGGCGGCGATGCGCAAGCTTTCCCCATCAAGTAATATGCCGAGATTACCTTAAACGGTAAAGCGTGTAACCAGTAACTAGATTCCTTAGACGAAACAGCTAGAAGGCGTGCCTTATCTTGGTCACTATGGAAATTATGAAATAAATCTTTCTGCACGTTCTGTACCAACGGAATATCTCACTGTTTTTGTTGGTTAACTTCCAGTGGAACATTTTCGCCAGGACAGAGAGTTTGCCATGTCTGTGCTGCCTCCGTAGCAAAGCCCAGGTCTACTCTACTCGTATTATTTAAAATTATGTTATATAAGTCACTGACACTATGCACGGAAGCAAGGAAAGCAGGCAATGCAACGCTAGAAAGATTTCTCACATTAATACCACCAAATTTTACAGCTAAAGCAACTTGAGTCCAGGCTTTTGTATTTAAAGTTAAATTTAGAATTTTTTCTACAGCTATTTTAAGATTATTATCAATATCTTTTAAAATATCCGAATATTTCCAGACTGGACTTGAGCTAGGTACAAGGAGACAATATTTTAATATTTTAAAATAGTAAGAGCAATGTGGGGGTTTAATGTATACAATTTATCAACGTGGTTTAAAAACTGATCAAATTTTGTTTTTAAAACAGGTTTAATACTATCGAAAAACAACGGGGCAACAAGGACAACAGTTTTTATTCCTGGAGAAATATGATTGAAATTTTGAATTAAAGTGTATCTATGAGAAGTAAATAAATTATTGGAAAACATATTAACATTTATTGCTATTTGATTCAAGACAAATATTTTTAAAATTTCGAAAAAGAGAGAACATTATCTGACGTTAGAGATTATGTGCCTGCAAGCTAATTTTGAAGTTGAGCGTCGAAATGTGGAACCAACGGCAATAGGACGGCTAACTTATTATATAATTATCCTTTTTTTGAAGGCACATAATCTTGCCCCATATAAGAATGCAATGAAATTTGGATTACATTACCTGAAAACATAAAGTTACATAACTTTGTAATTTCATTAAGAAATACTCCGCTGGCGTCACCGGCAGAAGCGCTTACAAGATCTTTAAGATGTTGAGGCTTAATTCCGTCAATGCCGCCAGTAGAGCCATTTGAAACTGAGATAATTGCTTCTAAAGTGTCTTTTTCAGAAATTTGTAAAGGTTGCATAAAAGTCTTGGGAGGCAGCGATAAACTTTGAGAAGGATTGACCGAAGGATGCTTCTGACGAAGGCTTTCAAGAGTTTCGTCATTATGCCATGATACGCCAGGATGTCGTCTAAGAATAAAATACGGGATAAATTTTTTAAGTCGCTATCCATTACTTTCGACTCAACTACTTTTTTTTAATCAAAGAACAATGGCCAAATTTCTATAGGAGCTGGACTTGACTTTTATTTTTCATGTCCCAAAACGAACTATAGCTAAATTGGTTTGTATTTATGTTGTAAACACCACCCCGTTTGAAAATCATATCTAAATAGCCACATTTTTTTTTATAATAACGTCAACAATACTTTTGAGGTTAGCATCACATATGTAATCTTCTTCAGTGATCTAAAATAAGAATTAGATTTGTATTATGATGTACGATTGTATGTGATGGTTTATGTTAGTGTAATAAAATAAGTAGGTATATAAATATGTGCTATTATTGAAGAATACCACTCGCGGATCTTAGAAATTACTCTGGTATCAAGCTCAAAATCGAGATGGCGGCGAAGTGTATCAATGCTTATGTTACAATTTACACATAGCAATCGCAGGGCTAGTTGTCGTTGTTGTGTGGCTGTAGTCTGCACATTGTCTCTCACAAATATGCAAGGTGCAAAATCGGTGTCCAGAAATCAAAAACACAGAATAATCTTTACAAGTGGTATTTATCAGTCCGTAAAACAATGCCGAGGTCAGAAGAAAACCTAAAATAGTACAGTACGTATCACAATCCACAACAACGAGTGAAGCACTATGAAGCTACATAATTATTTTTATGACATGAATCCAATACATAATAAAACAGTATAGTAGTTGATTTGATGCCTACATACTAATTGAATTGAATTACAATTAACAACTATTCAGAAAAACGGGAATAATTATAATCTTTGAATACTAAGTCCATTCATAAGTGAAATGAATTGTCATTAAGTACGCTCCAGTGCGTTCAGAAACCATTATTTTAAATAATTTCGGAACAGTTACAAAAACAAAAATAAAAGGATAACTTTTTTGTGGCTACTTAGAGAGGTATTTTAGTGTTATTTAAGACCTTAGAAAATAAGGATATTTTTCATAAATATGGCATATAGTGACGCCATCGTTTCATCATCTGGTACGATTTGGCCAACCCTCTTTAGGACGTGGTCGCGATAAATGTGTATTAATTGGGTAACCTAAATTTTGAATAGATGTCTCTTTTAGTTGACACGTGATTGATTTATTTATAAATTACTACTTACTTACTTACTTATCTTCACGCACGATCCCTGACGGGGTAGCCAGAGAGAACAGATCGCCAAGTGTCACGATCCTTACATATCTCTTTCGCTTCTTTCAGATTCATTATCTTCTTCATACATGCACGTCTAGGTATCCGAGTACTCTTGACCCTACCCTCTTCGAGCAATTTGCTCACATGGTCTTCGAAAGTTAGTCTCGGTCTACCTCGACACCTTTCAATATTAACTTTCGCGCTATATATTTTCTTCACCATTCGGCCTTCACTCATTCGCTCAACGTGCCCAAACCACCGAAGCACGCCCTTATCAATTTTTGTGATAAGGTCATCTTTCAAACCTGCCATATTGCGAATCTCTTCGTTTCGCTTTCGGTCGGCCATAGTAACGCCGCACATTTTACGAAGAGATCGCATCTCCACTGCATTCAACTTACTTTTATGCTTCTTCTGGCATACCCAGGTTTCGCTGCCATATAACAAAGTCGGTACCAACAATGCGTTATGTATTGCAAGGCGTGCACTCTTCGCTACGCCTTGCCTTTTGACTAACGCAGTCAGGGCACCATTGCCTTTGTTCCCGGCAGCGACACGCCTGTCCACATCTAAATCACATCTTCCATCCCGGCTAAAAGCACTCCCCAAGTATACAATTTCATATTATAAATAATTTTTGCCAACTCTCTTCACTATTAGTGAAGCAATTTTGAATAGTGCATGACAATGCTTTAGCAAGCTGCATCCTTGCACCTCTAGGAATTCTTTTAACCACTGGTACATTACGATGATAATTGTAAATTTGCTCCGTAAAAAGGGAAACATTTGTGTCACTAATGTAATTCCTCTAAAGTAATTACTAATAGAGTTATGAATTTCTACGGTAGGCTGTGAAGCCGAAATACTTTTACTATGGCATCGTTTAATATGTACATTTAATCCCCTTTTACCTTTAAACAGCCTACCGTCGGTACAATTTTGAACACTATAGGAAATCTGGCTATGAATGTAGCGGATCGGAGATATTCGTTAAAAAATCTAAACAAATCTCTACAGTAATCCAAAGTCTTTATATTACATAGCTTCATATTGACTTGAAATGTGCTGTACCCCGATTCTTTCCCTGGATTTATTCCATTTTGGTAAAAATTGTACAACGACGCAGCGGAAATATTTTCCTTTATAAATGAGTATTATGTCTGAAATCAAAAAGTAATTATTAAATAACTGTCTTATATATTTACTGATATTTTGGGTGAAATTTGTAAGCCAGAAATGACCTCTAAATAATAAAATAAAATAAGTTAGTTAAATATACGTAGCTTTTTACATTGAAAATCTATGACAATTTTTTTTAATCAAATTGTATTGTAAATAGCGTCTCTGGTAAAGCTCGCCTAGGTAGGATCTATTAATGTTGGTTTATTTATAAGATTATCATCAAAGACCATATATTTTAATAATTTGGACGATAGTTTTTTTTTTAAGAATAAATATTGTCTAGATCACTACTGGTATTGCTCTCTATCTGTTCCTGAAGTTTAATTATAATAACAAAAATTTTTTTCAATGGTCACTCACATTGCAAATTGCTCAATAAAAGGCAGTTATTGCAATATTACAGGCAGACACTTTAATTTTATTTATATGTGTAATGTAATGATTAAAGTTAATATTAAAGTGCTTTATAAGTTTTAGTGTATCAAATCATTATGAAATTATACAAACACAGGTGTTTTAATTTGATACACCGAACATACGAAACACAGCAGTTTTATTTTACACTGACATCCTGTGAGAACGTGGTTCCCCGGTCGAGCCAAACCCATTTGTGCTACCACCATAATATAACTGCAACGTGGCTCTACTATGTGAAAAACGGATTAAAATCCATGTCGAACTACTAAAGTAAGCAATAATTTTACGGTTCTCAAAGATGTAGTGAAAGGAGCTCCAATGGCAGCCAAGTACAAAAGCTTACAAGGTGATGTATTGATATTTTCTACTATTATACCAATTTTTCCAAACTACTCATTCACTGTATGTTTCTTCAATTATTTCTAATCTAATCAAATTATGAACTTTATGGAAATTTCCGTTCGACTGCTCGTTTCTAAAAATATTAAGGAATATCAAAATCACTATTGCACTGAACAAGTGGTTAAATTAATTTTTTATACAACCTTAATACAAAATTAATTCAATATAAATAGAATGAGAACATCGTCAATGTAGTCGAACTCAATTAAATACGCATTATTAAGAATAACTCAAAAACTACTGTTTAGATCTTGATCATGCATATAGCATAGATCAATTTTTATCATAATCTTGGGACCATATGAGAAGGACCATCTTCTCAAATAAAAAACGAATCATCAAAATCGATCCATCAAGAAAAAGTACTGAGGTAATACATAAAAAAAAATACAATCGAATTGAGTATTTAACACATCCTTTTTTTTGAAGTCCTCTAACAAATTATCTAAACCTAACTGCATCGACATGATGATGTCAGGGATAAATTGGAGATTTATTTATAAAATTCGCAGTTGACTCAACTTGTTTTATGTACGCTGCAATATAAACGACATGTCATGAAGTCAGAGGCGAAAACAGCTTATTACTATTACTGACTTTTTAATTTCTAGGCTCCGTATTATGGCAATTGGCAACTACTACTGGCTACTAAGTAAATTATATTAAGTTACGGACAATGTAAAAATGTATAAAAAAGAGAGGAGATGGAAGAAATCTTTGTGCTGAAATTAAACACATATATATATATAATAGGCTGAGTAATAATAATTTTCCCCACATCAAATTTCGATCTAAATGGCCAGTCACCGCGGAGACCATCCACCTATGCTAAACAGGATTTTAGCGCACTACTGTGTGCTCAAGGTCAGGTGCACTCTCTCTTCCCTCACTTTCATAATCCGATTGGACGGCAATCCGACACGACCGGAGAGAGATCAGGAGGAGGACCAACAGTTTTAAAACTTAAAAAAATGTATATACACGCTTAATACACACGCTTCGCAAGTGCAATGGCGGGTTATGTCAGACTCTCACCGACTAAAACCCGATTGAGTTCCACCTTCGGCGCATGTTAGCGGAGCCACGAGAACGCTTTCGCACACATCCGTGGCCCAACCAGCGCCGACCGCCTCCTGGTGACCCCACCTCGAGAAAGGCAACTCCTTCCCCTTCTGCTTCTCTGGTAAGGCATACCAGAACACAAAGGCACCCTTTCCTCCTCAGCGTCCAACGTCACCTGGTCCCAGTGGCGGATCTGATCTATGACTCCACCGTCAAACAAGTTTCGACCGCGGAGAGTTCGGAAAGCGGTGCAGGCACTCCTCTCCTCCCGCGACCCCACCACCAACGCATCGGCGTTGCAACCTCGCCAGAGTCACGGAGGTTAGGGCAACTGGCGCATCGTCATATCAATATTCCTCTTCCCTCGCCACTCCACGCGGTAGCGGTAGGGAGAGAGGCTTCCTCTATCGCCGCAGACCACCAACACACATCAGAAGTGGGCTTGCAAGCACACACAGAATGGCCTAAACATGCGGGCCCTTCACTTCGGGCCCGCCATGTAGGTTGGTCATAGTTTACCGTGGGCGCTTCCTCCACGACAAGTCGACAATACATTCGGGGGGTAGTTGTAAATAACCTTATGTTATACTTTATGCCACCAGTAAATTATTCTGTTCTTGAGATTAATTTCAATTTCTTTAAGTAAAAAAATTGTAAATTTGGTTTTAGTTCAGTTTAATCATTTAAATTTTATAATTGCAGAATGGCAGGTTCGCAGGCACCGAAGAGGATGTGGTTGCCATAACAAAGAGGAGAAAATGCAACCCACCGACGTGGGTAGTACAATGTCACCTTGGAGCGGTGCCCCCAGTGTATTTGTGTTGCCGTTGGCTCCGCTCCAGGCCGATGTAGGTCGAATCCGTACTAAGCTGACACATTCTATACTGAAGATACATTTTCGAGCACCTCGCTTACATGTTGTTAATTTGAACCGTATTTCATTTAACGCTAGCTTATTTATAGATTGCATATTATTAGTATATTATTATCATTGAGAATTCTCAGAAAGGTGAAATACTATCAAATCAAGTAAAAGAACCTATAGTTTTTACGAAAAACGTCTATAATAAATAAATCTCGGTGGGTAAGGACATACCTTTAAGTTTCGTATTGAGTGAGCAAATAAAGAATTAATTCCCGCCAGCAGCAACGAAAGTACTAATTTACTACGTGCTTAACGAGGAAGAAAAACATTTTGAGGAAACCTGCATGTATAAGAAATAAAAAAGTTCTAAAAGGAATTCAAAAACTTTGTCTTTACCTGCCGTAAAACCCTATTATTGTAAGGAGGCCTATACTATACCACATCTGTACTCAACCGCAGAATATTACTTTGTATAGTACTATTGTATACTTACTGCTTAAACCTTAAACCATACGACAAAAATTTACATAAATTTACACGCGAGTAGTTTGGAGGGACTGAACAAAACGGGCGATTGACACACCACCTGATTTATTAAAATAAAAAATGAAATTTTATTCTAATCGTATAATTTTTACCAGGTAGGTAAATACTTTGAAACCTACATGAAAATTATGTTCAGAAAAATGTTACATAAAATTTTACACATAAATAAGTACTGTTCATCATAAAATTATTAGACTGATTACTCTATGCTGTTCATAGAAAAACGATATAAAATTATTAATACCCTTACATAACAACAGGTTTGCTGACATACCACTACTATCTAAGACTGGGTCCTTCATTGCTGGTTGTATGAGGAAGCTCGAGGTCGTTCCACGACCTATAGATTGGGCTATTCTCGAGAGCTTCTCTGTGCCTTTTATAACATAGGCATCCACTAAGATGGGATTTTGAAAAATTCAACCCCTAAGAGAGCAAAATAGGGTTTTACAGTTTGTATAAAACTTTTTATATTACGGGGCGGTTGACTCGAACCTTACTAAAAGTACTCTGGACGTTACAACTTGAATGCGGGTAACGCCGCGGGACGAAAAGCTAATATTATGAAAACCACAGAATATATAATTGGTAAAACTAAATTTCATTACCGCGTTTAATTAGCGCGTCATTTTTGTGTGACCAGTGTCGATACAGAGAAGCATGATTGTGATGATGAAAAAATCATGAAAATGCCCAGTTCCTTTGTGGTGAAACCTAAACATATTATGTTTTTCTAAAAACTGCCTCGGATAATACTCGGGCCGACTACAGTCATTACTCTATCATTCATCCGAATATAATTAAGTCTGGCTTATTAGAGCCGTGGTAGCTCAGCGACTAAGCGCTCGCTGTTTCACAGTACGCGAGCAAGTCGGGTTCGAACCCCGCCGGCACCAAAAAATTTTAATTGCAATTTAAGTGTGGATTTACCACGTGCTCGGCGGTGAAGGAAAACATCGTGAGAACACCTGCATGCCGGAGAAGTAAGAAAGAAAATTTCGAAGGTATGTGAAGTTCGCCAATACGCATTGGGGCAGCCCGGGGGACTTTTCCTTGCCCTACAACCCTCTCAGAGATGAGAGGAGGCCTGTGCCCAGCAGTGGGACGTATATATTATAGGCTGCAACGTATTAGAGATATGCCAGGTGGACGCGGCCTAAAAGTGAAGCCAACACCTTATTTTCTCCGTAGGTGTCGTAAGAGGTGACTAAGGGAAATGCCGAAAAACGCCTCCGCTAGATGGCGGTATAACTATTTACGCGGCAAAAAGTATGCGATGTGTCTTTTATCGCCAATCCAATCTGCCTGCTCTTCATGGAAAATATTCTCTAGCACTGGAGAGGGAACTAGCACTTTTATGGGCTTATACAGAAGTTCGGGAAATCTGAATGTTTAAATTCTACTTACAAGTCTCTAGTGACCGATTAGAAGTGGTCTAGTTGACGAACACAAATCGGTCATCACCATTGGGTGAATATTCTTTTATTGGTTTTAATGGTTTACCAATCAGCCGCGTGCGGAGCAAATCTTTGAGTTATACTGTCGAATTCGACACACAACATAATATGTCCAGCGGCGGGTTAACAAAGGCTGTTCAAGGACATAAAATTGAAAGATACAGCCTATTATATGTACGTGCCGCGGTTGGGCACTTGTATACTCTCATTCCTAGAGCAGTAAGTGGGTCGCGCGGCCCTACTGCGTGTTGGCCAATTTCACTGCAGGTAGACTGTACTCGAAATACTTTTATTTCACAGATATCTGGAGGTTTCATCAAGATGTTCCTTCATGGTTAATCGACACTTGAAATTGCAATTAACAATCGCTCGCATAGAATCTTTACAGTGAGCACTTAGCGCCTGAGTTACCGCCAACTTTTAATTCAATAATACACGGGACGGTTGTTTCGTCATAAGAGAAAGCAGACAATTGCGATTACTTTACTTTTAATTTAACTTACTTATTGTTAAATAAATAATAATTTAAAATTAAAAATTTTGTACAGCCGACTTCAATATGAGTTATTAAGAATAACTCAATAACTATTGGTCTGACCTTGATCAAATATGGGACCACACGAGAAATATCAGCTTTCAAATAAAAAAAGAATCATCTAAATCGGTTCACCCAGTAAAAAGTTATGGAAATGGCAAATATTTCGTTTGTAATTTTAACTGAATCTTTATTTTTTAAATCCAATTTGACCTCAGACCTGCAAACACTAAGTCAAAACAATGCTCAACTTATTGTAACTCATGTACACATTTGTATCTGAAATCATTTGGAACCTTTACCGTAGTTTTAGGATTTAGGTGTATATATGTGAGTCTAGCAGTGAACTATTACGGGCTGCTAAAGAAAGAAAAAGAAAGATATGTGCATGAGTACCGTCTTTCTTTCTTTGTTAGTCTAAGAATTAAAAAAAATATTCAATAATGCGCTAGGCGTCTACTCTGTGTTTGTTCTCTACAAGGCTCATTTTTACTGCATTATAGGTATTGCCAGCAACGCCCTCAATACATAAGATGCTCGGTAATTTTGTATGAGTGTTGCGGTCGCTCCGCCATCGAATCGAAAGAAGTTTACGAGTCTCCTCTTCTATAAAAAAATGGTATGGCTTCTTTTCTGCCTAGTAATACGTCTAGATTGATGCTATTAGGTCGCAGTTCTCAGAGGTGACAACGTATCTGTTACCGCCTTTTAATTTTAAGTTGGTTGTAAGTAGGCTACAGTAACCAATTACCATCAGGTGCACTGTCAGCTCTTTTGTCACCTCAGTTTAATTTAAAAAACCTTCATCTTAGTTAACAAGGTGATAACGCATCTGTGGCCGTCTTTGTTTAATGTTGGTAGCAGGTTTCCATGGGCTATAATAGCCACTTACTATCTAGTGATTGTTGGTTTGTTTGTCACATAAATATTATAAGAGACGGTAAGTGCGTTTTCAAATCATCTCTATTTCAAAACGTACTGCTTCATATTTAAGCGGAAAGAACACTTTATTTTAAAATAAAACAACTTTTGTTTGTGCTTCTGAAGTCCGTGTTAAGATATAGAGTAAGGGAGAAATAAAGTCTCTACTTCAGAAGTTATTATGTTTAAATTATTTTATTCATTTCTGTTTGTACTTAAAGAACGAAAATGGTTTCACTTTTTTTTTAAATAAAGTTTATATCATAAATAAGTAGAGTAAGGGAATATCACTACTTCAAGGTTCTCAGAAATTATTACTTAAAAAAAAGTTAAAGCCGTCTTAAAAGATTAAACCGATTTAGACCGATTAAAGAATAAAACAATTATAAAATTGTTTTATTCTTCAATCGGTGCCAAGACATAGCTGTAGTGTATAGGACAGGGGTCGGCAACCAGCGGCTCGCGAGCCACATGCAGCTCTTTGGATGTGAAGCTGCGGCACTTTAGTTTCATACGCAAATATTATTTATTTTATAAAAAAAAATATTTAAAAACCGATCCACACTGAGCCATTTGGGGTTGATACTGGATCTCTAGAAATTTAATTGATCGATTTAAAAAGTAAAGCTTTGTGGAGTTAAAAATCTACAGAGTTGAAAATAAACTTGAAAGGGTTGGAGGTCCAGAAATGAATGTACGTAACGCAACAAAAATGAACAGCTTTAAAAGAAATGGCTCGAGTTGAGGCACTTATATTCAACGCATGGAATAATCTTCCGGATTTGCTACAGTGAGGTGAAGAAGTTGGCATTTTGAGTGCTGACTATCTTCGGATCGACATATTCGTGCGAGCAAGCGTTCTCTTGCATGAATATAATTATAAGTAAAGTAATAAGCCAACTAACAAATGAAAATTCGGAGTGGTGTTTGAAACTTAAAACAACAAGTTATAATGTTCGCGTAAATATAAGAAATCATTATGTAAACAAGTTATGAGCCAAATTTATCATTATTCTATAAATAAATTTTATTAAATAAAATTTATTTTATATTTATGTTTATTATTCATATATATATATATGAATGACAAGCTCGTGGAAACTGACCATGCGGTCGGAGCTAAGTTCTGCAAGACCCGCCGCAGAAGAACACAAAAACTCTCCGATCACACTCGTATCCCGTGGCGGTTAGACGGAAGATGAAGCTACATTCTTCAACAGATTTGACAGCATACGGGCAACTGAACAGACAAATCTCCAAATGCATGCGACGGGACTTACGCAAATTCAATACAGCTTGTATTGAAGAAGCAATCGTGCGGAACCAAGGCTCCAAAGTCTTTGCCAGAAATCTGTCCGCCAGAAAGAGCCAACTGTCAAAGCTGAAGACCGAGTGTGGCAACATCGTTTCCGGGACACCTGATATTTTGAGTGAGATGGAGAGGTTTTATGGGCAGCTGTACACGTCATCGTTGGAGCCACACGCAAGTGTGAGTAACGATCCAAGAGCGAGTCTTATCCGACACTATTCCGAAGATATCCCGGACGTCAGTCTGAGCGAGACTAGAATAGCTCTGCAGCACCTTAAAAATGGCAGAGCCCCAGGTGAGGATGGAATTACAGCGGAGCTTTTGAAAGCGGGTGGAAAACGGGTACTTGAAGTCCTTCAGAAGCTCTTTAATTTCGTCCTCCATGGTGGCACTACTCCGGAGGCGTGGAGCAGAAGTGCGGTGGACCTGTTCTTCAAGAAAGGCGACAATGCTCTCTTGAAGAACTATAGATCGAATTCCCTTCTGAGCCGCGTCTTCGTGCTGTTTTCGAGAGTCATTACGAATCGTATCGCACGCAGGCTTGACGACTTCCAGCCTACCGAACAAACCGGATACCGAAAAGGCTTTAGTACCATAGACCACATACATACCCTTCGGAAAATTGTACAGAAGACAAAGGAGTATAATATGCCACTTTGCCTTGAGTATGTGGACTATGAGAAAGCCTTTGATTCCGTCTAAATTTGGGCGGTGGTACAGTCTCTTCAGCGGTGCCAAGTTGACTGTCGGTATATCGAAGTGCTGAAGTGTTTGTACAGTAGAGCTACGATGGCTATCCGAGTACAGAATCAGAGTACGAAACCTATCCAATTGCAGAGAGGTGTAAGACAGGGTGACGTTATATCCCCGAAACTCTTCACCGCTGCATTGGAAGACGTTTTCAAGCTACTGGACTGGGATGGATGCGGTATTAACATCAATGGCGAGTACATCACTCACCTTCGATTTGCCGACGATATAGTCCTTATAGCAGAATCGCTGGAGAACCTAAGCACTATACTCAATGACCTCAATAGTGTCTCCCAACGGATAGGTCTTAAGATGAACATGGAAAAAACAAAAATTAAAAAATGTTTAACGTCCATGTCACACCTATGCCGGTGGTTCTTGGGAACACTAAGTTCGAAGTTGTTGACGAGTATGTTTACCTACTAGGTCAGTCCAACTTCGACCGAGAGGGCAATCGACGGATTCAACTCGGCTGGTAAGCGTTCGGTAAACTACGACACATCTTCTCGTTGGACATATCTCAAAACCTGAAAACGAAATTGTACAACCAGTGCGTGTTGCCAGTGATGACTTACGGATCTGAGACGTATGAAGAAGTTCAAGGTCGCTCAACGTGCTATGGAGAGGGCTATGCTTGGGGTTTCTCTGCGTGGTATACTTAGAATTGAGGACATCCGCAGTTGAACAAGAGTAACCAACATAGCGCAATTGATTAGTAAGCTGAAGTGGCAGTGGGGCGGCCATATAGCTCGAAGAACCGACAACCGATCGGAAAGAAAGATTCTCGAGAGGCAACCTCGTACCGGTAGGCGAAGTGTAGGGCAACCCCCCTCCCCCCACTAGATGTAGTGATGACCTGGTAAGACATGCAGGAAGTCGATGGATGCAGGTGGCTCAGGACCGTGCTTTGTGGCATTCCTTGGGGGAGGCCTATGTTCAGCAGTAGACTTGTGAAAGGCTGTTAGTTTTTTTTATCGAGAAACTTTATTTATGGAAGTACTATTTATGGTTGGCAAGAAAAAAATTGTGGCTCTTTAAAAACTTTGAAATTTTGTAAATTGTAAATTTTGGTTCTTCCGACTCAAAAGGTTGCCGACCCCTGGTGTAGGAGAATGCAGTCCCTATGGAATTAAGAATTTTTATGGAACAGGTACCCATTACTCATATTAATTAATTTTAATTATTTTTAGTTATTTAAAGTCGGCTTTAACTTTTTATTAAAACATTTTTAATGCTTTTGAGTGTACTGGGGAACATCATAATCTCAATGTTGACATGACGTCAAATTTATATGTGACCAACCCTTGCAGTATACCTATCTTATATAATAAAACAAGTATCATAAAACTCGGGTCACAAATCAAGAAGATATCTCGTACTACATAAAAAAAAAGAAAAATATACAGTCGAATTTTGAGACTCCTCCTTTTTTGAAAGCGTCTAAAAAGAAAAATAATTAAAATGTGTTCCATTTAAATGGTCCGTTTCTGGGAAATATAAAACATACGCTTTAAATACAGAACCATCTCGTTTTCGAAACTAGGTTAGAAAATAAAATGCGAGAATCAAAGCGGTGATCGGTGACTGTGAGTAGATTCCAAATCCGACTCCTGACTAAGACGAATTAGTTAGCGACAGCGAAGCAGTCTGCTCTCTTTTTTATTTTTAGCGTCCGTAACGCCGAGAAACGATTTGTTCGTCACTTGGATTTAAATCTTGAAATTTTAGAAACCATTTGTGACTGTTTGTATAAAAATGGTACATAATTTTTTATGTATGTATGGTGTATGTATCATGGTAATTATTAACCCTAGAGCCCTACACGGGTTATGTTATTTTTGTAAAAGGAATGAACAACGGAAAGAAATGGAGTAGTATAAAACCAAAGCATCAAATTGCTTAACGAGTCAAATTTTGTGTGTGATGGGCCATCATTTCAAAAGCAAATAATTAGCCGAAAAAAGTTTTGACGCATATTTTTGGAAAAAAAAATAGATTTAGAGCTTGTCAAGAAACATTCGGAGCTAAGCTTTTAAAAACCAAATTTGAGAAGGGATATAAAATAGTCAATTATAGCTTTCCCAAAAAAAAAACTATGGCTAATCAAAGTTCTGTCCTGTACATTATACATAAGATTTGCTTTACTATAACTTTTACCCAATAATTAAGTATAGAAAAAGCACGACGACGTACCATACGAAAGTTTGTGAAAATAATCAAATACATATTACGTTTAGATTTTGAAGCTGATTCATAATCTCAAATTGCTACTATTTCATAATAAAGTAATACTTTCACTAATTGATTTTTATTTAAAAAAATACATACATTTTAGTTTGTGGTACCTCAGGGTCCCTGTGTAGGAATAACAAGTACGATGGACAGTATCAGGTTCTGTGGTTAATAGTCCTCAGCTGAGCCTCCCGCAAAAGTTACAAAAGTTGAAACTTGAAACATAGAACTGACCTGGATGCCTGGACCTAAACATGGAACAACGCGTGACACTAAATTTTCAATTTAATGATCAATGATCGATTTGTTCCTGGTGGATGACCGACTGCAAAAACAGGTGATGGATACGCGAGTGTTCAGGGGTGCTGACCTGGGAACGGATCACTATCTAGTGATTACTAGATTTAGCGGTCTGTTCGCGGGTTGGCGCTACCGGACGGCAGTAACAAAACCACAGTCGGTCTGTCGCATCCGAAGCTGGAAGCTTCAGGAAGCGGATACTAGGGACAAATATCACGCGAGCGTAGCCGAAAAGCTTGACACCATCGATGGTAGAAAAGAATGTGTGGAAAGAACATGGCAGAACCTTAGGGATGGAATGGTAAGTGCAGCAGAAGAAGTGTGTGGAACAATAAAAAGAGGCAGTAGTAAAAGAAGAGATGCATGGTGGAATGATGAAGTGAAAGAAGCTGTAAAGAAGAAGAAGAAAGCATGGTTAGACTACTTGGCCTCTAGTAATGATAAGCAGAAAGTTCACACGAAAGCATTGATTGAGGAAGTGCGTGAAAGGTGTAGAATGGAAGCGGACGAAAGGTTGTCACACAACTTCAAGGAGAACTCCAAACTCTTCTGGAAAGAGGTTGGAAGGACCCGAAGTGGTGCGACATCCTTAAGAATGAACAAAGTGCTTTCGAGAACTAATGACGTCCTCTCAGAAAAATCGGACGTCATGCAGCGATGGAGTGAATTTTATAGAGAAATGTATGTGTGTGATGATCTTAGTGAGGGATCCGAGGATGACGCCGTGACTGGTACGCCAGACCCAGACCTCGATGACACTGAGGTCATCAGTATGAAAGAGATTGAACGTGCGATTCGAAGTTTGAAATGTGGTAAGGCTGCGGGATTAGACAGAGTTACTGCTGAAATGGTCAAGTATGGTGGGCCTCGCGTCTGGGTCAGCTTTCATCTGCTGTGCAATTTGTGCTGGCGGACGGGGGATGTCCCGGATGATTGACGATCCGCAGTCATTGTGCCTTTATATAAAGGTAAAGGTTCACATTTTGACTGCGGGTGCTATCGGGCGATCAGCTTGACCAGTTTAGCAAGTAAAGTTCACTCGAAAGTTTTGACACGTAGGATGCAAGAGAAATCGGAAAGATTTCTATGGGAGGCACAATGCGGATTTAGACCTGGAAGAGGATGCACGGATCAAATGTTTTCTCTCCGCATGATCACGGAAAAGCTTCTGGCTGCTAACCAGAAGATTTTCTGTGCTTTTGTGGATCTTGAGAAAGCATTTGATAAGGTTGCAAGGAAGAAAATGTGGGAACTGTTGCCGGGGTATGGTGTGGATGGTCGATTGCTAAGGGCTGTGCAGTCACTTTACTGTGATTGTAAAGCTTGTGTGCGGGTAGGGCATGACCTGTCACCCATGTTTAGCGTCCAAAAGGGGGTAAAACAGGGTTGTGTCATGTCTTCCTGGCTGTTCATACTGTATCTCGACAGCTGTTTACAGAAGCTGAAAGCTGTTTGGGTGTGAAATTGGGTGACATAAAAGTAAATTGTCTGCTGTATGCTGATGATGCAGTGATTATTGCACCATCAGAGGCAGAACTGCAGGCATTAGTCACGTGTATGAAAGAGGAATGTGAAATTAAAGGTCTCCGTTTGAATGCTAATAAAACTAAGGTTCTGGTATTTGAAAGGGACGAAGAGAGAACGAAGTGTGAAATATGGGTAAATCAGGAATGTCTAGAACAGGTAAATGAAATTGTATACTTGGGGAGTGCTTTTAGCCGGGATGGAAGATGTGATTTAGATGTGGACAGGCATGTCACTGCCGGGAACAAAGTCAATGGTGCCCTGACTGCGTTAGTCAAAAGGCAAGGCGTAGTGAAGAGTGCACGCCTTGCAATACATAACGCAGTGTTGGTACCAATTTTGTTATATGGCAGCGAAACCTGGGTTTACAACTTGCTTTTATGCCAGAAGAAGCATAAAAGCAAGTTGAATGCAGTGGAGAAGCGATCTCTTCGTAAAATGTGCGGCGTTACCATGGCCGACCGAAAGCGAAACGAAGAGATTCGCAATATGGCAGGTTTGAAAGATGACCTTATCACAAAAATTGATAAGGGCGTGCTTCGATGGTTTGGGCACGTTGAGCGAATGAGTGAAGACCGAATGGTGAAGAATTTACCTATATAGCGCGAAAGTAAATATTAAAAGGTGTCGAGGTAGACCGAGACTAACTTTCGAAGATCATGTGAGCAAATTGCTCGAAGAGGGGAGGGTCAAGAGTACTCGGATACCTAGACGTGCATGTATGAAGAAGATAATGAATCTGAAAGAAGCGAAAGAGGTATGTAAGGATCGTGACACTTGGCGATCTGTTCTCTCTGGCTACCCCGTCAGGGATTGTGCGTGAAGATAAGTAAAGTAAGTATTCAATTAAAATGTGCCGTAGTATTAAAATATCTATTGGTAGTAGCTGGTTTTCTAACACTACTGACTAGCAGCTATTAATCAACTAAAACTAGTTGATTTTATCACTTGTGTAACTGCGAATATCAGTTACCACTTTTTTCGTCTAGCTAACACTTTTTACTATATGTAACTGCGAATTTTCAGTTGCCACTTTTTTCGGCTATGTGTAACTGCGAATTTCAGTTACGACCTTTTTCGGCTAGCTAACACTTATTCACTATATGCAACTGCAAATTTTCAGTTAACACTTTTTTCGGCTATGTGTGTAACTGCGAATTTCAGTTACGACCTTTTTCGGCTAGCTAACACTTTCACTAATTCACTATCACTGTTCACTATGTTCTGCTACTAGTCACTTCAGCTACTACCGGATACTACTGCTTGTCACTGGTAGTTCTTCCTACTACCACGATGCTGGGTTTCGCGCCCATAAGGTAGATTTCGGCTATACTTACTGTATAGTGAGCTGCATGCCATTTCCCGTTTTGCCTCTTTATTTTATAACATTTTCACTATGCAATTGGCATAAGTTGCAATATTTTCTATACAAGACTAATTTCTACACTAACATGCTATACATCATTAAATCGGCATTTTGGTCCTTTATCAGTATATGATAAAGGTTATCCAATATATTAATATTTAAAAAAGTTATTAAACGTCTCAAATTTTCATAATAAATGGGTGCATTAATTCTTTAATTTTTCTATAACTACCAAATGCGTTTAATTATACAAATTATTTCTACGCTTTCGTAATCTATATACCATATGCTAACTAAATATCATATTTACAACTCTTTTAGAACACAAAAATAATCTCATTATTTTTAGTACAAACTATTGCGCAGTTAATTAAACTTCCAGAAAATTCTACGATACGACGTGCTGTGATTGGTCGATTTTTTCTTAAACAATTAAAGTTGTTTATATTAACTATTATCAAAACGACATTCTATACAAATATATTAAGAGTTATAAACATGCTGTAAAACTATATTAATACACTATTTGCTCGATTTCGTTGGTAAAATCACTTTTTATACAAAACAATATTCTTTCATCACTTTGTTTCTTAAAGTTGTTAGGTCGTCGCGAACAATTATTATATATTTTTACATATATTTTTATTGAAATTTGAAGTGTCGTTTTACCACGTTCTCGGCGGTGAAAGAAAACCTGCATATCTGAGAAGTTCCCCAGTTGAGATGATCGCGCGTTGGCACTTTTTTTGGTCAAAAGCTCTGTGGTCTATGTCCAGTATTGATATGTGTATGTAGGAGGCTACTTTTGCATGCCTTAAGCGCAAAGCACGTAGGTTCTGAGGATGTGTTTTGTACAACCCGCTCAAATAAAAGTTAAAATGTAACGTGATTTATTAGAATTTGTTTTATTACATGTGTAGTATTCATCATTACAGAACTGCATTTATTAAATTTTTAAGTCTACTCAACGCAGAACAAATATCAGAATCTATTTTATGGTAATAATATTAAATGGGACCAATGGTATGAATCCATTGAGTTATATGTACTACGTACTAGAGAAGCCATTCCAAACAAAAATTGTGTCCTACTCTATGTCTTCGCGCATGCGCAGTAGTAGTAGTCGCGCATGCGCGGAGACTTGAATTTAATATAAAATAAGATATTAATATAAAATAAATATAAGAATTTAATATAAAATATCTTAATTTAATCTAAACAAACATATTTCTAAATAAAATGTAATAAGAATTATTTTATGGAATTCACAAATCTTCAATTTACGCAATATTTAGTTTGTATGGATTGCACTACAGTTCAGTTGAACATAGTCAATGTTCGGAATGGCTTCTCTAGTACGTAGAACATATAACTCAATGTATGAATCTAATATCGCATATAAGACCATGAAATATCATTATCTTGTTAAAACTTAATTAACTTTAATTGTGAATGATTATTGTAGTGGCGGTCAAGAATATCCACTACCCCATATCCTCCCGTGGGTGTCGTAAAAGGCGACAAAGGGAAACAGGCAGGAGATGGGCAGCAGCATCTTCCTGATAATAGCCAAAATTACAATAAAAAAACTGCGGTTGCCAACCCGCTCGGCAAGCGTGGCAACTATGGCAAATACCCCCCTATGAATGTAACAAAAAGACGGCCCCCAGTCCCCGGCGGCCCCGCTATTCCTGGCAACGGTGACGACCGACGACCATGTTAACGGCGGGGCAGGGGGTGCTAAGAATCTCTGGTGGAGGTTCGGTTGCCACCTTAGACGACTCGACCTGGCAACGTACAACGCACGCACCCTGAGGACTGACGAGAAGATCGTGGAGCTGGAAGAAGAGATAGACAAGTTGCGCTGGCATATTATAGGATTATCCGAAATCCGAAGAGAGTGGGAGGACACGGTAATCCTCGAATCCGGCAACTTGCTCTATCACCGGGAGTGCGACCATCTGTCCCAAGGAGGTGACGGATTTATCGTCCACAAGTCTCTAGTTAACAACGTTGTAAAGATCGGGAGTATGTCGACGAGGGTTGCGTACCTTATACTCAGAATCACCAAACGGTATTCGCTGAAGGTCATACAGGTTTACGCACCAACCTCGGCACACCCCGATGAGGAGGTGGAGGAAATGTATGAGGATATCTCTAGAGCCATGCATTCCTCCAAAACCCAATATACGGTGTTAATGGGAGACTTCAATGCAAAACTAGGCACAAGAGAGAACGGTGAGTTGAAAGTAGAGAAATTCGGAATAGGGCAACGGAACCCAAGGGGCCAGCAGCTGGCCGACTTCATGGAGAAAGAGGGACTCTTTATGATGAACTCTTTCTTCCAGAAGCGGCCCCACAGGAAGTGGACCTGGTCGAGCCCCGACGGTTCGGCAAAAAATGAGATTGACTTCATTATGACGACCAGACGACAACTGTTCAGTGATGTCTCCGTGATCGCTAGGGTGAAAACTGGTAGCGATCACCGAATGGTTAGAGGCACACTGAACCTAAACGTTAAGTTGGAGAGGTCTCGTCTAATGAAGTCAACGCTCCGTCCCCCTCGTGCTCTGTTCCAAAGTCCCGAAACCTTTCAGCTCGAGTTACAAAACCGTTTTCTAGAAGTGGACGATATGAATGACAAGCTCGTGGAAACTGTCCATGCGGTCGGAGCTAAGTTCTGCAAGACCCGCCGCAGAAGAAAACAAAAACTCTCCGATCACACTCTTAATATCATGGCTGTTAGACGGGAGATGAAGCTACATTCTTCAACAGACTTGACAGCATACAGGCATCTGAACAGACAGATCTCCAAATGCATGCGGCGGGACTTACGCAACTTCAATACAGCTCGTATTGAAGAAGCGATCGAGCGGAACCAAGGCTCCAAAGTCTTTGCCAGAGATCTGTCTGCCAGAAAGACCCACCTGTCAAAGCTGAAGACAGAATGTGGCAGCATCGTTTCCGGGACACCTGAGATTTTGAGTGAGATTGAGAGGTTCTATGGGCAGCTGTACACGTCATCGATGGAGCCACACGCAAGTGTGAGTAACGATCCAAGAGCGAGTCTCATCCGACACTATTCCGAAGATATCCCGGACGTCAGTCTGAACGAGATTAGAATGGCTCTCCAGCACCTTAAAAACGGTAAGGCCCCAAGCGAGGATGGAATTACAGCGGAGCTTCTGAAAGCGGGTGGAAGACCGGTACTTGAAGTCCTTCAGAAGCTCTTTAATTCCGTCCTCCATGGTGGCATTACACCGGAGGCGTGGAGCAGAAGTACGGTGGTCTTATTCTTCAAGAAAGGTGACAATGCTCTCTTGAAGAACTACAGACCGATTTCCCTTCTGAGCCGCGTCTACGTGCTGTTTTCGAGAGTCATTACGAATCGTCTCGCGCGCAGACTTGACGACTTCCAGCCTCCCGAACAAGCCGGTTTCCGAAAGGGCTTTAGCACCATAGACCACATACATACCCTTCGGCAAATTGTACAGAAGTCCGAAGAGTACAATTTGCCACCTCATACATTGACCTATGTCTGGCGTATGCCAGTCCACATACGCCAGACATAGGTCTGGCGTATGTGGACTATGAGAAAGCCTTTGATTCCGTCGAAATTTGGGCGGTGCCGCAGTCCCTTCAGCGGTGCCAAGTTGACTGTCGGTATATCGAAGTGTTGAAGTGCTTGTACAGTAGGGCTACGATGGCTATCCGAGTACAGAACCAGAGTACGAAACCTATCCAATTGCAGAGAGGTGTAAGACAGGGTGACGTCATATCCCCGAAACTCTTCACCGCTGCATTGGAAGACGTTTTCAAGCTTCTTGACTGGAAAGGATACGGTATCAACATCAATGGCGAGTACATCACTCACCTTCGATTTGCCGACGATATAGTCCTTATGGCAGAATCGCTGGAGGACCTAAGCACTATGCTCAATGACCTCGATAGTGTTTCCCAACGGATAGGTCTTAAGATGAACATGGACAAAACAAAGATCATGTTCAATGTCCATGTCACACCTATGCCGGTAGTTGTTGGGAGCACTAAGCTCGAAGTTGTTGACGAGTATGTTTACCTGGGACAAATAGTCCGACTAGGTAAGTCCAACTTCGACCGAGAGGTCAATCGACGGATTCAACTCGGCTGGGCAGCGTTCGGGAAGCTACGACACATCTTCTCGTCAGACATACCTCAAAACATGAAAACGAAATTGTACAACCAGTGCGTGTTGCCAGTGATGACTTATGGAAGTGAGACGTGGTCCTTCACTGCTGGCCGTATGAGGAAGCTCAAGGTCGCTCAGCGAGCTATGGAGAGGGCTATGCTCGGAGTTTCTCTGCGTGATAAACTTAGGAATGAGGATATCCGCAGTAGAACCAGAGTAACCGACATAGCCCAACGGATTAGTAAGCTGAAGTGGCAGTGGACCGGCCATATAGCTCGAAGAACCGACAACCGATGGGGAAGAAAGGTTCTCGAGTGGCAGCCTCGTACCGGTAGGCGAAGTGTAGGGCGTCCCCCCACGAGATGGAGTGATGACCTGGTAAGACATGCAGGAAGTCGATGGATGCAGGTGGCTCAGGACCGTGCTTTGTGGCATTCTTTGGGGGAGGCCTATGTTCAGCAGTGGACTTGTGAAGGGCTGTAATGATGATGCTGATGTGAATGAATGTAAAGAGTAAATAATAAAAATAAATTTTGATTCGAAGACAATTTCTCTTTCTTATGGATACATCGGAAGACACGTCCAATATAAAAATGTAGATGTTTCTAGACATATGATATTATGTAATGCAATTCTGAAATATATATATATATATATATATATATATATATATATATATATATATATATATATATATATGTATATGTCAAATATCAATCATCTAGGTCCAATAGTCTTTGGGAATTCAAAAAAATTCTTTGACAAATTGACATAGGGACACAGACACCGAAGTGACTCTAAAAAAGTGATCGAATTTTGCTCAGTTTGGCACGGAATTGCATTTAATGATGTTTCTAAATTCAAGACCACGCGAGTGGAGCCGCGGGGCTAGTTAGTAATAAAAACAAAACAACATAAAAACAAGACTACTACTATGTCAAGTGGACATGAATAACTGCTTACAATTTTGTGCCAAGGAAATAAAAATAATCTTTCTTCTAATGTTGGATTAGTTATAAAAGGTCAAAAAAAAACAAAATCACTCTGCTTGACGCTTCATCAATCCATTCGTTCATTAATCCATCCTTCCTTCCACCCCGTCCAACCATTCATCTTTTAAATGTTTATTTGTTTATGTTCTCCGATTATAATCTAAGTACTGGGACTTTTTATTTATCGATGTTTATCATGTAAAAAAAAATATTGATTTTATCCTCCACCTGCATCCGTTATTAATAAACATTATATATTACCACAGAATAAATAATAGTACAATCATGGTATTAAATCGATTATTTGTGAGTTAACCGATTGCTGATGATGTTTACGTTTAGATTTAAAAATAAAGAAAGAAGCAGCCTATACTTATACATTGTACTTGTAGTGCTGAACACAAGCCTCCATTCATTAATAGATAGTTTTGAAACAGAGAATAGTTCGACACACACCGAAAATATTCTATCAGACATACAGTTTGTCTTACGATATTCACCCCACCCATCTAGGAATGAAATTGTTAATTATAATTTTAAGTGATTTAACATTTTAAGATTTATATTACGATATAAGTATAACATACGTTTTGCCTGAAGTAGTTAGAATTCATTTCAAAATAGGTAATTCAAATTAGTTTTGATAACCATTAACAAAACCAAAAAACATTATTTTAAAAATTATTGTAATCCTTTTTTCATATCATTCCTTTTATAAATTAAAGATTTATTCTATTACTCGGATTATTACATTCTTTGCAGGTTTCTTTTCGAATTGTTTTAACGATAATTTGATTTGAGACTTGTAAATAGAAAATAAAACAACAACAACTTTACATTAGCTTACTCTGCTCCTTCTGTTTTCGATCTTTGTTTTCTTTTATTATTTATAATAAATAGTAAAATGAATACTCGCAACGCCAAGACGCGCCAGATGGAGAACCAACTCCAGCTTGCGCTCCAAGAACTTAAGGCGTCCAAGGAGCAGTGTGAACTGTTGCTTAAGGAAATGGATGATAATGAAAGGGAAATAGTTAGCATAATTGCCAAAAATTCACAATTGAAATTTGATATGGTTAAGTTACATACAGAATACACAAGTGTTATAAAAGAAAGAGATCAGCTACAGGGAACGGTTAATGAGTTTGACCAATGCAGCAAGGAATATGAGGAAGCTCTCAGGTTAATTGCTGCATTGAAGTTACAGTTGAATGAGGCTAATGAGCAAATAACACAATTTAAAACATATATAGATAACCTTAAAGCCTCCCAGACTCAAAGCCTGTTCTCTGAGCTTGTGCAATGTGATATTTCAAGAATGTTACAGCAATCTGCAACAATAGACTTGACTGGTGACGACTCTTCCACTTCAGGAAACACAGTAAGGATTAATTGCAGTAAAACCAAATTGAAGAAGTATATAAAAGTTAATAAATACATAAGGAAAGTACAAAAATTAATAAGAAATAAGATTAATACCAAAAATTATGTTAATGTATGTAAAGAAAAGCAAGCATTGTTATATGAACTTAAGTTGTATTCAATTGAGGTGGATAACATAAAAAAATGTTATGAGACTGAAGTAGAGTGCCTTAAATCAGCCCAAAATGAAATAAGAGAACACATATTGGCTATGGATAATCTGGTAAAGACTTGTAAATATAATGAGGAGCGATTTGACTCCTTAGTTAAATATCAATGTGAGTGTCAGCGTTCAATGCCAGATTCTTCTGAGTCAATTTGTGCTGATAATATTATACCACCACCAAAACTCTATGACAGTGCCATAGCAGAGGATATTAAAATAATAAATAACTCAAATATTACTAAAAATAATATAATTGTGTATAGCGATGACATGGGAAAAAATCTAGGCATAACTTTAAATAACTCTTTAAAGGGACAAAAAGTTACAAATTGCTGCATGCCTGGAGCATCTTTTAGTGAAATCCTAAATAAAATTATTGTTACTAAATTTTGCCCAAATAGTACAATAATATTTTTTGTTGGTAGAAGAGGCAGTGTAAACAACAAACAGTTATTAAGATATATTGAACAACTTAATAACTTAAATGTACACAAAATTGTCTTGTTCACACTGCCTTATATACGGGGATTGCCACAGGAAAATAATTTAAGACATAATTTAAATGTACAAATGCATAATTTAATATGTAATAATAATTTAAATTTGACATATAATTGTAATGATAATAATCATAAATTTCATGTAATTGACATAAATAATTTAATAAAAAGTTTTGGACAAAATATAGGTATTCTCTATCCAAATATAATTTAAGACTGGTAGCAAATATGCTATCTTATTATTTACTTTTTAACTCAGCCAAGTTTTTGGCTACCAAGACTGCTTTTATTGAGCATAATCATTTGACATTTAATTTGGAATCAGTTCCAAATAATTTAAATTAGTGAATGTGACAATAGAGGCAATCTCTAGCAATAATAAGAGTTTAATTAATTTTGAATACAGCCCACAAATAAGTAATAAAAATTGTTTACACCTGGTGCATCAAAATATACAAGGCATGATGGGCAAAGAATTGGAAGTTGAATTGTTTTTAAATAGTAACAATATACACATCCTTTGTATTACTGAACATTGGCTAAAAAATGTTTAATTTCAGAAATCACCAGGTGGTCAGTTCCTTCAATAAAGAAAAATGTTTACGTGGTGGCTCCTTAATATTAGCAGATAAGTCATTATTATATAAAGAACGTAAGGATATTGTGAGCCTCTCTTTTGAGCGAACTGTAGAAATGGCTTGTGTCGAGCTCGAGCACCTCATTGTTGTAAGTGTTTACAGACCCCCATGTGCAACTTATGAGTATTTTGAAAGGATTGTGGAAGAAGTTTTACTCAAACTTAGTAAACAGAACATGTCTGTTGTAATATGTGGAGACTTGATGTTAATCTCCTTGAAACTTCTTCCATTAGTATTAAGTTTAGCTCATTGTTTAAATCATATACTTCTTGTTAATTTATTCTTAGAACCAACACGTATTGCTGGGACCAGTGCGACCTGTATAGATAAAATTTTTACAGATGTTAAGCCTTTGCATAAATCAATTATTCAAAATTTAAGTTTAGATCACTGTGGACGGTTGGTATCACACCTTACACAAAAAACAGAAAAATAAGAAAGTTGTGTTTGTTCCAATGTGATTTAATGAAACATAGTAAATTCATACCTATATTTAAATCTGGTAGTACATTAGACCCCGCCAATTTTAGACCAATTTCTGTATACCAACAAATAGTAAAATTTTTGAAAAATATATTTTAGATCATATGTTAAGTTTCTTTAATATTAATAAATTGCTACATAAAAATCAATTCGGTTTTACAAGGGGTCGCTCGACATCTGACGCTGGAGTTGAGCTTATTAAATATATTTTTTGTGCATGGGAGAATTCAGAGGTTGCTTTGGGTATATTTTGTGACCTTTCCAAGGCCTTCGACTGTGTTCACCATGAGACATTAATCAGAAAGCTACAGTACTATGGTGTCAAGAACACAGCGCTTAAACTTATTATTTCATATTTAAGTAATAGAAAGCACAAGGTTATTATCAATGGTAAAAGTTCTTCCGGGTCACCTGTACTAATGGGTGTCCCTCAGGGCTCAATTCTCGGCCCATTCCTGTATCTGGTGTATATTAATGGCTTACCTCACCTTGTAGGGGATAGTCATGATATAGTATTATTTGCTGATAATACTTCCTTGATTTTTAAACTTAAACGTCAATCATTTAAATGTGACGAAGTGAATAATGCTATATCAAAATAGTGCATTGGTTTAACGTTAATAATCTGCATTTGAATGGAAATAAAACTAATTGTGTTAAATTTACAACAAGGAATGTTAAAAATCTGAATATCGATGTGTTTTTAAATGGGGAGGAACTGAGCCCTGTTGTATCCACTGTTTTTCTCGGCATCACTCTCGACGCGAAGCTTCAGTGGGGCCCCCATATATCCAAATTAGCAAGCAGACTAAGTTCTGCAGCCTATGCTGTAAAAAATATTAGAGGTCTCACTAGTGTCGAGACAGCTAGATTAGTTTATTTCAGTTATTTCTATAGCATAATGTCTTATGGGATTTTGCTATGGGGAAATGCGGCTGATTCAGAAACTATTTTTGTTTTACAGAAGAGGGCCATTAGAGCTATTTACAATCTAAAACCGAAAGAGTCTCTTAGAGATAAATTTAAAGAAATAAATATATTAACTTTGGCCTCTCAGTATATTTACGAAAATTTAATGTATGTTCACAAAAACAAAGATAGTTTAAGTAAAAAAGTGATATACATTCTGTAAACACTAGAAACAAACACAAGCTAGTGATGCCAGTATCTCGACTCCACAGAGTCAGTAATTCATTCTTGGGGCAATGTATACGCTATTACAACAAGGTCGCGGAAAGTTTACAGGTTCTTTCTATTACCAAGTTTAAATGTTTTATTAAGCTGAAACTGTATAAAAATGGTTATTATAGTATAAATGAATACATGGTTGATAATAACCCCTGGGAATGAGGTGGTCGCTTCCAAGCGGTTTCTAAAATAAATTTTGTAAATAGTTCGTAATCATTTATATTGTAAAATTTATTTTTTTTAAAAAGTCCCGCTTGGTTTCTTGCTGGTTCTTCCCAGGACAGAGGGTTTTTTTGAACCAGCGGTAAAGTAAAAAATGACTTTCAATAAGAATTACACATGTAATGTATATTGAATAAAAATTATTCTATTCTATTCTATTCATTTTCATAAAAGCAATAAAAATGCTAAATCATTTCATTATTGATAAGTTAGAGAACTGTGAAAATCAGTGCCCTTCAATGGTAAAACAACTAAAAAAATTTTGATAAAAACATGGGTATAAGTATTATATATGAATTAAGTTTATTAAGAGCGACAACGAATGTAGTACCTAATGACCTAGTAAGAGATACAGAAGCCGATGAATGCAGGCGGCTGTGATGTGGTGGGGCTGCGATAATGATGATGATGACGAATGAGATCCAAACCCTCGATTCAAATATGATTTAGATCAAAGTTTTTAAAACAATAAGTAAGTAAGCGGATTTATTTCGCGCCAGCATGGTTAACTACTCGTTAAAATTTGCTCGCGAAAGTGTCTACAATTTGCATGATGAATTAATTAAGATTAAGAATGAATATTAATTACGGCAGTTGCTTAAATATAACTGCCAGTTGGCTAGATCAGAAAAATAATCAACTACTGTATTTGGTTTTGTAGTGGATACATTTAAAGTACCGTTTTTGCTGTTTTACATAACGTTAAAAGAAAGTTTTTATTAAACCGTTCGTTCTTACGGCTTTAAGCCTTAAAGAACTACTTACACGAGGCAGTTACAAAACATAGGTAATAATAATTTACGGCGAGCTTAATATCTCAGCTAATTCGGTTCTGGCGACTCTTAGGCCTTTTGTACAATTTGCCTGAGGATATGTCTTTGTCGTATATGATTTATGGGTATGATTCGTAATGACACTCGAAAACAGTGCGTAGACGCGGCTCAGAATGGAAACCGCTGTCGTCTTTCTTGAAGAACAAGACGAGCACACTTCAGCTCCACGCATCCGGAACAGTGCATCTATCGAAGACGGAGTTAAAGAGCTTCCGATGAATTTTAAATACTGATTTTCTACCCGCTTTTAGAAGCTTCGCTGTAATTCGGTCCTGGCCCGGGTTGCACTTTTTAAGGCTCTGAAACGCCATTCTGATCTCACTTAGACTGACGTTGGAATTAAATTATAATATTATAATAATAGTGTCGGCTGAGACTTGCTCTTGGGTCGTTACTCACTCCTGCACGTATCTCCGACGACGATATGTACAGCGGTCCATAGGAGCCCTTAGGCCCTTAGCCCAAAGGTGTCTCAGAAATGACGCTACCATAGTCAGTTTTCAACTTCCACTGTTGACTTAGACACATTCTCTGGTAGACTCAAGCCTTGGTTCTACTCAACCGCTCCTTCAATACGAGCTATATTGATATTACGTAAGTATTGCCGCATGCAATTGGAGATCTGTCAATTCAGTTACTAGTCTTCAATGGTGTGCTATATCTATTGAAGACTTCATTTCCCGTCTAACGGTCATAAGATCAAAAGTGCGATCGGAGAATTTTTGGCTACCTACATCTGTCTTAGCTAGACTGCATGCAACAGAGTACATTATAAGTATTATATATGTAGGGCGTTGCATGGACAGTTTCCACGAGCTTGTCATTTACGAGTAAACAGTTAGTCCAGGAGGAATCGGCGCCTGAGTACCGAAAACTATACCTCCTCAATGTTTTATGCGATTCTCTTCAAATTGTCCTACTGATAATATAAACTTTTTTATATTGCCATGGGGCAACTCAGTGCCATATTGTTTTAACCGATTTTTTTTAATTGCAAGGAATTGTTATTTTCAAACGGGACAGTTTTTGAATTACGAAAAAAAAGGCCAATGACTTTTTATGATAAAGTTAATTTTCGAAGTTATGAATTTTTAAGATTTGAAAAATATCAAATTCGAACACTTTCGACCCGTTAAAAATACATAAAGAATAAGAATAATATATAAATTATATTTTTTTAATATTTTAATGAGATACGTATACAAAAGGTCCTGTGATTTTTTACGATATAGTTAATATTTTCGCAGTTATGGATTTTTGAAGGTTTGAAAAATCCCGAATTCGGATGCTTTTGACTCATTAAAAATGTGTTTATTGCAATCTTGTAGGCACTGAAAACTATTTTGTAATTTGAGCTAAAAGTTTTAGGAGCTTTACATTAGAGCACAAGAGGGGCGGAACGTTGACTTCATTAGACGCAAAGACATAGTAGTAGTAGTAATAGACCGGACATGAGCAGCAAAATTGTCGTCTGTAACTTATGTATATCTCCGTTAGTCTTAGTGACATCCACAGAGTACATTATATTGGTGACATCGTCATAAAGTCAAGACGCCATTGAGTTATATGTACGTACGTAGTACATATAACTCAATGCAAGACGCATTCTTTTCATATCTTTAAAAAATATTTTTATAGAAAATATGCCCGGTTGTGCATTAAGATATTGTAAGTCACGATATGGAGCAAAAAATGAACGTGATTTTGGTTTCTTATCGTAAGTATAACGTATATTTACCGCATAATCTTTAAATTTTATTATTTCTAGTAGATTGTTCTAGAAAATTTATTTTTATTGTACTAAGCGCCCTCTGTTATCCTGTAGCGTCACTATTTATTTAAAGTTAGTGATTGACAACGTTTATCGATTGGGGTTATCGATAAAAATAATATACAGGATGCCGATTTAATCATTTACAATATTTAAGGAGGTAAAACAGTCAAAGATACTGTACCCATACCAACAGAAATGAGTAGTATATACCAACTATGCTAAGTAGCCTACTTTATGTGGAAGGAAAAATTTTTTAGGCATGATGATGAGATTTTCTGTGTTGCTTATGAACATGCTGAGGATACTTGCTGTGTTGATGTTTAGCAATACAGCAAGTCTTCTCTTTTACATACCGGGCTTCATTGTCTGTGGTATTCAAGGACAAAACCATTATAGATCCTGGCTTACAGTGATAGGAGAGTACTATAGGCTTGTGAGATTAAAAAAAATTGTACTGTTAAAGATGTTAGATTCAAGAAGTTGTAGGTTAAGCCTGAGTTAGAAAATAAGGTAAAAACTTAAAATAACAATTTTTATTGATGTGTGTAGTGTCTCTTAAGTAGTGCAGCTGATGAAATTGACAAAATAATATAAAAGGAGAAGAAGACGTCTCCATACATTCTTGGGCCCAAGTGTTAACAAGATGAAAGTACCATTTGAAAGCGTATATATAAACAGTTAATAGCTGAAAAGTGTTGTCAATCTAGAAGCTGAGTTATTGTAGAATAAGCAAAATAGAGATTATCTATTACCTACACTGTAACAGGTGATTTTTCACTGTTATTACATTGTAACAGGTTATTTTTCACTATAATTACTTAAAGATATAAAATCAGGATCAGTATAAAATAGAGGATTAAAAAGTTCAAGTGATTTTTTTTCGTGTGATGGAAGTCATGATAAATAGATTTATACAATGAAACAATCATTATATTCCCTAATATTATATTATAAAGCATTTTAAACTTAGTAACCTTCAACAACATTATCGATACTTTGGTATCGAAAGGGTAACATTCCTAAAACGATCTTATATTTTAAGCGTCATCTACTGGGGAATAGCTAAAATTTTGTCTTAATAAATGATAACGTAGTTTTGCTATTTTTAGCTAGAAGGCGTCACACACGCACGAGCTTAAAGTTTTTGTATATAAATTTTCCCAATGCCCGCTCTACAGTTTATATATATTTTATATATATATTTTAAATCTCTTTGATTAGACGTGACCCCTCTTAAGGTTTAGTGTAGTCACTTAGATATCCCTTCCTGAAAAGTTGCCTTTTAGGATAGACAGATCCACTTTACGTGGGATCGCTTGTGGACCAAAGACTCCTTCTCCATTAAGTGAACTGTTGATTCCCTACGTTCTATTGCCTTATTCCAAATTTACTTACCTTCATCTTATGGACGCTGAGCTGAAGGTAGAGAAATTTGGAATAGGCCTCGCGATCTTACGCCAAGTTTTGAGTTGAAGTCTCCTATAGTATAGTGTAGTTGAGGTTGGCTGAATACTTGGTTCGAGAAATATCATCATAGATCTCCCTAACCTGCTCATCACGTTGTGCCGAGTTTTATAAATACATGACCTTCAACGAATACCGTTTGGTGATTCTGAGTATAAAGTACGCAACCCTTGTCGAGACACTCCAAATCTTTACAACGACGTTAACGATAAACTCGAGGATGATAAATGCGACAGCTCCTTAGTGAAGATGGTCGTCCTGCCTTTGACACAAAAAGTTTTCCACCAAGAATATTTGCCCCCCTCTTTTCGGACTTCATATAAACCTATAATATTCCAGCGTAACTTACCTATCTCTTTTTCAATTCCAGGATCCTCTCGTCAGTCTTGAGAGCGCATGCGTTAAATGTTGCCAGGTCGAGTCGTTGAAGATGACAACCGAACCTTCACCGGAGCCTGTCAACGCCGCCAGCCCCGACATTACCACAGTCGCCACCGTTTCTTTCAGCCGTTGCTTATGAGGGATGTTTATCATAGTTGGCACGCTTGGCAGGCGGATTTGGCAACCGCAGTTTTTTTGTTGTTTATTTTCTAGATGTTATTATGAAGACGCTGCTGTCATCAAATTTGGGGTAGGGAATATTCTCATTCAGCCACCACACAGTTCTGGCAGTATAACCGCATCATAATTTTACCAGAACTGCCCAGACCGTTGACGGGAAACAGTGTCAAACGGGCGATACACCTGGTATACTATAATCGCCAAATCTCCCATCAAGCATGGCGATAAAGATATTTTTTTTTCTACAATGGAAGAGGTTCATATCGACATAGTTCGGTACTCTAAAAATTAAGCGCTATTGCTTCACGGTATATTTACAGAAAGAAAAGAAAAATGAAGTATACAGTTACAATAAAAAATTAAATCTTCTTAATACCAAGATATTATTCTCAAATACGAGTAGTTACAACGTGTTTTCTATTCATCAACAACTTTAGAGTGGAAATTGTGCAAGATTTGTTATACAGCATTTGCAGTGTTGAAAAATATTTTAAACCTTTAAAAACATAGCAGCGTTTGTTAGGTGTAAGAAATAACAAAAGTTATTTTTGTTAGTTAGCTGTTTTAATACTGAATAATAAGCATCCAAATCTACATTTATGTGGGTTTACTATTAGTAATATACTTATACAAAAGTTACCCCATATTAGATTCCAACTAAAGACACTAATGGAGTAATGGTGAAGGCATAAGCTTTATCTAAGCTTCTAAAGTAGTGCTATACATGGTAGAGCCACACCGTAGCTACATTATGGTTGTAGCACGACTGGGTTGGCTCGACCGGGATAGTACCACGCTCTCACAAAATACCAGCGTAACTGTGTTTCGTATGGTGAGTATCCTTTTTACTGGAAACGAGGCATTCCATCTTAGTACTCAGGGGTATCAACGTATCCGCATTTTGATTCTTGATTGAGAATGAATGTAGGTGTCTATTTACCACAGCATCAACTTACTTTCAGGGGGACTGTGTGCTTGTTTGTCACCATATTCTATACAATAAAGAAGGCAATATTTAATTATTTTGATATGATACACAATAAATTTCTGTCCAGAGGTTTGAGTAAATAAAAATACAATAATATTAACAGTATACATTTATTGTATACTATAGTACGTGAGTATAATATGCTCATCCGGTTAATATGGTATTTTTATAACTCAAAAACTACAGCCTTGTTTGCATAGATTGCTCTCTGATACGATAGCTCTTCATCGGCCAATCAAATCAAATAAACGGTCAAAAGGGCGCTGCTTTTCTCGTATCGACGCCATTTTGACAGGGGACATTATAGTAAATATTTTAGTCGATTTTAGTACTGAGTAGTGTAGTATATTTTTTTAAGTTGATTTTTCGAAGTGTTCCTATTTATTTTCAAAGCTTATTAGCTATTTTTTCTTAATATATTAGTTGTAATATACGACTTTGTGTTTTTGTCTCTGTACTCCTCCTAGTTTTGATTTTATAGGGCGGCAAAGCTTAAGGTGACCATATTACCCTCACGTACCTTATTAACTTCAATTTCAAATTCATAACCTCTCACGTCAAAGAAGAGGATTTCATAGAAACTTTTAAACCCGTTGACTCTCGTAAATATAAAAACCTTTCTAAGTGAATGTCTACACTCTTTAAAGAACGTGGTCCACCTTTCAAGATTTCCTATCAGTCAGTGATTGAGTGAGTAAGCGAGAGATTCGCTTTTACTATATGATAATAGATCAGGGGCACAGCAAGTATTACTGCATAGTGAACTTATCATAAAAGAGTTATGTAACGGCTATATTCAAATTATTATTTTTATTCCTGAAGCGACAGTAGCTTAATGGTAACTGGTGTGGACCGCGAACTTAATAAACCTAGCAAGCTAACAGCATAGCAAAGTGGCGAAGCAATCAGCTTTGTAGCGGTTTCTAACGGTTGCCGTTGAGCAATCAGTTTCAAAATAGGAGGTTCAGATGCCTGGGTGATCAGTAATCGATTGCTGAAAACAGAATTTGAAAATTCAAAACCGTTCTCGAGATAATCGTTGGACAGACGGACAGACGGACAGACATCGTGAAATCAATAAGTGACTTCGCAAGCTTCGCCACTTAATAATAAAGGGTAAGGTGGGTAAAGAACTCGATAAAATAGGTTCGGATCTACCATTCGACTACTATACTGAGACACTCCTAACGCAAATATTTGAAGCTTACCTAATGTTATTATCATTCATCCATTATAGCCTATAACAGTCCATACAGACCTACCTCATAGATTGGCTCAAGGTTTTGCCATAGTTGCCACACTTGACAAGCGGGTTGGCAACCACAGTTTTTGTTATTTTGAGCTGTTATCAGAAAGATGCTGCCACTCATCTTCTGTTTCATTTTCCCTCTGTCGCCTTTTACGACACCCTCGGGACTATATAGCTACACAGTAAATGTATCGAAATGTATTAATTTTCTAAATATAGGGTAAACAGTACTAATGTTGGCACTCCTTCAATAATTGGCACTTTGCTATTTTAATCTGAATATTAAGAATGTTTTCCTTTTTCTATATCACAGCTACACAGATATTGCTAAGATATATAATTACTTATACTAACAATACACATTTATATTTAAAGCGTCAACTATTTTCCTATAAGGGCTGTTTCAAAAATGTGTGCGGACAAATCCGTTAAAATTTAACATAAAGGTTTTGTTGCTAGATTTTGAGACAAAAATATGATTTTTAGGTAAGTTTATATGCAAGTTTCTGTCTATTTTTCAATTTACGTCATTAAAGCATATTAAACGTTATTTTATCATTGTGAAATAGAAGCATCGGTTTTTTTTTAATTGTGCCAGTGACTATACTTTACTTTGCATGACTACATAATCATTACAAGGGGCGCTCGACGTCTGACGCCGGTGTTGAGCTTATGAAATATATTTTTAATGCCTGGGAGAATTCACAAGATGCCTTAGGTATTTTTTGTGACCTTTCCAAGGCTTTCGATTGTGTTCATCATGATACATTAATCAGGAAACTACAACATTACGGTGTAAAAAATTTGGCGCTTAAACTTATTACTTCATATTTAAGTAACAGAACTCAAAAAGTCGTCATTAATGGTAAATGTTCCTCCGGATCAGTAGTATCAATGGGCGTTCCTCAGGGCTCGATTCTTGGCCCATTCCTGTTCTTAATCTATATTAATGACTTACCTTATCTTGTAGGGGACAATCACGATATAGTATTATTTGCTGACGATACCTCTTTAATTTTCAAACTGAAACGGCAGTCAATTAAATATGACGATGTAAATAATGCTCTATCGAAACTAGTACATTGGTTTAACGCCAACAATTTGCTCTTAAACGGCAATAAGACAAAATGTATTAAATTTACAATACCTAATGTAAAACATTCGAAAACCAATGTGCTCTTAAATGGGGAGGAGTTGAGTCTTGTGGATACCACTGTTTTTCTCGGTATTACTATTGACGCGAAACTTCAATGGGGCCCCCATATATCTAAATTAGCAAGCAGACTTAGTTCTGCAGCATATGCTGTAAGAAAGATTAGAAGTCTCACAGATGTTGAGACAGCTAGGTTAGTGTATTTTAGTTACTTTCATAGCGTAATGTCTTATGGAATTTTGCTATGGGGTAATGCGACTGATATTGAAGCTATATTTGTTTTGCAAAAGAGAGCCGTACGGGCGATTTATAATCTAAATTGTAAAGAGTCCCTTAGAGAAAAATTTAAAGAAATAAACATATTAACTTTGGCATCGCAATATATTTATGAAAATGTAATGTATGTACATAAAAACATAAATAGCTTTAATAAGAATAAGGATGTTCATACCTTAAACACTAGGAACAAACATAAGCTTGTAATGCCACTTACAAGACTCCACAGAATTAGTAATTCATTTATGGGGCAATGTATACGCTTTTACAACAGAATCCCAGAACATGTTCAAAGTTTGTCAATAAACAAGTTTAAAAGTTTTATTAAAGAAAAACTGTACAAAAAGGGTTATTATAATATCAAGGAATACATGAATGAAAATAACCCCTGGGAATAAGGTGATCGCCACCATGCTGGTTCTATGAATAATTCATTTAAAATTGTATAAACAAAATTATTGTTAAGTGAAATTATGTTTAAAAAAAAGTCCCGCTGGGTTTCTTGCTGGTTCTTCCCAGGACAGAGGTGTTTTCCGAACCAGTGGTAAATAAAATAATGACTTTCAATAAGTATTATGTAATAATCCATATTGAATAAAAATCATTCTATTCTATTCTATTCTATTCATTGGCATATATGACAATCACTATACTTTCTTTCTTTTGTCCAAAATCTATTCTTGACACTGCTAATGACTATATCCTTTGAGTAGTGCCAATGATTATGACTGACCTTTTTCATATATTGAATTGATGAAGAATACCGCTACGCTTTAAAAAAATATCTGCCGCACTAATATTTAACATTCCACGCGCGAATTTACAGTTCCCACTAAATAAGTAAAGTCAAACAAACTAAGAAGCTGGAAAGCTGACCTGGTCCTGGCACAGTTTTCGATGTCATAAAAATGTCAATGATGTGAAGTTTTTCAATAAATACCCGATACATACTAAACCGTTTTATAGAGGGAGAATAAAACGTCTATGAAGTGAATCATGCCTAACCGAAGTCTTGCATCACTGTTCTTTGGAGTAGATGGTAAAACCTATTATATTCCACCTATAGAAAATGGGAGAGTTCAAAATTAGTGCCTAGAGAGAGGGTTATTTACTATATTTAATACGGCGCAACTTTGCCCAAGTCTCGCCATAATATTTATAGCCCTTAACCTGAATGCAACATGACTATTACAACCAGCTAATATCACTGCATTTCGGCACACCAAAGATATGTGGCGTAAACCTGTCTTCGAATGACGGACAAACAATTTGACAAAAAAAGTTACTAAATCTGATGCGGGTCTATATTAGCAAGACTTTTAGCGTATGGAAATAAATCTACATTATGAAATGGTTTTGAGACTTGTGGATTGTGCCGATTTAGTCCAGACAAAGTGGATTAAACAAAGTGTCCGATACCCCCGAAAAGTCCGCGATACCATATGTCTATTTCTTATTCAAAATAACGGCGTTGTTTACCTGCTTTTTGCTTTTTGATACGTATTTGGCAATGGAAAAAACTCTATAAATATTTTTAGGGCTTTCTAAAAGATTTTTGTTTGTTTCGACATCCACGATTACCCATTCACCTCCAACAAATTCTAAATTTGCTGCCTAGTTGATGAATAACATAAGGGTTAGTTTTCTTTCTGATACTCAACAATAATCTCTGCAGGTTGTATACGCTCTGGTACTGATAAACCATTATTAAGTGAAAGGATACAAGGCAAATTTGATACAGGTATTTCTGATTCAGTCGTTATTCTTTAAGAGTCTTAAATTATTAGGTAATTCGGCGTAATGGCAAGGAACGGTGATCATCTAAAATGGCTTGCTGTGATTCTAATAACGACTGAATCAGAAATACCTGTATCAAATTTGCCTTGTATCCTTTCACTTAATAATGGTTTATCAGTACCAGAGCGTATACAACCTGCAGAGATTATTGTTGAGTATCAGAAAGAAAACTAACCCTTATGTTTTTCATCGACTAGGCAGCAAATTTAGAATTTGTTGGAGGTGAATGGGTAATCGTGGATGTCGAAACAAACAAAAATCTTTTAGAAAGCCCTAAAAATATTTATAGAGTTTTTTCCATTGCCAAATACGTATCAAAAAGCAGGTAAACAACGCCGTTATTTTGAATAAGAAATAGAAATATGGTATCGCGGACTTTTTTTAGACGGAGTAAAGGTCTATATTTTTCTAGAACATTGTATTTACGTATCCCTAACGATAACACCAGCGTACGCGGATAAATCATTTCGGGAGTGCTTTTTCTTCTGATTTGCTTAACACATATACATATTTAAGGCTAGCTGAGTAATATAGCTTAATGCTAGCCTATACTATTCCACATGAATCTGGCTATAATATACAAAAAGAAGTTTTCAAATCGGACTGGTAATTCCAGAGATTAGCGCGTTTAAACGAACAAAAAACAAAAAACTCTTCCGCTTTATTATATTAAGTATAGATTTGTTTATTTACGAGAATTAACCACTTACAAGTAGAAATCCGCTTAAAGTGCCAATCATTACACTGCTTACCCTATATACATGTTACTGCGTTTTGCAATAAAATAAAACCGCTCCCCATTCATTGTAACTCAAGAAACAACTATAAATAGATACCTACCTAATAAAGGATTATTCTAACCTACGACAAGAAAAAATAAATAAAAAGCCTAATGTAATGACTTGAATACAAAGATAAACTCAATAGAATTATTTGAATAAAAACGGAGATGTTAATATTGCATTCTAATATAAACAGCTATGTTGTTACATTATTGCATCGATATAAATATTAAATAGTATACCTACTAAGTTTATGCATTATTGTTTATTTTTACCAATAACAATATGGGTAATTTTAATACGTCTTTGGGTAAGAATAGCTCTTCGGGCATCATACCGTTCTTCGAAGACTAAATTTTGGAATTAAAAAACAATATTGGGATATGGAAAGACAATTTTGGATTTGATTGAATACGATTTTATTTATTAAAAGTTTAATAGGTACCTAGAAAAATAGGAAGACGAAAATCTTGATAAATCGTTATTTTTTACAAACCGCTACTCCCTCTGTTGCTCTATGATATAACTACAACTGAATTAAATTTTCATCATTACGCGCCATCTGTTGTTTGCATGCAAAAACAACAAATGTTTTAGGAGAGGATATGTCTGACATTAAACTATAATTACCCAATAGATGGCACTGTTATTTGTAATTTCTCAATATTATATGAACAAACGAAAATAGTTATTTTTATCGCATGCTTAGAAATAATTTATGATTTATAAAATTTATACGGTGTGTACACAGTGCCCATTTTTTTAAGCTAAAACAAACTGAACACCGCGATGGAGTATTTTTGCGACATACAAGCGATATATTCATCTTAATCGTAATTTTGGCAACATATTGTAAACATTGATTGATTTGCAAATGTCGTAAGCCGTCGGTGATCGTTGAAGAAAAGGCGTCCCGTATAACAGATCGAGATTACATCCGGGCGTGCGGTGGCGCAGAGTTATTCCCAGAGCGGCGCGGCTTGCGGTGGGACGGAAGCGGGGGCGGGGCGTGCGGCGCTGGCTCAGTGTGTCGGCGCGCGCCGCCGCCGCCATGGGCAACCAGCACTCCGCCTCACACGTCTCTCACAAACCTAGAAAGAACGTGCACTGGAAGTCCGCAGGTAAATACGAGCCTCCACCGGACACATGCAATACTTTACACGGCACCTTCCCCGTTTGTACCTACCCCGTTGTCAATAGCAAAATAGCTATAGAGACAGCCTCTACAGCTATTTTTAAAAACATCGCCCGCTGAGATTCCTAAAGCGTGGCACAACAAAACAAATCGCGAGACGTTGCGCGTTCATGTAACGACTATCACGCATCTAAATTTGTATGGTGTAATATGCCAAATCGCCGAGCACCGGTAGTAAAGTGACTGATGAACTTAGGCGTTTGACCTCTACGCATCTCAAACGATTTTGAAACGCAAACCTAATTCTGTAACTTTGTTATTACAGGGCGACCGGCGGCGCCCGGCAAGCCACATATAACACCGATTTTATCCGACGATGAGCCGAACGCTATAACTCTACGATGGGCGCCTCCCGCACACGATGGAGGTGCGCCTCTGCAAGGTTATCAAGTGGAATGCAACAGACTGGGCTCACCGGATTGGATCAGAACTGCACCGCCTGTCGTGGCTCGGCCAGAGCTGGTCCTTACGGGTCTCGGTCCACCCCATCGTTACCAGTTCCGGGTTGCTGCGCTAAACATAGTCGGTCGTTCTGATTATAGCGAAATATCTGATATACTGACTGTAAACTCCGAACGCAACCTGCAAGAAGCACCATTATTCCTTCAGCACCTGGAAGATATGACTGTTCTCGAAAACGAAAAAACAGAGTTTCGTGTCGTTTTCACCGGCACACCGCCTCCGACAATTGCTTGGTTTAAAGATGATTACGAAATTTTTAGCAGTAGAAGAACTGCAATAACCACAAATGAATCATCAAGTGTCCTCATCTTCCATCAAACCCTATCCAGTGATGAAGGTGAAATTAAATGTACTGCGACCAACCGCATTGGTCACGCGATATCAAGAGCACGTCTCGTGCTTGAAGCTGCGCCCAAGTTACGTTACCCACGGCAATACGAAGATGGCCTCTTATACGAAATAAACGAGACAGTTTTCTTGAAAACAACTATAGTGGGTAAGCCGACGCCAACTGTGGAGTGGCGCCATGACGGGCAGCCAATAGTCGTTGACGATCGCGTAGAAATCACTACCACCCCGAAATTTTCGATCTTGAAGATACATTCTGCGCGCAGAAGCGATAGGGGCGAGTATCAAATACATGCTCGCAACAATATAGGTGAGGACACAGCCGCGTTCCTAGTGACGATTACTGCTCCACCGGACCCGCCTCGACGAGTCTCAGTCACCCGTCAAGTAGATAAGTCTGTGACCCTAGACTGGGAGGCTCCCAAAGACGACGGAGGATGTCGAATAGGCAATTATGTAGTCGAATACTACCGTAGCGGATGGAATGTTTGGTTAAAGGCGACAACAAGTCGCAAGACAAGCGTCACATTGTTCGATTTAATCGAAGGAAGCGAATATCGATTCCGTGTGAAAGCAGAGAGCCCATACGGTATGAGCGCGCCGAGCCCCGAATCGCCACCTGTTCGCATACCAGGACGAGCTGTCGATATGGAATTTCTAGCGGTAGAATCGCGTATTATAAATCAAGTGTTAACGCAAGAGGGAGGAGAGGCAACTGTGTCACCAGTACCGCGTCGCAAGCGAACACATGCGGCACCAAAAACAATTAATGAACCATCTTCATCTTCGGAACCTCCAACACAGAAAGAAAAGCCGAGCGCTTCGCCAACGCGAGAGCATGGTGGAAGTAACGAATTCATGCTAGTGCTTTACCCCGAAAGTCGGAAATCGGCCGATAAAACTGGTAAGCATATTAAGTACTTACTTTTTATTGCAAAGCATTGTACTTATATACATTAAATAAAATCCTCTTGGCGGTGTGTTTACTAATATCTGTGTAGGAAAGTTCTCAAATGTATATTAAGTACCTACTGTATAATCTTGTCATTCTATATACCTAATTCCATAGAAACTAATTTAATCAAACGTCCATATTTGTTTAATTAAGTATTCATTGAGTTTATCAAAGATAATATAATTTCTAGGTACCTATGTTGTAAACTTTATCACACCTAATAATCAAGTGAATACTGCGTGCATTTTTTTTAAGTTGTGTAATGTATGGTAAATTGTGTTGTTAATTTATTTTGTTCGCATTCATACCATGCAGGCACATTATGTACTTATACAAAAAAGAATTCCAATGGTCGACTTTAACTTAGTTACTAAAAAAAGGGATTTTTAAATTTTTAATAAAGTAATATTAATTTCATTTACCTACAACAAAAACAAACAATAGCGAAATAGTGCCATGGTTTCTATAAATACCTACACGGAGTCGGTCCAATTAAGGTGGCTACTGACCTGCCTGCCGCAGGGGCAATCTAGGGTGTAGGAGTGGGGATGACCATTAATTGCCTCCTTAATTGTGATGTGTGTAGGCAAGCAGGGGCAATTTTTTAAGTCGTCCCTGCGGCCTTCGATATTGCTCCGATCGCTGTGCTCCCTAGATTGCCCCTGCGGCAGCATAGATAAGAGTGTATGCGGCAGGCAGGTCAGCAGGTCAGTAGCCGCCTTTAGTTTCAACTTGCAACACACGCTCGTGTCTCGTGTGCTATATAAACCTTTAACTACATAATCGTAGTAGGTACCAAACCACATTTCAGCTGCTGCGAATTTTCATTATATTACTTAGTAACAGTGCGAATTCTAACATAATTCGAATTGTTATAAGAATCCCAAGTTTTATATTAATCACATTTTACAACTTTAAAAATATGATAGTTAATAAAAAAACAGTTCTCATACATCGAATAGTGTAGACCTATTCGATGTACGAGAACTGTTTTTTTTATTAACTATAAGTTTCATCATTTTTATTAGATTGTTAAATGCTTCTAGTCAATGTCACTTAATTAATAATCATATAATGCAGACAGTTTACGAGAGGCTAACGATCGTTTTTTGTTTACCATAAGATATTTTTAACTCTGTGTAATCACATACACAATTAATTATCTATGATCATAGATTTGTGCGAAGCGATAAGTTTTAATTATTCCCAAAGCCTTTTAAGTTACATTTTTATTACTTCCCTTCCCTGCATAACATTCTTTATAAACTAATTTTCATTTAGTAAATAGGTAGGTACTGTGTTTATGCGGTATAAGTGAATCCATCACCAAATTTCTTCCCACAAGTAACGCACGAAAATGCCAGAAAAATCTCATAGCTTTCGATAGATGTCGGTATAACTAGGTCATTCAATAGCACTACGTAGTTATATTATTATCGTACTTATATTTATTCTATGAAACATAAACAGAAACAGAATGTGGTATAACCATATCCTTACGTCAGGCGTAAAACTTACGCCACACCCGCATCGGAGAACAGTCGCAAAGGTGCGAGACGTGTGATCGTTATTCTGTTGCAAAGTCTAACGATTGAAACAAATCCTTCAATTAGGGGTGAAGCCCACGTCCACCATGGGCATGTACGGCCTAACGATGGAGAACAAGAACTTCTAAAGTAATCTAGTAAAAGTTGTTGCATTTTATAACATTTTATTTATTCCATGTTTTTACGTTAAATATTTAATATACCTAATGGCAAAGCGAAATTCCTTTATTTTCATTTTTATGCGAAATGTATGTCGTGTATTTAAATATATGAATGTGTTTTATCAATCTAGATTTGTAACTGATAACAATAAATATGTTAGACTGAATTGAATACGGCCCCGTGAATAAAACGCGTGATGTATAGAAATGTATATTCCAGTCCGGTATTAATGCGATATCTATCATGTATTTGGTTTTGATAGTTTCTAAAGATATACTTTTATTATTAGATCCTAGATAAGCAAAAAAGCATTATTTTCTATTTCAGAGAAAAGGAAGTCGTTTCAACTTGACTTGGAAGATGCCCTGTCGCCACCTCCACTTTCGCTCTCAGCACCTGAGCTTAGCTCACGATGTATCCTACCCTTCAAGGCACTACGTAATGCTGTCAGCTCAACTGAACTCCTGCACGAGCGTGCGATGGCGCGCTTCTACAAAGCAGTGGCTATGAAGGAAGAGCAAACCAAGCAAAAAGACGAAAAATCAAATAATCACGAAATGAAAAATCATAACGACATTCCGCATATACCAGACATTAATCAGCCCGAGGTTACTGAAGACAGACAAAAGTCTCTAATACCAGACGCTGGAAACTTTAAAGCACCAGAAATTTTAATTGAAACAGATTCGATAGAGAGCAAGCAGTATAAGTACAGTCCGCAACTAGTGTCGCAGGATTCTGAAACTTCGGAGAGTAAATGGCAGCAAATGTCTTTTGATGAAGATTATACGGCAAGCACTGTCTCAACTGATGGGGAATATTCTGATGAAGGTAGTCTTAATGAAGATAGAGGCCAATTTTCACAAGAAGAGGAAACTTATAATCCAAGAAACAAAAACACGCGATCTTCACCCGTCAGAGCATCATTAGAAGATGATGATGAAAATGAAGAAGTAGAAGAAGAACAAGATGAATCTGAGGATGAAAAAGTTCAGTTATCACCGCTTCCAGATCCTAATTTTGTTCCTAAACCCATATTAAAACGAAGAGAGACAGATAATTTAAATATGAGACCAAATATCATCGAAAATAACGAAAAACAGGGACTAGAAAAAGATAAGAAAGATGAAAAGATGACATTGCTAAAAAGAATTACAAAAATGCCCGCAGAAACATTTCAGAAGAAACCTTTTGCACTGCCTAAAATACTTAACAAAAAAAGGCCAGAAAAAATACAGGAACAAAAATCACAAAATAATAAAGATATAAAAAATAATAGCATAGAAAATGTGGATGACAAAGTTAGTGAAGAAAGAAAAACGGTAATTGATTATTACGGTAATATAGTAAAAGAATATGGCAGTCATAAGAAATCTACAACACCGTTATATCTCAGTACAGATGATTTGAAGAATGTAGCAGAGAAACAACATTTAGTTAGTAATAAAGCAATTGCAAATAAAGATGATAATGACATACCGAAAAAATCAGAAAAGGTTCAAAAACCCTCCTCTACAATAAAACAAGAAAAAAATTTGGATAGTAAAATATCGTTTGTAAAATCAAAAGCAAAAAAAGTAGTTAATAAACAAATAAAAATGAAGGAACAGATTCATGGATCAAATTCTGTACATAATATATTACCGAAAAAACAAAAGGCAGAGACACCAGAAAATCCTTACAATACTAAACAAACTAACAAAACAAAACCTCAAGATACACAAGTACTTTTAAAAACTACTGAAAGAGCTACTATAGTGATACCGATTGATTATCAGAAATTAGAAGAAAAAGCAAAAAGAAATGTGAGATCAGCTATTGATTACACGGTCGACGTATGTTTATTAATGTTAGCTTTTTGGGTTTACTTTTTTAGGGATGAAAAATTAGCAATCCCAATCCTTATTCTTATTATATATCGTCAGCTGCAAGAGACATTTCTGTTTAATATTCCCGAGTGGATAAGGAGACACAGTCCTGACTGGCTCAAAAAGAAAGCATCTTGACCTAGCTAAAAGACATTTTTGTGAAGATCTGGCTGCCGAGTGAACAATGTATGTTGTGTGAAATTGTGACTTATTACATGTAATGTAAACTTAATTTGTGTTTATATACTCATACGAACTTGTTCTTAAAAGTAAAATAGCCAATAACTAGTAGGCGATGCTATATTAAGTCAACGGTAATTTTTCGAAAATCTGTTTTTTACACTATTTATTTTATAAAATTTAATATGATTAATCTAAGAAATGTGTCGATGTCTGTGCGTTTTATATCTCAATTTAGAATGCAACGTAGTGACTGCGTGCCGTATATTAAGCCTCGTAAAGTTATAGACCCCAAAGCTTGCGCTATTCGCGACAAAGGCCTTGTCCTAGGGATATACTACAATGACAATGTACAGGAGGAATCAGCGATTCTCACAGCGAGTGCCCAGAAATATGACGAACAGTGCGGTGGAAAATTATGGAAGCAATTAAAGTTAACACCTACACCAAAACTTGGCGAAACTCGAATTTTTTACGATTTGGATCCTCAATTCGCTTTTGTCGCCGTTGCGGGGCTCGGTACAGAATGCTTCTCTTTTAACTCCCTAGAACGATTAGATGAAAGCAAAGAAGCGATTCGAATAGCAGCAGGTTCAGGAACCAAAGCTTTGCAACCCTTTCGTCCGTCGGTCATTCACGTTGAGTCATTCGGAAACGCGGAAGCAGCAGCTGAAGGAGCAAACTTAGCTAATTGGCAATTTCGAGAATACAAAACGCCAAATAAAAATACGATATCTAACGCAAAACTTGTACTACACGATGACTGCGACCTCGAGGGATGGAATATAGGCCAAATAAAAGCAGAATCTCAAAATTTAGCTCGTTATCTACAGGAAATGCCAGCAAATTTTTTAAATCCTACATCTTTTGCCAAAATAGCTGTTGATTTACTATGTGAATTAGATATAAACGTGGAAGTCAGAACCCAAGGCTGGGCAGCAAATCATGAAATGGGTGGATTTGTGTCTATAGGACGGTCTTCAATACAACCACCGCTTTATGTTGAAATAAGTTATTACGGAGCCAATGAAGACACACGTCCTATTGTATTAATAGGTAAAGGCGTCACTTTCGACAGTGGTAGCTTACACTTGAAGCCACCCAAAGACTTACAATTTATGAAGGGAGATATGGCTGGTGCTGCGTGTGTTCTCGCTATAACAAGAGCAGCGTCTATATTAAAATTACCCATCAATATACGGGGCATTCTGCCACTCTGTGAGTTGATGCCTAATGGGAAATGTCCAAAGTCTGGTGATTTAGTGAGCAGTGCTAATGGAAAGTCTATACTCATTAGACTTCCGTCATGTGAAGGAAGGCTGCTTATTGCAGATAGTTTAGTCTATGCACGGAATTACTGGCCAAAGTTCATAGTCGATATTGGAACTATGTCCAAAGAACTAATACACACTCTTGGTGGAGCCGCTTGTGGATGCTACACAAATTCAGAGGAATTGTTTTGCTACTTGGAGTCAGCTAGCAGTCAAACAGGTGACAGAATATGGCGCATGCCGCTTTGGAAATTTTACGAGGAACGAATTAAGAACACTCACGCTGCGGATGTTGCGAACACCGCAAAACATAAATACGGAGACTCACCAAACTGTGCGGCATTCCTGAAGCAGTTTGTATGCGATAGCCAATGGATCCATCTAGATACGTACAACATCGCATACAGCAAGGGAAGGGATTGCCCATACTTGTGTCGCGGAATGACAGGCCGACCCACACGAACTGTCATAGAATTTCTTTATCAATTGCTTGCCGACGCGAAACTCTAACCATTGATTAGTATTTGTCATTATTAAAATTTATAATTTAAAATGATTTTGCAATGTAAGAAACAAATTTTCGAAATAAATCGACTGCTATTTGACGTTAACATATTAAATATTATACAGCCCTATGAGTAATGTTTTAATTTTCTTGACTTTAATCACTTTTAAATTTAATAATATAAATTATGAAATATCCAAGAACAAATAATTTTCAAATTCAAGCTATTTTTGACAAAAATAGCTTGAATTTGAAAATCAATATTTTCTTGCTTACCGTATCGATTTATAGGCTTATAAATGTTTATTAAAATCGAAGTAAGCGAACTAACAGTCTACCTGGTGGTAGCTACTGCATCCCATGAAGTAGGTGCAACCTATTTTCTACCGACTTCAAAAAGGAGGAAGTACTCAATTCGACCGTTTTTTTATGTGTATATAATATATTATTACTTTTTTCTATGTGAACCGATTTCGATGATTCTTCTCATTTTTATTTGAAAGCTGGTGCTTCTCATGTGGTCCCATATAAATTTGATCAAGGTCTGATCAATAGTTTTTGAGTTATCCTTAATAATATTTAATAAAGTCGGTTGTACAAAATTTTTAATTATAAACAAAGAAGTCTAGGCATGCGTGTCACTACTCAGAACGCCTACCAGCCTATTTTGCTGGCTCTCTATAACCTTCAAAGTTGAACACAGCAGTGTAGGCTTGGGACAAAAATTTTAAAAATTAAAATATTTTTAGGGTATCGAATTCGTATCAATTTCGATATATTTTAAAACGTTGTATTAATGAAAAAACATGTAACAACAAAAGTATTCATGTGTGGTTGGTATTGTCGTTCTTTTTTCGTCGTCCAACCGTCAGTAATATAAAATTTTGGACCTTATTTGGACGATATATCGATATTTATCACGCGATATATATCGATACTGTTTAAAAATATCGATTCGATATATTTTTCCTTTGGCCATCCCTACAGCAGTGCACCCATTTGTGCTTGGTATATATGGACATTGTATATACAATTTTTTTGATAAACTAAACAAAAGGTTAGAACACGATTAATAACCCTCTAATGGCTATCATAAATCCATGTACGTTAATAACATAAGTAATGTAATGTTAAAAACAATATGTAAGCCAATCGTGTTTTGGCTTATTTGGAGTGTATTATGGAAGAATGGTTTTTCGTTTTTTTTTTTTAATTAAACCCCAAAATTATTTATTTCATTTCTTTAATTAGTACAAAGTATGAAAACACATTGTTCATAAGATGTTTAATTTAGACATATATCCTTAATTTGGCATTTCAATCACTAGTAATAGTTACATCACATTTTATACAAGAAAGTAAAAAAATTAAGCATTTTATTAAAGTAAAAAAAAGTAACGAAAAATTACATGTCAACATTCCGTCAAAGGATGCTCTGATCCGATACTTCGGGAACATTCTACAAACTGTTTGACAACGTCTGAACAACATAACACTTTTTTTCTATTTATTTCATAACAACACTCCACTGCACTGCGCTCCCGTTGACATCGGACCGGCCTTTCTGCTGTCTTTTGTAAGTCATCTGCTATCTTATTAACAACTGCTATGTTTCTGCTTAGATCCTGGTAATGATCCTTTAATTTTTGAGTAATTTCTTCAAGAATTACGTTGTTCTCTCCGACAGTAGCGCGCTTATAAGCTCTTTTAGATATAAAAATATCAGCAGGAAGAAAATCAGACATAATAAATATTTAAAAAAATTAAGTATAAAAATATAAAACGCCAATTTTTTGTCAATAAAATAACAAATCGGTATGGTTTAATAAAGAGTACAAATACATACAGATTATATTAAAAGAAAACTTTCCCATTTAATAAATTTATAATATATTAAATTAAATAACTACTATTACATTTAGGAACAAAATAAATGGCACTTATTAAAAATATAAATAAACAAAATTTTATGCAAAATTTCGGCTTATATTTTATAACTCCTCTGACTAAAGTAAATGCATTTCAGATCTATTTAGTTCTTAACATAAAATACTTAAAAATACAGTAATAAAAGTAACTTCAGTTAAAATATCTTTGAATAATTTGAACTACATAACTTTTATGGCTTGTTCCAAGGCAAATTGCCTATTAATAAAATAACAAGATCAAGGACTAATGAATAACATATTGTAGATAATTTATATCAGTTAAAATAATTATTTTTATGGCATGAAACTGCTGAAATAAACGACCATACATACCTTTAAAGGAGTATGGTTTTGAACTTTTAACATATAAAATGGAACCCACTATTACTAAAACACTTAATGAAATGGTTCGTCCAAATTTAATCAGTTTTAAGACGCACCAGTGACATACCAGCAAAATACCTTATCCCTATCCCGAAAATACGAAAAAACAAATTATATAATATATATCTTAATAACATTTTCATTTGTTTTTAGGATCCTTAAAAAATACTTTATAAATGATTAACAAATTAATATAGCAAGACTAGTAAAAAAACCATGGCATTTAGTATCACTGCTATTAGTATTATGTGTCAAATATTGCATTAAATGTTTTATAAAATGTTGTTTAAAATTAATAAATTTACAAATAAGGTACGATTAAACGATAGACATTTAGACAATATGTTTCAATGCATCTAAAACATAACATAATTAGAAATATATAATATAATTAGCTGTTCAAAAGGACAAATGAGCCTACAGCTCATTACGCATACGTCCAGACAGTGCCGTTACGTCTACGACAGTGGAATCTTCAGTATCACTAATGTAACCTTCTTGACCGGTGTAATGCGTTGGGTGTACAAGTAGTGGAGCCGCTGAGAACGCGTTCAAGTTGCGGTTAGGGAAGTAGGATTTCCATGTGTCGCTGTAAATTAAAAAAATAAAATTTATTCCTTAAAGCACACTCTTATGCAGAGGTTACACTCTCATTCTGGCGTCAGTTCAATCCATGATTGATGTCAGAATGAGAGGAAACTGACTGTATACGCGTAGACTGATGGATTGATGGCCCATAACGATGTTTATTTCAATATTTTAATAAATTTTGTCAGTCTGGTCAGACTGATTCCAGACTGAACGTGTGTTTAATAGCTATCAGTCTGATGTTAGTCACCAATTAGACAAAGATGAAGTCGCACGCCGTGTCGCCGCGTGCGCCGACTCACCCGCCACCCCCGACGGCCCCTTCTCAACTATTAGCCCCGGAGAAAGAATTTATTCTAATTTTAGAAGTTTTACCTATAAATAAATGAGAGACGAGGCGCCGCAGAAACTATCAGTAATTTTGAAAAACAATAAAACTTCAAGCTAATGTAGAAGATGTGAAAAAGAAAATTCAGATCCAGAAAAGAGATCCAACTATCGCTGTGAATTTAAAAAAAAAATGGCGACTTCGAAAAGGTCAGGAGCTGGAGCTGAACAAGTTTATGTTCCGAAGAGCTGGACATTTCAATACCTGCATTTTTATACAAGCACAAAAAAAAAACAAAAAAACTTGTTCGATAACGTGTTGCCATCTTGTAGTTAGGATTGTCACTAACTACAAAATGGCAACAAGTTATCGAACAAAATGGCACTTATATATATTATGATCAAAAGTAATTAAATTTAGAAAAAAAAATGTACTGAATTAGTATATAAAGTACGAAGAAACTTTTTCCCTGACCTTATACTCTTTGGACAACATAGTAAATAGTAATATATATGCATAATAAATAAAAGCTCTTTGGAGCACTGTTCAATATTGTTTATTAAAAAAAATCATAATTAAAAAATAAAACTTTCCACATTTACAACATTCCTCAAAAAATAATAACCTCTTTTTTTAATAAGCTATTGATGTCCCACTTGATTTTAGTCTCACACGGATTTTTATAAGAAGCTCATTTAAATAGGAATTTAGTGTCAACTTCATGATTTTTTTATCGACCCAACTAATTTTACGTTACCGTCTTTACGGACCCCTTCTTTGTATGTTAAATTTTTATAAAACTATATTATATTGATACAATTTTATTAAAATTGAAAAGTAGGTTTAATTTCGCGAAACAGACCAGAACCAGAGACCCTTTTTACTGGAAACGAGCCATTCCATTTTAGTCCTCGAGGTAACAAAGCATCTGCATTTTGATTCTTAATCGAGGATAAAAATGTAATGTCTATGGGCCACAGCATCCACTTACCGTCAGGTAGGCTGTGTGTTCGTTTGTCACCCTTATTCTATAAAAAAAATCACGACCATATAGGCACTGCACAAGGAGCCAAAACACCGACGTTTTTGTGTCCTACGCCAGGGGTCGGCAACCTTTTGAGTCGGAAGAGTCAAAAATTACAATTTACAAAATTTCAAAGTTTTTAAAGAGCAACAAATTTTTTTCTTGCCAAACATAAATAGTACTTGCATAAATAAAGTTTTTTGATAAAAAAAAAATACTAATCTATTTATTCATAAGAAAAATATATGTTTATTCATATATAAATAGTGTTTTTCACAATAAATTAAAATCGAATTTCTATTATTATGTAATTACTAGATATTAGAAGTCAACAAAAATTTTAATCATCATTTTCAACTAAATAAAATGTTTGGCTATAATTACGAGTGGTAAGTAATCCCGTGTACTTTATTTTTCTTTCTTGGATTATTAGAACACTGTTTAGCTGCAAAAGAAGTCATTTTAATGCGTATTTAATACCAAAAGAACTGAAATTAAAAGAGCTGTATGATCAACAACGTTCCGCGCGCGACTGTCACTACGAGCCAAGTACGAGCAACCCGTAGTTTTGTAGGACCGGGCGCCGTGATTTAGTGACATATCTCCCCCTTTTAATATATCATTGATCCGAAGATAGTCAACACTCCAAATGCCAACTTCTTCACCTCACTGTAGCAATCTGGAAGACTATTCCATGCGTCGAATATAAGTGCCTCAACGCGCGGCATTTCTTTTAAAGCTGTTCATTTTGTTGCGTTACGTACATACATTTCTGGACCTCCAACTCTTTCTTGTCAACTCTGTAAATTTTCAACTCCTCAAAGCTTTACTTTTTAAATCGATCAATTGCATTTCTAGAGATCCAGTATCAACTACAAATGGCTCAGTGTGGGTCGATTTTTTTAAAATAAAATAAATAATATTTGCATATGAAACTAAAGAGACGCAGCTTCACATCCAAAGAGCCGCAGGTTGCCGACCCCCGTCCTACGCTAACTTGTGCTAAAGAAGTTTAAATTCACTTACTTTGTATGCTGATCGAACATAATAGGAAGAAACTCGTCGACAGGCAACATGTTATCGAGTGGTTTCGCGTCCAATAACTTTTGCGCTCCCCGTTCGCTAATCAGGTAACCGAGGGTCCAGTAAGAGTAGAGAGGTCGTGTTGTATGCGGGGTTGCATATTCTTCTTCGCCATCTAGTAAAATCTTTCTACCGATATATCTAGAAAAAAATAAATAAGAACGAGACAAAGTTAGAAGTCACTATGGTTCAGATAATTTAAAATTAAAAATTTTGTACAGCCGACTTCAATATAAGTTATTTAAGAATAACTTAAAAACTATTGGTCTGACCTTGATCAAATTCATATGGGACCACACGAGAAGTACCAGCTTTCAAATAAAAAAAGAATCATCGAAATCGATTCACCCAGAAAAAAGTTCTGAGGTAACACACATAAAAAAAAAACATACAGTCGAATTGAGTACCGGCTCCTTTTTGGAAGTCGGCAGAAAAGAGACAAATATGTATATCCAATCCTTGTGCAACCCTGAACCATTATAATCATTAATGCAGGTCATTAGAAAGGTCAACCGTGTAGTGGTGGAGTTAGAATATCCACTACCCCATATCATACCGCGGGTGTCGTAAGAGGTGACAGAGGGAAACAAATCAGGAGATGGGCGACAACGTCTTCCTAATAGTGACTAAAAAAAACTTTGGTTGCCAACCAGCTTGCCAAGCTTGATAGCAATGACAAATATCCCCCCTACGACTTATACTGGAGACTCATGTTCTGCAGTGGTCTTTAATAGGCTGTAACGCTATTAGAAATACAACCAATACGAAGCAGTCCCTCGAAAAACTTTTACCGTGGATCTTTTTTACTCGAAGAGGCATTCCATATTATTCCTTAAGGGTGACAACGCTTGTATTTTGATTCTTAATCAAAGATAGATGTAGATGTCTTTGGGAAACATCCACTTACCATCAGATGTACTGTGTGCTCGTCTGTCACCCATATTCTATATATAAAAAAAACATTATTTACCAAAACTATACAAATGCAGGATATTAAGTTTTGTTGGTGTCGATATCAAGGTTTATTACAGAAACATATTCGCTCTTATTGCAGTAATGGTCGGAAGAAACTTTTATCATTGACTATGAATGACGACATAAAGTCACGTTATTTCGAGCCACGTGCTTTTCGAATCAAGAAATTTAATTAGCGATATAACGAGATATACTTTTTTTAGAATTAACCGATTATATTTCTGTAGCGCTGAAACATACATATGATTATAAATAATTACTTACACTAGGTCCCAATCTAACTCTTCTATTTCGTCCAGCAGCAGAATAAATTTGTGTCGGAAGTATGGTACGAAGTGTATGTCGTCTTCAAGGACTAAGGTCGTCTTATAATGATTCTCAACTATCTGAAAAAGGTATCTCATGGTACATAAAGCATACACAGCACACACTTACACAGTACATAGATACTTTATAACAAACGTGTTTTTTCATAGTGCTCTTTTGACATTCAAACTTATTTTTATCAATTTATTAATTTTATTTCAGTTATGTAAAGAAGACGAAAGTGATGGTGTTTGAAAGAGATGAGGCAGTGACAGACTGCAATATCGTGATTGGAGATGAACAAATTGAACAGGTGAAAGATTTTGTGTATCTGGGTTCAAAGTTTACGAGAGATGGAAAGTGTGAGAGTGATATCGAAAGAAGAGTGAATGCAGGAAACATGGTGAATGGAGCTTTGCACTCCTTTATGAGCAGTCTGAAGGTGTCTAACAAGGCTCGTTTGGCTGTGCATGAGGGGGTGTTGGTTCCGACACTCATGTACGGAAGTGAAAGTTAGGTATGGCAGAAGAAACATGAAAGCAGAATAAATGCAGTTGAGATGAGAGCGTTAAGAAGTATGATAGGAGTTAAACTGAGTGACAGGATAAGAAATAGTGAGATAAGGAAACGTTGCGGTCTGAAAGAAGATGTAGTGACAAAAATTGAGAAAGGTATGCTGAGATGGTTTGGCCATGTCGAGAGAATGAATGAAGAACGATTGACGAAAAAGGTGTATAAGGCGAGTGTGAAGGAAAGTGTTGGAAGGGGTAGACCTAGGCGGACGTTTCTAGACCAAATCAGGGACGTCTTGAAAAAAGGCCAGGTCAAGAGTACCATAAACCGTAGAGCATGTATGAAGGGAATAATGAAAGTGGACGAAGCGAAACAAGTATGTAAGGATCGTAGCAAGTGGAAAGAAGTGGTCTCTGCCTACCCCTACGGGAAAGAGGCGTGATTATATGTATGTAATTTCTTTCATGATCTCTATATATGTAGACGTAAAATTTTCGGAGATTAACCGGCAAGGAATTCTTTTTAATATCATTTTTAAAGTAGTAAATATCATATAATTTCTGTGTTAGTGTAGTAGGCAGGTTCACTTTCAAAAACAGATCAAGATTCATTTTCACACATTTTATCCTGAAAATATTGTTCTTATTTCTTTAATAAACCTCGTCCTTAATAGTTTTCCTTTTTTCTATCCCCATCGGGGATGTCGTTACATCTTTTAAATAATTAAATTTATAAAATAGTTTAAAAAAAATCAAATTTCAGTTTGATGATTGTGTAACCATCAGATCTTGGTCAAACTTATATGGGATCATCCCTGAGGAACCTTATCCAATAACTATATGGCTACCCCATTTTTTACAAAAAAATAACCAAGGATGAAATCGGAAAACGTGATAAGGAATTATTGCTGATGATACATAAGAAGTGAGAGCCTCCTTTTTTTTTATGAGGTATGTTTTCATTACAGCCTTTTTGAGTCGACTGCCACACTGACGTTTCTATGAATGCCCAAGATGATAATTATTACTTGAAAGGTTTGCTCATTCTTACTATGCTGTACAGACGGGCATATGAGTGCAAAAACTCTCATATAGCCTAACAAGCAGATATACCCTCACATTGGTACGTATTGTTATAAAGAAACCGCATTAAAATCGACCTGATATCGTCTTGTACTACAACACCAATCTTTATTCTAATATATAAAAATACATTTTTGTTGGATCGTATTTTATGCGCTGCCATATCTTTCAATAGATTACGGTAAAACTTTGTCAACTTATTGCTTGCACTTGCGCGAAGGTTATAGGCATAGTACAATTAACTGACTGTATGTGGCGCACGTATCGTACCGACAAATTTATTTGAAAGTAATATAATATATCATTCAACTTCAATAAATGTATTATCATTCTTAATTAAACAATATAAGTCTTCCAAATTTGAAACGATACTTCCACAATTTTTTTCCGTCGAAGAGGGCGGAACAACGTCTGCCTGACCAGCTAGTTCTTGTATAAACCGTCAGACATAAGTCCGCGTTATTTCATCAGATTTACCAATCACAAAACACAGTGGGGATATAGCGACCGAATAGTTAAAGCATACGCTTAATTTATTTTATATTATAGTATATTGATTATAATTTCTTATATTGTACGTATTTGTTTTAAATAAATAAAAATACCTTTTTCCAAATGTAGTAATGACTAAGGAAGCAGCCCACCTCTCCAGCTTTCATTGGCCTGTAAAATTAGGAAATATATGTACTGTTACAACTTACAATACACACGAGTATTTTAGAAAATGGGTAGGGTGATAAGCGAGACACACATGATGGTAAGTCGCTTCTGTTGCTCATAGACATCAACATCGACTCTCAATTAATAATGAGGAATAAGATAGAATGTCTCGTTTCCAGTAAAAAAGGGTCTCCGGATAACTACACTCACCATACGAAACACAGCAGCATTCTACTGCTATTTCACGCTGGTATTCTGTGAGAGCGTGATCCTTCCTCGGTCGACCTTTTCGTGCTACAACCATAATATATCTGCAGGATGGCCTTACCACCTAAGAGGTGTAGTTTCATTTAATGTTTCAAAAGGTTTTGATTTTCTTAACACAAGTACATCTTCCTCATAAAATATTAACTATCTTATTGATAAACGTGATTGATTGATAGTTTCGGATTTAAGCAATAAGATTAAAAAGATTTGAAATTCCGTACTTTTATATTTTATTTCGCAGACGCTGCGAGACTACTTGCGTTGAAATATATTTTATGTTGAGCCTGATACTAATAATTAAAAAAGGTTCTCGAGCGGCGGCCTCGTACCGGCGGACGAAGTATAGGGCGTCCCGCCACTAGATGGAGTGACGACCTGGTAAGACATGCAGAAAGTCTATGGTATGCAGGTGGCTCAGCACCGTGCTTTGTGGCATTCCTTGCGGGAGGCCTACGTTCAGCAGTGGATTGTGAAGGGCTGTAATGATAATGATGATGACTAATTATAAACTATTTGTTGTATATGTTACTGTAAAAGCCCGAATTTTGGTGAATCTTAGGTTTTACTTTTAAATCCTAGGATTTACTAACATGAGCTGGTAAATGTAAGGATTGATATAAAATGCGACGATTTTTCGCGCTTTTACCGTTAGAGTTTGGTACATCCTAGTTTTCACCAAAGACTACCAGTAAGTGTTGGTTTTGGAAATGAAACAATATATTTATATAAGTAGAAAGTATTTATTAAACATTGAATCATATTACCGGCATAATTTTAAAACATTTTATGGTAATTTCTGAAAGTAGAATATAGAAAAATGAAGAGGCTTGTTTTTTGAAAGTAGAATATAGGAATAAAGAGATGACGTATCGATTCACAACAAATCGATTTCTAAAATATAGATATTTTTTCACAGACTGGCTCATTGAATATTCTTGGCGACGAAAGATAAAAATAGCGCATAAAGATGTTTTCGAAGAATTACAGCAATACAATATGTGTATAAAATTGATTAATAAATTATGTCAAAGAACCAAATTGATTGACCCCGACTCCACCTGGTACGAGTCTGTCCTACCCCTAGAGTGTTTTTATAGAGCCGGAGGCGCGGAGGCTGCTCTTCCCGCGACGCCGGAGACGTTGCAGTCTCAAAATAAAAACAGAGGGTGACACAGGTTGCGGGGAGGGCTGCACACTGTCCGCAAGTACGATAAAGCGCCGAACACGTATCTAGACATGACTATTTTTCAACATTTACCGTGTCTTAGCGGTAAAACCTAAGATTTACTGAGTGAATGCTTGTAAAAGTCCGAAATAAACGATTACCATAGAACACTTCGGACTTTTACCTTATGAACTTGGTGAATCTTAGGTTTTACTGCAAAATCTTAGAATTTACCGTAGTTCTAGTTTTTAAAGTAACACATATATTATATAAGACGGTAAGGCTATTTACGCTACTCAATTTTAAAACACCGTTAAGTCTCGTGCTTTCTCTATCACAAAGTCAAAGTGACTGACACCACGAGACTTAACGACAGCTTAACATTGAGTAGCGCTTGAATATTTGACCATAAGGATCGAAACAATTTACGTACATTTACTAAAAACGCATTTCTTAATAACATAGTGTAGCTACAACATAGTTAGGTGCTTACCTTTTATGATAAGGATCTTCATAGCCAGGCATCAATGTGATAGAGAATTCTTTTAAATTGCACAGATCCAGGTCCCTGAATCAAATTATTACTATAATTTGTAAAGCATTAGAGATTTTTTATTAAAAAAAAATAGTTTCTTTCAACAAAAAATATCATAAGGCTGGCTTTTCACTATGTGATATAATATATATTATATCCCGAAATATAAATTATATCCCGCGATTGGCTTTCACACTGTGAGATATATCTTTTAACCAGTGTGCGTTCGTCATTAGGCATTGGATTAACCCCCTTTACCCCGTACACCGTTCTGCGGGGGCGCGGAACGGTGTGCGGGGTACAGAGTGCGAAATATAATATGAAAATATCGCTCGGTCGATCGAAAAAATATTTATAGCTTGAGATGTAATATATATTATAGTTCAGTGTAAACGGTTCCATATGAAATGTATGGTGAGCGATATTAATTTATATCTCGAGATGTAATATATATTATATTATATCCCATAGTGAAAAGCGGGCTTAAGAGTTGCATAAAATAAAAGTAGATTAAGTTTTTCTGAGTGGTGGCGGCAAACAGAATCCATTACTCCAATTTAGTCAGACGACGGGTAGCCGCGTCGAAAGTTCGAGACGTCTAATGCTGCGAATGTGTAAAGAAGATTATGATCGCTATTCGCTACGTGGTGCGGCTTAACAGAATCGAATACGCCATCTTGTCCCGTGGGTGTTGCAAGAGTCAAAGAAGAGAAATATTTGCAAATTAATGATCCGAAACATTTTATGACCGCCGCTAAAAGAGATTCATTTCTTTTTATACAGGGTTGTTTTGCAATAACCGACTAAATATGCCACAGAAGGTTCAGAATAAGTAGGTATAGCCAAACGATGAAAAAGAATAATTTTAAAAAAAATCTCAAACATTCTGTCCTTTTTATCTTTTAAATTCAAAATGCGTGGTAATGCATTATTTTAACTGGCTTTGCTGCACACGCACACATTCGTAAGGGTCGATCGGTAGGCAAAAATATTGTTGCTCATAAATCACATTCAGTTTGGGATAATTTCAAATAAAAGTAGAAGTCTTATTTACTCGCATTTTCAAAAACTGTTATAACTGTAAGTATATCATCTATACAAATAAATAAAATTGAAGTGTCTGTTTGTAATGACAAAATTACAGTTTTTTACTAAATGCATATGAAAGTAAATACGATACCTATAACTAAAATACATTTTTTAAAATTTTTGTCTGTCTGTCTGTCTGTTTGTTCCGGGTAATCTCCGAAACGGCTGGACCGATTTTGACGCGACTTTCACTGGCAGATAGCTGATTTCATAAGGAGTAACTTAGGCTACTTTTATTTTAGAAAAAGAATCAGAGTTCCGCGCAGAAACATAAAAACCCTAACACGCGAACGAAGTCGCGGGGAACAGCTAGTTATTTATATATTTGGACTTAAGTTTAAAATTTGACTACCCTTTTGGAAAATAACACTATATAAGAGTGACAAACGAGCCACCACTTGATGGTACGTGGATGTGGTGACCTATAGGCCACTACAACTCTACAACTCCTTGTTTAAGAATCTAAATAAAGTTGACTTGTCACATTTGAGCGTTGAAATTAGTCTCAGATTCTCGTCTATTTAAAATATATATTTTTTGCTGCTGGTTTACGCTGATATTCCATTAAGGCTTGATACTTCCCTGGTCGACCTGACCCGTTCGTGCTGTAGCCTAATCACAGCTTTAGAGTGGATCTACCAAGTATTATAAATACTCTTATAACCATCATCAAGATCAAATTATAAATTGTATATTTTTCATATCAACTTAATATGATATTTGAGTCTCTAAACCTTGAGTCATTACAAATATATGTTCACCATGAAAAAGTATATCACAAAAGGTCCGTTTTAAGTTATATCATGGTAAAGACTTAAGTTCTTTTTTTGAAACTAAAAAGAAACGAACTTAAACACCAGATGGTAAGTGTTTACCAGGGGCGTAGCTACCGCCGTATCAGCCATATCAATGATACAGGGCCCCCGGGGTACAGAGGCCCTGAACATATGTAAGCAAAAATTCTAAGGACTTCTATGGGACAGGATGTTGGTTTGAATTGTTTGGCTAGCTTAGTTCCTAGGAGTATTAATTGTAAGTAATAACTTATAATCAATGTATAATTATTTTAATTCAATGTGAGAGTTTTTGTTCCTTTTGTGAAAAATCTTTACCCTTCATTTGCCCCCCCCCCTCAAATTTCGATACAGGGTCCCCCTAAGGCACGCTACTCCACTGGTGGCATCTATCTCTGAGAACGTAGATTTCTGTCTAAGCATTCTTGCTTAACATGTAATTTTAATTGTAGTAACATAAACTAACAAAATTACCTGCCATCTACAGCCTTAAATAGTGTAGCTTCCATTCCAAGTTCCTTCATGCTTAGTTCCATAAGCTTCCGCCTCTCAGTCCTCCTCTCAAGGTTAATCATAAAGATTTCGCTGCATCCGAATTTCCAATATTGTGGATAAACCACATACTTCTCCATATGTTTGTCTAATGGCAATGGAGTCCCTCGACTAATTGCTTCTAATTTAATATTCAACAGCTGCTCTTGGTCATTTCTCAGATCATCCCCATCTTCCAAAGGCACAGTTACAAACCCATAAGGATAATCATTGCAAATATTTAGACTGATACCTAGACAACAGTAAAATCCTTTAAAATATGCAATTTATCATTATTTTTTTAAGTGGTAGAGCCATGCTGCAGCTATATTAATAGTATAGTTGTAGCACGAATGGGTCGGCTCGACCGGGGAAGGACCACGCTCTCACAGAATACCGGCGTAAAATAGCAGTTTAACACTGCTGTGTTTCGTATGGTGAGTGTAGAGAACCGGAGACCCATTTTACTGGAAAAGAGGCATTCTATCTTAGTCCTCCCGGCTGACAACGCATCTGCATTTTAATTCCCAAACGAAGATAGATGTAGATGTCTACGGGCCACAGTAACCATCTGATGGTAATCAGGTGGACTGTGTGCTCATTGGTCCCCTTATTCTATAAAAAAAAATATTATTAAACATAATATATTTTATTCTTCCATCGATGAAGGTTTTTTCGTTAATATCAAAGGCTAAAAATAAAACAATAAACGAGCATATAGTTCACTTAATAGTAAGTGAATGCTATGGTCTCTATAGGCATCCTATTACAACTGTACTCAAGAACCTAATTACAGAAGCTTTTTATCCCTGATAATGGAAGATGAAATGCCTCTTTACCAGTTAAAGAGCCTACGGATCGTCACAACAGCAACATGCAGTTATTTTATGCTGATTCCTGTGCAAACTTGGTCATTTACTGCTCAAGCTGACCTTCGTGATGCAGCCATAACACGATACAGCATGACTGTACCACCTTCAAAAATATACCTGTACACCAAATATAATAGTCTCAATGTGCCACTCAACACAAAATTATTTAGGACAAATGTAATGTCAACTAACCATTATTTTTTGCGTTTAACGCAAAAGCTATAATATCATCGATAGGTCCATTGTAATTCTTTATGTTTTTAGGGTTGTATGTAAGGAGGTCTGATGCTTGATGCTTTAGGGATATTAGTACTGCAGTATGCACCATAGGAACTTCAAAACACCCTATTTTTTCACGATTTACAATAGGCTTATAGTCTTCCGTTCTTTTATAATAGTATTGGTCTGTCATTCCACACCTAAACATAGAGCAATATTTTTTATACAATATTTTTATACAACTGTAACTAAACAACACACATTTAGCTAAAATCAAGCAGTTAAAAATAAACAAAATTGAAACACATGGAAATGGGATTTATTAATAAATGCAAATATGAAAGCACAAGATGGAATTTAATAAGTTAAGCATATGTAAATTATGGATGCCACCATAAAAAAATTGTAGCCTGTGAAATCTAAATATGAACTAGTCTTTTTTAGATATTTAGCATGAACTATTGGTCCGAGAGCTCATAACGCATTTTTCATTAAGTGTTTTATGCATCATGAAACTTTGTTAAAAATATTAGTCCACTCAAAAAGTACCTGTGTACACCTTGTTGTGGTATTCAACACCTTTTGATGTAAATGTTACTTAAAATACTGTTTATGCACAAAATGTTTATTATATTGTTATAATATTATTGTTACAATGTTTATAAATGTTATATGTTTATAAATGTTATGTATGTGAGCACACACGAGACAATGTTGGCGTCCGTACATGTACTGACTTAAATAAAAACTTTAAAGTAAAATGCCTACGCGTACATAATGTGTTCGGTGTAAACTGAACATCTTCCCGCACAACAAGGGAGATAAACTAAAAATACATAAAAAAGTAAAATTATTTGAGAAAAGTTAGGTATAAAATTATTCTTCACCGCGTTTAAGAATGAGAGTTCGCAATATAGGAGATGTTGGTCGGTGTTGAGTGTTGAACGCGTTCGGGACCGCGGGTGAGGACGCACGCTCGGTGCTGGCGGCGACGGGTTGCGTTCTCGGGGCGGGCACTGCAGCGGCGCGCTGCGCTCTCGGGGCGGCCAGCGCAGCCACAGGAGCGGAGCTTAGACCTTCCGTGGTTATGTTATCGAGGCTAATACTTGAAGTGATAGCCGTGTTTCTTCTTTGTCGTAGTCGTTTGCAGGCAAGGCATATAGCAGCTATCACAGCCACTCCCACCAGGATGTAAATCGCGACGTAATGATGTATGTCATGGAATGTTATGTTTTCAGCGATCACATTTTGGGATTTTAGGTGTTTGATGTTTTCGTTCAAGGTGGTTAGGTTGGCTTGGAAACTGTCAGCGTCTTTTTCCAACTCTCCTGTTTCTGGGATAGAGAGCTTGATAATTTGGTTAATAGCAGCGATTTCAGGCGTATAAATTTCAGGTCCGGTTTCAATTCACTCGTAAATATTTTGTGCGTATAGATTGATAATTCTTCACTTTTGATTGAGCAACCGGGTTCCAGCGCAATGACCCCGGCGTCTCTCAGCCGTTCCACGGTAACTTGATCACCGCAAAAAATTCTTACGTTGCATTTGTCGCACGTTGTAAATAAGTAATTGTTCGCTTTATTTAATTGAATAAACATGTTACTGCACCCGGCGATGTTTATTTGGCACTGATTTGTGTAATTATTCTTCAAACACAGATCTTCATCTGAATTTCTTTGGTATATGGGGTGTTTGAGGTGGCATAAATGTGCTGAAAAATCGTACATAATACACTCTTGTAAATCGATAGATGTCATTGGGATGTAGATATCCTTTTCTAAATTAATTGCAATGTAATCTGCAATCGGTTTAATGTTCACAAAATTGTTGGTCCGTTTATGAGGAATCGGTATAACTCTGTATAGGTTGTAATTATCTCGGCTGACCAATGGTAATCTGATTTCAAAAATCAAGTACTTATTAGTCATCTTTGTTTTCACTTGAAGAAACTGATATATTTTTTGAAAATCTGATTGTATGTTTGATATAGGTAGAGTTGTCTCGAATAAGTTGGATGTTGGAAATAGCGTCGAAATACAAAGATTGATTAAGTTGCTGAATAGTATAAGCACCCTGCGTAGGTATGATTATACTCAAGAAAAATCAGGTTCCTGGTTTCCTCGCAGTGGCAGTATGGATAATTTGGTAACTGGCCGTTTTAAAATTCCGTTTTTTGTTTTCAAGGAGACAACTCGAACGAAACCATCTTTTCCTGGGTGTAAATGTATAACTCGACCTGTCAACCATTTTCCAGCAGGTAAGTTATCTTCTTGAATTGTCACCAATTGACCGACTTGAATGTTAGATGTCGACTGCTTCCATTTGTTTCGAACGGTAAGTTGTGTAAGGTATTCCGATTTCCAGCGCTTCCAGATATCAGCCATTAGTTTTTCTGTTAAGTTCCATCTTGTTCGCGCGTCGTGTTCTGTTTCCAGTATGGTTACATCAGCTGTTCCAGTTAAGAAATGCGAAGGCGTTAAGAAGTCCAGGTCCTCCACATCCTCAGTTAATGCACACAGCGGCCTAGTATTAAGGCACGCTTCTAGCTGAGTAAGTATCGTTGAGTACTCTTCGAATGTTAATTTTTGCTCTCCGATAACACGTTTGATGTGATATTTCAGGCTCTTGACCGCAGCCTCCCAGAGTCCTCCCGCTGATGGCCAAGAAGGAGCGTTGAAGTGGAATTCGATCTCCATTTTCGTAAGTTCAGTTAAGAATTCTGGATCAGAAATATTTTCTTTAAGCTGCTTTATGTTTTGTTCTAGAACACGGCTAGCACCGACGAAGTTAGTGCCGTTGTCGCAATATATGTGACGCGGCGCGCCTCGACGAGCTGCCATACGACGCAGTGCGGCCAAAAATGCTGACGACGTGAGGTCGGACACGAGTTCGAGGTGCACGGCCTTTGTTGCCATGCACACGAATACAGCCACATAACCCTTGTTTGTTTTTATGCCTCGACCCTTGCTTGCCTTGACGTCCACGTAACCCGTGTAGTCAACTCCTGTATGATAAAAAGGACGGGAGGGGTTTGTCCTGGCTTCAGGCTAATCACCCATGATCTGGGGTTGTATGCTGGGAGCGTGACGTCGACAGGTTATACAGGTTCTTATTAACCTTTTAATTGTTCGATTTCCGCCAACAATCCAGTACTTTTGTCGAATGAACGCTGACGTCAATCGCGCGCCGCCATGAAATGTGATCTTATGCGCGCTATCAATCAGTAATTGTGTAAAACGGCTTCTGTTCGGCAAAATTATTGGATGTTTCATATTATATGTGATATTTGCGAGTTCTAATCTGCCATCTACTCTTAAGATGCCATTTTTATCTATGAACGGATTCAACTTTGATAATGGGCTCTTTTTCGGTACTTGTTTATTTTGCGTAATGTTATTGATATCGTCTTTGAATTCGGCTGATTGCACATGTTTTATTAATAAATTAGTAGCTGTTTGTAACTCTGATATTGTTAGGTAGGGCTGCCTCTGTTTAGTTTTATCTTTTTTGACTCGTAGAATCCATGCTAATATTCTTACTAAGCGTGTAAATGAGCTTTGTTTTTCTATAAGTTGCGGTAAAATGTAGCTTTTTTCTTCTTCTTTTGCTTTCTGAGCTACTAAAACTTGCTTTTCCTCTTCGTTGGTTGTATACATAGGGTTGTTTTCTACATCTTGTTTATATGTTAGTAGCCAAGAGGGCCCTTGCCACCAAAGCGGGTGGTCTTTTAGTTGTCCTGCTGTTAAGCCCCTGCTGGCGCAATCTGCTGGATTTTCCTCCGACTTCACATAGCGCCAGCAGGCGGGGGGCATATTTGTGATCACTTGTTTGACCCTGTTCGCCACGAAAGGCTTCCATCGTGCAGCGTCTCCGTGCAACCAGCCTAGAACAGCGGTGGAGTCACACCAACCAAAGATCTGTATGTTGTACGTACTTAGGCAGTTGACAACCTTGTTCATCAATTTTGATAATAAAACTGCGGCATTTAATTCGAGCCTTGGTATAGTGATAGGCTTTTTGATGGGTACTAGTCGGGTTTTGGCGGCAACTAACACCACCATTGAATGATGATTTTTGCTTGTTCTGCAATATATGGCGCAGCCGAATGCTCTCACCGACGAATCGCAGAAACCATGCAATTCGACTAAGCTATTTTCTTTTGTTCCCAACCATCTAGGTATTTGTAGTTGATCAATCATTTTGATGCCATGTTTCATGTTTATCCATTCTACTTGGATTTCTTCGGGTAGTTCATCATCCCACTGAAGATTCAGCTGCCATACTTTTTGGAAGAGAAGTTTTAGTCTCAGTGTTATAGGAGCAATCAAGCCGATTGGATCGAACTGTTTCGAAATTTCTGACAAAAGACTTCGCTTTGTACATTTCTTCTCAGAGTCAGTAATTTTTGTTTGCAATGTGAAAATATCTTGTTTAGAAATCCAGCTGAGTCCAAGTGTTTTCGATGAATGTGCATGTTTAAAATTAAAATTTTTGTTGTCTTGGTTGTTGTTGATGTTAAGTAGTTCCTCTTTGTTGGAATTCCATTTTCTTAAGTTGAATCCTCCAGACTGAAGCAGGCGAATAAGCTCTTGTTGTAATTCCAATGCTGACGTCATAGAATGGGCTCCATACAGCAGGTCGTCCATGTACATTGCTTTTTCCAGGGCCTGGATTGCAGTGGTGGAGTAATCATTTCTTCGTTCATCGTTTGCTAATCGTTTAAGCGTCATCATGGCCAAAAATGGGGCAGCTTTTGTGCCATAGGTGACTGTGCATAGTTGTAAGTCTTGCAATGCAGAACTTGGACAATCTCTCCATATTATTTTTTTGGAGAAGCTGGTCATCTTGATGAATCCATATTTGGCGAAACATCTTTTCAATGTCAGCCGTAAATACTATCTCAAACTGTCGCCACTTGATCAACAGTTCCTGAAGGTCTTGCTGTAAGTTTGGACCTGCATACATAACATCATTGAGACTCGAACCTGTTGAAGTCTTGCATGAGCCATTGAACACTACTCGCAAGGCCGTAGTTGTCGATTCCGGTCGTTGTACGCCGTGGTGAGGTATATAACATTCGAGTCGACCCTTTGAATCAGCGGGTTTCATATGTCCAAGCGCTAGGTACTCATGAATGAAGGCTTTGTAATTTTGCTCAAAACTGTTGTTTTTTCTAAACTTTCTTTCCATGCTTAAAAAATGTGCGATTGCCTTATTTTTGGACGAACCCAATTGTTTTTCATATCCTGGTTTGAGTGGGAGTCTGACCTCGTATCTACCATCACTCAGTCGTTTTGTTGTTTCTTCATAGTATTGAATACATTGAAGGTCTTCTTCTGATAAGTCGAAATGCTCAGTAATGTCCTCTGTTTCCCAAAATTTTTCGATTTGTTCGATGTTGTTCAAAATTACATTGCATTGGTATGTTTTTGTATTTCCACACAAAATCCAGCCGAGCCGAGTCTGTTGGGCAATCGGCACAGATTGATCTTCTTCTCTGCATATTCCAGGTAATATAATGTTCGAATATATGTCAGCACCCAGAAGAAGATCCACCGGTCTGCTGATGTTGAAGTCTGGGTCAGCTAGTTGTATATTGTTCAAGAATGACCACGAAGGTTTAGCAAATGTTGAATTTGGTAATTGTTTGATAAGATTTTGCATGATAAATACCGACGTGTCAAAAACGTAGTTGTCGTCCATTGATGAGCATGTTAAGTGAAGTACTCCTTTACAGCTATTAGGTTTAACACCAACCCCATAAATACTACCTTTGCAGTTTCGTCTAGGAAGTGCTAGTCGCTGGGCCGCATTCTCAGATATTATTGAGACTTGCGAACCCTGATCAATAAGTGTGCGCATTATTTTATAAGTACCATCTGCGGCCCGCACCTTGAGCATCGCTGTCGCTAATAAAATTTCTGTCATATCGTTGTTTTGTTGAGTAACGTTGGAGTTACTTATGCTGACACGATTATTTTCCACTTCTGACGACATCGACGACTTGTTTTTCACATTCGCATTGTTTTGCGGCTTGTTTGAATATGACCGGAAGGCGTCATGTAACATAGTGTTATGATTTTCGTTGCATTCACGACACCGCTTCTCTGAAAGGCATGCTTTACCTTGATGATTAAAAAGACAGTTTTGGCAAACATTTAATTTTGTTACTGTTTTACGTCTTGTTTGTGGAGACATGTCCAAAAATTCTTGACAAAAGAATAGTCCATGATCCTTACTGCAGAGTGGGCATGTATATGTTATGAAATTCTTGTTTTTAACAGCTTGTAAGTTAGGTGACGCAGAACCTCTCGACGAGATGTTGGATGGATGCTGGGTTGTTACTCGATGGGGAACTGGCAAACTCATTAATATGTTCATGTGAGAAGTGAATATAAGTTTCGGGTTATTGTATCGGTTGTTTAAAATGTCCCAACAGATAATATAATTATCCGAGCTGATCTGTAGGTGTTGTATCAGCCGCTCCGCCTCTCCCCTGACCTTGCTCTTTAAAAACTGCATTTTTTGAGCACTGGAAAGGGAGCGATTGTTATGAATGCATTCCGTAAATAGATCTTTGAACGGAACCCATTGGTGATAATTCCCGTTGAAGATAGGAATATCAAGCTTTGGTGTAAATTGTTCCTGATGAGCTGTTGACCATATTTTCTTGTTGATTGCCTTCTTTATGTCACTAAAGCTTCTCTCATGGACGGAAAATTCTTGTTCGTATGCTACGTTAGTACCCTCCAGCTCGCTGTCGAGCTCCCAATGAAGGGAGTCGATACGGTTCCATCTAACACTCAAGGTCTTCAGAGCATCTTCTAATTCCCAGTTATCGGTTAACAAATCCAAGTCAATGTTTGCTAACGTTCGCTTAAAAGCTCTAAAATTGCTACTTTGCTTACGCAACATCTCATCCAGCTTGCTGTTAATACTGCGGTCCACCTGTCGCGGTGTTGCTGACGACGTTGATGGCGGGGGGTTAAAATTTGATGGTTTTATGATCGGAGTAGAGGGTCTTGATTTGTCTTCAGTTGGTAAGAAACTTTGTATGTAGTCTTTTGTTTTTGTATAAAAATCAAGAACTTGTCCGTATTGATTCTGTACAATGTAGGAATGGTTTTCATCACACAACTCACGTACCTGGAGGTGAAGGTTGTGAAATTCCTGCCAGTAAGTATCCAAAGTCTCCAGTCGTTTTTTGATATGAGCAGCAGTCCTACGGTCGGCGCCGTCCTTTTTGAAGTTGCTGAGCAGCTGCTCCATACCAGAAACCATCTGTTGTTGATTTGCTTGTAAATCTTCCATGATGTTGTTGTTGATAGGTATTCGCTAAGTGTTAAGTGAACTGATCGCTTCCTGTTTGCGGTCCGTGTGACGATGAACTTCCAGCGATATATTATGCGCCTTCTCAATCTGCCTGGTGAGACCCGCTTCTGGGAGGCCAGACAAACCGATTCGCTATCACCGAAAAAATCACAATCACACTTCACTCTCGAAGGACCAAAAAGATGTTGTGGTATTCAACACCTTTTGATGTAAATGTTACTTAAAATACTGTTTATGCACAAAATGTTTATTATATTGTTATAATATTATTGTTACAATGTTTATAAATGTTATATGTTTATAAATGTTATGTATGTGAGCACACACGAGACAATGTTGGCGTCCGTACATGTACTGACTTAAATAAAAACTTTAAAGTAAAATGCCTACGCGTACATAATGTGTTCGGTGTAAACTGAACACACCTGGTACTGCGCATACAGGTAAGTCACATAAAAATTCACCCGAAAAAAGGTGGATGATTCAAATAATAATAATGACTATCCGTCAGTAAGTTGATAAAGAATTAAAAAAAATAGCACACTTCTGAAGGGCAAACTAACCCAAAGTGGTATTTTCAAAAATTACAAAAAAGTGTTTGATTTAATCTGCCATTTTTACAGGCTGTTTGTTATATATTATAATGAAACTGATACTATTCAACAAAGTTTCATGACGCATCAAACACTTCATGAAAAATGCGTCATGAGCTCTCGGACCATTTCTAGAAAATTTTTGTAGTTCATTTATTAATATACAGCAATATAAATAGGGAGGTCTAGCTTCACCTCAACAGCGTTGTATTACTGTCATCTATGAGAAAGTCTTCACAAATGCTGAAAATTTAATTACATGAACACCATGCGTTGCTTTAAGGTGGCACAAGTCGCGGGCTCGAACTCGCTGGTGGGCGCGGCGAAAAAGCACGCTGTCTCACCTGGCATCGTGCCCGACAGAGATAGTATCAGTGATGAGCATATCGACACTAGTATTCACGCATGTCTTGTTCGTACGGCGTTCCGAACCGTTTGAACAAAAACGAAGTTACAATATATACACGAACACGATGCAACATCTATACTAATATAATAAAGCAGAAAATATAGATCTTTACTCCGTCTAAAAAAAGTCCGCGATACCATATGTCTATTTTTTATATATAAGCTACAATTAGGCATTTTGATTTTGACAAAAAAAAAGAAAATTTAATTATTAGGCATGACATATTTATCCTTACGAACGAAAGTTACTTCATTATCAAGACAATTTTTTGAAGATAAAGTTCGTTCTTTATACCATGTTTATATAGTACATAGGTTAAGAGATAATGTAAAATTAAAATAATTCAATACTTGGCCTTGACGCGCAAACAACGCATAACCCCTAGCCTAGCCCGGTGCGAACTGAGAAGCCAGTATTGAAAGCTTCTATGAGCGAGGTTAGGTTAGCCGTTAGTTCAATCATTATCTATATCTACACAAATAAATAAAATTGAAGTGTCTGTTTGTAATGTCAAAATAACAGCTTTTTACTAATTGCATATGAAATTATATACGCTACTTATAACATTAACATAATTTTTAACATTTTTGTATGTCTGTCAGTCTGTTTGTTCCGGTTAATTTCCAAAACGGCTGGACCGATTTTGACGGGACTTTCACTAGTAGATAGCTCATGTTATAAGAAGTAACTTAGACTGCTTAAATTTTAGAAAAATTATTAGGTGTCCGTGCAACAAAATTAACACCCTAAACTAAATGCGGACGAAGTCGCGGGGAACAGCTGGTAGCTAAAATAAATTCAAAATTAACTGAGTGCTTTTATCTATCTCCCAGGTGAGCGTAACAATGATTAGTTACATCTTTATTTCTGAACTCTTTCATTTCACGTTGCTATGGTATTTTGAAAGTTTAATTGATTAATAAGTATAAGAGGTTGATAGAAAATTTATCAAGAATCATTTCTTGCCTACACACTTTCATGTATCGTGTACGTTTTTCTTTAAAACTGGATAAAACCGCGCATAGTATGCCGACAGATAAAATAAAAGTACCCCATTAATTATGACAATTTTTCTATACATTATTATTAAATTAAATATTTGATTGCAATTATAAAATGCTTGAACTAGGTGTCATGTCATGCCACGCATCTCGGACACGTGATGACGCGGGTGAAACCGCGAAATTATTAGGCGCTGCTTTATCGCTTCATATTATACCTCTGTGGCTCTATATACCTAATATAGATTGCTTACTTTATTATGTTTAGTTTTTCCCGAGTGGTCATGCAGCGATCACTCAAGAGTTCGGCTTCGAACGTGTATAACTGCAAAAATTATCCAACGGGAACGAAATACCTGAATAAACGGTATCATATATGTTATTTACAGCTCCGTGGCGCAGTTGCTTAGCAATGAATTGTTGCACTGGCAGCCGCGGGTTCGAATCCCGCACGGAACAAGTATTTGTATGGCCTGCAAATAGTTGTTCCGGGTCTGGATGTTTGTAAACTGCCTCCACGATACAGGAGAAAATCCTAGTGTGGGGGTAACGTTTTTTTAAAAAAAAAAAAAAAAAAATAAAATTCCAGACTATAACCTATCTCTGAGCAAAATATCATCCAGGTCCCTTCAGCGGTTCTGGTGTGATTGAGTAACATACATCCATTCATCCGTCCATCCAAATATCCAAACTTTCGCATTTATAATATTTAGATAATAGGTAATTGTAATTAGTTCTGCCTACCTATAAATTGTTTTCAAAAATACTTACCTGACTTCTTACTTTTTTTATATATTACTCAATATCACTAAATGTAAACACAGGTTTTTATCAAGACAAGTGACCCATCAAGATTGTTTTCTTAGTACTGACGTACCTACCTAAAGTTTACAATTTTGTGGCCACGACGCGGTGACGTTTTGTGACATTTTGTTGTATTGTAGGTTGTAGGTATCTAGGTAATAACAGTAGGTACCTATGAAAATCCCACATAATGTACCTTGTTTGTCCGCCGCAAGAGTCGTCTAATAAATAATTAAACTGTTTTGTAATTCTTTATTTATTTATAACACTTGCATTGAGAGCCGTGGTAGCTCAGATGGTTAGCGCTCGCGTAAGTATCACATTACGCGAGCAACCCGGGTTCGATCCCCGTCGGCACCAATGAAATTGTTGCAATTTTATATAGTAATCGTATATAGACTTTACTTTTTTTACTTTTATAATTATATTATATTACAGACGAAAATTTTACAATATTGTCTGTCGTCCAAAACGCATCATTCATCTCTTTCAATTATATCAATTTCCATGCTGTCTTTTGTCTTTGGCGTCCAAATTACAAAATAGCAAAACTTTTCGTTTCGAATAAAACTCGAATAAGCGTGCGTCACCGCCCGTGCATGTGTGTGTAAGCGTCGTCCTCCCGCACCGCACCGGGGGAAACATTATTCAGTGAGATGCACGATAATTCATAGTAACATACGCGCGTAAAAAAATACGAAAAGGCCTTTGGAAGAAGGGGTTTTATGAAAAAACCACTGCATAAATCAATTACGAATAAAATTTATTGAATTCTTCGATAATTGAGCTGTGTCGGTACCGACTTTGTTTTGGAAATTTTACACTTCTTTTATTACTAATTTACGCCCAAAGTTGTGTTAAAATTGGCAATAAAAACGAATCTTTGGTAGCCCGTAACTTTTTAATAACATTTTATTTTACTATTCTGTTTCCGTACAGACAAATTTAATAATGAGACAAAACGATATCATGTTTAACTTTGGATGTACACTGTCAAACAGCGTAGTAAAACCCCTCCGAAATTTGTATGGAAATATTGTCGACTAGTGTCACCTTAAGAGTTGAAATTGGATGATAGTGCAGAGATTATTGGTCTAAATACAGTCAGATATGTGACATTAGGTTTCAATGATTTCCCCGTGGACATATGGTCACAATGATGGTTTAAGACCTGGCTGTCCACGCATGGTAGATCTATACCTTTTGCGTTAACTTATTAAAGCTAAAGGAAATAAAACAATACCATTTCGTGATGTACATAAGGAGGCTTCAAAACGAGAGCATTTAGACTGCACTTCATGTCATTATAGAAACATCAAAGTTAAGTCAGCACAAGGTTACTGCATTTTGCAATATCAGTCTAATAAGAATATCAACACAGCTTTAAGCATGCTGCACTTTTGTTGATATCAATTTTCGTCCTATCTAAACAAGTATACTTAATTTTCATTAGAGACTGGAGAATATGTTAAAGTAAGTGTAACAAGAGATGAGAATGTCGTTTGTAAATCATTCCATGCAGTGAAAAATGTCACAGGAACTTATATTGCGAAATTTACACAGCTCAAGATTTTGGAACTCATTTGGCAAGATCCACCTCATGCTCCATATTCAATGGACCATGATGTTGTGGGAACTTAGAAACTTAGAAATTTCCTAAGAGATAAAAATATATGATAAGAAAGGGGGATCTTGAATTTAGCCAGGCCTTGTCTGTGAACCGCAAAATTTCAAAGATAGTTATTGTGTGTTAATTGTAAATACATTTTAAAAATTTGCATGCATTTAAAGAAAAGCATCTTGTCAATAAATCATGCTGGCAATGTTAGTTAACTTTAACCCAGAAACTAACCAAAAGTTTGAGTAAAGTCCATCAGAGGCAAGCATGGGGGCAACCACAGTAAAATCCTTATTGACCAGAACTTTTAATGTTGACGGATTTGTCAAAAACACATCGGCATCTATCATCTGTAAAGGAAAAATAGTTCTTAAATTTTGTTACCAGTTCTATTACCAAATTGAATGCATACATTAACTATAGTTTATCTAGTAATGATATTAATTAAATTTAAACTAGTATGTTCAATAAACAAAATGTTTCTTTACACATTTTTTTTATTAGTAAAGAATTGGTAAATAAATTGGTAAGTTTATTTAAGTTTTATTTAATAGATATTAACAAAACTAAATAAATTAAAGCTACAACATAAGATGGAAAACTACAGTTAATAAAATCCTTGCTATTTTATTGAACTTACAAAAATAAAATCAGCCCACATTCTTCTAGCGAATCTAATAGCATCTTCTCTCAAATGGATGACATGTTGAAAATGCTGAGGACTCCAATTTGTAGATATTTTCTCATCAGGATGCAGTTGTCCAGTTGTAGTATTTGTTGTTACATAAATAGCATTGTAGTCTGGACCATATTTTTCAACCCAGTCTTCTATTATATCCACACTGTTATCTGCATTAAAGTCACTGTAAATCCTAAAAAAAAAAAGAATTCCAAATAAAGCAAGCCATAAAACAAAGGTTGAATACCAATTTTCACAAGGGCAATATTTGCCATTGCTTGGGAGGAAGGATTCTATTCTATTCTATAGAATAAAATAATTTGTAATTCATTCAATTAAATTTAACAAGGTCTTCTATATTAATCCTCAGGGGTAACAAAGCATCTGATCAAAGATTCTTAATAGAGGATAGATATAGTTGTCTATGGGCCACAGCAGCCACTTACTATCAGGGGGACCGTATAAGGTCTTCAATTTTAGACCTCATGGGATGATAAAGCATCAGCATTTTGATTCTTAATCGAGAATTTTAATTCTCTCCAATTATAGCTGGTATAACTATAAAAAAATCATGATAAAAGCATGATCTGTTACAATAGTATTATAAATTTGATTATCTCCAATTAAAGACCCAGGGTTACCTAATTCAGTGCAAATTAATAATCTTAAAGATATTCCTACTATACCTGCTCAAATACCAAAAATATTTTTATAATTTGTTGAATAGTCATTTTCGCTAATATATTCGCTATACTCAGCTAGAGTATAAGTGATAAACTGTAAATTTATTAACAAGACAAGAAGGCTAAGGCTCTTAAAAGCCTGCTGTTTAAGTTTTATCCAATTAGCCTTTTGGTGGTATCAATAATGTTGAGAATATGCACCATCCCATTGCACATCAAAATCTTATAGATTCTTGTAATTGCACATGGCATCTATTATAAGTCTCACAGTCTTCATCTTCGGAAGCATTCTTTGCCCTACCAGGGATTTTTATTGGAGCTTGTTGGAGGAGTAATCATGGAACATGAGTCATAATAGCATTCTATTATCATATTGGTTAAGGTTTCTGCTTATGAACTTACCACTACACACAGAATCGGCATTTCACCAGGTAATAACAAAGATTGAAGAGGCCATCCAAAACAAAGAAAAATGTCTAGGTTCCTTCATAGATATAGAAGGCGCTTTTGACGGAACAAACTTCCACAGCATAAAAGAGGCAACACAAACATAAAAGAGGAACAATGATGGCTCCGTGGCTTAGCAATGAGTGGCAATGCTTGGGGCCCGGGTTCGAATCCCGCACGGAACAAGTATTTGTATGGCCTACAAATAATTGTTCCGGGTCTGGATGTTTGTCCTTGTGCAATATATTTGTAAACTGCCTCCACGATACAGGAGAAAATCCTAGAGTGGGGGTAACATTTCCTAAACACTAAAAAAGAAAGGTGCACTCAGTAGACATAAAGTTGAACAGGCACTGATTGACTGCCACTGTATACATGCTCAGTACACGAACAATAAAGATCACTGGTGAATGTCAAACAATACAGATTAAGAAAGGCTGCCCGCAGGGTGGGGTTCTTTCACCTCTCCTGTCGAATATGGTCATTAATGAACTCATCATCAAATTAAATGCCAATCACTTCTACATAGTAAGTTATGCTGATGACCTGACAATACTGGTCTCTAGAAAGACAGCAAGCATGGTTTGTGACCTGACCCAAGCGGTTCTCCATATAGTGGAAAGATGGTGCAGGGAATACGACTTAACCATCAATCCAATTAAAATGGTTCTAGTATGTTCACACAAAAACGAATGCTGAATAACTATCATCTACCAAGTCTTTTCAGCACAAAACTCCAGCTATCCTCTGAGGTAAAATATTTAGGTCTTACCTTGCACAGCAAACTTAACTGGTATAAACACATAGAAAACAAAATAAACAAAGCTAGTATAACTTTCTGGCAATGCAGAAACATGATTGGCAAAAGATGGGGTCTGATGCCAAAAATCATACTGTGGCTGTATAAAATTGTAATTCGGCCCATGATCACTTACAGCGCTCTGATATGGTGGAACAAGACAAACGAAGCCACCACTATAAAGAAGCTTCAGCGCTACCAGAGACTGGCATGTGTGGCTGCCACAGGCTGCATAAGGACTACACCAACAGCAGCCTTAGAAGCAATGCTGGAGCTAACCCCGCGTCATCTACATACACAACAAGAAGTGACTTTAGCTGCCTCAATACCTTAAATCTTTAGAATAAGAATAGTGTCCCTCATACAAGCATAATTAATAGAATTCACTCAAAAATTCATATCTTACAAGCCAAGTACGATTGAGATTCCTAAACATATTGAAGTCCACCCAGCCGGAAGGATTTAGCCCAAAAGAGCTTAGAGTTTTCACCGATAGTTCTAAATCAAATGAAGGTTTAGGATCCAGAACTTTCTGTGAAGACCTCAATATCCTGGGTACCTATAACACAGTCTTTCAGGCAGAATGTATGGGTATCATTCAAATGGCCATAACAATAGATACTAGGAAGGTTAATGACTTCTCCATCAGAATACTGACCGACAGTAGGGTGGTACTACAAGCTCTGAGTTGCAATGTGGTGAACTCGGGACTAATATATGAATGCCATCAATAATTAAATGAGGCATGTAAAACCAAGAATTTGACTCTGCAATGGATAAAGGGACACAGTGGATCCAGAGGCAACGATGCAGCAGACAAACTGGCCAGAAGAGGATCTGCTCTGGCCACTATAGGGCTGGAACCAATCATACCAATCCCCTTTGGTAACGTTTGTTCACTGGTACGTAGACACTTCACTTATCAACACACTCAGCTTTGGAAAAATCTAGTAGTCTGTAGACAAGCTAGGGAGGCCCTGCCTGAAATAAACAGTTGTTTAACCAAAGTTCAAATGAGACTGAACAAGCCACAGATCAGGATAGTAATAACTGCTATCACAGGACACGGCACCTTTAACAAACATTTATTTACCATAGGTGTTACAGATAGTCCCCTGTGCAGGACATGTATGGGGGAGGAAGCAAGGGCAGCTCACATGTTACTGAAATATCCAGAGGTCGCATACAGGGCTAAAAATCTCGGCACGCCGGGATCACTCCCCGAAGTTGCCTGCAACATCAAATGACTGTTGAACTTCTTTGGGGAGATCTCATGGCTCGAATAATGTAATTATTCCTGCCCAAATACAAAATGTGTGCTTAGATGTGGAGTTGCGGAAAACAGCCCATTGTAAACTAAACTAAACCAAGGTTTATACTTGTTTATCTATTTCATATGCAGTGTCCAGATTAACCTTAGCAGTAAGCCTCGCTGCTAGAGATGATAGTGCTCTGACAACTTCATCTTGTCAGTGTTGCAAGGGTAATGGTGTAGGACTTGAAATCAGCATATCAAAGAGTCCTATGGTCCCAACTTTGGCTTTAGGAAATGGTGATCAGAACTATGATCTCCTATGGTACACTAGTCTATTTGAAGAAAACCAGCCTAGTCACCAGAAGGAATAAATTACAGAGATACCAGAGAATGGCATGCATGGCTGCCACTGAGGTCATGAGGACACGCCTACCACGGCCACTGATGCCATGCTTGATCTGACACCATTGCATCATTTCATCCAGCAGGAAGCAGAAATGTCAGCTATTAAGCTAAAATTTTGGATAAACTGTACAAAGCTTTACCAACTCTGCAAGCAAACAATGACAGGACCCAACAACAATGTGCAGCAATCAATAAAAAAAAAAAATCCAGTTATACAAACTATTAAAAGATAAATATCAAAGTTTAAAAGAACTGACAATCTTCACTATTGGTTCTAAGACGACGAAGTTGGTTGAAGGTACTGGCTCCTGAACCTTCTAGGAGGACTTATACATATAGAAATACTGCTGAGTTCTTAAAATTCAGTCTACTAAGCTAAAAAGCTAAATGCATGGGTATAATCCAAGCAGAATCAGCAGTTGTGGCTAGAGAAATAATGAATAATGAATAGATAATATGTTTAAATACTCTCCAACAGTAGGGTCTTACAGGTCTTGAACTTGAATATTATAAACTCGGGGCTGATCCACGAATGTATCAAACTCCTAAACATAGTAGGTAAAGAAAATAACATTACCCTTAGTGGATTAATAGCCATAGTGGTTCCAGAGGCAATGACATCAAGGACGACCTAGCCTTTAGTGGCTTAGCTCAAGTAGTTAGGATTTTTTGAGGAGCTTGGGTAGCATGAATAGCAATAATTTCTGCCCGTGCCAGACACCAGCCTGTATAACACTGACATTAACTTAAACATTTCATGACAGAATGAAGATATAAGAATAAACCAAAAATTACATGATTTTGAATTGAAATTTTATATGTAAATGTTTTACATATAAAATTTACACATCTGTATTTAGAATCTCACCTACAGCTGTATATAATCCATTTATTCCTTATAAAATCATACATAGAATTTATTATATGCTCGATAACTTTTAAAAAAACTTATCAATTTCCTGTGTGAAATAAAGAGGTCACAGCCGGGCTTTAAATTATTGTTTCAATTAGTTTGTATTTATTTGCTCTTTACTTACCAAATATATATTCTATCTTTAGGATAGTCTAAGTTCATCAGAGAGGAAAAGAAATACGGTAATGTATGAGCTTTGTTTCGTATCAACACTGAAATAGCGACAGTTGGCCATTTATAAGAATTATTATCCGAACTGTCACCAAAAGAAGGTAAAAATTTTACTAGAATTATTGCAAAAATAAAAAGTTTTATAAATGTGCCCATTGTTCCATAGTTTATTAGTAAATCGATTTACAAGCACATTAAAATAAAGAACTTTTCAGATTATAAAACCACTACGTTTTAGAACTTGTTTCCAAGATTTTCAGTTTCAAACCCACAACCCCACAACAATCAAACAAATCATAGCGTCCCTATATAATATTGATAGCGTCTGACAGTCTGACTTCCTGACTTCCTGTTTAAGACAGTTATTTTTTTTAATAACTGGCTGTACGGCTCTGGGATCTAGCTCATCTGAGCCTGAAGTTACAATATATTATAGTTATCCTTCATATTACACTGCTTCACAATTTGTTGAATCGTCACATTGTGCAGCCCTTGGGAGATTTGACGGCAACTTGAGCCAGCAGACAGCTGACGGTTGGCGATAGTATCTCAAGGAGCCCAAGCAGACAGACACCCCATCCCGAGAATCACATCACCATCAGAGCACTTGTTTCACAGTTTCCACTAATAGTTCACATGCGCAGACACTTAATACACAAAATCGCATCACTTTTACATATCAAAATCCACCTCAAACCATTATTTAAACAATAATACAGGAGCAGCAAATCGCCGCCAGTCGAGTTCCCACTAAAACCTTCATATATTACTTTATATATAGACCAGAAGGAAGTTAGCGTAGAACACTAACTTCTATTCTATTCTATTCTAACATTATTTTTTTAAACTAAATTGTATGCTAATTAATTGCGCCTTAAATGCTCCAGTAGAATCCGAAATTGCTCCACCTCTAACGCCATTAGTTAATTTATAACTAATTTAAAAAAAAGTTATTTTTATTTGAAAGCTGGTGCTTTTCGTATGGCTATCCCATATAAATTTGATCTGACCAGTAGTTTTTGAGTTATCCTAAATAATCTGTATTTAATTGACTTCGACTACATTGATGATGTTCTCATTTGATTTATATTGAAGTCGGTTGTACAAAATTTTTAATTTTACCACTTGTTTTATTTATTGACTTCACATGTTAAAAGTGTCTATCACTCAACTTATGAAACTCAGCTGCATTCTGTTGCTTTTTTATGCTGATATTATGTGGAAAATTTATTCTTCACGGCCCGCAAAAGTCCAGTGAGAAATACACACACCATTTATAAAAGTATTCATTATGCTGTGTGTATTTAACATCAAAACTTAGAGTCTACCCTTTCTAAAGGGCCGGTAACACTCATGAAATTTACCTGGTGTTGCAAAGGTTCAAGGGTGCAGTGGGCGCTTACCATCAGGGGAGCCGTAAGCTCGTTTACCTCCTCTGCTATAAAAAGATTCAATGATATCCGTTACAATTCTCGTAACAGCCTATTAAAGTACACTGCTGAACATAGCTCTCCTGCATATATTGACTTGTTTTAATGAATAAGGGTAAAAAACGAGCACACAGTCCATCTGCTGGTAAGTGGATGCTGTGCCTCATAATGATCTGTGTTGCGCGCCACTATTAATGTCTTGTACATAAAAACACTAATTACACTAGCGCCCTCTAGTGTCGAGTAGCAGAACTAGGAGAGTCAAGATCCTTCCAGAAATTTCGGGACCGAGCTATTTAAAAAAAGGCAATATATGAATCACGGAGGTTAGAAGAAACAACTAGAAATACAGTCAACTGTATTCTGTATTTTATAGTTTATGCAAGGAGGTTGTAAAATATAGGGAGTGCGCACTTCATACTAAAGAAACGTTCCTAAATCAGTGACCTTTAAATGAATGAAAGGCGTTAGGCGTTGCATTTCTTTCTAATAGAGTGTCCATGATACAATATTTTGAAACTATTATTAGTGTATACAGCATCACGGAAAACGAAATACGTATTTTTTTCAATATGGAAAGTGCTGAATAGTGTTATAATTAAACACCGTTTAATATTTTGATTACATTATTACTTCGCTACAGTATCAAACCTTACGGTAACTAGCGGCGGCGTAGCGTGAGTTGACACCCAGGGCGGTTTTCTATCAAGCACCCCCAAAATAAAACAAAAATACTCTACACGTTAACGGGACTTTATTTTGCCAAAATATTCTAATATATTATCAAAGTTTACTTTCTTGTCATTTTCGATAGATAAAATGGAAAGATTGCTTAGTCGCGCATGGCTCATTGTGGACCTTAAGTAAGATCTTTTTAACTTGAGTTTTAAAAGCTTCCTTCACATGAAACTTAATAGTAAAACATCTTAGACACAGCGCTAGATTCGGAACAGATTCATAATAGCCCAATTTTATGAGAAAAGCTCCAACGAATTACATTGAACCGCTTCCTGGGAAGAAATGCTGGCAGCTTTCAAGTCGTAAAACAAAAAAAGCAGAAAATTTATCGTAGATTTTTGTCAGATTTTGAACTATTACACGAAGATCTTCATCTGGTGTCGTTAGCAGAGTGTAAGGCTGAACAACACTAAATGTTACGAGAATGTCATCCATAGCTCTGTAGCGATGGTCTTGTTCCTCGTAAAATATGTCAAGACATTCTAACATATCTCTCTGCAGCTCCTCTGGCAATGTTAGTCCAGCATATCGGGTCATTTCTCCTGGTAAACCTGTTCGATATCTCCTCATTTCTCTTCTTCCTTCAATCGAAATGTCCACATTCTCACATTTTTTGTTACGTAGTGTTAGCAAATAATACAATTTAGGTATGTTACAATATATCACTTTTATTTCATCCGTTTATAACTCACAATTTATTTATCGTACAAATAATCACTTCTACTCTTATTACCTTCACTATATCTTTTTCACAAAACAATCAAGTCTCTTAAGTTTCAATACCTTAGAACTGAATGCCTAGCTTGCGTCGTGACGGCCATTTTTATACCTCTTTTTTTCGAAGTCAAATCCGAAACTATTACAATAAAAATCTTACCGGAAATTCAAAGCTACAAAGCGGAAATTCGATTTACATTTATTAAAGTTAGATGTATATTTCAAGAGATAACTACATTAAAATTAGGATAATTCAATATATTATGCTTAATTGTTCTTTATATTTAATTGCTAACAATCGGCCTTTCCTGACATTTTCACGTCCCGTGAAAGGAAAGTATCAAATGTATTATCATATAAAATTAATTACAGTTTATTTTAAATTAATGAAATAACAACGCAAAAATATTGAAGCCCAATTCATGTCTTCAACATTCACCTGCATGAGACCCCTTCATGTTCTCAACAGGTAGGAAAGGAGTAAAGAACACTGAAGCCCCATTCATGTCTTCAATATTCACCTGCATGAGACCCCTTCATGTTCTCAAGAGGCAAGAAGTAAGTAAAGAATACTGAAGCCCCATTCCTGTCTTCAATATTCGCCTGCATGAGACCCCTTCATGTTCTCAAGAGGCAAGAAGTGAGTAAAGAATACTGAAGCCCCATTCATGTCTTCAATATTCACCTGCATGAGACCCCTTCATGTTCTCAAGAGGCAAGAAGTAAGTAAAGAATACTGAAGCCCCATTCATGTCTTCAATATTCACCTGCATGAGACCCCTTTATGTTCTCAACAGGCAAGAAATAAGTAAAGAATACTGAAGCCCCATTCATGTCTTCAATATTCATTTTCCTAATAAATGATGACATTAATATAATGTACTATAATAAACGAAATAATTATAAACGAATATCAGTATTTTTTTTTTTACAACTAAAATTATTTAAATAGTAATAACTAACTAAATGAAAAAAAGAAATATTATTTATTTCTAATCATTACAGGAAGAAAGAAAATGATCCTTGCAACACTAATAACAAATTATTTGTAATCATTTACTTATTCATTCATCGGTATTACTATTTGAACTTTGAGTATCAGACTCATAGTTTCGTTGATAAACCAACCAAGGATGAATTTTATCAACGGAAAATATACCACCAAAACGTCTGCCTTTGCGTGATATAGGTGTATCTTCGACTACATATCTATCGTTATCGAGAACCTTACATATACGATAAGGACCGCGAACTTTAGAAATTAATTTTCTGCTTTTACCTGTTGAAGGAATCTCTCTCTCTCTCTATTCTAACCAAATCACCTACAACGAACTTTAAGATTTTCCGCTTCTTATCAAAACGCTCCTTTTGTTTTGTTTGATCAATTTTAATTCGTTGCGATATTTCGTTCCTAATACTGTCAATATTATTAGTATTTTGTGCATTTTCATTATCGGAATCACTTAAGACATTAATCTGCACCAAAGAATCATTGGTTCCTATTGTTTTGAAGATTCAGACATAGGTACCTGATAATAGCCAGATGCAAGATCTAAAGAAGTGTAATATTTAAATCCAGATAAATTATCTAATTGATCATCAATTCGTGGTAAAGGGTAATGTTCCTTTACAGTTTTTTTGTTTAATGCCCGAAAATCTATACAAAGACGATAATCTCCTGTTTTCTTTTTAATAAGGATAATAGGTGACGCGTATTCTGACGTAGACTCTCTGATAATTCCACAGTTTTCTAATTCTTCTACCATAGCTCTAACACGCTCGCGTTCTGGTTGAGACAAACGGTACGGTCTATATACTACGGGATTATTGTCATTTAATTTAATATTCATTTCTGAACCTTGTACGCACCCAATTTCATTTTTTGCAAAAGCAAAGCATTGCCTGAATTCGTTTAGAAGATTTAGTAATTTAACTTTATCACTATGGCCCAAGTCTTTATCTATATTTAACATTGAAATTTCCATTAATGTAACAGGAGGAGCAGAGTTATGTTCAATTTTATTTACATAAATATTCTGAATATTTTTTTAAAGGTAGAGCTCGAACCAGTAGCATATCTTTTGTTAAAGAATATAGAGTTGAAGATACACATTTAATCACTACCCGTCCCTGACCATTGTTTAGCTGTGACACTCTGAATAACTTCATATTCACGTTTAGGTAATTGGCAACTACTAGCTTCTATAAATAACTGACCCTTATAATTTGGAGATGAATAAACATATATTTCATTATAACCAAAAGCAACTGACGTGGATTCAGCGACGTACAGCAAAACCTTAGTTTCTTTTTGTGAATCTCTAGAAATTATTTTTAAGCTATCCTTATTTTTATAAACAACTATGTGATCTTGTTCAGTATAAGTTTGTCCCAGCAATAACGGAACTCTTAGTAACTCATCTGCCACAATAAGAACTTGTACCGTAGCTTTAACAAGATCCACTTCGATTTCGACTTCACACGTACCGAGACATTTCACTACAGAATCTCCAAAGCCTCGTAAAACTGGCAAATTATTCGTTGGCCACGAACCAACTAGACTTTTAGCAACAGATTCCTTCAACATGGTACATTGACTACCAAAATCTATGAAACAGTCTAATTCTATGTCATTAACCTTGGCTGATTTAAAATATTTTAAATCATAATCCATATTTTTGGATATAACTAAAACAGACTTGCTGTCTGCGGACCCTTGTTTCGGACAACTATCAGTTAAATGACCTATCTTATGACACGTGTTACACCTTTTAATAGTATGTTTACACTTAAAATATGGGTGTCCTTCCTCGCCACAGTTATAACATTTTGGTACAGTTTTAATATCAGAACTACCTTGTATCGGCTTAAAGACTTTTGGCCGTCTGTTGTCAGAAGTGCTTGCTTGAATTGTGGTGTTCCTTTCAGGTCTTCTAACAGTTTTAACATTTCTTAGGAAAATTAATAATTTATCTGGTTCCGTAAATTGAGCCGCTTCGGCACTTGTTCTAACAGACCTATCCTCAATGCCAAATAAAATACAGTCTGTAGCATTTTTACCAAATATTAAGCATCTGTTCAATAAAACAATCTTTTCATAAAAATACTCTTCTAAAGACTCGCCAAATCGAGCCTTACACGCAAGCATTTCTGTTAACAGTTGGCCATAATTTTGATTACTTGGAAATGCTGACCTTAGTTTATCCTGCCATTCAGACCAAGAAAACATTAAGCTTGGCAAACCTTGATACCACTTTTGCGCTAAACCAACTAATTTTGGAAGAGCATAATGGATTATCTGACGTTCTGACCAACCATAAATAGCCGCACACTCGTTCACCTTAACAATCCAGGTATCAATGGTTTGATTACTCTTAGATGGCTCGAACTCTGGAACAACGTTTATGGCAGGATAACGATCGCTACTATTATCAGGTTTAATCGCATTAACTAGTTCTTTAAATGTATCTATTAAGCTATTTGCAGAAAGACACGACGTAACACCCTCATTGATCGGTGAAGATCGGTGTTTTTTTGTACTTCTTACTCGATGTGTGTCCTTCGAGAGGTCGGGGGTATACCTCGATGTACTGCGCTCAAGCGGCACACGTATAGATGTACTTCGGTCACGTTGCATACGCCTGGAGGCGCTGCATTTATTCAGCGAACATCTGGAACCACTTCGCCCGCTGCATCGCAAGCGCTTGCGTCGAGTGGTGCTGGAGTTAGTTCGATACCTTGATCTCGACTGTCGCCCGGCCCCACTGCTAGACGACACTGGTGATGAGCTCGGGCAAGACCCCGTGTTCGTACGCTTACGAGATCGTCGGTCTCGTCCCATGTTTTTGTCACTGAAATATTAACAGAAGACTAGAAAGCAAAATTTTTTTTTTTTTTAATTTAACTCTGAACACAAAATAAATAGAAAATATCTTTAATCCTGACACAGTATTAGTTTTACATAGTTTGGCTAGTACGCTTATGTGAAGCCAAATTATTGACCAAAACTGTTAGTATAGAAGGAGAAAAGAAAACTGACATAATTTAGCAATTTGAGCCTAACTTGAATATTATTATAAATCAACCATGAACGATATGAATAGATATTAACAAACTATAATTTGTGTACAAGTTAGAGGGAAAATAAAACTTACCTATTTATGTTTTACCCAATGAGTCCGAAATACCGAGTAGCTCGATATTATCCCACTTCTGATTTGTTAGCAAATAATACAATTTAGGTATGTTACAATATATCACTTTTATTTCATCCGTTTATAACTCACAATTTATTTATCGTACAAATAATCACTTCTACTCTTATTACCTTCACTATATGTTTTTCACAAAACAATCAAGTCTCTTAAGTTTCAATACCTTAGAACTGAATGCCTAGCTTGCGTCGTGACGGCCATTTTTATACCTCTTTTTTTCGAAGTCAAATCCGAAACTATTACAATAAAAATCTTACCGGAAATTCAAAGCTACAAAGCGGAAATTCGATTTACATTTATTAAAGTTAGATGTATATTTCAAGAGATAACTACATTAAAATTAGGATAATTCAATATATTATGCTTAATTGTTCTTTATATTTAATTGCTAACAGTAGGAAATAGCTATTTCCACTAGTTGAATACGTTGGCTTTAAAGAAAAATTATTGGGCTTTGATTTTTATCTCATACTTTTCCAGTGATAATCTAGATTATTATTATATTATTTAGTATTTGCTTTTGGTGTAAAATGGTAACAGTGTAGATACTGCTTCTTTTGTATCGACGTTTTCTCTGTTGATGCTGGGATCATATATATATATATATATATATATATATATATATATATATATATATATATATATATATATATATATATATATATACATATATCTTCGAGTGTTTATACTAGTTTTTATTTTAAATTATTCTGCAGTGGTTTAACAACGTCATGATGAGCAATTCATTTTGTCTCTGAGAGTCTTTTGACGGATACGCCTACACTTTTTATTAAAGTTTCCCATTGACGTGTGAATGATGAAAAGAACCTGAAAACTCTTTCTACTGTTCCGAAAAAAAGTTAAACTTGAATTAACGCTCCCAAAGTGAGTGCACTCAATATAGATTTAGCGAATGATTAGCACAAGGCGTTTACGTGGTAGAGCCATGCTGCAGCTATATAAATAGTATAGTTGTAGCACAAATAGGTCGGCTCGACAGGGAAGGACCACGCATTCACAGAATACCAGCGTCTATTTTACGCTGTCAGCTCAACACTGATGTATTTCGTATGGTGAGTGTAGAGAATCGGAAACCCTTTTTACTGGAAAAGAGGCATTCCACCTTAGTCCTCACGGGTGACAACGCAACTGCATTTTGATTCATAGATAGCATTGATGTAGATGTATATGGGCTACAGCAACCACTTACCATCTGGTGAACTGTGTGCTCGTTTGTCATCCTATTCTATAAAAAAAAAACAATATATTCATTCATTTGACAACGTGAAATTTTAAAATAGTGTTGTCATCTATAGCGTAAAATGCACCTCCTAGTTTTTAAGGGAAAGAACATTCGTGTAACAGAAATAGAAACTTTTTATTCCATATAGATTATAAATAATACTTATTGAAAGTCACTCTTTTGTTTAATTACCACAATACATACATATACATAAACACTCACGCCTGTCACCCAGAGGGGTAGGCAGAGACTACGGACTTCCATTTGGCGCGATCCTGACACACCTCTCTCGCCTCTTTTACATCCATATATCTACGCATACACGCTCGTCGGTTAAGGGTACTCCTAATCTGGCCCATTTTTAATGTATCGCCGATTTGGTCGATAAACCTTCGTCTAGGGCGTCCCTTCCCGACCCTGCCGTTCACTTCTGCAACATAAATTTGCTTTGTCACTCTTTCCTCGTTCATTCTTTCTACGTGACCAAACCACCGAAGCATTCCTTTCTTCCACTGGTTCGAAAAATTTCTGTCCTGGTAAGAACCAGCAAGAAACCCAGCGGAGCTTTTTTTAAATAACAGCTTACAATCATGTATGTTACACAAATTAACAACACAACAAATTAGAAATAACTTGGTAGCGATCACCTCATTTCCAGGGGTTATTATCATCCATTATTTTATTACCGTCCGTGGACGGTGTGAGCAGTATCATGATACGAGCATTGCAATCTCTTTATAGGGATCCTATAAAGATCTCTTTCTAAGGATAAACGGGGCATACACTGAATGGTTTAATATCGAAAAAGGTGTTAGACAGGGATGTGTAGCGTCACCGTGGCTGTTTAATCTGTTCATGGACAATTGTTTGACAGATTTAAAAGAGAATGAAAGTGGGTTGAGAATGAATGAGTTACTCGTCAAAGGTTTTCTCTATGCTGATGACCAAGTATTACTTGCGTCTTCGGCCGAGGAGTTGCAGGAGATGGTAACTGCTATGAGTGGAACTTTTGTTAAAAAGGGAATGAAGATGAATGTAAGGAAGACGAAAGTATATATATATAAGATACTGCTCGGGGCAAGCGGAGCAACAAGACCAAGGCGACCCCTTTCACGCTATCCGTGAATTTTTGCAATATCAGGGGACTTCATTCCAACCTTAACGCTGTCTATTACCATCTAGAGATGGCGAAGCCGGTCTTGCTCTTTTTAACCGAGATTCAGGTGTCCTCTCCGGCTGATACTTCATACCTCTCCTACCCGAGGTACAAATTTGAACACTCCTTTGTGCTCCAGGCTGGAGTTTGCGTATACGTCAGAGAGGACATCTGTTTTCGACGCCTCGGCAGTCTTGAAGGTACGGACCTGTCCATCCTATGGGTGCGCGTAGACAGCGACGACCATCCCCGAGTCTACGGGTGCCTCTATAGGTACCATAGCGGTAATGCCGACACAGACCGACTCATCGACCACGTCTAAATGGCTGCAGACTCCGTGCTACAACAGGTCCCGTTCGCAGAGATCGTGATACTCGGTGATTTTAACGCCCACTACGCTGAATGGCTTAGTTTTCGTTTAACCGATCATGCAGGTAGATCTGTCTATGACTTTGCCTTGGCATGTGGTCTAACACAACTGGTTACTTCGCCTACGCGGATCCCAGATGTGGAAAATCATGTACCTTCCCTGTTGGACCTTCTGCTGACCTCTTATCTGGACGGATATCAGGTCTCCGTCGATGCCCCTCTGGGTTCATCGGACCATTGTCTAATCTGGAGTACGGTGCCACTCACGCTCCTATCGCAATTGCGATCTGCAGCTTACCGCCGTGTTTGGCACTATAGGTCAGCCGATTGGGACGGGATGCGGTCTTTTTTTGCTTCCTACCCTTGGGGGCGGGTTTGCTTCTCGCCGGAAGATCCCAGCGTTGTTGCCGATTCTGTTGCTGGTGTGGTACTTCAGGGTGTGGAACTTTTTATTCCATCCTCTGTGGTGCCCATTGGAGGCAGATCCCAGCCATGGTTTGGCTGCTCCTGTAAAATAGCATCACGCTACAAGCAGGAGTGCTACCAGGCCTGGGCTGACGCATCAACGTCCCGGGATGTAAACACCAGCGTTCTTATAAAGAAGTATAATTCCGCCTCCAGGTCCTTCAAAAGTGTCACTGCCAAGGCAAAGTCAGAGCACATCGGCAGAATTTGCGAGAAACTAGTTCGCCTCCCTTCGGGAACACGTGCATTCTGGTCTCTCGCCAAGGCTGTCCAAGGGAATTTCTGTCAGACATCTCTACCATCTCTGCACAGGGTGGACGACTCACTGGCCCATGACGCAAAGGAGAAAGCCAATCTGCTAGGCTCTCTTATTGCCGACCATCCCGCGGTGTGAATGCTCCATGCGGGGATTTGCTGTTTACATAGCGCTTGGTGCGTAAAGCACTCCTCTCCCTGGACGTCAACAAGTCGAGTGGACCTGATGGAGTCCCGCCTATTGTGCTGAAGACGTGTGCTCCAGAGTTGGCACCGGTTTTAACGCGTCTTTTTCGGTACTCCTATTCCGTAGGCGTAGTCCCGAATTCATGGAAGACAGCTTTTGTGCACCCGATCCCTAAAAAAGGCGACCGCTCAGATCCGTCCTACTACAGGCCTATCGCTATCTCCTCCTTGTTCTCCAAAGTAATGGAAACGATTATTAACAGCCAGCTCTTGCGGTACCTTGAGGATCATCAGCTGATTAGTGACCGCCAGTACGGTTTCCGTCGAGGTCGCTCAGCTGGTGATCTTCTGGTCTACCTGACTCATAGATGGGCGGAGGCAGTGGAGTCCAAGGGGGAGGCGTTGGCCGTTAGTTTGGACATAGCAAAGGCTTTCGATCGGGTTTGGCACAAAGCGCTTCTTTCGAAGCTGCCTTCCTATGGGCTTCCCGAGAAATTGTGCAGTTGGATCACCAGTTTTACACCGCTAGTGTTCCACAAGGCTGCGTGATATCACCAACGTCATTCACACACAACACACAACACAGTCATTCGTCGTTGTTTACACTTAGAGATAGCACGTGTCGGTGTTATTAAAACGAGTTCTGAGCATCAGGAGTTACAAACAAATTCTATTTAAGTTCATTTTCTATCAGTTCTTTTTTTTTATCTTCATATCTTATTCGATTACGTCGAGAGTAATTGTTAATAATAATGCATTGTGCACTATGCAATACGAATTTCAATGATGGCGTTAAGTGTGGATCGTACAAAAAGCAACTTTGTTTTGGCTGGTCAAATATAACCGAAGCTGGGTATAGGAAGCTGGGTGCCAACCGAAGGGCTGCGTGGAGGTGTTCCTATTGCCGGAACCTTCTATACGCCCCTTCAACGCCAACGCCAACCACGTCGCCGCCGATCCCTGCCATTGATGGTGGTGCTTCAATTGATATGGTTCTGCAGGAAATACGTGACCTAAAACTACAGCTTCACTGCCTACCAGCACTCATTGATGACGTGAAAAGCATTAGACGTGAAATACAAGAGCTAAAATCATTCTGTGAATTTAATAATGAAAAAATAATTAACTGTGAGTCCAGAATAACTGATCTTGAATCCAAGATACCGAAATTGGAGCAAATAAAAATAACAGTTGACTCGACACTCTCTGAAATATCGACCCTGAAAAAGGAGTTAGCTGCTAAGGAACAATGGTCTCGACTTAACTATGTCGAGATAAAGGGAGTTCCCCTAAAGAGAGATGAAAACCTTTTTTCAATAGTAGAAAACATATGCACGCAAGTTGGTTACACGATCCCCAAACATCAAATAAATTACATAGCGAGGGTGCCGACACATTTTGGTAAAGATAAATCTATTATTGTCAACTTCATCAACCGCTACATAAAGGAAGAATTTGTAGCTGCAGCGAGAGCCAAAGCGAAGGACATTGGGTTTGTGGGTAACGAACAACGTCTGTATGTTAATGACCACTGTTACACCACAAAATAAACGCTGTTTCTTCTGCATATCAAATGTTACAAACCAGTAACATTCATTGCTATGCAGACGACAGCACTAGTGATGCTTTATACACCGGCCGTGCCAATATTTCTCGGGAAAACATCGCCGAGTACCGAAACAAACTTGTGTCTGAAGTCGAGACTTTGTGGAACAAAGTCTCAGACTGGGAGCGACTAAATCTAGTCCAGTTCAATCCCCAGAAGACACAAGTTTGCGCGTTTACCGCTAAAAAGAATCCCTTTGTCGTATCTCCTCAGTTTCAAGGCACTCCCCTTGTTGCATCAGCCAGTATCGGTATCCTCGGTGTCGACATATCGAGTGACGTGCAGTTTCGTGGTCACTTGGAAGAGAAGGCCAAATTCGCCTCTAAAAAGCTTGGCGTGCTCAGCAGAGCGGGACAGTATTTCATGCGGGCGCACCGCTTGCAACGTTTCAAGGCGCAGGTTCGGCCTCACATGGAATACTGTTCCCATCTCTGGGCAGGGGCTCCCCAGTGCCAGCTCCTTCCACTTTACCGCATCCAGCGCAAAGCGGTTCGAATCGTCGACGACCGAGTTCTTTCCGATCGGCTTGACTCACTGGCACTGCGTAGAGATGTTGCATCTCTTTGCGTATTTTATCGCAACTACCACGGGGAGTGCTCTGAGGAATTGTTCGGACTAATTCCAGCCGCTCAATTTCACTATCGCACATCGAGACAAAACTCGCGATACCATCCATAGCGATTCAGAAGAAGTTTTCTCCCTCGCACAACTTCCTTGTGGAATCAATTACCACCAGCGATTTTTCCGGACCGATACGACTTAGGGACCTTCAAGAAAAGAGCGTACTCCTTTTTAAAAGGCCGGCAACGCATCTGCGATTCCCCTGGTGTTGCAGTTGTTCATGGGCGGCGGTAGTCACTTACCATCAGGTGAGCCGCATGCTCGTTTGACCCTTTCCTATAAAAAAAACCATACGATATTATGCTATGGAAATAACTAAAGTAAGCTAATCTAGCTGTTTCAGCACTGGTAAGCATTCTAACCTTTTTTTACAGCATATGCTGCAGAGCTAAGTCTGCTTGCTAATTTTGATATATGGGGGCTCCATTGAAGCTTGGCGTCTAATGTGATTCCAAGAAAAATGGTGGTATCTACAAGACTCAGTTTCTCTCCATTTAAAATTACATTAGAATTTAATTGTTTGACATTTGGAGTCATAAATTTCATACATTAAAGTGTTTTAGTAGTTTTTTTTTCGTGTTACATAATACTAAGCTTAATTAAAATACAATATGGAATATACCAACTATGATTAGCGATAAAAAATGTAAGATTATAGCTAAGTCAATAACTGCCTAAACATTGTTGTCTGTGAGGTCGAAGTTAAGCCATTTTAAGTTGCAAGCGATGTGCCGGCATTAAATACTGTCCCGCTCTAAAAAACACGCCAAGATTTTTAGAAGCCAATTTGGCCTTCATTCATCTTTGTATATGTCAACGCCGAGGATTCCGACGCTAGCTGAGGCAACGAGGGGAGTGCCTAATTGAAGAGATACGACAGAGGTTCTTATGAGTGGTAATTGCGCAAACTTGTGTCTTCTGGGCATTGAACTTAATTATATTTAGCCGTACTAATCCGAGACCTTATCCAGCAAAAACTCGACTTCAGACACAAGTTCCGGTACTCGCCGACGCTTCCCCAAGAAATATAGGCACAGCCGGTGTATAAAGCATCATCAGTGCACGTTACTGGTTTGAAATATATTATTGATAAGATTACGGCCGGTGCCAAATAGGCAGCACACGCCTTCAGCACAATGGGGGGATCTCCACCAGGCCCACTCGACTTGATGTCTAGGGAGAGTAGCGCTATGCGCACCGAGCACTGCGCTGTGTCAACTGTATCGTACCGACCTGAAGGCAAAATTATACTTCTTTTTAATAGCGCTGGTGAAGCACTTCTATTATAGACAGACACTATAGATGATAGAATGAAGAGTTCCATTCTCTGAAGTACCACATCAGCGACAGAATCATGCTGGGATCTTCCGGCGAGAAGCATACCCGCCCCTGTTCTCAAGGGAAGGATTCAAAAAAAGACCGCATCTTGTCCGAATCGGCCGACCTATAATACAAAACGCGGCGGCGATCTGCAGAACGCAACCGCGATAGGAGTATGAATGGCACCATAGTCCGGATCAGACAATGGTCCAATGAGCCAAGAGGAGCGTCGACGAAGACCTGATATCCGTTCGGATGAGAGGTCAGCAGAAGGTCCAAAAGGGAAGGTGCACGATCCTCCATATCTCGAATTCGCGTAGGCGAAGCAACCATTTGTGTCAGACCATATAATGCCAAGGCAAAGTCATAACAGTTTTTCCCACATGATCGGTTAAACGAGAACCAAGCTATTCAACGTGGTGGCCTATAAAATCACCAAGGATCACGATCTCTGCAGATGGGACCGATTGTATCACGGACTCGGCAGCGATTTGAACGTGGTCTATGAATTGGTCTGTGTCGGCATTACCTATAGAGGCACCCGTACATTCGAGGATAGTTGTCGCTGACCGTCAAGACTGCCGAAGTTTAAAAGGTTAGAAAGAGCAAGGTCGGCTTCGCCGTCTTGAGATGGTACTTAGTGGACTTTGTTAACGTTCGAATGAAATCCCCTGATGTACCACGGATAGCGTGGTATGGGTCACCTTGATCTTATTGGTCTACTTGCCATGTGCAGTATTACTCTTATGCGGAATCACCCCCCCCCCCCCCCCCCCAGGATAGAGTAGCTTGGATGGATGCTCAGCCAGGGATCCTCCAATACCAGAGGTGCTGGTATCCTCCTGGGATAGTTTCTTACTGCCGTGTAGCTCTTCCACTGTTATGTTATCTGCCTATATTATTAACTTTGGTTTTTTAATATTTTTTAAAATGTAACCACACTAGGATTTTTTCCTGTATTACAGTTTACAAACATAAATTGCACAAGGAACATTCAGACCCGGAACAATTATTTGTAGGCCATACAAATTCTTATTCCGTGCGGGATTCGAACCCGCAGCGCTTAGCGCTGCTACTCAATTGCTGAGCCACTACGCCACAGAGCCGTCAAAGTAGTAACTTAACTGTAATCTACTTCGTCATTGTTCATGTGTTACACATAATACTTAGTAGTAAGTAGCTTTGTTTTGTTTTGCCCTGTAGTGGGTGACAAGGGGCTGATTGTGAATGACTTATTTTCTAAACATGCTTATAGGGAGTGGCATTCAAGAAAGATTGAAAGTTTTCAATTTTGATAGTAATACAACGTACATACATCAAATCATTCACATGCCAAGTGCGTACAAAAAACCGGTCATAGTTTCCTATCCATCTATTAGTTCCCGGCAGTGTAATCCTAAGATAAACATAACCTTAAAGGGTCCGCGAGACGATCAAGTGCACTTGACAAGTCTACGTGCTTGAAGTGAATATTGATCGTTTACAGCGTTGGCTTGACAAGTCCCGTCAAGTATCTACGGGCTACCATACTTGACAAAAATTTTGATTGACGGCACTTGAACCACCTTGCGCTTGATGCGACTTGACAAGTTTTATTCATTTGGGGCCGGAACATCGAAGATGGCGGACGACGAACCGGACCGAGATGTGGCTTTGGCGGCAAGCGCCGACCTAATTACCGAGCGTGATTTTGTGTTATTATTAATATCTCTCTACAGAGATTATCCTGCATTGTGGAAAATTAAAAGTAAGGAGTATGCGGATAAAAACAAAAGGTCAGATACACTGGTAACACTACAGCTACACCGTTAAAGATACTGTCAAATGTCAATACCGTAACGGTTGCGCGAGATTTAAAAAATTATGCTACATTTTAAGCAAATTGTAGAAAAAAAACTGGTTTTCAATTAACAATAACATTTTAATATATTTATTAATAATATGTTTTACATTATGTAATTTTTTTAAATAACATTGCGGTACCTATGCTATGTCCCCCTTTTGGGTCAGATAGGGTGTTTGTTACGACATATTGTATAATAACAAACTGTAATACAGATTATCACCCTTAGAAATAGTAATAGAAAAAAGGGCTTTTACACGCTGTTATTTTTTCCATTTAACTTTCTTACAATTGCAGATAACTAGTTATAAAAAAATTAACTAGAATTTAATAAAACAATACTTAAAAATACTGATATGTTTACAGAATTTCTGTCTAGAATAATAAATTATGAACAATATTATAATATACTTAACGTAACATTAACAAAGTAAATTTAAAACTGACTGAATATACATAGCTAAATTTTTCTTTATCAGGCCGTAATTTTACACTGCTGGACCACTGTAGGGAGAATTTGCGACAATTGCCATGATTGGCAAGACGTCTTGCGCCTTTGACGCACATACACAGACCGGTTTTGCTATACTGCCATCTGACGGAAGCCGTGAGACTTTTCTGGCATTTCCAATCGCCTCGTACTAAGTAATCACTCAAACCACATGACTAAGGAAAAGGTCCAGTGCAAAAAAAAGGTAGCGTCAAAAGAGAACATTTTTCCCGACTTAAATTCGATTATGTATGCTTTTCTGTTTGTTACGCGATATCTACGTTAATTGTGAACCGATTTTCATAATTATTTTATTAATAGGTTCAGGGGTGATCCCATATAAATTTGGAAAAAAATTCTACTACTAAGGACAGAAAATAAGGAATGAAGTATTTAATGTAACTAATAAGAAGAGATTCTAGTATATACCTTAAGCCTAATATTTCTTAGTCCAATGAAAAAAAGCCGATTAAAAAGAACTAAAAAAAATCAAGGTCCTCAAAATATTGCTTTTTACACTGTATGTTTTGTTCTATTTATTTGATAACAATTGAAAAGGACGGAGAGAGAGTAAGTGGACTGCATTTACTAAAACACTGACTGAGAGAGCTAACTGAGGTATACTGACTGAACTTGAACTTCTTCCCCGTTTATGCTCGTTACTAAAGGTTTTAAAATTTTATGCTTATGCTCTAAAAAAATAACTTTATACTTTTATCTAAATTTAGGAACCCCTAGCGCAGGGGACACCAAATGGCGGACCGAATCCGGACCGCCAAACTATTTTGTGCGGAACCAGAAGAAACTAAAGAATATCAAGGTAAAAATTTAAACAAGTTTAATACACAATAAGTCGGAACTTCTTTTCCAAGAATAATATTAAGAGTAATAGTAATAGAAATATAAAATTAGTGTGTGGTAACCCAGAACTGACCTTTTAATCTTTGTACAGTGTTTGGACCAACATATATTTGTGAAGAAGCCTTTTCCAAGATAAACTTATTTAAAAACTAGCTGTTCCTCGCTACTTCGTCCGCGTGTTATTTGGAGTTTTAATTTCTTTTCCGCGGGACCCTAATTCTTTTTCTAAAACAAAACTAGCCTAAGTTACTCATTGTGACATCAGCTATCTGCCAGTCCCATCAAAATCGGTCCAGCCGTTTCGGAGATTAGTCGGAACAAACAGACAGATAAAAACTTTAAAAATTGTATTTTTGTTATTAGTACCGTATATATACTTTCATATCAATTTTGTAAAAAGCTGTAATTTTGACATTACAAACAGACACTTCAATTTTATTTTATTTGTATAGATAAATTTTGATCTCGTGTTACCAACGACCATCTCCAAGCTTTAATGGCAATAGCTTGCACCAACTTAATTCTAGAATTCAGACAGATTGTTCACATTAAAAAATGCCATTTTTCACCTTAATATTGGATACTTACTTTGTTATTTTTTGATTAGATATATCCTTAATAAAAAAATATTCTGAATTTTTTTCGTTTTATATTGTAATTAACATTTTAAATCTCGGTTGCTCGACATTATGTAGCAAACGGACCGCGGCAGATTTATATAATTTTTAAACGGACCCACAATTGAACTAATTGGTGATCCCTGCCCTAACGTATCATCTCGAGCCGTTTTACAGGAGAAATAAAATTTTAAAATAAACATCAACGGAAGTAATAAAACATTAGACTCTTTGAAAAGGGCACGACTCGCTAGGCCTCAAGTTATGGAGATTACACCTAATCTCTTGTTACTGCAAAATAAATATTGTTTCCGTTTCGGCTGCAGATCGCCACAGTAATACAATATAGGGCATGATGCTGTGAGAGTAAGCCAAATAATTTAGCTGTTGTTTTATCAGTAAAGTCAATCAAACTTGTAATAGTAAAGATCGCAGAATTTCATTTCGGAGCTAGTTTACCAATATACACTCTTTGTTAAAAGTGCGAGGTAGATTAGCGCCTGTTAAACGTGGCGATTATGAAAAATTCTCTCTACAGTGATAGAGACCCACCCACGTTAAGTAATGGATGGTTTAGATAGATAGAACGGGATAGTGAGAATTACAAATCTACATTATCGATTATAAAGTGACAAAACAATATACAATTTATTTCTTTGTTGATTCTTTTCATTTACTCTAAAAAGTGTTTCATAGGTTTGTAATAGTATAAACATTGTGTGGTTACTCTTACAAATAAAACATAAATTAAAACAAATAAATTAAATTTAGTCTTCAATATGAACAAAAGTTGTATTTTCTATAAAGATAGTATCTGTTTTTCTTATTTCTGAAGGAGGGAGGCAAAATGGTGGGGGATGAGACCAAAAACCGTTTTCAGTGCACACAATCGAAGATTCACCTAAAACTTGATATCCATCATCACAACCATAGGTAATCAAGTCACCCACGGCATACTTTCCATTCCTTGCGGAGACCTGCGTGAGTAGTCGGGCATTTTCCGGTACTATTGCATTAGGACAATAAATGGCTGCAAGAAAAAGAGAAATTAACTTGTCCACTATAATGCACGTAGTTAACGTATGATTACAAATTTCTTATTGAATTAATATTCAGTAAGTGTTTGTGTTTATTGTATATGCGTAATACATTAACACAATGATTATTTTAAAATAGCGGCTTCGCTTGTGTAGGATCTATTAATATAGCGTAATTTTTTTTAATACTTTTCAATGACCATTTATTTTATTAATTTTTCGATTTCACAAAATCCTCCAAGTTTTTCGGGTAAAATATAGTCTAGATCACTCCTGGCATTGTTCTCTATCTGTTAGTGAAGTTCGATCACAATCGGTTCAGTCATTCCAAAGTTAAAGTCCACTGCTAAACATAGGCCTCTCCCATGGATTGCCTCATACGCAATCGCAGATTTTTATTTTTAGTCGTTATTAGGAAGATACTGCTGCCCATCTCCTGATTTGTTTCCTGTTGTTGTTGTGGACTGTGTGCTCGTTTGTCACCCTTATTTAAAATAAAACTTATTGAAAGTCATTTTTTTATTTACCACTGGTTCGGAAAATACCTCTGTCCTGAGAAGAACCAGTAAGATACCCAGCGGGACTTTTAAACATATTTCACTTAACAATAATTTTGATTATACAATTTTTAAATTAAATTTCATATAACCAGCATGGTGGCGATCACCTTACTTCCAGTGGTTATTTTCATTCATGTATTCCTTGATATTATAATAGCCCTTTTTGTACAGTTTTGGTACAGTGGATATTCTTACACTGCCACTACACGGTTAATTAATTTCTTAATTGCACAAAAATAACAATCTGAAGTCACTTCTTCGACTTCACGTTTATTTATATTCATAGCTTTAACAAGTATACTAAAAATATATACCTATAACAAGATGATCTTGGTTTTGGTTTATACACGAAAAAATATTACCCTCATTTAAGGCTCCGCAACAGCCGAATTCGGTTCGAAAATAAAAGGGTTCGGAAGAACATTATCCATCTACCTCGAATGTGTATTTAGGAAAAGCTGTTATTTTGATATTACAAACAGACAAATCAATTTTATTTATTTGTATAAATCGCATCGATCTAACAGTTAACCTTATCCTGTTGTATTTTCGACATCAGAAGTGTGATCTTGTGATGAAGATTCGATAAATATTTTACGGTATAAACATAAGCTTTACCGAGTACGTATGCCATCAACATACATATTATAATAATTCTTAAACATACTAATTTATGTGTATGTACATCATAATATCGTGATGCATACGTTGAACCGTGCTCCCCGTACAGTCAAGGAATCGGTTTGTCCTCCGGCCGTGACGTCACAGTTTACAAACACAAACATATTAAAATAAATCTGTCTAATCCAAACAGATAATAAGATTTGTCTTACGTATGCAATGTGGTATGTCTCCTGACCAGCGGCCGTCCAGTTCACACTCCAGCCCCGGTGGTCCCACGAGCCTATAGCCCCAAGCACATTGGAACACAGCACGACCACCATACGACGAATTGTATTCCACCAAGCTCAAGTGGGGTCCTAAGGTTCTCAGCATTGGACAAAAGGTTTCCACACAAGTTGGAGGCAATGAAGACCATTTTCCTTATAAAAAACAGTTTTATTTAAAATCATGGAGTATACATATTGTGTATATAGCACATTGTGAACATTACTTTTGTTTATTCAAAAAAAAAACGAATGGTATAATGCATTTCCAGCCTATATTTAACAGCAGTACTCCTTGTACGACTAGACTTGCCGTCCTATTTGTGTTAAGTGATTTAAACCTTTCTCGTAAATCAGTTTATCTATTGGTAAAAACAGAAAAAAATTCCTACAGTAGTTTTTGAATATATTGTTTAGTGAAAATATTTACTTGTATATTCTATCATCAAATGTCTTTTCAAAAATACTACTTTTAATCAAATCACCTTCTTCACCATCAGCCCGTAAATGTCCATTACTGAATATTGATTTCTCGCGTTGTAGGGAGGGGTTTGCTGTAATCGTCACGCTAGGCAGCCAGACTAACGATCACATTCCACCTTGGACTATGCTCTCCGATGTCAATCTGGATATTGTACGACTTGGCTTAAACGAAATTTTACTAACATTTCTGAACGTTTTTTTTTTGGCATTTCCCATAGTGGTCCTTTACGACTCCCATGGGACTTATGCCACCAAAAACATATAAGCGAAAAGGGGACCAAGTTCGGTTTAAAAGACGTTCGGTTAGCCAAAGTTTTTGTTGTTAAAACGAAAACATTACTCGAATTTTACGTTTTTTTTTTATAGAAGTGGGGGCAAACGTGCATGCGGCTCACCTGATGGTAAGTGACTACCGTCGCCCATGAACAACCGCAACACCAAGGGTATTGCAGATGCGTTGCCGGCGTTTTAGAAAGGTTACACCTTTTTAAAAAGGTTTAAGGTAAGGTAAAGGTTTAACTTTTGATCTTAAAGGTCCCTAAGTCGTATCGGTCCGGAAAAATCGCCGGTGGTAAACAATTCCACAGAGAAGTTGTACGAGGAAGAAAACTCTTAATAAAACGTACAATCGTGGACCGCCAAGCATCCAGATGGCGAGGATGGTAACGTGAATTTTGACGCGATGTGCGTTCGTGAAATTTGGCGGCTGGATATTAATCCGAACAATTCCTCAGAGCACTCCCCGTGGTAGATTCGATAGAAAATGCAAAGGGATGCAACATCGTGTAGTGTATCGAACCGATCAGAATGAACTCGGTCGTCGACGATTCGAACCGCTCTACGCTGGATGCGGTCAAGTGAAAGGAACTGGCACTGGGGTGCCCCGGCCCAGAGATAAGAACAGTAGTTCCATGTGAGGCCGAACTTGCGCTTCAGGAACAATTATTTGTAGGCCATACAAACCTTGGTGCAGGATTGAAACCCAAGCCGTCAAAACTTGTTGTAACATTAATCATATTTATAGCAAACATTCTAATATACGTCTTACCATTTCCCATGCAGTTGAGTACAGCAGAGCCATTTAGATGAAATCCAGGCTGACAGCTGAAGTGAACCGAATGACCGAGCCTCCAGCCTTGTGCGAACAATCGGATTCGCGGCGAAGACACATTTATGGGTGGACATACTACACCTAAAATATAAAAGACAATTAAGTTCTATCAGAGGAGCTTTAATTAAGAAATAATAATAATATGCACATCTTTCTAACCGATTACAATACAGCTGTCTTCAAGGAGAGAGTAAATAGGCTTTTGTTGCGCTAAGGTAGTGCGATTTACAATCTAAGACATTATCACTTACTATAAGGTGGAAGTTCAGCCCTGGTTTATAATAAGTTAAAAAAAATGGTAGTACCAGTACTTCAATTACAGAATTTGGTTACAGGTATGGAGAAATTGCTGCTGAACTCTAAGGTTGAACTCTAGTGTTAGAACTTATGAAATGCGCACTTGAAGTTTTAAGTGCTGCAAAAATAGGTAGCCTATATTCCCGTAGTCTTAGTAGTAGGGGAATTTTTCTTCCCAGTAGTCTCCTCAGTAGTAGACTAATGATTTTTTTTTATCTCAGTAGCCTTACTAGTTAGGTATACTTGGTGAGAAAATTATTAATAATCTTACTTGTAACACTATTTGGAGAGATATTTGAGACTATAGGGTCTTACTTACAGTAAGACAACTGAAAAGAAAATTCCCAGTTGTCTTACCAGTAGAAGACTGCTGAAGAGAAAATTCCCAGTTGTCTTACTAGTGACCCTACTTAGTACTCGTAACACTACTGGGAATGCCCCCAAAAATACACGTAGCAAGTGTCGTATGAAAAAGCATCGCTTGACCACTCATTAGCGCAGTAGCTAGCGTATTTGTTATGCGCTGCATGTTACATACCAGCACTGATCAAGTACTTGAACGAAAAGGGAATGATATGTAAAACGCCAAAACAATACAGAAGGATGAAATTAGTTTTACGTATTTTATCGCAATTTATGAATTTAATTTATATTCGTTCCTGACGTTTCGAGAACTTAACAGCATGGTATGGGTAATGGTAACGGGAGGGGGATACAAAACGCCATAAAATTCGTAAAACTAGTTTCATTTAATGTGCTGTGTTGGCGTGAACATACCTACATAATAAACCATTGATACCAGATATATACCTATAGTAAAGATACTGGTGAAATTCCTAGTGGGGTGACCATTTTGTTACCTCAATGTAAAGATAGTGTAAGTATAGAACCTCTTTTGTTTTGTGCCAAAATAGAATATCCATTACCCCATATCGTCCCGTGGATGTCGTAAGAGGCGACAAAGGCAAACTAAAACAGAAGATGGGTAGGAGCATCTTCCTGCTAACTACTCAAAATGATAAAAAAACTATAGTTGCCAACCCGCCTGCCAAGCGTGGCAATTATGGCAAAATCCTCCCTGTGAGCAATCTTTGGGAAAGCCTATGTTCAGCTGTGGACTTTTATAAGCTGCGATGGATGTAATGGATATCTTAGACTAACAAACGAAAACGCTAATGTAAAAAATTTATGTTATACTCTTTATATAAAATTCAATTGCTCTCGCTAAAACTCAATAACGACTCGAGCGGTAGACCTAGATAGTTTAGATTTACATTTAGACCCGGTAGGTGGCGCTATTGTCGTGATCCAGAAATCACTCGTGCAAAGCCGGCGCGGATCGGTATTTAATAATAAACATTAATTTATATCAACAAGACTCACTAACAACTTTAATTGTTATGGTGTTTGTGTGTCCACCAGGCGATGTGCATGTATACTGGTCGCTGTGACGCGCAGACATTTTGGTTAAGGTCAGGCGATAATGTGTCTCTTTCTCACCATCGTTTTTAGCCCACGCTGAAATTAAAAATTCCTAGTAATGTCATGTTTTTTTATATACAATAAGTGTGACAAACGAGCACACAGTCCACCTGATGGTAAGTAGTTGCTGTGGCTCATAGATATCTACATCCATTCTCAACTACGAATCAAAATGCAGATACGTTGTCACCCGTGAGGACTAAGATGGAATGCCTCGATTACAGTAAAAGGGTCTCCGGTTCTCTACACTCACAATACGAAACACAGCAGTATTAAGCTGCTATTTTACGCTGGTAATCTGTGCGAGCGTGGTCCTTTCCCAGTCGAGCCGACTCATTCGTGCTACAACTATACTGATATAGCTGCAGCAAGGCCCTACCACGTATAAAGTATGTTAACATATTTTAATTAATAAGTGCTACAGATTTGTATAGTATATGACATTGTTAATCATGTTTTACCACGCGTTCGACAGTGAAGGAAAACATCACGAGGAAATCTGCATGTTCAAGAAATTAAAAAAATATTTAGAAGAAACAGCTACATTTTTGTTCAATATAGATTATAAATATTACTTATTAGTCACTCTTTTGTTCAATTTAGCATTGGTTCGGAAAAAACCTCTGTCCTGAGAACCAGCCAGTAAGAAACCCAGTGGGAATGTCTCTTTTTGAAAAAAAAAACGAGAAGAAGCAGCCAGCAAGAAACACAGAGTGCTCTGAGGAATTGTTCGGAATAATTCCAGCCGCTCAATTTCACCATCGCACATCGCGACAAAACTTGCGATACCATCCATACCACCTGGATGATTGGCGGTCCACCACTGTGCGATTTAGAAGATGTTTTCTTCTTCGCACAACTTCCTTGTTGAATCGATTACCATCAGCAATTTATCCGAACCGATACGAATTAAGCTGAAGTAGAAAGAAGCTTGTCCGCGCCGAATTTTAGAATTAGTTGTATGATGAAATCATATGAAACCTCGCACATTACACCCGCACCGTACGCGCCGAATTTTCTGCCGACTTCCAAAAAAGAGACGGTACTCAATTCGACTGTATGTTTTTTTTATGTGTGTTACCTCATAACTTTGTACTGGGTGAACCGATTTCGATGATTCTTTTTTTATATGAAAGCTGATAGTTCTCGTGTGGTCCCATGTGAATTTGATCAAGGTCAGACAAATAGTTTTTGAGTTATTCTTAAATAACTTATATTGAAGTCGGCTGTACAAAATTTTTATTTTAAATTATATAAAATGCGGTATGTATACGATATCGAAGGACGAATGCTGATGTCGTCATATAACGCGGCGCGTGCTGATACTCAGTGTGCTCTAATGTTGCCAACTTAGTGGATTTTCCACTATAACTGGTGGTTTCGACTTACATGATAATTTTTGTATTTTTATAACTTTTAATTCATTCGTAATTAATTATACATAATTTGATTTTTTTTTGCATCGATTACCAATATGTATACTTAGCCATAAATTATTTAAATACTGAACTAACAAAAAAATAGTTAAATTTAATTCAAAAACCCAATTATACCTGATAACTTAATTATCAATAAAAATACTTACATCAAACATACAACAAGTCTTTTCTCTGGTTCAATTGGCCTTCTAAATCTTGAGTTTTCCATAGAAAGATATGGTTTTAGTATTTTTTTTTAATTGAAAAACTTAAATGTAACACCTTAAGGTAAAGGGTACCAGGGTTGACTGGCAGAGAATGCCATATGGCATTCTCTGCCAGTCAACCCTGGGTGCCAAAGAATAGAATAGAATAGAATGATTTTTATTCAATATGGATTATTACATAATACTTATTGAAAGTAACATTAAAATAATAATAAGCCAAAGATAATTAATTGTAGGCAGGTGCGAAACATAATACATAAATAAAGTGTATTTATCTTTATATATAAAAATTACGTATCACGTTGTTTGTCCGCGATGAACTCCTAAACTACTGAACTGATTTCAATGAAATTTTGCACACTCTGTGCAGTTTGGTCCAACTTGAGATATAGGATAGTTTTTATCCTCATAAGTGACACTCAATACTTTTTATTACGAATTTAAGGATTTTTTATATGAAGGGTCGTCAAAAAGGGAAGAACAGCGTCTACCTGGGCAGCTAGTACTAAAATATAATATATACATAGTACATACATAGAAATATATATAACATATATTTACATACAATAATACATACATACATATATGTAATGTGTATACATGCTTATAAACTTTATAAATATCCATATTAATATATAAATAAATAAACATTTGAAGAAGAAAAAAGTCAGTTAGTAAGTGCCTTCAGGTAATGTTGTCGTAGAAGTAATTTAAATGAGTTTCTATTTGTAGCATTCTTAATATCGTCGGGGAGGGTGTTCCAAAGATGTATAGCTTGTAACGTAAGCGAGGACCTGAAAAAATTAGACCTACGCTGTGGAAACCTTATCCTCAGACGGTTTGATTGTCGTGGTATTCGACCGTCAATCGAATAAAGAAAATGAAAGCTATCCTTAAGATAAGAAGGCGACCTTGGATCGTTTAAAATTGAATAAAGTACAAGTAATATTCTAGAGCATCGCCTTTGACGTATAAGTAGCCATTTAAGCTTTGAACGATAGGAATATATGTGGTCATACTTACGTAAACCGAAAATAAACCTTATGGAATTATTAAGAAGTCGCTACAACTTGTTTAGAAGATTTTGTGACAAATCTGGGTAACATACATCTGCATAATCTATAATAGGTAGAATGAGGGAATGAACAAGCGTAAGCTTGGTTTTGAAAGGTAGGAAATTTTTAAGACGATAAAGGGAACGCAAGGTGGCAACAACTTTACGACTAACTTCAGAGATCTGCAATTTCCAGGTCATAGTTTTGTTATGATTGGGTTATGTTTTAGTATATGTAGCAATTCTTGAAATTTCTTGTATGTTAAATGCAAATATCTAAAAAATCGTTCATCATTATCTAATAAGTCTTTAAATAAAGTATATCCCCTTCATATTCTGCATACAATTGCCTTTTTTTAAATTAATATTATTATTCCAGAATCTCCTTTTTCTTTGAATTTTATTTTCTTCTTCCCCTCCTAATAAGCAGCTATTACTATATTTCTTTCCATAGTGATTTCGAGCGTACAATTTCACTGTACCATTTCACACCAGTGGTTGGAAAAAACTACAAAAGTTGTTGGTAATACAAAAGATTTGCGTACGGCGCGGACGATGCGTACGGGCAAATGTGCGAGGCCATTAGTAAAACTCGGCGCGTACGGCGCGTACGATGCGTACGGTGCGGACAAATGTGCGTTCTGCTTTAGAGACCTTCAAGAAAAGAGTACTCCTTACTCCTTTATAAAAAGCCGGCAACGCAACTGCAATCCCACTGGTGTTGCAGTTGTTCATGAGCGGCGGTAGTCACTTACCATCAGGTGAGCCGCATGCTCGTTTGCAATCTTGTAAACTCCCCAATCAGTGACAGTGGCAGATGGCAGACCACAATCATTTCAAAAACACTAGTATTTCGCGTATAATCGATCAAAACACTGCTATTGCCATTAAATATTGAACATAATATAGTGTGAGCTATATCTTATACAATTATCTATACAAATAAATAAAATTGAAGTGTCTGTTTGTAATGTTAAAATAACGGCTTTTTACTAAATGCATATGAAAGTATATACGGTTCCAAAAAAAAAAACAATTATTAACATTTTTGTCTGTCTGTTTGAACCGGCTAATCTCCAAAACGGCTGGATCGATTTTGACGGGACTTTCACTGGCAAATAGCTGATGATATAAGGAGTAATTTAGGATACGTTTATTTTAGAAAAAGAATGAGGATTCCGTAAGTGTAATTCTACGCGGGCGGAGTCACGAGGGACAGCTAGTAGAGAAATAAAATATATTATGTACTTTTCCAACAGGCAATGAAGAAGATGAAAGAAACTCGACTCATCCTCTTCTATTGATTAAAGATTTGACAAAGTGGATTTGTACTTATTACTGTTTCTTATGAAATACAAACATTCAACATGCTAATGTGAAGCACTCACCAGCACTGTGTTGTCCTAGAGCTTGCGTCCAACTCCATTCAGGGTCTCCCAATGCACATAGCACAATGCAATCTAGCCACAGTGTACTTTCAGGATAAACAAACAATTCTCCTGAAGGCTCCACTACTGCTGAACCACTTACAACAACATATTGAATGGATGGCGGTGCATCACCTGAAATACATAATATTAACGATAGCTTTCCAGTGGAAATTAAAAATATAATAATAATGCCTACTTCATAAGTGTTTATTAGTAGTAGCTTTATTTCTGTTACGAGTTCATCCGACCAACCCAATGTATGAAAACAAGCACTGAATTAAATCGGAATTAGTGATTATAATAGGATTATTAATTACTGCACGTAATTCAATCTTATTTATCAAATAAATAATAGTTTAAAAAAAAACTAAAAAAAAACACGCTTTTGTAGATATCAGAACCAAAAAATAGAAAATAATTTTCACTAAGTTTAAAATTAGAAAATAGTGATTAACATAAAAAAATAATTTTATTGTAAAAAGCGTGGGAAAGTTTTTCAGTTATTTTTATGATGACACTAATTTTACAGATATCCTACACAAAAATATTTACAAGAAATGACATCAAACACCCCATGTTTGATGTCATTTCTTGTAAATACACGCTTTTTTGCAATAAAATGAATTTTTATGTTAATCAATATTTTCATATTTTAAACTTATTGAAAATTATTTTCTACTTTTTAGTTCGGTTATCTACAAAAGCGTGTCTTTTTTAGCTTTTTTAAACTATTATTTATTTTATATTTTTAGTGCGGCTAACTACAAAAGCGTGTTTTTTTTTTGGAACGAAGTTCTTTTACGCGGCTTACGGTAGATTGAACTGGTAGAAATTGTAGTTGTTTTATGAGTTATTCGCAAATCTTGAGGATTCAGGCAAGGATAATGGGACAAACTACTTAGATTATTGCCTTGTCATCGGTCCTTGATAAGTGTGCGAAGTTTCAAATCAATTCGACGTTTTGAAGGGGATGAAAATCACATTCACAAATTCCGTTACATAGATACATAGCAAACTAATAAAGGCGTGTTAAAAAGGATTATTACCTGTAAAGTTAGTAATAAGTGAGGTTGGCACACATTCAGGGAATTTCGGGCTCCATTCTCCATTTTCACATCGCACTTGGCTTTCACCTTTTAATTTGTATAATCCAAAGTGTTTACATTTTGATACAACTAATGAACCATGAGGGAAGTATGTCTCTTTCTGTAGGAAACCATGAAAAATTGACTTTGTTCTAAAATATTAATTGACATAAATCGTAACATAATAACTAATATGAAAGAAAGGTTTCTAAATAGCCCTATATACTGTAGTTATACTGTAGTGTGGAATATTTTTTATAGGGGAAGGGTTACAAATAAGCACACAGTCACAGTAAGTAGTTGCTGTGGCCCATAGACATCTACATCCATCCTTAATTACGAATCAAAATACAGATACGTTGTCACCCATGAGGACTAAGATGAATGCCTCGTTTCCAATAAAAAGGGATATATTCCACCAAATACACACATCGACAGAATTTTATTAAAAATCTTTTTAGCTTCCATAAAAAGTTGATATACATATTGAAACCACTTTAATTCCATTTTCAAAATTTAAAAAATGTAAATAAAAAAGTCAAGGAAAATTATTTTTTTTTACTGATATTAATTATTAATGAAAAGGGATTAGATTGTTTTTCTTTTTTAATTTAACGTGCCGTGTGAGCTATAAGAGTCATGTCACGTCGTCATTTGAGTCGAGATGAAATGTAACGAGCCGTGGGCTTATTAGAAAATGGTGCTATTCAACGCGTCGTTGCTGAGGCCCTACACCCAGCGAAAACGTGATATCAAGGTTGTGGTCACGTTATTGTAGTACTGGGGATGTAACTGAACGGCACTCGGGTAGATATCGTGTTACTACGTAGAGACAGGATCGATTTCTCCAAATGACCGCCAGAAGACAACCCAATATCACTGCCATGCAACTACTACAAAGGCTCCAGGAGGACCACCAGCTGATCATCAGACCAAAATGATGCGGTTTGAGTTTCATCCCGATTCACGAAGAACACGCGTTTGGAAAACTCCAGGGAGAGTTAGCCGTCTACGGCAGCCTCAGGAGGTCCACTCATACCAAGGCTGGACAATCATGGTGTTGGTAGGAATTCTTTTAGGCGGACGAACCCAGCTCGTTTGGATCCAAGGCAGCATGACAAAAATACCACGAGGAGGTAGTAGAGTATGTTATTGTCCCACACAGAATCCAAATGAGCCAGGAATTTCTACTCATGCACGATAATGCTCCTTCCCATACGGCGCGGCTGGCCGGCCGCTCTCCGAAACCACGATATTCAAGTTTTGAATTGGCCTGCTCAGTCACCCGACTTAAATCTTATCGAGTAAGGCTGGGACATGTTACAACGAAAAGCTTCGAGAGAGATATCCCGCCAAATTTTATAACGGAACAACAACTTTACGAACACTTACAAAGAACATGGGACCTCATACCACAGCAAGACATTAACGAATTAATTTTAAGTATGAACAATCGATGTAGATGTGTAATTAATGTGTGACAGCACTGATTATTAATAATTAGATTTTATAAGATTTTTTCAATTTTAATTAAAGTGATTTAATTTATAACAATAATTTTATTTTTGTTTAAAGACCTTAAAATAACCTATCATTCTTCCATTTACTATATCAGAAAATTATTTATAGACTTTTAGATATTTGATGAAATATAAAATATCCCTAGATTCTGTTGATGTGTTTATATAAAAGTGTTCTAGAAGAAGTGCAGTGTTTAAAGTACTAAGTCAAAATAAAAATGACAACAGCATTGCATCTGAAATACATTCCGTACAGCTAATGCAGCTGGCTATAGTTGCTGGAAAGGTATATAGCTGTATTTGGAGACCACAAGACTTTAGCTTGTTACTAATATTATGGTATATTAAGCCGTGAAGATCTGGCTGCTACAAGGCAGATATCAAGAACTTGACACTTTCCATCTGAAGACAATACTCTGTAAAGTGTCAAGATTGTCTATTATATAGGGAAATTTTACATTGCAGTGATACCAGGGATTGAAGTGCTGATTATGAAGTATCAAATAAGATAGTGTGACAAATTTTATGCCTTCACAAAAGTACATTGCCAAAGGCAGTATTTTACTTGGAAATCTAATGCAAAACGCATTAGCAATGTGGACAGTGACTTGCTATTTTCGGCTTCGGAGCCGAAAATGGCAAGGAGAACTATACTATATAATAATGAACAATGTTTATAATAGTAAAAAAACTAAATTTATCATACAGTTCTACTCTCTTTGGTATATTGCCAAGAGTGCTGGCTGCGTTTTCAAATTAGTGGAAACAGAATTCAAATTAGTGCAAAAGCATAATTTTAAGAAAAAAATATTTTAGGTTGTATCTGAAAAAAAAATCTTAAATCGTGACAGAAATTGCGAATGGGGTCGGAGATGATGAAGAGAGGAGGGAAGATCGAGAGATATTTAAGGGCAGTGATTTTAAGCAGCAGTTGAATATTATAATTTTGTTTCAAGAAGAAAATACTGAATGCATGTTCATTTACAAGTTAAGCGGCAGGAATTGAGTAGTAAAAAGGAGTTAAAAATATTAAAATGAGTAAGTAAATTAAATATGATAACTAGCAAAATCCTCTAAGTAAGAAAATAGGAGATTGTCAAATTGGAATTAGTTGGTATGAAAGCCATCCATTATAATAGTTCTGAATAATTTATAAATAATACAAATGTCCACACTTCAACTCAGTGTCGATGACATTACTTATTAAATACAGTCGACTTTCGATAACTTGACATTCGTAAATTTGAAATGTTTTCCCGGTCCCTTGAAAAATACTCGATAAATTTATTAAAACCAATATAAATTGGTACTATCGGTAATTTAAAGTTGAAGGAATAGTAATCTTGCCCGCCAACATGCAATAATTGGAAGTCTGGGCTTCCCTACTTTCGATAATTTGAAGCGTTCATCATGCACAGAGCTCTCATTTGTTTACATGGGTAAATGTACAGACCTGTCGATTGTTTACATAGGTACATGTACAAACCTGAAGCGTCGAAGCGTCACTAGCCTAATGGCAGAGCGCGGACTGCGAACTCGAAAGGTCGAGGATTCCAATTCGCCATTCGACTACTGTCGTGAACCACTTCTAACACAAGCATTTTAAGCTTGCCAGAAGTGGTTAAAGGGAATATCAGTAATGTTTAATAGCATTACTAGTATTTATAAAAAAAAACCTGTCGATTGTTAACATAAATGATAGACTTCCTTTCAAAATGAACATTTGTGAATAATTGTACAAATGTTAAAATAATAAATCACCAATTTTGATCAAACTTTTGTTTACGTTATTTAAGCCCCCTATCCCGCCCCCGTGGTTGTCTAAACTCCTGTTATTTGAAACTCTTGGTACCTAATATGAAATTTTTCTCTGTTCCCTTGAGCTTCAAATTGTCGAGAGCCGACTGTAACTACAAAGGAGTAGTAGAAACAAAACTATGTGGAATTTATGTTAGATAATTCTGTTCTGTGAGTTTTTTAACCGACAAAAAATATAATAGGAAATTAATTAAATGAACTCAATAAATAGATATTATACAAATATTCTATTGCATTAAGCAACTTGTCAAATGGTTCTCAATAAATCTTATTAATATGCTTTTTATAAAACATAAAGCACTGACTGAAATCAATTTTTTGCACTATCTTGTTAATATGACGGAATCCATGCTTATTAAAACATAAATGTTCAAATTTGAGTTATATAAATTCGTGGAATGAAACACTTTTTCGTTAGACATTGGACATCACATTTAATGATATTTTTGGGTAGTTTAAGACAATTATGCGATTTTTCAAAAAAAAATCTATCTCAAATACTGTTTTCCTGCATTTTGATACTTTAGACGTGCATTGCATAAAAATATGAATTATGAACCCAATATTTAAAGTTGTTTTTTCTAAAGCCGAATCGGAACAGAAATCTGTATAGCAGAGGTCTGCTGCTACCAATTAATAAACTTAATTTTAAAGTACAATGTATATATAGTAGTGGTCATATAATTAGAAACACTTCTTATGAATAAAGAAAGTATAACTTACAAATGTACAACATACAAATGTTCGTAAAAATATACACATTCAATAAATAATAATCATGTAATCATAGAATTATTACCCATTATTATAATTCTATGCATGCAATAATATAACCACTCAAATAAAAAAACCCATTAAATGCATAAAATATAAAACATATCTTACTTCTAGTTACAAAATGAGTCTTATACATGTAGGGGTTTATTTTCTCTTACTGGCCGCTTGAACACCTAATTAGAAACATTTTAAAATAGGTAGCATCCATAGCTCGTTCTTTTTTTGAAATTGGAGAATAACATTTTTTTCTTGGCTTTTTCTATTATTTTGGCGGCAAATCAAAATTTAATCTGAATTTTATTTTGTTCATAATGGGCAAAAATAAAGCTGTGACGCGTTAACTAGGCAAATAATTGTTAATTTACATAATATAGGTCATAAGTGGGCGTACAGAGGAATAGCTGAGCATTTGAATTATTTTGTTAAGAAAGTTTTTAATGCAACTGATCATTATAAAACACATGGAACTGTTGAAAATGTTCTTAGAAGGGCTCGGCCAAGAAAAACCTCTCCAAGAGAAGATATGCTAATCGTTCGTGTTGCTAAAAAACCCAAGTAAAGGCTCCAACCAGAAAGTAGAAAGTAAAAATGAAGTTTTTTCGCCTGATGACCCGAGAAACATCTCATCAAGACTGATATGTCGAAGATTAGTGGAAGCTAAATTGTTTGGAAGAATCTCTCAAAAGGTACCGCTTCTTACCAAGCAACACCGAGAGAAGCGATTATTATTCGCTAAAAAATATGTTAATTGGACTGTACGAGAATGGAAAAAAGTGTTATTTGCAGATGAAACAAAAATAAATATGGTTATGGGTATTCCGATGGAAAGAGCTATTTTTAAATAAAACTAATTTTACGGATTTTATCGCGTAAATTAATCTTTTTTTTTTGTTTATACTCCCGACGTTTCGGGTGCTTTCCAGCACTTGAATTGAAGAAGAAGCTGAGCATTTGAATTATTTTGTTAAGAAAGTTTTTAATGCAACTGATCATTATAAAACACATGGAACTGTTGAAAATGTTCTTAGAAAGGCTCGGCCAAGAAAAACCTCTCCAAGAGAAGATATGCTAATCGTTCGTGTTGCTAAAAAACCCAAGTAAAGGCTCCAACCAGAAAGTAGAAAGTAAAAATGAAGTTTTTTCGCCTGATGACCCGAGAAACATCTCATCAAGACTGATATGTCGAAGATTAGTGGAAGCTAAATTGTTTGGAAGAATCTCTCAAAAGGTACCGCTTCTTACCAAGCAACACCGAGAGAAGCGATTATTATTCGCTAAAAAATATGTTAATTGGACTGTACGAGAATGGAAAAAAGTGTTATTTGCAGATGAAACAAAAATAAATATGGTTATGGGTATTCCGATGGAAAGAGCTATTTTTAAATAAAACTAATTTTACGGATTTTATCGCGTAAATTAATCTTTTTTTTTTGTTTATACTCCCGACGTTTCGGGTGCTGGAAAGCACCCGAAACGTCGGGAAAAAATGTGTAGTGTTCGCGTAAATATAAGAAATCATTATAGAAAGAGCTATGTTAGACATCCTGTAAACAATGCTTTTAATTATAAATACACAAGGTGTATAGTCAAGCACGGTGGTGGTAACATTAAAGTTCGGGGGTGTTTTTCCGGATGTAGAGTTGGACCCGTTCGGAAGATTGAAGGTACAATGGATCTATGGCAATACAAAAATATCTTAGAGCACACAATGATTCGGAATGACTCAGACGATCATTTGCCTGTAACCTAGATCTTTCAGCATGACAATGACCCTAAACACACGGCCAATAGCGTCAAATGTTTCCTTAGCGAACAGCGTATATCCGTTTTAGACTGGCCAGCAAATAGTACGTATTTAAACCCGATAGAAAATCTCTGGTATATTGTTAAAAAGAAAGTCTCAAACAAACATAACATTAGTAAAAACGAACTACATGAAGCATTTGTTGAAGCATGGAATTCAATCCCCCTAGAAAAATGTATGCAATTGATTGAATCAATGCCACATTGTTGCAGAGCTGTTATTGAAAATAAGGGCTATGCCACTAAATATTAATTATAACTATTGGTAGGCTGTGGATAGTAGCTATTTCGTAAATAACAATACTAATTACTAATACTTAAAAAAATATTGTTTTTTATACTTTTTGTTGTTGTTTCTGATTAGTTGACCATTATTGTTCATACCTTAAAACTGATTTAAATGTTTGTCCGTAAATGAAACTGCACTTGTGTAATAGGATTTATATTGTTTTTCTAATAAATGATAAATCGTTGAACATATTATTGTCCTATTTATGGTTTAATCTATAATATAAAAATGAATCGCTGAATGTGTTGCTAAGCGCAAATCTCGAGAGCAGCTGAACCAATTTCGCTAATTCTTTTTTTATAATATTCCTTGAAGTACGAAGATAGTTCTTACGGAGAGAAAAATTAAAAAAAATTGCCTGATAAAGTCTAAAAACAACACTTTTCTATATTCCCATACAAAAGATTCGTAATAATACTTAAAGATCAATTTGAACTTTAATACCATACCATAAATTTTAAGTGTTAGTGGAGGGGTTACGGGAAGGCAAAACAATTGAGTGACGTTAGTATCGTATAAATATAAATGTCAATATTTATACACACTGGCAGATAGCTGATGTTATAAGGAGTAACTTGGGCTGCTTTTATTTTAGGTTTCTGCAAAAATAACTCCACAAGGGCGAAGTCACGGGGGACAGCTAGTTTCAAAATAAAAACAATTGCAGTGAAGTATCTTACATAATGTCAAGGACCGTTGGTAGTGTTTCTAATTATACGACCACCACTGTATGTTGTGAATCTAAACCATACATAATTATTTTCATATATATATCTGCAAATGTTATTTTTTTATCCTCTCAACAGTAAACACCATTGCAGTTACTAATACTGCCTGGGCCAAAATTTTATATTTTACGTAATTTGTGCTTTTTTGAATTATAATGGAATAATGACATGGTTTATAAAATAAACTATATAAAAACGTTATCTAGCTTTGTCTATCAACAAGCCATTCCATAAATATGAACAGGTCATGAAACCAGCAACACAGCAATTAAACGACATCAGCAGCAGCTGTATGGACAGTCTGGTGTCATGCCATCCCAGCTGATTTTACTGTTCAACCGCTATATAAAAATCAGTTACTGTCCGTTAGTTTCACTAACATTCAAAAACATTTTTTGTGTCTGTTTGAATGGGTCCCTAGATGGTTTATTTGGACATGGTAGGTGGCATTGTTGTCAAGATTCAGAAACCAACCATGCAAAGCTGGGATGAATCACTAGTCTTGTAATAAAACTTCACATTACTTACGTCTATAGAAGAGTTTTTGAATGAAATTGACAGTAGTGGATAATCATTGCGATATAAACATTCTCGCAAGATTGGCTGGAATCTGCCATCTACAAAAGATTAAAAAATATACAATGTAAATAGATTCATCTTCATACATATTTCATTATAAAACAACTGCTTTATGATACACTACCTGGTGTAGATGAGCATAAAGGACCAACCCAATTTCCATCAATGCACTTAATCTTACATATTAATCTTTCATTTAATGGACCAATTAGTCCAGGAAATTTCACCTGAAATGCATTGCAACTGGAATAATTTCATATGACAAAACTTACTTTTACTATATATTCTATTTTATAAAGTAATACCTCAGATATTTTGGAAAAATCAGATCTAAATCGTGTGATGTCCAAATTATCATCTATACTAGTGACATCAGGTAATGAACATTTAAACTCATCTGAAAGAAAGTCTTAATTTAAATCGTAGTAAAAATGCATAGTTTTTATATCTTTAACAGATATTGTGTATTAGGCTAAATTCTGGAGATTGAATCATCAAAAGAGTAGAGTAAACTACACGATTTTCCATAAAATAATAGGTACTTAAACCTTTTAAAATACTGTAGTACTAACAAGATTGTAGGGAACGAAAAAAAAGTACCTTGTGCGAAAGTCGTATTTCCTTCGCAGTTAATCACCATTGTCGATCCGAGTATAAATATTATTAAAATCTGAAACATGTTTTGCTTTTTGATTTCTTTATTCAAACACAATATAGTTTAGTACAAACTTTCTTTAATTTAATTCATTCTTCCCTTAAAAACCACAAAACCAAATAAACAAATTTTTTTTTAATAACTGCCTTTACGGCTCTGTGTTCTAGCCCTTCTGTGCCTAAAGTTACAATGTATAATTATCCTTCATAGTACACTGCTTCACAATGCGTTGAAGCGTCACATTGTGCGGCCCTTGGGAGATTTTCACGGCAACTTGAGCCAGCAGACAGATGACAGTTGGGGATGGTATCTCAAGGCGCCTAAGCAGACAGACACCTTATTGTATATTGAGTATTACATCACCATCAGATCACTTGTTTCACCATTTCCACTAATAGTTCTCATGCGCAGACACTTAATACACAAAATCGAACCACTTTTAAATATCAAAAACTAATTCAAACCATTATTTAATAATACAGTCAAGTTTCCGCCAAAACTGTTGTTTATAGTTTAGGGCTCTTTGTATGATTAATGATAAAGTACTTTGGCAAAATCCCCTCGCAATGATCACAAGGTGATCTGCATAAACCAATAAGTCAATGCGAAGGTCTGCCATCTTGTACAATAATTGGTCTACTGCAAGAGACCAAAGGAGGGGTGACAAAACACCTCCTTGTGGACATTTCCTTGTAGTGGCACCTCAATCGAAATTTGAAACAGCTCTGTTTTTGCCTTTCTGTTTGAGAGCATTCACTCCACCCACCTGATGGTTGAGGGGTCACCAAAAGTGTTGCCCCGCAATCATCGCAGATGTCAGGACCCAAACCAGTAGTGATGTAGGGCTACTGTAGAAGGAACCCTCAATGTCTAGAAAGGCACAAAGAGCTATTTCTTTATCCTCCAGCGCTTTTCGACCCTGTCAATAATACTGATCAGGGATGTTTCCGTAGATTTGCCTTTGCGGTAAGCATGCTGGTTGTAGTGTATAGGTTTCGTAGTTAGAGCCACATGCCTAATATATAACCTTTTCCAATGTCTTAAGAAGAAAGGAAAAAATCTTATAGGTCTAAAGGACTTTGGTAAAGGGTAGTCCTTTCTACCGGCCTTAGGTATAAATAGAATGTTGACGATTGTCCATCGTTCTGGAATATATCCCCATGCAAAACTTGCTCTGAAGATTTTCACCAGATAAGGAAGAAGGATATCGATACCCCTCTGTAGATGGATGGGCATTATTCCATCCTCCCCACTTTTCTTAAAAGGAGTTTAAAGGAGTCAACAGCCCACTGCACCATGTTTGACTTTATTATCTTTGCAGCCCTACACCAGTCCTCATTACAAGGCCTTCGTAGGGCTCTGAAAGAGTTCGAGGCTAGAGTCTTATGTGACCCTGGGAAATAGGTTGAGGCTAGTAGCTCGTGTTTCCGTTTCGCTATTAGTGAAGTTACCATCAGGCTTTTTAAGAAGCCCGACCTGAATAGGTTTAGCTTTCGATAGTATTTTGTGTAGTCCTGCACTGCGAGGCAAAGACTCAACTTCCTCGCATAGCTTCCTCCGATATGCTCGGTACCTCCTCCGTATTGCCCCACTAAGCTTGTAAGGCCTAGTGAACTTTATCTTTTCCCCTCCGTGGTTCGTTTGCGACTGTGGTTCGCCTACAGATATGCCCTCCACTTCTCGGCTCGTCCCATGTTAGGGCGTAGAGTTGCAAGGTGTTGGTGAGGCTAAAAGAGCCTTCTCCAGACCTAGAGACAGTTCCATTAAAAAAGAGTGTAGGGTAGACTGGGTACGGTTGAAACGGTGGACGTTTGAAACAAAACCAATATCTCGACACCTTGCGTGATGAGGTGAGGAGTGCAAAGGGAGAACGAAGCGGGAGACAAGTCGAAACATGAATTTTAGTGTTGCGTCGCTCTTCGCGCGCTGTGCTTATGTATAGGAGGCCCCATTGTGTTTTTTGACGGAAAAGTATTTCTGTTCGTACAGTTTTTGCAATTATTATGGTTTTATTAAAGTTAAAGTATTAAGGGTGTTGTATCGTTTTATTTGAAGTTTGTAGAATATGGCTGTATGATTGGTTTTTATTCAAATTTATTATCATTCTTACTGTGAACCGTTTTATACCTAGAAGGGGGGTTGGGGACAGTTGAAACATTTTTTGTGGGTATGGTTGAAACAGTTTATTTATTTAATTTTCTTGTTTCTTAGATGCCAAATGTACGCCAAAGGAAGACTACAAGAGGTCAGGCCGACTTATCAACGTATAAACAAGCCTATGAAGATGTAAAAGCCGGATCTTCGTTAAGAACAGCGGCAGAAAAAATGGACTGAACCATTGTTCCCTGTTGAGGTATAAATGAGATACGACTGGTGGTGATGAAAATCAATAAATGGGATATAAGACTTACTTTATTTTTAGATGTGCAGACATATATTTTGGCCAAACTAAAAAGGATGCTGTCAAGACCTTGGACTTGAGATGACAATGAAATGGCTGGTGACAAGTTATTCATATTTCCACGGTAGAGCGACCCATTCGTGCTACAATTATACTATTTATAGCTGCAGCATGGCTCTACCGCGTCAAAATGTTATCTTTCCCTCTCCACTGCTAACAAAAACTCCAACTGCTTGATTAAAAATAATGTTAGATTATAAGTATCATGAAAGACTTGAATATTAATAAAAGAAAATATTTGTGATGTTCAACTGTACAATTAAGAGTCCTAAAATGTTATTAGACGATGAATTAAACATGTTCATTAATTATATTTTCTATTATTTGTATTTTTCAATTGACCCCAGGCACTGTTTCAACCGACCCTGGCAGGGGGACGGTTGAAACAAATTAATTTTCTTTTTAAATTTGATTTTACACACAAAATACAATACAGTGATCTCAAATAACATTACCCATTAGAAAACAGATATATGGTCTTTTAAATAATATATTTCAGTCATCGCTCGCTTAACTAATTTAGATGCAATGGACGATAAACACTAAAATGTTTCAACCGTACCCAGTCTACCCTATTATGTCCAAATGTCGATCTTCGTCCATTTTGGTCACACGATTAGCTAGGGAAAAATTCGCTCACCCTCGGCAGAGCCCCGCATGCCGAGGGAAGAGCTAAAATACTAACCGAATCGCCCTGGTCTCGGGTAGGAACCGTTTGCGAATGGACTCCCTCCCAGCATCCATCGACACGGTATGCTTAACACCTTGGATTGGGTTAAGATACGAAAAAAGGGGGTGGGATAAAAATAAAAGAAAAATGAGGACCGTCTGAGTGTTTCCGTTCTGTCTGTTTCCTATTGAACCAGACCAAATAACAGGCGGCAACCACGTGAAGGAAAAACTCCTCAGACGTGCCCTGGGGATCAACACGACCTGCGCTCTCCTCTAGAACCATTCGCCAAACTGCTCGCCGGACAGGAGAGCAGATAAGTGTTAATCTAGTTAGGAGTAGACAAATCCCCGCCCAACGGGTAACTTATTGTTTTTTTTTCGAAATGTTTAGAACTAACATTGTTTTTAGATCATATTCTATTCGATAAATGTAATTTCAGATTTATTGATTTATCATAAGACTCAAATTATATGCAACAAATTTCAAAGCGAGTTAGACGCGGGTGCTGACGCGCGTGGCATGCGCGTCGCGTGTAAGTGTCGTTGGAACGCGCCCTTATTTGTAGAACTTACTCCTGTTGAGAAGTATCAATTGCAAAGAAGGAGAAAGGTTCGGCACGTAGTCATAATGAAAAATCTAAGTATTGTCATTAATTAATTTATTTTTCATTAAAAAAACGTTACCCCCACACTAGGATTTTCTCCTGTATCGTGGAGGCAGTTTACAAACACAAATTGCACAAGGACAAACATCCAGACCCGGAACAATTATTTGTAGGCCATACAAATACTTGTTCCGTGCGGGATTCCCAGCGCAGCAACTCATTGCTAAGCCACTGCGCCACGGAGCCGTCAATTTATAAACTTGCGAATTCGTTTGTGTGCGGGAAATTGCGAAAAAGGATATTAACGGATTTCTTTAAATACTAGCTTGCTGCAACAACTTTTTGCGTTCTGTTACTTAAAAACGAATTAATAAATTTAAGAAAACACATAGTGTTATTTCTCGTGGTTTTTTTTATAGGATACGGTGACAAACGAGCACACAGTCCACCTGATGTTAAGTGGTTGCTGTGGCCCATAGACATCTAGATCTATCCTCGCTTGCGAATCAAAATATAGATGCGTTGTCACCCGTGAGGACTAAGATGGAATGCCTCTTTTCCAGTAAAAAGGGTCTCCAGTTCTCTACACCCACCATACAAAGCAGTTTTAAGCTGCTATTTTACGCTGGTATTCTGTGAGAGCGTGGCCCTTCCCCGGTCTAGCCGATCCATTCGTGCTACAACTATACTACTAATATATATACAGCATGGCTCTACCACGTATAAAATGGTGGTGGATACAATCGAAGGCTTTGGATAGGACAAACGATGTGACAACATACAACTGGACAGCAGATCTCAAAATGCATACGGTGAGACTCACGCAACTTAAATACAGCTCGTATTGAAGTAATGGTTAAGCGGAACTAAGGCTCTACAATATTTGTTTTCAAGATTGTCCTGTCAGTAAGAAAAAGCCAACTGTCAAAGTTGAAGACCAATTGTTATTTCCGGAACACTGGATGTAATTACAGCTGAGCTTTAAAAGCAGGTGGAAAACTGGTACTTGAAGTCCTGTTATCTATGGTAGTAGTACTAACCTGGTGTGGAGCAGAAGTTGGGAATGTTTTCGAGTGGCAACCTTGTTCTAGTCATCGAAGTGTAGGGAAACCCCCCACTAGATGTAGCGAAGACCTGGTAAGAGATGCAGGGGACTCAGGACGGTGTTTAGTGGCATACCTTGGGGGAGGCCTATGTTCAACATTGGACTTGTGATGGGCTGTAATGAATCGTGATGATGATCCATCTATAGCGAAGGTATCAAGAAGAAAATAACTGTTTTTATTCACATAATCTGTATTTTAAGTTACCTATTAACATTGAAAAAGAAGCTTACCATTACACCAGCATCCAGCATTAGATAGCGCTAGTAGCCTTATACTTCTTTATTGTGCTTACAGTAAGTAGTAAGATAGGTTATAAAAAAATAAAACAAAATTAAAGCTATTTTGAATAGTATTTATTAGAATAATATTTAAGTTTTAACAGCATGTGAAACATTATAAAGACGTTCGTTCATACAATAAATTATTATAGAGTGCGTTGTACATACATCACATTATGTTTAGAATTCTAATCTCTTCTTCTAGCACTAATAACAAGCAGAGATAACAATTCAAATTCCGTACTATTGTTTTTGCCTTAAAATTGGGTACCTACATAAATTGCAATTTACAACTAATTATATTTATTCGAACAGAGAAACCTCGCTATAGAAAGGTAATATATTAAAAAAAATGTTGACGTTTGATAATTAACACTTAAAATTGCAGTTACAATTTTTATTGGTACCGACGGGGACCGAACCTGGGTTTCTCGCGTACTGTGAAGTTTACAGAAAGCCCTAAAGCTTAACTTTACCTTTTTGAGTGTACTAATGAATATCACAAGGTTAAGGTAACATCAACTACAATGTAGTGTAAATAGTTACAATAATAAAATTTCTTTAATCAAAATTTATATGGGACTATCTCTGATAAGAGTTGCCAGCACCTAATGGCCGAAGCCGAACACAATCTCGGACCATTGGTAAGATCGAGGTTTTCCCTCAGAAACTTGGCAAAAAATGTTTACTAATTTTTTTTTTTCATTTTCATTTTTGTTATTCATTTATTATATAGGTTCCTTGCTGTTTTATGAACCACGATTTAAAATTCGACATGATGTCGAATTTGTAAATCGTAGGTAGGTACTGCAAAACACATGAAACGTTCTTCGCATTAAGTGATTTTGTTGTGTTACCGGAAGAGAGCCGTAACCGAGTACTACTACTATGTTGGGACGAGGAAACGTCGCGGTAGAAACGTCGCAGCATACCCTAGGGAATTGCACAGCTTGGTCTAAGTCTTAGTTTTGTGGCTGTAGTGGGTAATGATCTGTCGCTTCCAGCCTTTAAACAACAGATACCCGTTGGAAAGTAGTTTTATTTATAAATTAAATATTTCCAGGTAAACTAGGACATATTTTGTGAACCCCTACCAGACAGCCCCCGGACATTCCGAAAAGTAGCAGCAAAACTGTGGAAACTCGGACAAATGGCAGCCCTACCCTTGAAATAACCTATTTAATAAAAATATCAATGAAATAATTGTTAACAATTGACAAATATATCGTGTAACATAATACAAAAAAGAACATAGCAAAATTGGGAACCTACTCTTTTTTTGAAGTTAAAATTGTAACCATTACGCTAAGATACACATCGAAAAAAGCACAAGGCCTAAACACATTTCAGAGATTTTCAAGGCATCCACAATCTTATCACTATTTTAGAATATTGAGGCAAGGCCACTGTAATCATGACATTAAAAGCTAGATTTTGTGTAATGAAGATAGAAAATTTGCAATTTCTTGAAAATTAGCAAATATAAAAGACTAAGTTATTAAAAATAACGGAAGCTATTTTATGTTACCAAATCTTTGAAGACTTAATAAGCACACGTTTGCATTCTTAAAATAAATAAAAGTCTTAAACTTACATGTCATCATCATCACAACACAAGTCTACTGCTGAACTTAGGTCTCCCCAAAGGAATGCTAAACAAGGTCCTAAGTCACCTACATCCATCGAGGGCCTTTCTACACATTGCTTACTGGTACAAGGTTTCCACTCAAGAATATTTCTTACCTCTCTATTGTCAGTTCCTAGTCATATGTTGGGTACAATGCCACTACATTTTCATTGCTAATCCATTGGATTGTCGGTTACTTTAGTTCTACTGTGATTATCCTCATTATGTAGTCTATCACAGAGAAACTTCCAGCATAGCCTTCTCTTTAACTTACATATTATATATACCCCTCCTTAACTTACAAACGTACTTATTACATATTAATTAATGGTATAAACTGCTAAGTTCATAAGCTAGAAATGCTTCAATAGCTAGCTAACTGGGGTAATCTTTATTAAATTAGTGCATACAGCATACTCAAAAATAACAGATGTTAGAAAAAATAAATTACGTACATCACTGAATTAAAAATAAGTTTTAAAATAGAAATAACATTTATAAATCTAATTTACATTAGGCACAATTGGGAAATAAATATTGTAGTTATAATCAGTCTTATATTTAGGCACCGCAAATTCACAACGTTTGTGTTTGTAATAAGTATAAAAACATAAAAATATTTTTATAAATTACAAAAATTTTTATGTCCATTTGGCAAAAAGTAGTTAATTTTTAGTTAAGATTTCCCAAGTTAAGGTAAAATAAATTAATTAAAAAAATATATGCCATTCAACAGCCAGTAAAAAACTAGACCTGGTCTGAGGATTTGCAATAAAATATCTGTCAGTGCTTTACAATTTAAATTATAGCAATAAACAGAGAACAAATTTTGCCTATTCAGCAGATCTAACATCTTGAAACCATTTGAATAAATTAGGCACTGTAGCTTAACACTGACAACAAAATTAATAACATTTTTATATAAGAAAATATTCCTATTAAAAACAGACATTGTAATACATACTATATTGCATAGAGAGTATGAATATATCATTGTATTTTATGTATACATCATATCAAGCAAGAGCGGAATGCAGTTCAATGTCAAATAAAGACATCTTATAATATGAACAAGGTTGGCAGTTAGGACTAATTAAAGCAATGATAAAATGTTTAAAACTTGAGAATATTGGCATTATGGTTATACGTTAACATTTAAAAATGGTTGACTATTACTTAATGTGAATAAAACACTACACATAAATGTTTTCAGATATCAACACAGATCAATAAAGACTTACTATAGTAGTCTAACATTTTGATCAATATATTATGTTCTATTTAAAGTATTTCTATATTAAAATATATAGCTTCATATTTTCATCCCAACATATTTCATGAGATATTACCATATTGCTCAGCCCATAATACATAATAATTGTAACGGTAACAACATTCTTGAGAAACAAACTTTTCTCATTATGAATATACATATTATGTTAGCCTCAATGGTGCATAATGTATCAATAAAAGAAATAGCTTAGATTTAGTAGATAGATTCATACAAAACCTTAAATTTAAATGTGTGAAATCTTTACAAAACAAAGCATTATAAATGCTAAAACATACTAACTTATCATTAAGATTAAAACTCAAATTGATTTTTAATACATTATTATTTCCTGTAGGGTTTCTCATTAACATTTCTCAAAATGGGAATTCCCGAGAAATTTGCCCACATTTGAAACAAGAGAAAAGTGGATGATATAGGGAAAGTAGTACTGGTAGTCCTTAAATAAGTAAATAAAATAAAACATAGTAATCCAGTATATCGAACATGTACCATTTATATAATGCCTTTACGAATTGTGATACAATAGCAATAGCCAAAAAATATATCATGATAAAATTCATGTGATTATTCAACTAACTGTCCAATGTTTCTTAGTCGAGCTGATACAAGGCTGAGCGCTTTACGATTTTAAAAGAATGAATTCAATCAAACAATAGACTGTGTTATTAATATAAAGTAAGCTACATAATTAAGATAATATTCGATATAATAAGTAACCTACAAAGACTAAATAATTAATAAATGTTGATGATTATTAAAAAGTGTACTTTTATTTTGTTTATTTTTTTTTCAAGAAAGTTATTTCTCTCAAAAACTTAAAAATTTCTCAACATCTAGAGAATTTTTTAGAAGTTCTAGTCGCCAATTCCCGGGACTTGAGACAAAATATAAGTCAAGAGATGAGATACCCTAATTTCTTGTGATTCATGATAATAAAGATTGTTTTTAACAGAGTAGGGAAACTGGCAATAATTACATCCAATATGCATAAAACTAAATATTTATAGCTAATTCCATGTTCTGAACTCTATAGTTGTAATATATTATATCAAACATTCTACAAGTATGAATTCATCTAAAATTAATAATATCTCATATAAAGTACACCTGTTCATATTAACTGATGAGATCATTTGATTTAAAAACTATTGGAAATAGAAACAATATAGTAAATACAACATTACAGTATGTAAAAATGATAAAAAGTAAAACTTAATTTACATAGGTACTGTCAAACTTAGAAGTAAAACATATCAGGGATTGAAAACCTGTTTTACACGTTGTTATGGTTCTTCATTTAAGTTCTAATAATAATTCCACTTTCTAGTATGGTTAAGGCTGTGGTCTCAGTTACTTAATGGCTTTAAGATACAGGTCCCAAAATACTTAATACTCTATATTTAATATTCTTAATTTTTGTATTATTTTGATCATAACATAACTGCATCATCCTAGAGAAGCCCTAAAGTTAAGAAGATGAACTGCATTATGAAATTTTACCAAAAACATAATTACATAAGTAACTGTTCATAAAACCAAACAAGTTGGAATTTGATTCACTGGTGTATTGATAAAGATGCTTGTTCGCTCGTTTAGTTTTGATTTCATCAGAAGTGCTAAATACAAATTCCTTGCTGGTATTATTGCCACCATTTCAATCCCTGATAAATATGTTAGTGGTATATTGTGATTCCATTACAACTATGAGTAACAAAAGATTCTAAAATTGTATTCGATTTTTACAAACATTTGTAGTGTAAATGTAATGTAAAAGTATTCAGTTGCAAACTTTAACAGAAGTGTTTTTAATAACCCAGAAAGCAACCGAATATGGTGGCATTGAAATATGTCTTCCATATTTAATGTGATGAGGTTCCATTTCTGGTAATGAAGATTCATAATATAATGGCCAGCCATTTAATAGCACTGTTTTCGTTCTTCTATTGTTAGAAGGAGCACTTAATATGAATTCATCAATGGTTAAGTCATTTCCATGGATAGCAGTACCATTCAGCAGGAACCGAGCCTTGTTCATTTCCAGATTTATTGCGTAAATTGTTATAGCTGTTGTGTCATTGGTGTATTTTCTGTTGGCACAATGGGCATACATTCTTTGATAAGGTGAACATTTGCAGTGCACATGTAACACCTTATTTCCTACAAGTTTTTTGTACAACACACTTAGCCACCAATCTGGTAATGGTTCTAAATGATCATCCACTAAACTGTAATTCCCCCCAAAAAAACTTTGTCTGATTACAGTAGTGATGTTATGCTTTGCACATAATCCTAATTTATCTAACCATAAAGGAGTCCCAGCAAAGGAATTTGATAATCCTGGTGCCCCTCCACCATAGGAACTGCTTGTTTCACTTAACCACATTGGTATATGGTTATATTTTAATGTATTGTTTTTCATGGTAATTATTTGATCATTAAGTAAATTAAATGTTCTTGGGTTCCAGAAATCTTCAAGCTTAGCAGTTTTGCTGTTTAAATAATATTGATGCCATGATTGTACATTTATGTAATTTGAACCATTGCCTAAAAATTCCACCATATATTGAAGACATTCATGGCAATGGGGCTGTGGCCTTGTTGTATCTGGTCCCACTAAAAGAGACTTTTTATAACCATAGTGATTTAAAATTTTTCGGAGCCTTTTAAAATCATGAGCCAACATTTCAGGAGTGATAGTGACATTAAATACATGGTGTAAAGAGTTTGGTTCATTACCTAGCTGCCAGTCCACTTCATATTCTCTTTGTTTTGAATATTCTAAAATGTCTATAGCATTATGATTATTCCATTCATGGTCATCACGCAGAAGGAGATTAAATGGAAATATTAATTTTAACCCTGTGGATTTACAAAATCCATTTATTTCATCCCATTTTTTCCCCGTCAGTATAAAGAACGGCAAGAATTTGTGTTTGCATAATTTTTTTACCGCATTATATACAGATTTGGAAGTATTCACAGGGTGGTATTTACAGGTAATGTAAGGAATATCTTTAGAACTGAAAATAAGCCGATCTGACATTGTACCACCAAGACGAAGCCGTGCAGGCGCTAATGCCGCCGCCAATTGTCTGAACCTTGGTTTTCTAAAGTCTATTCTATCATAATTTTGTATTTCTGAAGCATCTATACCAATACTTAAGAAGTCGTCCGGAAGAACGCTTTTAATTTCTTGATGTTCGTTTATTGTAACAAAACATTTTTCACCTGCATTATATTTGACAAATAAAACTAGGAGGGATATGTTACAGCAAACGGCTATTGCACAAATTACAACTAAACGTTTATTAGACAACATTTTCACACTTAAAATATACTTTATAATTTGTGATATTTAACCACACCACACTACAAATCTGTGTTGCCAAGTCTAAACCACATTGGTCTAAACCAGGGCTCGGAACCGGTTTAAAAAGAGCGGTTAATTTAGGTTAATTACCGGTAAATTTATCGCTCCTTCAATTACCGGTTAAAAAATTAACCGGTTTTTATTAAACCTAAACGATAAAGGTTACCGGTTACTTAACGGTTTTGACACCCAAATTAACCGGTTAATTCCGTAAAACGTAAAGGCAGTTGTGAATAGGACAGGTAGATTCACGTTGCGAGGTGCTTATGCGGCATCGCCGCATGCGGGCACACATCAATTATCTGCCTTTGAGCGATACGTTGTTTTAGTCGCGATCAGGGTGTGTAGTGGGAGTTTGGCGTTTACGAAAAACGTGAAAGTGTTAGAGAGGTTTTGAAGAAAGAAAGGCAGTTATTGTGTTTGCTTTATTCGTTAAGACTGGACTTGTCTCATAATGAAGAAAATAATTTATTCTTGTGTATCGCTTGTTTATTTATGATGGGCAGAAAAAAGTAAATAGAATTTATTCCATGTTGACGTTTTAACAGTGGTAGAGCCACGCGGCAGCTTTTGATATCGCATGGATGGGCCAGCTCGAACCAGGGTAGTACCACGACCTCACAGAATACCAGCGTGAAGTAGAAGTTTACTTCTGCGTTTCGCTTGGTAAGTGTAGGTGGTCTGAGGCCCAATCCCCCCCCCCCTTAAAATATGGTAGCGGAATCAAATAAAAAACTATCCCAGGAGGGTACCAGAATCCTGGTGACGGAGAATCCTTCGCTGAGCACCCACGCCCAAGCTACCCTACTGTTCCTGAGCATGTGTGCTCAAGCAGTCCCGCGTATTCTGGTATACGGGGGGGGGGGGGGGGGTATCCGCGTAGATCGTGATCCTTGGTGATTTTAACGACCATCACGCCGAATGGCTCGGTTCACATTTAACCGACCATGTGGGGAAATTTGTTTATGACTTTGCCATGCATATGGGTGCACAGCTGGTTACTTTGCCTACGCGGATTCCAGAAGTGGAGGATCATGCGCCTTCCCTGTTGGAACTTCTGCTGATCTCTTATCCGGACGGATATCAGGTTTCCGTCGACACCCCTCACGGCTCGTCTTGTCCGGAGGGTGGTGTCACTCACACTATCTTCGCGGTTGTATTCTGCAGGCAGCCGCCGTGTTTGGCACTATAGATCGGCCGATTGGGAAAGGATGCGGTCTTTTTTTGCATTTTACCCTTGAGGGCGAATTTGCTTTTCGCTGGACAATCACAGCAATGTTGCTGATTCTGTCGCTGATATGGTACTTGAGGATATGGAACTTTTTATTCCATCTTCTGTGGTACCCATCGGAGGCAGATTCCAGCCATAGATTGGTCGCTCATGTAAAATAGCATCACACTATAAGCAAGAGTGCTACCAGCACTGGGCTGACGACATCTTTACATCCTGAGACGTTGATGTATCGAGATGTAAACACCAGCGCTCTTCAAAAGAAGTATAATTCCATCTCCAGGTTCTTCAAAATTCATTGCCAAGGCAAGGTCAGAGCACATCGGCGGAGTTGGTGACAGGCTAGTTCGCCTTCCTTCGGTAACCCGTGCATTCTGGTCTCTTGCTAAAGCTGTCCAAGGGAACTTCTGTCAGCCATCTCTTCCATCTCTGCACAGAGAGGACGACTCACTGGCCCATGCCGCAAAGGAGAAAGCCGATCTGTTAATCTCTCTTTTTGCGTCCAACTCGATTCTCGATGACGGAGGAATACATCGCCGACCATCCCGCGGTTTGAGTGCTCCATGCCAGATGTACGGCTTACACAGCGCTCGGTTCACAAAGCACTCCTCTCCCTGGTCATCAACAAGTCGAGTGGGCCTGATAGAGTCCCTTCCATTGTGCTGAAGACGTGTGCTCCGAAGTTGTCACCTGTTTTAACGCGTCTTTTCCGGTACTTCTACTCCTAAGGCGTTATCCCAAAATCATGGAAGACAGCTTTGGTTCACCCGATCCCTAAAAAACGCGACCGCTCAGACCCGTCAAACTACAGGCCTATCGCCATCACCTCCTTGTTCTCAAAAATAATGGAATCCATTATAAACAGTTTTCGTCGGGGTTGATCAGTTGGTGATCTTCTGGTCTATCTAACTCATAGATGGGCGGAGGCAGTAGAGTCCAAGGGGTAGGCATTGGCCGTTAGTTTGGTCATAGAGAAGGCCTTCGATCGGGTCTGGCACAAAGCGCTTCTTTCGAAGCTCCCTTCCTATAGGTTTCCCGAGAAATTGTGCAATTCTATCACCAGTTTCCTTGCTGATCGGAGCATCTCTGATTACAAGCCTATTAACGCTGGTGTTCCACAAGGCTGCCTGCTATCACCAACACTGTTTCTACTGCATATTTAATGATATGTTGCAAACTGGTAACAACGACAGCACTGGTGATGCAATATACACCGGCCGTGCCAATATTTCTCGGGAAACGTCTCCGAGTATCGGAACAAAAGTAAATTAAAGTAGAGTTGCAGCCTTTATACGTCCCACTGCTGGGCACAAGCCTCCTCTTATTTCTGAGAGGGTTTTAGGGCAAGTAAATGTCCGCCACGCTGCCCCAATGCTTGTTGGCGAACTTCACATGTCTTCGAGATATATTTTTTTTTATTTCTCAGACATGCAGGTTTCCTCGCGAAGTTTTCCTTCACCGCCGAGCACGTGGTAAATCGGCACTTAAAATTACAAACAATTTCATTGGTGCCGGCGGGGATCGAACCCGAGTTTCTCGCGTACTGTGAGACTTACAGCGAGCGCTAACCATCTAAGCTACCACGGCGCTACCGGAACAAACTTGTGTCTGATGTCGATTCTTTGCTGAACAAAGTCTCGGATTGAGGGTGGCTAAATCTAGTCCAGTTCAATCCCCAGAAGACACAAGTTTGCACGTTTACCGTTAAAAAGAATCCCTTTGTCGTACCTCCTCAGTATTAAGGTGCTCCCCTTGCTGCCTCAGCTAGCATCGGAATCCTCGGCGTCGACATATCGAATAGTGTGCAGTTTTGAGGTCACTTGGAAGGGAATGCCAAATTGGCCTATAAAAAGCTTGGCGTGCTCAGCAGAGCAAGGTAGTATTTCATGTCGGCACATCGCTTGCAACTTTACAAAGCGCAAATTCGGCCTCTCGTCTCTGGGTCGGGGCACGCCAGTGTCCCTAATGCTAATAAAACTAATGACATTGAAATAAAGATGCATAGCGTAATTTTAATAGAAAACGTTAAATATAATTAAAGTCAATTTAAATATATAACGTAAAATTAAACTTGATATCGAAACTTAATTTTAAAGTGAAGATAACGCATAATTAATTGAAACAGAACTTACAATAATGTGATGAGTTACAATCTGTTATTTATAATACGATCGTTGCTGAAAGATGAAAAAATATGAGGGAGTACGTCACGTACGAATATATCGTTCATGTGCCTAAAAACCTCGGGAATTAAACAGAGGCAGCCGTACAAAGCTGGGTGCAAGCGGGGTAAGAGAGAGGGGGAAATTACAAATCTTGGTTTAAACCGGTTAATTCTTACTACCTAAACCGAAATTTGTGAAAAACCGGTATTCCGCAAAAACCGGTTTTGGGGTCAATGACCGAAACCGGTTTAGAATTTGAACCGGTTTCCGAGCCCTGGTCTAAACCGTCTAAACTAAACTAAACCGTTCCGAGCTTCCGAGCCCGTCAGCCGTCAGGGTACTTTTTTTTTTTGGAGTTTATGGCCTGGTATCTAGACCTTTAGGCCAAGTCTTAAGTATTTTTATTCGGTTTATTGTAATTTCCCCACTCCTTCATAGTATACTGCTTCACAATATGTTGATGCGTCACATTGTGCAGTTCTTGGGAGATTTTGGCGGCAACTTGATCCAGCAGACAGCTGATAGTTGGCGATGGTATCTAAAGGTGCCTATGCAAACAAACAGCTTATCTTGAGAATCCATCACCATCAGAGCACTTGTTTCACTATTTCCACTAATAGTTCACATGCGTAGACACTTAATACACAAAATCGCAACACTTTTACATATCAAAGTCCACTTCAAACCATTATTTAAACAATAATACAGGAGTAGCAAACCGCCGCCGGTCAATTTCCCGCCAAAACTCAGGGTACATTTATTCTGTGATTCCGAGACGCCAAAAATAAAAAAAAGTAGCCTAAATTCGCCTAATTTTTTTTCTGTAATATAACCTAAGATCGCCTTCTGAATTGTTAGTTAGCTTATAAAGGGTATTTTTAAACGTAGATCCCTTATTTTTATTAATTATTTTTATAATTTCAAGCACTTTATCCTAAACGTGAAAGAAAAGATTAACATAAAGTACTTATATGTATTTTATCTGTTTATCATTATTAATATTTCAGAAAATGAAACTAAATATTTTATTTAGAATTAAAGAGATTAGCGAACGAATACATATATTCATATAATATATCTCTAAGAAATACCTCTTTTTCTTAGGTCATTGATACCTTCAAATCTAATCTTCGGGTTTTTGGGGGGAACTTGACCGGCGGCGGTTTGCTGCTCCTGTATTATTGTTTAAATAATGGTTAAAAGTGGACTTTGATATGTAAAAGTGGTGCGATTTTGTGTATTAAGTGTCTGTGCATGTGAACTATTAGTGAAAACAGTGAAACAAGTGCTCTGATGGTGATGTGATTCTCAAGATAAGGTGTCTATCTGCTTAGACGCTTTGAGATGCTTTGAGACAACATCGCCAACTGTCAGCTGTCTGATGGCTCAAGTTGCCATCAAAAAGTCCTAAGGGCTGCACAATCTGACGCATCAACATATTGTGAAGCAGTGTACTATGAAGGATAATTATACATTGAAGGCCAAGGCAGGCCAAGAAATGGGTAAAAAATCTAGTCTTCTTTGATATTTCTCTGTGTCAAAAACGTATGTTTCATTATACGCATTTTTATTATATATAGACTTACTTAATAAGAGAGAGAATTATATAGCAGAAAAGCGCCCTTGTATTTTCCGAAGTAGCATAAATGGCGACCAGTCGCCAATCGCAATTTTTGATCGCCACGACACCCTTCGAGCCGAAAAGGCGAAAAATCGCCTAACTTGGCACCACTGCTACAAATTCACAGATTTTTTAATAACTGGCTTTCTGGCTCTGGGATCTAGCCCTTCTGAGCCTGAAGTTATATATTGAAATATAATTATCCTTCATAGTACACTGCTTCAACAATATGTTGATGCGTCACATTGTGCAGCCCTTGGGAGATCTTGACGGCAAATTAAGCCAGCAGACAGCTGACGGTTGGCGATAGATAGTATCTCAAGGCGCCCAAGCAGACAGACACCCCATCCCGAGAATCACATCACCATCAGAGCACTTGTTTGCCACAGTTTCCACTAATAGTTCACATGCGCAGACACTTAATACACAAAATCGAACCACTTTTACATATCAAAGTCCACTTTAAACCATTATTTAAACAATAATACAGGAGCAGCAAACCGCCGCCGGTCAAGTTCCAGCCAAAACTCCAAAAATCCACAGAATCAAACCCGTACGCACAGCCTAACATGATGCCATAGATTACTGTACATATAGTATATACTATTACTAGAGATTGGATATGATGCATACGTATCCCGCACGCTAAAGTGTAAGGCTGGCTTTCACTATGGGATATAATTCCGAAATATAAATTATATCCCGCGATTGGCTTTCACACTGTGAGATATATCTTTTAACCAGTGTGCGTTCGTCATTGGATTGCCCCCTGTACCCCGCACACGGTTCTGCGGCGGTGTAGAACGGTGTGCGGGGTATATATATGACTTGTACAGCTGCCCATAGAACCTCTCAATCTCACTCAAAATCTCAGGTGTCTCGGAAACGATGCTGCCACATTCGGTCTTCAGCTTCGACGGTTGGCACTTTCTGGCAGACAGATCTCTGGCAAAGACTTTGGAGCCTTGGTTCCGCTCGATCGCTTCTTCAATATCAGCTGTATTGAAGTTGCGTAAGTCCCGCCGCATGCATTTGGAGATCTGTCTGTTCAGTTGCCTGTATGCTGTCAAATCTGTTGAAGACTGTAGCTTCATCTCCCGTTTATCAGCCATGAGATTAAGAGTGTGATCAGAGAGTTTTTGAGTTCTTCTGCGGTCAGAACTTAGCTCCGACCGCATGGACAGTTTCCACGAGCTTGTCATTTATATCGTCCACTTCATTGCAGTCTTCTAGGCATTGAAAACTTTTTTGTAACTCGAGCTGAAAGGTTTTGGGACTTTGGAATAGAGCTTGAGAGGGACGGAGCGTTGACTTCATTAGATGAGACCTCTCCAACTTAACGTTTAGGTTCAGTATGCCTTTAACCATTCGGTGTTCGCTACCAGTTTTCACCCACGCGATCACTGAGACATCACTGAACAGTTGTCGTCTGGTCGTCATAATGAAGTCAATCTCATTTTTTCTCGCAGCGTCGAGGCTCGACTAGGTCCAATTCCTGTGGGGCAGCTTCTAGAAGAAAGAGTTCATCATAAAGAGTCCCTCTTTCTCCATGAAGTCAGCCAGCTCCTGACGCCTTGGGTTCCGTTGCCCTATTCCAAATTTCCCTACTTTCAGCCAACCGTTCTCTCTTGTGCCTGGTTTTGCATTGAAGTCTCCCATTAACACCGTAGAGTGGGTTTTGGAGGAATTCATGGCTCTAGAGATATCCTCATACATTTCCTCCACCTCCTCATCGGGATGTGTCGAGGTTGGTGCGTAAACCGGTATGACCTTCAGCGAATACCGTTTGGTGATTCTGAGTATAAGGTACGCAACCCTCGTAGACATACTCACAATCTTTATAATGTTGTTAACGGGAGACTTGTGGACGATAAATCCGACACCTCCTTGGGACAGATGGTCGCCCTCCTGGTGATAGAGCAAGTTGCCGGGTTCGAGGATTACCGTGTCCTCTCCCTCTTTTCGGACCTCGGATAATCCTATAAACCACCGGATATTCTTAGCACTCCCTGCCCCGTCGTTACCATGGTCGCCACTGTAGCTAGGAATAGCGGGGCCGCCGGGAACTGGGGGCCGTCTCTTTGTTACTTTCATCATGGTGGGGGGGGGGGGGGGGGGGGGGGGTATTTGCCATAGTTACCACGCTTGGTGAGCGGGTTGGCAACCGCAGTTTTTTTATTGCTGTTATCAGGAAGATGCTGCTGCCCATCTCCTGCCTGTTTCCCACCGTCCCCTCTTACAACACCCACCTACCCAGTTAATAGTTGTAGAGATATAATTACAAATTGCTGTGTAAAATACATTGATTTCTTATCTGCATCGGCTTTTTTTCTCAATCTCGACGTAAAAACTTTTTATTTCTCGTAAATTATTCAGTATAGAGATGTAACTTTTACTTCTTATTAGTTAGTGAGTTTATTATATAAAAATATTGATAAAAATATATCGATGAATATTATATCGATAAAATTATTCGAAGAAAGACGTTTACTTTTAGCAATACTATAATTCTATAGTCTAAAATTAAATGTTATTTCTTGATGTTGGTAGAGTAGCTTGGAGCCCTTTCATACATTTACTTTTATTTAGGAAGTCCCGCCTCTTAAACGTAGTGATTATATTCTCTTTTGTAATATATAAGAAAAGTAGGATTGAGTAAAAATGCCGATGAAGACAAGAAATCAATTTATTTTACACACAGCAATTTGTAATTATATCTCATCAACTATTAGGTACAAAAATATATATTAAAAACATATAATAAACAACGCACAATTATACTAGTAATTATAAACATAACATAACAAACACTCACGCCTGTCACCCAGAGGTGTAGGCAGAGACTACGGACTTCCATTTGGCACGATCCTGAGTCAGGACCGCTCTTATTAAACCGGTTCCGAGCCCTGATCCTGACACACCTCTCTCGCCTCCTTTACATCCATATATCTACGCATACATGGTGGTCGGTTAAGGGTACTACTAATCTGGCCCATTTTCAATATATCGCCAATTTGGTCGATAAATCTTCTTTTAGGGCGTCCCTTCCCGTCTTTGCCGTTTTCACCTGCAATATAGATTTGCTTTGTCACTCTTACCTCGCTCATTCTTTCTACATGACTAAACCACCGAGCATTCCTTTCTTAATCCTGGTCACAACATCATCTTGCATACCACACTTTTATCTTATCACACAATTTCTCACCCTGTCATTCAGATTTAGCCCTAAGATACTTCTTAATGACCGCATTTCTACAGCATTTATTCTACTCTCGTGCTTCTTTTGCCACACCCAACTTTCACTACCATACATTAGGAACATTAGGAACATTACATTAGGAACTAATACAGCATTATAAATACCTCCCTTTTTTTACTTATTCTGACCTTCCACAATAGAGTTTTGAGCCCATTCACTCTATTTTCTGCGTTCACATGTCGTTCTATATCTTTATCATATCTACTATCCCTACTAAATACACATCGACAATACACAAACTCATCCACTTGCTCAATCAACTCCCCTTCTATTCTTATTTCACGAATCGTTTTACTTTCTTCTCTTTTAAAAACCATCACTTTCGTCTTACTTACGTTCACTTTCAATCCTTTTTGTTTTTAATACCTGTTCATTAATGTAACCATCATTTGCAACGCGGCCGCTGACGATGCAAATATAACTTGATCATCGGCGTACAAAAGACATTTGACGGTTAAGTCACCCATTCTTATGCCACATTCTTCAACTTTCAATAATTCCAAACAACTGTCCATAAATAGGTTAAGCAGTCACGTGGAAGCCACACAGCCCTGTCTGACACATATTTGGACTCTAATCCAGTTCGAGTAGACCCCGTTGATCTTGACACTAGCACTGGAGTTCCTATAAAGAGACCTTAATGCTAGGATCAAATCAGCGTTCAACCCAAATGAGATGTTTACAGTTCTGCTGCGACTCTTTTTTTATATATTGGGATTATAACAGCTTTGCACCAGTCTTCCGGTACCCGCTTCAGTTCCCAACATAAATTAAACAAGGTGTACAGCAGGCCTGCCACCACGCTATCTCCAGCCTTTTGCATTTCGAGTAGGTAATACTCTATCATATCCGGCTGCCTTACCTGGTTTTATGTTTTTCATTGCTTTCATTATTTCACCTACACTTATCTCCATACCTCTTTCCACTTCTTTCGGAATTTCTAGTTCGTTTAATTCATCTTTTGAAATTTGAAACTTCGTCATTCAGCATACGGCCATTCTCGCCTCGTATAGCATTAATTCTAGGTTGTTTTGAATTTCCCCTGGCAGTTCTTATGAGTTTCCAGAACATTTCAATATTTGCCTATAGTGTTTCGCCCGATATATAGTTTTTGGTCAGGCCGATGTCAGATATAACATATTGAAGCAATATACTGATTCAATAACTATATACGTTTTGTATCGCCCACTTCTAATCCCCCTTCGGTTCGCCGGTGGCCCGAGATGCTTTGTGGTCTACAATACTTTGTAAATACATCCGTTCATACACACGCGTTTGGAATATATGCAGATTAAAAAATATTTTTTTTCAAGTATAAAACCTGCTATATAAGTATGTACATTCTTTGGGAACTACCCACCGCCTGCCGTATACTGATCGTTTATGTACTTTATTGCCAATGCCAAATAGTTAATAATTTTGAAAAATGTAAAGATTCTAGGTCTTCTTCAATAATCTATATACATATAATAAATCTGTAGAAAAGTCGTGTCTGTAATTCTAATATATCCTTGAAAAAACAAGTCCAGGGGACTAAATAAAGGGTTCTGAATCCAAATTAGTGGTTTTTAGAATTTTTGTCTGTCTGTCTGTCTTTCTGTCTGTCTGTCTGTCTTTCTGTCTGTCCGTCTGTCTGTGTATTCCGGATTCACGCAAAAACAACTGAACTGATTTACATGAAATTTTGTATGTAGGTAGTCAGTAACCCGGGGCAACTTATAGGCTACTTTTTATCCGATTACGGAACTTCAAAAAAGGAAGGTTAAGTATATTAATTTTCTTTAGATGTTAATTTTCTGTTGTATCTTAGTTATAGGCGGGATGACTGGTGTTTTTCAAATAAATACCATATTTGTAAATAAAGTTTAAAATATAGTTATAATCATGAAGCAAATACAAAGAGGAGACGTTGTAATTCAATTTGATTATGAAACAACGCGTGACAATTTGCGGGGTGAGGGGATGCAAAGCCCCGCCCCCTACACTATCTACTACATCTACCGATAAATAGTAAAACTACTCGAATCTTTCCATATCAATGTTGCAATGTAGCTTAGCTACCTTGACGGTAGATGGCGGCATATCCACAAAACGTTATAAACTAAAAAATAATATTTTGGCGATTAAAATTTCTTATGTCTGAATGCAAAACAAATTTTAGCACCTTCGTATGATTATTTTATTATTACTGAGCTCTACGTACCTTTATTATTTAGTTCACAGAACACAAAGTGTCGCCATCTAGTGTGGAATATATTTAATTATATTTGAAAGCCGATGGAAAGAGATTTTTCTAGAACTATTTTAATAAATTAGGTGTAAAATTACTTACAAATGAAATGTGATGCCATCCATAGCATCGGAGCGTTTATCTCATGAAGCAAATACATTCAGACAAAGACATTTTAATCGCCAAAATAATATTTTTATAGTTTTCATAATAATTTTTGGAACAGGCCGCCATCTATTGTCAAGTAAACCTCATAAAAAATTACAAAAAGCAATTAGAATTCAATCATTTTACCCAGTAACCCAACATTCAATATTAAAATGAAGGAAATTGTACTTGGCTGAGTTTTACGAAATGTTTAAGTTATATTTAACTGACATTCTATATGCAAAGAATCACTTAAATACAATTTAAATATGTTTATCATTTGGTGAAAGTCAACCTACAAAAAATATTTATTTTATCTATAAAATAAAGTCTCTTTGAAACTAAATATTCTATGTTCAATATTAAATAGGATATTTAATTTGGAACTAAATATCCTATTTATCTCACTAATATTATAAAGGCGAAATTTTGTGTGTTCTTTCTGTCTCCTTGAGCTTATTCCACACTAAGTATGTACTGTGTATGTGTAATTTTTTCATGCAGAAACGGCTGGACTATTATTTATCTGTGGGTTATACTACTTAATATCTCTGAGGGAGAACAAATAATAGACACATTATTAATATAATTTTATTTACAAATCAATTAAAATATAAATATTTTATTCCAAATTAGGCATCCGAATGCACTTTTTGAATGCCAATCTAAGAACATTAAATTGTATTTAAGTGATTCTTTGCATATAGAATGTCACTTAAATATAACTTAAACATTTCGTGAAAATCAGCCTAAGTACAATTTCCTTCATTTTAATATTGAAAGTTGGATTACTGAATAAAATAACTGAATTCTAATTACGGCACTGTCTTTTTGTTATCTTTATGAGGTTTACTTGACGATAGAATACGGCCTGTTCACATAATGATTATAAACTATAAAAATAATATTTTGCGATTAAAATTACTTTATATCTGAATGCAAAACAAATTTCAGCACCTTCGTATGTTTATTTTAGCAATACTGAGCTCTACGGACCTTTATATTTTTAGTTCACATGACACAAAGTGTCGCCATCTAGTGTCGAATATATTTAATTATATTTGAAAGCCAACGCAGAGATTTTTCTAGAACTATTTTAATAAATTAAGTGTAAAATTATTTACAAATGAAATGTGATGCCATCCATAACATCAGAGCGTCTATCTGAGTAGTTTTTACACAATAAAACATAACACTTCATCCTTTTCTTCTTAATACTACGAAAATACTTCGATTTGCGATTTTTTCAACAATGAGCGCACAGGACGAATGCTGACAGTATACTAACTAAAGCCACGCCCACTATGATGACGTCAGGACCTACTTAGAATCACAGTGCACAGTTGCTTATGCCGTCTCCCCTTTGTGTTAGCTTCATGGTTATAATCTTGTCTTAATCTTGGTAAAATAATTTGAAACTACACCGATTTCGAATTCAAAACAGCGCCATCTATTATCAAATGGAAAAAGTTGTATATTTGCCATCAGTTACTAATAAATGAAATTATATAAATAACCTACATTTATATGATTAAATTATAAATTTTTTAATATTATTAAAAAATTCTAACGTTCAGTTTTTTAGTATTTTTGTTATTTTATTTTAAAAGTGTAATAATTTCAATAGATAATAGTGACGTCTATCAAAAATGTGAAAATTGATAAGGTATTTATTTCAATTACTAATATATATGTAAAATGATAAAAACTGGTCTGTCTGCAATTGTTGCAAAATTTTCATTATCATCATAGCTTTATTAAAGAGATTTTATGTATGTCGTGGCCAGATCGTAGAATTGATCATATATCATAAAGTAATCTATCATTTTGTGGAAAGACTGAAAAAATGACTGAAATTAATGTGTATTTAACACTATTTGTTGACCATGTCATGATATAGCTTGACCAAATCAATGAATAGAAATTGTTTGAAGATATTAGTAACTAAACATAACGTTGCTATTTCATAATATGGTCATATAACGATATCATTATCGTTTTTCACCGCTAGCGGCACTGATAGCTTATTTTTTAACAGAAACAGAACTTTTAACAGAATGGACATCACTTTATCCCTTATTGATATAATAAATAAATGTTCGTTTCTATTGATGATATTACTAGATGGTACAGTTTTGAATTTCATTATTTCATGTCATATTAACGCCACCTATTTACTTCTAAATAAATTAAAATGGCAAGTCATTGATAAAATGAAATAATACAATGCTACTGAATATACATTACATTCAACCCGCGTTGGAATCAGTGCAGCGAACTCTTTTTTGGCCAAAAACTCTAAGGCCTGTGCCCAGTAGTAACATGTATGTAAGCTGCTTTTTTACTTTTCATGAGGCAATATATGCAGTTTTTATTTCATTCGTGTTTTCGGGTATGTTACTTTTTGTTTTCACTCTATCGTAAATATTAAAGCTTGCAAAGATGAGTAAAACTCATTATCGTCAGCCTATCAAAAGTCCATTGAAATGAACATAGGTTTCCCCCATAAATTGTCAAGTAGCTGGATATTTGCTATAGTGGCGGGTTGGCAACCGCCGCTATTATTATTTTGATCTGTTGTCAAGAAGATGATGCAGATCATCCCATCTCCTGTTTTTATCCTATGTCGCCTCTTACGACGGGACGATATGAGATGTTGGATTTTCTTTCACCGCCACAACAGTGCGAACATTTTTCTACTCCCGTTCATGAGTGTAGTGTTCTTCACGTTCACTGTGTATAAAATTTATGAGGACTAAAACTAATTTTAAGGATTTTATCCCGTTTAATTTTAACTTTTTAAATTCCCGATGGTTTGGTTACTTTACAGCACCCATGGTCACGGCAGGGACGGGAGAACTGAGGTGTTTGACGACCTGATGTCATAGTTAAAATAGAATAGTAAAAATGCAGTAGTAGTTTGAATTCAATTTTATTAATTATTGAGTCCTTAGCAGATAGTAGCACTCAGCGATCTTCCCTATTAAAATTTGGATATTTTTAATTTCAATAGCCTCGCGAATCATCATTGGTAGGATTCGGTGTTCTATTACAAGGATTTGTTGTATATAATGGTTGGGACGATACTAAACATGTTTACATACTTTAGACTTCCCGGAGCTTCGGTACTTTCATTCGGTGAGGAGCCAAGATGCGTAAAAAACCCGTAACATTCGTTTTAATCCATGTGTGGTATTCATTATTATAGAACGCCGCTTTATCGTCGCCATTTTGACAGTTGATATTATAGTAAGTACGTGAGGGTAATATGGTCACCTTAAGCTTTATCGCCCTACAAAACCAAAATTAGGAGGAGAACAGAGACAAAAACACAAAATCGTATACTATAACAAATATGTTAAGAAAAAAATAGTAAACAAGCTTTGAACATAATTAGGAACACTTCGAAAAATCTATTTAAAAAGACTAACTGCACTACACAATACAAAAATCGACTAAGATATTTACAATAATATAAACTGTCAAAATAGCGTTGATAAAGTAGCGCCTTTTAGACCCTTTATTATTTGACAAACTGAACAAGAGCTATCGTATCACAGAGCGTTCTATGCAAACGACGCTGTAGTTTTTGGGTTCTAAGAAAGTGACGGTATTAACCGCATGACCATATTACCCTCACGTACTATAGTTAGTATTTTTTAAGTTGATTTTTCGAAGTGTTACTAATTATTGTCAAGGCTTATTGTTATTTTTTTCTATACTAGTTATATTATACGACATTGTGTATTTGTCTCTCTCCTCCTCCTGGTTTTGGTTTTATAAGGCGGCAAAGCTTAAGGTGACCATATTAGCCTCACGTACCTTATATCTTTTTATGGTGCCAATCAATATTAAATAGGACCAATGATATGAATAAAATGTCTCAAATAAACATTATATTACGTGGTTAAAGCTAAATTTACTTTAACTACGAATAAATGTAAAGAGTACAATGTAAATAATAATAATACATTTTGATTTCAAGACTATTTACCTTTCTTATGGATACATCGGAATCGGAAGACACGTCATATATAAAAAATAGTAGGTGTTTCTAGACATAATCACGTGTTTCTGTAGCATGTTACCAATCATCTACGTCTAATAGTATTTTAGATTGAAAAAAAATCTCTGACAGACATAGAGACATAGACACCAAGGTGACTCTAAAAGTGATCGAATATTTCTAAATTTGGCACGGAACTGCATTTAATGATGTCCCTAAATTCAAGCGCACGCGAGCCAAGCCGCGGGTAAAAAGCTAGTCATATAATATAACATAAATAATGATGAAGACCTAGAATCCTTTCGTTGCGCGTACGTTTAGTGGCCGTTGATGAAACGTAGGTTCATCACTTTGACCTGAAGACGAAAATGGTTTTCGTAGTAAGATTTAGAAAAAAATATCCTTCCCGCAATTCAACAGAATCAAGGTCACTGCGACCGCAGGCAAGATATTCTATGAATGTGATAAGCTTCTCTCTTCTGGCGGAAGGTATCAATATGATGAATTATTGAACTAAGAGATAAGTAACAGTCGGAGAGTATTCTTTGATCAAAAAAACTACGCGATTCGATTGCTTTTTCCATCATGACAATGCACCAGAACATTGGTCTGCTTCCGAACGACTGAGATTTAGTTCATACTGTACCCGCCATATTCTTCGAACCAAACTCCTTCGTAATTTTTGACTTTTTACCAGTTAGAAGAATAAAATTGTTGGAATAAAATTTGGCGGAGATGTGTGCTGTAGATACCTTTTTGATAACCATGATAAGCCTTTATTCCAAGAAAACTGAGCAACTCTCAAAAATGCTATACAAGGTGATTACGTCGTAAAATAAATACAATTTAGAAATACTTTTCTTGAGTTTCATTACTTTCATTACGTGTCCAAAAACTTATCGATACACCCAGTAACCCACCCCTGGTCTCTCATTGTGGTCTACGCAATGTTTTTGACTATGAAAGATTAGAGACCACAATGACGTCTCACACTGTCTTTAAAATATTTGAATTACATTGGGAAAAAATTCTCAGTAGCAGGGAATTTAAAGTTGGATCACTACCACAGAATAAATAATAGTACTATCACTACCTACACTTTTTATGCCATTTGGAAATATAAAGGTCATCATAATAATGTGTTGTAGGTTTACATAATATTATTATACAGACTAGCTGTTCCTCGCGACTTCGCCCGCGTGTTATTTGTAGTTTTAATTTTTTTTGCGCGGAACCCTAATTCTTTTTCTAAAATAAAAGTAGCCTAAGTTGCTCCTGGTGACATCAGCTATCCGTCAGTGAAAATCCCGTCAAAATCGGTCCAGCCATTTCGGAGATTAGCCGGAACAAACAGACAGACAGACAAAAACTTCAAAAATTGTATTTTTGTTATTATTACCTTATATACTTTCATATGCATTTAGTAAAAAAGTGTAATTATGACATTACAAACAGACACTTTAATTTTATTTATTTGTATAGATAAAAGGGATTTGTAGAACAAATAAAACATACCGGTATGATCAAATTTGTTTTTATTTTATTATCTATTGATATTATGTTACAACATCTACTACATATTAGTTAAGTCGTGTCTGTACATATAACATAAATAAATAAATACGAGTGCATCAATAATGTAACAGTTTCACTGTTTAGATTAATAAATATAGGTACAATATACTTTAAACTTGATATTATTTATAATTAAAAATGGAAAGCCAGATAACCAGTTACATACTTAGTGGATGCCCCTAATACAAGCCACGCCTTTAATTCCAGCCTTTTTGGCTTTTTACTTCGTAAATAAGGTTTCTAGTATTCTTAACTACAAATATTGTTAACTAAAAAATCTTCGTAACTGGAATAAATACCATTAATTAAAACATAACTTATTTTATAGTTGAGGAAGTTAAGATCAATTCGTCTATATCTTAAAATTGTTTTTTTATTTAAGTTTAGCAAATGATGCACTTGCTTTTCTATCCGACATTTCGTACATTTCAGAACACCATACAATATTTAATTATTTTTTTGAGAAAGACAAGAACAAACAATTAATACAATTAACTAATTAATTAACGAATACTAATTTTATCATAACTTAAGAACATAAATGAAAAAGTCATAACAAGGAAATTGGTTCAAGACCATGCTTTGTGGCAGTCTATGGAGGGGGATATTCTGTAGTGGACTTGTGAAGGGCTGAAATGACGATGAAGATTCAAAAACTTGGATGATTAAATTATAAGAAATCGATATACTATACATAATATTTATCATAATTTGCTTTATTTGTATAGTGTTAAAAGAAAAACGGAACTGCTTAAAGCTAAAGCACAGTAAGGTAAGGAGTAGAACATTAAAATTAAATCGGTTCAGGGTAGCTGGAATTTGAGCTATAACGCCTTTTTTGTTTATCGTCGTATTTAAAACTGTTCTTGAAATAATATGATTGTCAATAAATGTTCATTATATTTTTAGATAAATAACCTATCGACTAAAATAAATTTATATTTTTAGATAAATAACATATCGATTAAAATAAATGTATAAAAATATTGTGCGCTAATTAAAATAGCAACAATTTTTGACGTTGAAATTGGCACTAAAAGGCTGGTAATAGGGGCATCCACCCTATATAAAAATTGAGAAACTCATTGCATTCATTGAGATGTGTATAAGATTGCTTTCTTATAAGCAAAAATATATGATTGTAGGTTTAAGTATAATTTGTGACAATTATGTATGAGTATTGACCAATTAAAAACGACAAAATGTGAAGAAAGAGTGGTATCTTGGCTTTATTTAACGCGGAAAAGTAAGTACAGCTAACGTAAGCTAAGCTAACAGCAGAAAAATAGGTACAGCTTGTTGAACATTTGCTGACAGTTATAATGCATTGATTCGTTTCTTTAGGGTATGATATTTAACATACATATTATAAAATGGTATCTTACTTAACATTACAACAAACTTATGGATACACCAACAGCTTAGAATAACTAAGTACAAACATTTCAACGAAATTTAATTTAGAGTATAAATTCCTTATATATAATTAAAAAAAAATATTTTTAACATTATTCGTAAATTGAATCAATTCATAAAAATATTAATGAACACTTGCGTACTTACAAATGTCATTTTTGCCGCGTATCGAGCGAGACAGAAATAATGTTTTGTCGTTGAGCTAGAAAGCGGTTAGTTTAAAAATTAAAACATTTACAGCTCATCATGCTTCGGCCCGGAGAATTCCTGTTGGCTTATAAATCCGTCCTTGTCTTTGTCTTCGTGTTGGAATATCTCTTCGACTAGTTTGTCGTGGTTTTCAAGCATGTGTTTAATATCTTCACTCATTTCCCCTCCATCAGCTGGTTCCATTTGTTTTGTCAGGTAGTCGCTTACCTAGAGAATGAGAAGTAAAAATTACAACTCAAAATACTGAAAACATCAGGGAAATAGTACTTTTATTAAAAATGTAATCTATGTGTGTTTAAGTTTTCGGTGTGATTTTTTCTGAGTTTTCTTTTTGAAACTACACTCAAAATTAATCATGCTTCATATTAAAGCACCATGTTATAAATTTTATTAAATTAAATTTACAACTTAGTCATTTTGACAGAATCGCTGGATTATATATAGTAAAGTAAATAAATGAATGAATAAATAAAGAAGCAAGTGTAACCGCAAATACAAGGCAAAACTTTGTGCAGTAAGATGAGGCAGTGACCTGTGTTCGATCCTGGTTCCTTGATCAGGATTGTATCAGAGGTACAGTGGCAATCACAACTTAAGCAGGTCACAAAAGTAACAGTTTGTGTTTCTTTACAAATTTTGTGTCCGACTTGGATTAGAACTGAGGACCCGCGTTATAGTAGTCAGTTAGATTGACCACTATACTACGCGGTCAATCTTGGCCGAGATGTGAGATTCATTATGTCATCACTGCACCAGTTACATTATTATAGTAGTTATATATACATCATGGCTGGCAAATGGCCGTCACTCATAAAAATCAACGTCTATTTATGAAATGCTTTTTAAAGTTGCGGTCTCTTTTTCCACTAATTCCGGCTTCTATATTTAAAACGCTTTGTTTTCGGATTGCACTAAATGAAGTGAAAACCATAACAGTTTAATTTTTATTTTGTATTAACTTTCTTTTCTTAATTTTCTATTTTTACTCTTTATTCCCTCACTCTCATAGCATAGTCCGAAGGGACGGTAATCCAACACGACCAAAGAGAGCTCAGGCGCAGGATTCAAACCTAGGACGCAATGATCAGCAGCCACGTTGACGGCCATTAGACCAATAAGACAATCCAGTAAGTATGATTATGAGGAAGGCCGCATATTACGACGGTTAATTATCCATTGTCTAGGATACTGCATCCTAGACTAGATACAAGAACAATTACAAGAGAACCAGTGTTGAAAACTATTTTCTAATTAGTGTGTTTGCACACAACATAACGGCTTTGTCTAGGATTTGATGGCTTGTAACCAGCGCCGTAGTAGCGGAGAGCTCTATATCTAGAGCTAGACTATGCGGTTATCAAGGAGTCAGGAAATATGTGAAAATAGTTTTGATGTCGTTGAAATAATACACCACTTAAAGTAGCAGATTGATGTAATTATCAAGTAAAACAAATAACAATTTTTACAATCTGAGATAGTCTAATAATAATAATGCCCTAATTGACTTTTATATTTTACTCCGGAAAATAGTCAAGTTGTTTTTTTTGACATCACTTTATTTTTCGCAGTAAAATAAAAAAATACTTTATATTTTGCAGTAAAATGTAAAAGTCAATTTTGGTTTTTTTTGCTGGATCTTCCCAGAACAATGGTTTTTCCGAACAGTAGAGCAATCTACAAAAATTATTCTAGTCTAATTGAAACTTAAACATCAAAGTGTTTATTTCCTCGCACCTTATTAGCTAATAGAAAAACTTATTATAAACCTAGTAAATAAATGTCTCTTATTGATGTACCTTCGCAATATGCTTGGCTATGCATATATTATTTGGAATACATTGAAAAAATTTGCTCAGTAGCGGAATTATGCTAATTTAAATTTGGATCACACCCTACACTTATTATGGCCTTTGAGGGCCATCATAATAATTTTAGTAGTTTTAGGTATTATACAGATAAAAGGAATTTGTGCTACCAATAAAACAAGCCTGTATGATCAAATTTGTTTTTATTTTATTATTGATATTAAGTTACAACCTCTACAGATTAGTTGAGTCGTGCCTGTACATATTAGGTAACCTTTAAATACATAAGAGTACATCAAAATTGTAAACCGTTTCACTGTTTAGTTTAATAAATACCATAAACTTTAAAATTTGAAGCTATTTATAATTAAAAACGGGGAGCCGGATAATCAGATAAATAGATATACACTTAAAAATTGAGTGTAACATTGAATTTCAGTCTTGCTTAAAATATAATATAGCGCCGATTAAATTGAAAGTAAACATATATGATTATCGTTTTATAATTTGTGACATTGATGTATGAGTATATTGAGCAATTAAAAACGATAAATTGTGAAGAAAGAAGGATATTCTGTCTGTATTGAACACGGAAAAGTAAATACAGTTTATTGAACATTTTTGATGTCAGTATTATAATCATGGATTCTCCCTTTTATAGGTATGGTATTTAATATACATATTATATAATGGTATCTTACAACAAACTTATAAATACACCAACAAATTAGAATAACTAAGTACAAACATTACAATAAAATTTAATCTAGAGTATAAATTCCTTAGAAATCGGCTTCTTAATGTTAAAGTATAAAATTAAATGACAAACAATTCGATTTTATAATTATAAGTAAATTGAATCAATTTAAAAAGTAATAATGAACATTTGAGCACTTTTAAAACTTAACTATGCCGCGTTCGAGCGAGACAGGAATAATGTTGTGTCGTTGAGCTAGAATGCGGTTAGTCTTAGAAATTCAAACGTTTACAGCTCGTCATGCTTCGGCCCAGAGAACTCCTCGTGGCTGATAAAGCCGTTCTTGTCTTTGTCTTCGTGTTGGAAAATCTCTTCGACGAGTTTGTCTTGGTTGTCGAGCATTTGTTTAATATCTTCACTCATTTCGCCTCCATCAGCTGGTTCCATTTGTTTTTTCAGGTATTCGCTTACCTACAGAATGAGAAGTAAGAATTACAACTTAAATTATAGGATAGAAATAGAAGGATAGGAAATGCAGCCAACAATCTTGACACGATACCGCGGGGAGTAGGACTGTATGATAATTTGTGTTTAGTTTTAGTTTTCTAATATATTTACATGACATAATTTGACACTCGTTTATTTAAATGTCTCGATAATTTGAAATTTTTCTCGGTTGCTTGAAAAATATTTGAGAAATTGAATAAAATCAATATTAATTGGCCCCCTCGGTAATTTGAAGTTGAAGGAATAGTATCTTGCCCGCCAACATTTGGCCTGTGCCAATAATTTGGTGTATACTTCCCTACACTCGATGTGTCGACCTGTCGTTTGTTTACATAGGTACATCTACAGACGTGTCGATTGTTTGCATAAATGAGAGAGATTTCTTTTCAAATTGTAAATAATTGTACAAATATTTAAAATAATAAATCACAAATTTTAATCAAACTCTAGTTTACTTGATTTTTTCCTACCCCTTGGTTACCTAAACTCCTATTTTGAACTCTTGGTAATTCGAAATTTTTCTCTGGTCCCTTGAGTTTCAAATTATCGAGAGTCTACTATACTTAATAAACTCAAATTACTAAAAACATACCAGGAAAATAGCATTTTATTAAATATGTCAATACTTATGTTAAAGTTTCCTTTATAATTTCGCCTGCTTTTCTTTATCGAAACTACATTCAACATTGAAATAGCTGAATTACTTCATATGAAAGCAATATGTGATGAATTTTACTATGCCGGCTTTACACAGGTTTGGTCGAGAGCCCCTCGCCCCTTGCTCCTCGCTTTTGATGCTTTTGATGCTCTCGGCCATGCCACCTGTGTAAACGCTCGTTGTATCATATCAACTGCGGACACCGTTCACCTTACTGGATGATGATGATGAGAACACCATGATGGGCTTGAACATTACTGCTGCTTTTTTCTTTGTAAAGATTTAAAAAATAAGCCATACAAAAAACTTGGATTAGCTTAGCGCTCGTTACACCACATAGCGTAACACAACCCCATGTAAATACAGTTAACAGGCAACTAAATATCTAAATAAGGAATATATACGCGAGCCGAGAGCTTCATGTAGACACTAGACACTTTCCCCTGGCTTGTCCGTGATGTCTCGGTGCGTGGGCATTAAATTGAATTGACTAATCGCTGGATTATATAATATAGTTAGTTAAATAAAAAGTAATGGAGTGGAGACTGCGTCTAGGCAAACGTAGTGTGGGACGCCCCCTGACCAGATGGAGCGACAATCTACGCAAGATAGCTACTAGAAACTGGATGCGTGTAGCCGAAGATCGGGCTTAGTGGCGCGCCTTCGGAAAGGCTTATTTCCAGCAGTAGACTCCCGCAGAAATAAATAAAGAAGTAAGTGTAACCGCAAATATAAGGCAAAACTTTGTGCAGTAAGATGAAGCCATGGCCTGTCTTCGATCCTGGTTCCTTAACCAAGATACAGTGTCAGAGCTGCGTTGGCAATGACAACTTAACGAGGCCACAAAACTAACAGTTTCTGTTTGTTTGCAAATTTTGGATCGGACTTGGTAGTCAGGTAGATTGACCACTAAACTACGCGGTTATTCTAATCTATAAAGAGATATAATCACTAATCACGGATTGTCACTGTCTTCTATTCAAGAAATGCTTAAAGTTGTTCTCTCTTTTTCCCACTAATACCGGTTTCTGTTTTCTTTTACGAGCTGATTTACAGTAAATGAATTGTATGAAAACCGGTTTTCAAAACAAAATAACAGTTTAACTATTTATTATATTATACATTGTAATATAAATTGTTTCTACATGCACGAAAACTCAATAACTGATTTTTTAGCCTGACCTCTAATTCGAACCTCATGATCAGCAGCCGTGTCTACTACCACTAGATCAACGAGGCAGTCCAGTAAGTAAGTAAGCGATAATCAATGATTATGAGCAAGGCCGCATATTATTACGACGGTTACCTACCATTGTTTAGGATACTGCATCCTAGACTAAATACAAGCACATTTACAAGACAACCATTTTTGAAAATTATTTTCTAATTAGTGTGTCCGCACACAACATAACGGCTTTGGCTGGGATTTGTTGGCTTGTAACCAGCCCCGTATTAGCGGAGAGCTCTACATCTAGAATAGAGTAGAATAGAATAGAATCATTTTATTCCATATAGATTATAATACATAATACTTATTGAAAGTCATTTTTTACTTTTACCACTGGTTCGCAAAGAAACTTATGTCCTGGGAAGAACCAGCAAGAAATCCAGCGGGACTTTATTTTAAAAAGCACAATTTACAATATAATATTTTATACAATTATTATGAAGACATTTAGAAACAGCATGATAGTGATCACCTCATTCCCAGGGGTTATTATTAGTCATGTACTCTTTAGTAGTATAATAACCCTTACTAGACAATTTTTTCTTAATAAATAATTTACTCCTTTTGAAAGAAAAGGTCTACATATTTTCTGGGACTTTGTTGTAAAAGTGTACACATTGCCCGATGAAGGAGTTACTGACTCTTTGGAGTCGAGTAACTGGCATAACTAACTTGTGCTTGTTCCTAGTATTTACAGAATGTACATCAATATTTTTAATAAAACTATTTTTGTGTACATACATTAAATTCTCGTAAATATTTTGAGAGCCGAAAGTTAATACATTTATTTCTTTAAAATTTTCTCTAAGGGATTCCTTCAGACCTAGGCTAACTTTTGCAAAACAAAGATTATTTCAATGTCAGTGCATTACCCCATAGCACATATCCATAGGACATTTATGCTATGGAAATAACTAAAATAAACTAATCTAACTGTTTCAACACATGTAAGGCATCAAACCTTTTTTACAGCATATGCTGAAGAACTAAGCTTGCTAGCTACTTTAGTTATATGAGGGCCCCATTGAAGCTTCGTGTCAACTGTAATTCCGAGAAAAACAGTGGATTCAACAAGGCATTTAAAAGCAGATTGGTATTCACCTGTTTAACATTAGGTGTAGTGAATTTAATACATTTCGTTTTATTATTGTTCAAAAGCAAATTATTAACCTTAACCTTAAACTTTTGATATAGCATTATTCACCTCGTCATACTTCAATAATTGCCTTTTAGGCGGAAAATCAACGAAGTATCATCAGCAAATAATACTATATCATGGTTATCCTTAACCAAGTAAGGTAAGTCATTAATATAAACTAAGAACAGAAAGGGACCAAGAACTGAACCCTGAGGAACACCCATAGATACAACCGACCCGGAAAAACTGCATCCATTAATAACAATTGTTTGTGTTATATTATTTAGATATGACATAATAAGTTTAAGCGCTATGTTTTTTGCACCGTAATGATGTAGCTTCCTGATTGATGTATTATAGTGAATACAGTCGAAAGCCTTGGAAAGATTACAAAATATACCCAAAGCATCTTCTGAATTTTCCCATGCACAGAAAATATGTTTGATTAGCTCAACGCCGGCATCAGTTGCCGAGCGATCCCTTGTAAATCCAAACTGATTGTTATGGAGAAATATTTACATTAAAAAAAAAACTTAACATTTGATCTAGAATAATTTTTTCAAAAATTTTAATGAGCGTTGGCAGTACAGAAATAGGTCTAAAATTATTGGTGTCCAAGTAGACTAAACGGCTATCAAGGTGTTATGTAATATAGTATATGAAAATAGTCTTTAGCTACAAAATAAGACGTAATAATACACCACTCATAGAATCAGATTTAACTAGTTAATAAAATATGACAGTTAATGAGTTTTTTTATTATCTAAGATATTGAACACATAGATTTTGGACACGGCGGCTAGTCTTAGCGGAGACTAGCCATCTACGCAGAACAGCATTAAGGTGCATGAGTATATTTTACTACGAAACGTAGTCAAGCTCGGAATTTGCTGAGTCGTACCAGGAAAGAGGTTTTTCCGAACTGTAATCTATTAATAAATTAAATAAAAATTATTCTATTCTAATTGAAATTTAAACGTCGAATTTATTTACTCGCACCTAATTAATGTTTAAAGTTATTGATATACTTAATAAATAATTGTCCATAGTCTTTCATTGATTTACTTACGCAATATTTTGGCTATGAGAGACTAGAGTCCACAATGACGTCTCACACTGTCTTCAAAATATTTGCATTACATTGAGAAAATTTTCTCAATAACATAATTATGAGAATTTAAAGTTCGATCTCCCCTACACTTTTTATGGCCTTTGGGAAATGTAAGGGCCATCATAATAATTTTAGTAGTTCTACATATTGTACGGATAAAAGGAATTTGTAGAACAAATGAAACATGCCGGTATGATCAAACTTGTTTTTATTTTATTATTTTTAATTACAGATTAGTTAAGTCACGTCTGTACATATAACATATAAATAATTAAGAGTACATCAATATTGCAAACCATTTCACTGTTTAGATTAACAAATACAATATACTTTAAACTTATGGGAAGCCGGATAACCAGATATGTATATAAAAATTTAGAAAAAAGAGTGGTATCTGGCTTTATTTAACGCAGAAGTGATATTTAATATACATATTATGTAATGGAATCTAGCTTAGCATTACAACAAACTTATAAATACACCAACAACTTAGAGCAACTAAGTACAAACATTTCAACAAAATTTAATTTAGAGTATAAATTCCTTGTGTATCGCTTTCTTAATGTTAAAATATAAATGAGAAGAAATTCGATTTTTAAAATTATACGTAAATTGAGTCAATTTAAAAAAGTAATAATGAACACATGCGCACTTACAAATGTCACTTCTACCGCGTTAAGAGCGGGACAGAAGTAATGTTTTGTCTTTGAGCTAGAAAGCGGTTACTCTTAAAAATTAAAACGTTTACAGCTCGTCATGCTTCGGCCCGGAGAATTCCTCGTGGCTGATAAAGCCGTCCTTGTCTTTGTCTTCGTGTTGGAAGATCTCCTCGACTAGTTTGTCGTGGCTTTCGAGCATTTGTTTGATATCTTCGCTCATTTCCCCTCCATCAGCTGGTGCCATTTGTTTTTTCAGGTATTCGCTTAACTAGAGAATAAGAAGTTAGAATTACAACTCAGTTTATCAAAAATAATAATAATAATAAACATAATATATAAACAATAGTAATATTAAATACGTCAACATAATATGTCAACTATGTATAAGTTTTTGGTAGTATTCGTCCGCCAATTATTTTTGAAACTATATTCAACTACAGTCACAGGGTTAACCAACCGTCAACATCCTAACTCCGGTCTGCGTCTGAGAATTTCTGACAGAAAAACTTTTCTGATTTTTTTAGTCCGACCCGGGATTCAAACGTAGGACCTCATGATCAACAGACGCGTTGACGGCCATTAGACCAATAAGGCAATCCAGTAAGTATGATTATGAGGAAGGCCGCATATTACGACGGTTACTTATCCATTGTCTAGGATACTGCATCCTAGACTAGATACAAGAACAATTACAAGACAACCAGTGTTAAAGCTATTTTCTAATTAGTGTGTTTGCACACAATATAACGGCTTTGGCTAGGATTTGATGGCTTGTAACCAGCGCCGGAATAGTGGAGATCCCTATATCTAGACTAACCGGTTTTCGAGGAGTCCGGTAATAAAGTATATGAAAATAGTCTTCACCTCTAAAGTAAGACGTGATAATACATCACTTAAAGAAGCAGATTGTTTGTAGTATGATAGACAATTTTAAAATCTAAGACTAGGCTATAGTTATAATAATGTCCTCCAGACCAAATTTCGAACACGACGCTCAGTCTCAACGGTGACAGCCATCTGCGCAGAAGGCTAAAGGAGCGTGAGTATGTCCACAAACGCAGATCTATTCATAGTCACTTTCATAGTCCGATGGGATGGAAATCCAACAGGACAGGAGACAGATCTGGTGCAGGACCAATGGCTTTACATGCTTTCCGAGGGAAGGGCGTGAAACACCGCTAACATCCTGACCCCGGGCTGCGAGTTCCTCGACAGAAAACACAAATAACTGATTTAGGCCCGACCCGGAATTCAAACCTTTGAATTGCAAATCACTTGATCTTGCCTTACGAGCACTGGACCAATGAGGAAGTTAATCAAGTTTTTTTTTTCAATTCTTATAAGTTTCCTAAAATGTAAACGTTTCACAGGTACATTACAAACAAATTAAAAAAATACTCAAAAGTTGCTTTCATTTTAGAAATTAGTTTCTTTTTTAAGGTAAAAAACGAAGAAATATGTATTGTCAAATTATATACTCCTGAGGACAAAATTAAATATTAAACGTTAGCAAGACTCTTACATCGTAAAATATTAATTTTTAAGGCACACTTTTATACTGGTGTTTCAAATAATTCCCAGTGGGTTAGGAGTGTTGTAAATTATTTCATATTACTAAGCTCTTTTTGTGCTATCATGATTTTTTTATTCATACAGTCCATCACTAGTCCACTGTCGAACATACACTTCTCACGTAGTTTGCCACAAAGTATGGTCCTGAACCACCTGCATACATCGGCACTCTGAATGTTTCATGAGGTCTTTACTTCATCTAGTGGGTTGCCCAATACTGCACTTGTGAGTATGAAGCTGGCACTAGAGAACCTTACTTCCTCTTCGCATTATATAATGCCTTTTCCATAGTTTGCTGAGTGACTTTGAGCTTTTTATACAGCTTGCAAGATGTCATCACTGGCAACACGCACTGTTTGTACACTTTTGTTAAAATTTTTGAGGACGTACCTACAAGTTTTATCGCAAATTCCCGAAAACGGGCCCAGTCGAGTTAGATTCGTCAGATGACCTAATATGTAATACTAAGTCATCTGACGAAATAATATAAATTCAACTGTTGTAGTTGGACTTGGATAGCTTGAATTGCCTAATCAGACATTATGACCCATAAACATACTCGTCAACAACTTCAAGCGATATGCACATATTCATACCGGTACAGACCGGTATATATGGGCGTTAGACATGATTTTTTTCGGTTGGAAAACACTATTGAGGTCGTTGAGTATAGTGGTAAAGTCATTCAGGTATTCTGCCATAATGACTGTATTGTGGCAAATAAAAGGTGAGTTTTAAATCGATTGGATTGCAACAGTTCGTATGTACATTGTTGATATTACATATTTGGAAAATATTGTACAACAAATAAATTGCAACTTGAATTTATTAAGCCACATTAACACAATGAAATTCCTGCAATATCACGGGAATCAAAGCAGGTTTAATGTAGGTCAACTGATAACTGGAGTAAATTTCGTAATATCTATAGTAATATAAAACCTGGTGAATATAAAATCTTTCTCTATGTAGTTAATATCATGAGATATTAACAAAATCATAAAAACAAAGTTTTGTAGCTTAATTACGGATATATGACTAAATGACGGATATAATATTTTACTTACATGTGTACAGGAACTCTTATTTTATTTTAATTTAATATAAGGTAACTGTTCTAAAATAAACACAATAAAACATGCTATTATATAGCATAAGTAAAGATATGTTTTTTTATCTTCTTGCATGTTAGAAGGCATGTGAACAACAACACGAACAGTTATATATTCATTTCACACAAAAATACCTTAATAGCATGGAATTGAATTACTTTAAATAGAAAACGTAATTATCTACTCAAAAAAAGAAAAGAAAGGTCATTTATGAAAGAATTAAAGGGTATTAACTACTATAAATGGAAAGAGATAGCGCCATATATAATATGAAATGAAATAAATTTGACAAGGAAGTTAAGCTTTAGAGGCTTTATAAGATTTAGAAGAGTAACGATATTTTCATGGACACTATAATAATCCATCCTCCACCAGAGAAACTATCCGGGACTGACCTCTTCACGCGATAGCTCTTTGTCTCCATCTGTGTCCATTGCTTGAAACGCTAACTCTATACTCACTTCTTCGCGGGATAACATGTTATCAGCATCAGCGTCGATTTCTTTGAAGACGTTGGTGGTTGGTGGTGAGTCGCCAATGTTGATCAGCTCGACTTCGAAATGCAGGGTGGCGTGGGGAGGGATAACGTTGCCGGCTCCGCGTTCGCCGTAACCCAGCGATGATGGAATGGTCAATTTACGCTTTTCGCCTAGAACATTCAGAAAAGAATACAATAGAATAGAGTTGAATAGAATAGAATAGAAAAGAATAGAATGGTATTGACGTAAGATAATCCATCACCTAATTTCGTCCCGTTGGTGTTGATGTGTCTGGTTGACTGCATTTAATAAGACTATTCCTATTAAATAAATCAGTCGTATGGACTGCTGCACTACATCTTCCACCGACAGTTAATATAAAAACAATAAAACATCGTTTTTATAATATAGTTTGAGTAAAGTAAAATGTACTAATTTCTTAAAAATAATATTAAATATCTTTTCATAAAGTCTTACTATATATTTGACTTTAATTTTGGTTAAACTTTAAAGTTAATATGTAGGAAAAATTAGTATGTACATAATATAAATAAATCTATATATACATCCGCGACTATTTACAATATTTTTAGCCTAAGAGGTTTATGTACCTATAAAATATATCGGTGATATATAAATTTATCCGATTTCTCGGAAAGATCTCAACCGATTTTCATGATTCTTTTATTAAATTGGCATTATTATTTTATTATTATTATGGTAGTCTTCTCGAGATAAACCAGGTGGAAGCGGGTTCTTGGAGAACACCAAGTTCTTAGGGAGAGGTAGGCTCAGATTCCTGACACTCAAATACTATTAAATATTATTATTTTGTATTATATTATATTATTATTATTTTTTATTATATTATATTATTATTATTTTTTATTAATTATTCGCTTCGCGGGTGGTCCCATATCAATTTCAAGAAAGTAAGTGCGTGTGATATTCCTTAATCCATCCAAATGGGTGAAATAATTAAATTTTAAAAAATAATACCTACTCCAAATACAAAAATAATTTAACACACATAAGAGCTACTGAAGTTGGGGCTTTAATTTTTTCGATACACTGTCTGTACATTATTACTTACACGTATCGTAGTCAGTCTTTGTCTAGTCCGGATCCGGACATTCATATTGCATTGTATTCTTTTCATTTACATTACACGAGTTAAAAAAGAGTTAAAAAAGACTTTTCCTCGTCTGGGTCCAGAGGAGGAAAATTATTTAACATTGGTTTTTGAAGTCGGTTTTACTTTTATAAGAACTCTAATTATTTTTATTTAATATTTGCGTTCCATTCTTTATTCTTTAAACTTTATTTTATGCATTATAACCTATAAGCAACTGCTGTATACGGCCGTCCCATAGATCGGCTCATAGGGGGGATATTTACCAAAGTGACCACGCTTGGCGAGCGTTCCAGTTCCAGCTTCATTTCCCTTTGTCGCCTCTACGACACCCACGGGATGGAACGGGATAGAGGACTCTCTTACACCGCCAATACACAGCGAGACTTCATTTATTTTATACTTTTATATTTGGTTAACCATTATTTATTTTTCATTTTATCCCATATCATTTGAGCTATAACTTATTACATGTTGTAGGTACCATTTCTTTCACATACAGATGCATACGTGATCGAGATAATGGATAATGAATTTCGTATATAATAATACTTCTTCAATAAATTCTCAGCGCATACTGTAATAAATATATTTCATACGTTAACAGGTTTTCGAAACTCCCAGCTGATCGGGCTGGTTGTACGAATATATGTCCGATAATTTTCTCTATCTTTGTTTCACCTTTACCTACATATTATTAATAATTATATTTATAATTAGGTCACCATAACATAGCCATGACTTGAGTCAAGTCTTAACCCTTATTCTTAAACGAAATGAATTTAGTTAGTGTAAAAGACTAATTAGCAAGTAGAATAATTATTAAACCGAAAATTAAATAATTTAATTTCAAAACATACAGAACAAAGGAATATAGCTAACAAAAACATAGCCACCACAACAGACGGATCAGAATACAAATGAAAGCCAGCCGGGTTTGAGATAATATGTACAAATAATAAAGGAAATAGAATCCTCAATACCTACAGGTAGTAATATACTTTTTTTTACGTATTGTTTTAAAGCTTACACGCAAAAAAGTCAATATCGCAAACAAGGCCTCATTATCCTTTTGCAACGCGTTAAAATTTACCAATGAAAACATTGGAAGCATAGCATAAATCACGAACGAGGACTTAATTGAAGTGTTTCCAAATTGTATTTAACATTTTCTATTATTCTCTGATTTTTATAAAATAAATATTTAAAAATAATTACTAACTAAATTACTTTCATTTATATATCATACAATATACATATAAAGCTCAATTAATGAAGTGGAACAAACGAGGTTTTCTGTCATAGACCTCGAAAATTTTAATTCTTAATTGAGGTGGGATGCAGATGTCTATGGACAGTGTGTGACAGCTTGCTTGTCACACGTAATCTATAAAAAATAACTCACCGACACACATGTCCAGCAATCCTTGGTCCCAGCCCTTGATCACCTGTCCGACACCGATTTGGAAAGTGAACGGCTGATCGCGGTCATAACTGAAACAATAGACAGTAACAAATTATTTAATTTGCAGGATGTCTTATATTTAACACAAAATTTAATAACGAACGATGGACTAATCTTGAGATGCTACTTGTGAAGACACTTCAACAGCCTCTCATCTCAGAGGTATCTCGTTTAGAGCCAGGGTGGCATCAGAGGCAGCTGGACTAAGTAAGTGGCGCAAATATGAGTCTCTGAGGGATGACTACATATTTGCGCCATTTGCTGTAGAGACTATCGGTCCGTAGGGACCACGTGCGGTGAAGTTCCTAAAGGAACTCCATCCGCGGCTGGTCGTTGCTGCTGGTGATAAGAGTGCTGGTTCTTTTCTCGCTCAAAGGCTAAGTATAGCCATTCAGCGGGAAAACGCAGCCAGCATTCTTGCACGATACCGCGGCGAGTAGGACTGTTTGATAATTAAATTACTAGTTTTAGTTTTTTTATTCTATAGTTTTCAATATTGTATATAATAAAATATTGTATATTATGTTATGTAAATATTTGTGTTACTAATTAACTAATCTTATGACGAATTTAGTTTTTTTTTAAAGATTATATTTTAAAAAGCATGCTTGTGCCAGGTTCTTTATTTGTAGGAATTCGGTGTAATATAATGTCATATAAACAGTAATATCATCCGCATGCAGCGTTCGTTTGTTATGTTTAACGAGTGTGTGGACGCAGTTTGTGCATATATTTTGGCAATGTGACTGGACCATCAGATAAATCGGCCTGTAGAATAACACTATTACATAGGCCTTTGTCCGGAAGTACAGTTTTGGTGCGTCCATTGTGCATTATAAAATGTTCATAGGTATGGACCCTAGGAATATGTCTACCACAAATTAGCGATCTATTAAGATTATATTAGCGATAATCTTAAATTTCATTTTATTTCCGCATTCGACCGCTTTGGATTGCCGCAGGTTTGAATCCAGCATGGAACAAGAAAATGTCTGGTCTTTGTCCACATGCAATTATTGTATGCATGATGTATGTAGTATGTTAAACGCCTCCACGGTACAGTAGAAATTCCTAGAGTATCTAATATTATAAAAAAAAATATTTACACATAGTGGTGATTATTATTCCTCTTTAGACTAATTTTAATAAACGTTTTAATTTTTTACGGATCGAAGACTCTTATATAAGTGTTTTTTTTAAATAGGTTATTTATTCTTAAACAATATGTTTAAACACCTTAGAGCATATTATACCCTCATAAAACCTACTTCTGAATTGAATAAACTACATTTACGGATACTATCGCGTTTAATTAACTTATTTTTATTAATTCCCGACGTTTCTACTTCCATACTACTCGGACCTACTTCGGAAGTTACTATGTGGAAATTATTTGATTCGTTAAAGCTTTGTGAAGTCTTTTAATTTTTGTTAAAGGTTTCATTTTCCATATTGCTTTTGAAATGTTGTATCAAATTAATTTATGAAAGTAAGGAAGCAACCAAAAAATAAAACATAATATGTTTTAATACTCAGTGCAAAGGAATTACTGTGCTACATTACAATATTGCCGTCGACAGAGATTTACGAGTTTAAAATAAAGGCAATATATAAAATGGTAACCAATATTATTTTTGCAATCTCATTGAAAAGGCAGCAACATTTAATAATAATTTACTCGATAAATAAAATGCGTAGTCAATCACCAGTTTTTATGTAACCAAGTATTACAACTGCTAATAATTTGTATTGTGCAAGCTTTACAATTAACTATTATCTTTGTTTAATTAATCTCTTCTTCAATTTGCAGTCAATGGAGTGAACAACACAAAGAGGCTTTATATACAAGACGCAAATAATTTAATCGTATTCTAATTTATGTCACTCAGTGTAGAAATAATTGTTCTACTTAGATATGAAAGCGATTAAACCTTATAAAAATGTGCATATTGGATAATTATTTGTCCATATGTATTGTATTGTGTTCCGATTAACATGATAACGACAAAAATACTTATTAAAGACTTAAACTATATTATATCGTTAAAAGGCTATCAGAGAATTCCCCCAGTTAAAGTTATCCAGCCCATAAAATTATTTACAAATGAAGTTGCACTACTTAGGTACTAACCGTACAACCGAACTGTAATTAAAAAAAGGGAAAACAGGACTGCAGAAATATCTAGTTACTTTTCTCGTGTTTGTGTAGATGCAGATGTCGTATATTTTTTTCCCTGCTTAATTTTAATAAACTTTTGTATCTTTGAAAAGCATTCATTAGAGTTTTCTGTGGATCGAAGTTTTAACGGTTTCATAAATTGTTTTGAATGATAAACACGACTTTCTCTTTTAATAACAACAAAGCAACTTCATTTTGTTCTGTGTGGCATTCATGGAACATTTCATTTATAATCATTGTTTAATTCCACTTTCATGTACATGTAAGAAATTACTAATGGCGAAGAAACGTATTTAAAAAAAAAAGTAGAAAACAAAATGTTATGAGGTATGTGTACGTACATCTTTAAGTTTTCCTTATTGTTTACCCCATGAGCTACCACGTCTCAGAACATGGCATCAGAAGAGTAAAAATATATGATAATAATATGATTTTGTTGTATTATAAAATTACAATTTTATATTATAAATCACAAATTCCGTAATACGTCTGCATTGCATCAAAGTCGTTATCGAAAATAACTTTCAATGCATGATTAATCGGTAGTAATTTCATATGTCTACTGGCGGGACACGAGAATCAACTTTATATTTTACTAGCTGACCCGTGCCCAATTTGCTGGGCGTCAAACATTTTACTTGTGATGAAATTATCGTGTGTGGTTCTTAGTACTCAGTGTTTAGGATTTATTTTCGGAATTGATTGACAAAATTGTTATTTCACATTAAAAAATATTATCAATTACAATCAAATATCATTTCACTCAGGAATAATGTAGGTTTCTATTGGTGGAAGAATTTTTAAAATCGGTTCAGTAGTTCCAGAGATTACTTCCTACAAACAAACTTTACCTCTTTATAATATTAATATAGATTATGTATACAGAGTGTCCTGTTAATAGTAGTCCAAGCGAAATGTGGCGAGAGATGAGATCGTGCCCTATGAGAACAGCAAAAAAAAATTTTATGAAAATGTTACCGTTTCAAGATTTTTTGATTTTCATGATTTTATGGAAAATGTATCACCTTAATACGTATAATTTATGCCATTCAATTTAAATAGCGAAAACGTATTTTTTATTGAATATTATTTCTGACTATATGTGTAATTGCACGTTTATTGCAATTTCCCAACAACATGAACAATTTCTTTATAAATAATAAAGTGCAAATTTCTACGCGACAAGATTTTTCATCCAAGTTTAGGATACTGTGGTGTTAAAAAAAAGTACTACATCCTTGATGCCCATTAGCTTGAAAAATAGTGCAATGATTGAAGATTTAAAAACAATAAAACAAAAAAGTAATTGCTATTTTATTTTGAAGGGCCTAATTTTTCAATAAAAGTTTTTTGTTTTATTTTGCAGTACATCTCAAAATATTGTAAAAATTGGAGATTATGACCAAAACTAGCAACAATACGGCCTTACAAGTTAATAAATTTTTAAAAACACTAATGAATAATATTATGAAAAAATATTAAGGGCGGCATTCTTGGGCGCATTTATGGGGGCATTCATAGGTTAATTTACAGATCTCGATATATATCTCGATGTAAATTAACCTATGTTCACAAAATAACCAGAATTGATTAGATTTGGTTTGTGGAAAAGGAAGAGCCCGCCGTTCCAATATAAATATATCATGGTGCAACAAATAGTCGAAGCTTTAACGAACATGTTTAAATATTTAAACAAGTGTTTATCCAACATGTTTTTTTAACTACTTTACCATTGTGTAAGATATTGCATGTTAAAAGTAAACACTTTTAAATGTAATTAAAGCGCTTTAGAGAGCGATTTGGATTTGGAATAATGATAATGATGATTATAATCATTTCCCCTGCTACTTTTCGTTCGTACGTGAAACTACTGGTAATACACTACCAATACGGTACTCGTAGAAAGCTTCTACTCCGCACTAAACGTAGTGTTTTATACACTCTTAGCTAAGCACATTTAACTACTATAGTGTTTGGGAGCAAAGCTTCATTTTACTTATTAAAATACAGCAACAGGTCATGCAACATATTAAGTTTAATGGGTTTAATTAATATTCTTATTTCAATATCTGTTAGTGAAATCTGAAAAAAGAAAGTATCACTCTAGGGAGGCGAAGAATAAGTTTGCTGGGACGTGTTACAGAATGAAAATCACTTAAGAGTTTAAATATGTTATTATATACAAAACATTTAATTACCACAAAACCAGTCATACTCCATCTAGTACAAAAAGCTTTTTAAAGATCGAATTGGGCCAGCAATTTTTAGTAACAAACGAAATAGTAGTACAGTACGAAGTAGTAGAGATAGTAGTAACAGTGGTAGAGCCACGCGGCCGTTTTTGCTGTCGCACGGATGGGGGTGGTACCACGACCTCACAGACAACCAGCGTGAAGTAGAGGTAGGTTTACCTCTGCGTTTCGCTTGGTGAGTGCAGGTGGCCGGAAGCCCTTTTTACTGGAAATGAGGCATTCCATCTTAGTCCTCACGGGTGACAACGCATCTACATTTTGATTTGTAATAGAGGATAGATGTAGATGTCTATGGGCCGCAGCAACCACTTACCATCAGGTGGACTGTGTACTCGTTTGTCACCCTTATCCTATAAAAAAAAAATAGAAACTACCCATTTGTTGCTTTTTTTAACTCATGAACGAAAAATTTATCAAAAAAGGCACTGTATACAGGTACATTTTATATTTCCTTTCACTTGCGGATAATTTCGTGTCTTGTCATCTACATATCCTGGTATTACGTAACAATGTTTGCATATCGCTTACCCGCTTCTTCGCGACGTGAGGCTGTTTCGCAATTTGTACATTAAAATGTTAAATTTCTAGTCGTATTTTATAACTTTCGTAAACACGGCGATAACGTGTAAGCGATCTTCGCGTAATCACTTTTTTACTAGTATTGGTGTGGAAAGCACCGATTTAGCCATCGTATAGAAAATATAACCTATAATTCAAGAATCTCAAAAAAAAAATTTCAAAACTACAAAAATATTTTTGCTCAATAGAAAAATAACATTGGTTAAAATTTGCTATTATATATAAATACTTTGAAATATTTTATTCCATACAAATTAATATTTTTAAAAATTAAACTTTTCATAAAAAGTAATCGCAGATTGACTGCAAGGAATAAGAAAATATATAATCTCCTCTCTCAATTGCTTCTGAAGTCAGTGCTGATTTACACTATATAAAAGCACAGTAATCGTTTCAGAAGCTGTTATGTAGAGATTATCTTAACCTTTGTAGTACTTTGAAGTTTATAGTACCTACCTGGGCGTTGAATTTTTCTTCAATTTTATATGGGATATTTTCTCCAATTTTATATAAAAATATACTCACGCTTGGCTTCGGCCCGTGTGATTAGGTTTTAAGTTACTTCTTTAATAGGAAGAATATAGATATATACAAAACAATAATAATAATAATAAATCTTTATTTCGGATAACAAATGAGATCTTAGAGAGTTAAGTTCGACTTATTTTTTACAGTTCCCGCTATTGTGTCGTGCAAACGTAAGATAATAAATAATTATCACGTGTATGGCAAAGGACATCGAGAAAGTGAGCCACGATGCGCGCCCGCGAATCGAAAGTAGGTACGAACGATTCGAGTAGATCGACACAAACGAAGAGAAAAGCATTGTTTGTGAACGAACTCTGACCGTACGATGCTAGTTAACTAGTTTCGAACTGCCTCATTACTAAAATATAAAAACAAACTTTAACCTTGCTGTTGCTGTTTCTATTATGCCTATTAACTAAACAGATTTTTAAAATAGATCTTATAGAATATATAAGGCTTCAAGTCTTATAAAATATTAAAGCTACGCTGTGAGAAACTTTCTTATTTGATAGTAAAACTTCCTTAAAAATATAAGGATGTAACTAATGTAAAGTACATAGTGTACTGTAAATGAGGTATAATTAGAATTTCAAATTAATTAAGCCATAATGGCACTGGCACATTTTGTCCGATAATTGACTGCAACGAACACAATAGTGACGTGATTGGCTCGACTTAATAATGCTTTGTAATAGACATAGCAAATGTAATTATAGCTAAAACCACACTATATTGTAGGTTTATTTGTCTACATCCGATAGTTTAAATGAAAATGTCTTTATTTTTTTTAAACTACTTCCTACACAAAACAAATTTATGGTATAGTAATAATTAATACATTTTCTTATATTTATTTTGGTAAATTTATAACGACTGTGATGAGGAATCCTCGGGTAGAAAACTTTATCGAAAACTAATTAATTTTTGTTTGCACCCTGTCCGCTCTTCGGATGATATTAATGAACTTTTGTTTACATCCTTAAGTTCTTATATTTTTTTTTAATGACAGGTAATTGACATAAGTGCAGGGTTTAGAAAAAAATGTATTTATTGCTTAAAAAATAACTTCTTTATGTAACAAGTCAATAATCCGTAAGCTTGTGCGTGGTTGTAGATGAGATAAAAAACCGGCCAAGTGCGAGTAGCACCGAGGGTTCCGAACAAATCCGTAGGTATATAAAGTATAAAATAATTAAAAATATTTTTATTATATGATGTAACTAAAAATTTATGCTTTTCGTAATTTTTCCGTTATCTGTGCTATGATACGTTGCTTCGTACCAAATTTTAAGATTATGAGTTCACGGGAAGTACCCTGTAGGTTTTGATTCCCTTGCGAATGTCGAAAATTTGCGGCATAAACGGCTGTATCTTTGGATTGCGTTGTCTTAGAAGTTTAATTTTTTCACAGCTCCAAGGGACAGTAGACTTGAGTATTTGATATGAATTTCAGCTTGATACCTCCACGCTTTCCTGAGAAAAATGGTCTTGACAGACAGACAGACGGACAACAAAGTGATCCTGTAAGGGTTCCGTTTTTCCTTTTGAGGTACGGAACCCTAAAAATAAATATTAATACATGAAAATAAATATAATTTATATCTTTATATATAAAAATTACGTGTCACATTCTTTGTCCGCGAGGAACTCTGAAACCACTCAACCGATTTGTAGGTTTCCCCCGAGGAATGCCCCGATCCTGAGATACGGATAACGATATCCCAGCAGAACCAGAATAATCGATGTAGCCTAATGGATCTGTAAGGTAAACTGGCAATGGTTTGGGGACATACAGCTTAAAGAACCGACAACCAATAAGAAAGAAAAATCGAGTGGCAGCATCGTACCGATAAATGAAGTGATGACCTGGTAAGTCATGCCGGAAGTCGATAGATGCAGGTGGCATGGGTAGATCTAAACTAACTCTAATTACCGTTAAACTATTTTGTATCAGTAGTTTAACGATTATAGTAATCAGTTATAAAAGGGAAAATAAAAAAATCCATTCCCGTTGGCACCAATGGAGTTTGTTAACTGCAGTTTTAATTAGTGCTGATTTATCACATGCTCGGCGGTTGGGGAAAACATCGTTAGGCAACCTACAAGCCTGATGAAGAATGCAAACATTTCGTGGAAATGTGTAGCCCGCTAACACAACTGGGGGCAGCGTGCACGAATTGCATCATAGCCTTCTCAGAAATAAGAAGAGCTCTTTGACAGTGGAATGCGCTATAACTTTGACTTAATCTTTTTTATTATCATATAAAATTTATTAAAGAAAAGATAAAATAAACATTAAAACATATATATATATATATATATATATATATATATATATATATATATATATATTAAACTTTCACCACCGCCATAGCAATCGGACATGCTCCAATCCTCAGTCCAATAAGGAACTTGGATATGAGCACTTCTAAAAGAAGACGGTGCAGCTGACACTAAAAAACTTGTAGCAAGTACATATCTTACGCTTGTAAAAGACTAAGTTACGTGAGGGTAATATGGTTACTTTAAGCTTTGCCGCCCTATAAAACCAAAACTAGGAGGAGTACAGAGACAAAAACACAATGTCGTATATCGTAACTAATATATTAAGGAAAAAAAAAGCAAACAAGATTTAGGAACACTTCGAAAAAATAACTTATAAAAAACTAACTACACTACACAATACTAAAATCGACTAAATTATTCACTATTGTAGGTCGGTGCTAAGACTTAGTTTGTTTTTAGTTGTATAATGTCAACTGTCAAAATGGAGTCAGTGAAGTAAGTAGCGCCCTTTTGACCTTTTATTATTTGATTGAGTGATGAAGAGCTATCGTATCACAGAGCCATCTATGAAAACAAGGCTGTAGTTTTTGAGTTATAAGAAAGGAACCATATTTACCGGATGACCATATTAACCTCACGTACTACAGTATCTTTTACCTGCGGCTGTTTAAATACTGTAATTTGGGAAAATCTATTTTTTTTTATATTCAAAATATATATGTTCCATTGTGGTTTGTTATCTATAATATTGGCATGTTTCATTAAAAGCAGTTCAGTAGTTTTTATGTGACTGAGCCACAAACATACAAACATCCAAACAAACTTTCACATTTATAATATTACTTAGTAGGATTTCTCACGGTTCACGGTGCAGTGTCGAAAGTGCATTATACCGGCTGCTCGAAAGAAGCGGAAGCATTGTATCGTGAAAAAATTCAAATCCCGGTGATGCATGATAGTGCATGAGTAGATTAACAGGTAACGGAGAAGTCACGTCAAAGCCCAGTTCGATCAAAACGCGTTAGGCCAAAAAGCCTTCGCATATCGCTATTATTACAGCGAAAATAGATTTAGGCGAATAGAGTTCCGACTAAAAGCCCACGGGACTTCATTGGAAAGTGCTCCGAAAAAATCTAACACGTAAAATAGACTATATATTATTAAGACCAAACTTACAAAGAACCAAAACAAATGCAACGTATTTTTTTTTAAATGTTGATGAAAAAAAAGGTTACCTATGTTTTCAGTAACTTACTTGACGTTGTTAAACTTGTAATATTTTACAAAGTATAGACGATTTAAATTCCCAGAAGTGCACGTTCTATCTGAATTTATAGCCTTGAACCGATATCGGTGCCAAAAATATAATATTAACTAGAAACAGTTTTAAGTTAATAACCCATATTTACTCAAATAAAGGTAGAGCATTGTAGCGACTTCAAAGAAAATTGGATCCAATATTATTCAAAGTTATTAGGTTTTTTGTAATATATTGCTATGCACTTAAAATGATTACAAGGTCATTGAATAATAAACGTGCACCTGTTTTTAAAAATAATGTATAAAAACATAAAACAGAAAAAGTAAACTTTATAATTTTGAGATGTGACGAAGTCTGTCTGATATTTTATTAAGTAAGTGTGGGGGATTAGTTGGGGGGAGTGAAAAATTCACGTTAGCAGCCGCGCTCGGCTGCCCTCGCACAAAACGTGACGCACAATTTGTAAAGATAGTTACTTATGTTATTCTTAGCTCTCTATGGTATTTAACTTTCGATTTTTCCTTATCTGTGTTATGAGACTTAATCTTGCATATTAACTCTGTATCAAGCTATTGGAATCCCTGAAATAAAAATGGTAGGCACAGTGACAACAAATTGATTTCTTTTTCAATCCTATAAAATAACATTATATATTATATCTCGTTATGTATGTACTAGGCCATTAAGATTTTTTTATTATAAGAGCTTTTAGGCGGGCATTAATAAAGCATGCGCTAATAACGGTAGGCTCGTGTCTGTCCTCAAGATTTATATCTTTGGCATACCCAGGTGGACTCAGACCGAGGCTAATGCCCCGGATAGAAAAGAACGCACTATTATGAGGTCATAGGGAATTAATCATCCGAGATCGTCGGTAATGAGGTTATACTTGCCGCTTCAGTTGAAAGCTACCACTTTAAGCGCACTCACCTTGCACAATCGCTAAAATAAGACGAATGAAGAAAATATATTATATATATATATATATATATATATATAATATAAGACGTTTTCGGTCCTGAAAAGTCGTATCTATACAAAACGCAGGACTGGAGAATTTACACGGGATCGTATTGTTTACGAATTCTTTCGGATACGAGGACACGCGGTTGTAGGAAAGTCTTTGTGAGTATATAAAAATATTGACTACAGTTCCGGGATTTGTGGCTGCGTTATTACAGTTTAAATGCTTATAACATTAAACCTATAAAAAGTAATATATATATTGTATAAAATATATTACACTTTTAACTATATTACACTTTATTGCGTCATCATTACAGCCCTTCACAAGTCCACTGCTGAACATAGGCCTCCCCCAAAGAATGCCACAAAGCACGGTCCTGAGCCACCTGCATCCATCGACTTCCTGCATATCTTACCAGGTCGTCACTCCATCTAGTGGGGGGACGCCCTACACTTCGCCTGCCGGTACGAGGCTGCCACTCGAGAACCTTTCTTCCCCATCGGTTGTCGGTTCTTCGAGCTATATGGCCGGCCCATTGCCACTTCAGCTTACTAATCCGTTGGGCTATGTCGGTCACTCTAGTTCTACTGCGGATATCCTCATTTCTGAGTTTATCACGCAGAGAAACTCCGAGCATAGCCCTCTCCATAGCTTTATTGCGTACTAATAAGTATTTAATTTATTTATTATTAAAATTCTTTTTACTCCTACAAAAAGCCATAACAGACAATCAATTATTATAGACGAAGTATTACACGGATAAAACCAAGGTATAATAGGGACTGTCGGAGAACTTAAAATTTTTGTTATTATCTACCAGTCAAAATCAAAAAGATTTATATAAATTTATCTATGATTTATAAGCTTACGTATAGGTTATTATAATATACTAGCTGGCCAGGCAGACGTTGTTCTGCCCTCTCCGACGACCCTGTGTCCTATTAAAATCCTTAAATCGTAATAAAAAATATTGAGGGTCACTTATCGGGATACAAACTATCCTATCTCTCAAGTTGGACCAAACTGCACACAGTGTGCAAAACTTCTTTGAAATCAGTTCAGTAGTTTAGGAGTTCATCGCGGACAGTGTGACACGTAATTTTTATATATATATATATATAAAGATTATATTTTATATAACTATTTAAAGAACGCGTGTGCAGTTCACACGTGGTAGAAGTGAAACCTTCCGAAAAGGAGACCGAAATAATAAGAAACTACTGTATACTATATTTTATCTCATTTTCTCGCAGGCTAAATCCTATAGATATATGTTTGTCTCTTATTTGTATCGCTTTTTCGTTTCATCGAGTTTCAAATAATAACGATTCTAAAGAAGTTATGACTTCAAAACGCGACTACTGAAAGACAGAATATCATTTAATCACAACACTGAATAGCGCTCGCAACTCGATATTGCCCGGTTCTCTAATTGTATTTCCACGTTTGGCAGAAGCAGATCAAATATTTTTGGGGGACTTTAGAAGTAAATCTGTTAGTCCCGCCCTTGATAAGTAAGTAGGGTTCACATAACCTAACACATACCTGTTCTCTCTTTCATAATTCACTATATTCCTTACCTTTAAAATAAATTATACAACCCACCCATTTTGTGAAGCAAGCAAGACTTTAGTTACAAAATATTGAATATCTAATAATATTTTTAATTAAAAAAAATATATAGAACAAGAATGACAAAAGAGCGCATAGTTCACCCACAGACATCTGCATCTAATACAGATGCGTTGTCACCCGTGAGGACTACGATGGAATGCCTTGTTTCCAGTAAAAAGGGTCTACGGTTCTCTATACTCACCATACGAAACACAGCAGAATTATGCTGCTATTTTAGCTGGTATTCTGTGAAAGCGTGATCTTTCCCAAGGTCGAGCCGACCCATTCGTCAATATAATTGTAGCATGGCTCTACCATGTCTATATCGATAATTGTGAAATTTTACCATTTTATGGAAATTTTTATAGACCGGATTTTACGCACGAGTTCTATAATTACAACAGAGCCGGTAAGAAAGCTAAATAGCTTTGGACATCAACGTTATTAAATCAAGCTAAAAGCATCATAATCGCGCTATATTTACCACGCCGCCATAAATATCAATCAGTTGATATTGTTGACACAGCCTGAGGCAGGCGTACGCTCTGGAAATTCTGCCCAAGAAAATGTGGCTTTAGCGACAGAAACAAAATTTAGTACATTCTTCTTTTATGACTTTGAGTTGTGACTTTCCCTTCTTTTATGTGTTATACGCACATTAAAGAAATAGAATTTCGTACCTATTACACTGCGTTTATGATTATACGTTTTACGCATCTTATTTTCGTATGCGTAAACATGGAACACGATGTTAAATAGGAGTACGGTCGATAGTCTGTTCTGTTCGAGCGTGCAGCGGAGTGTAGCGTGTAGAGTGCATGTAAGACAAAATTTTATGTAGTATAGTAACCCTTACTGGCATTTCAAATTATATGCCGCACGCGCCGCGTCGTCGCACGCTTTGGTGAACGCTTTCCATCCAGTCCTTAGCAACTAATAATATACACGCTCAGTAGGTCAGTATGTATCTTAAGGCGTGACAGAAAGGGCTAAATTACAAGGCAAGAATGAATAGGCTTTTGTCATTGCGCTTCACCATCTTACGCTGCATCACCACTTATAATTAGGTGGGATTGTAGTTAGAGATGAATAACTTTTAACAATAGACTTACAATCTTTTTGGTGGTAGAGCCATGATGCAGCTATATCAGTAGTATAGTTGTAGCACGAATGGGTCGGCTCGACCGGGGAAGGACCATGCTCTCACAGAATACCAGCGTAAAATAGCAGCTTCACGCTGCTGTGTTTCGTATCGTGAGTGTAGAGAAGCGCAGACCCTTTTTACTGGATACGAGGCATTCCATCTTAGTCCACAGGGGTGGCAACGCATCTGTATTTCGATTCATAATCGAGAATAGATGTAGATGTCTATGGACCGCAGCAATCACTTATCAGGTGGAATGTGTGCTCGTTTGTCAACCGAATCCTATAAAAAAATCTGCTACAATGTTTTAGCGTATGAGATCTGCATGTTAAAGTAAAATGTGGTTCCCCGTATCAATAAAGCAGTGTAAAATCAATAAAACGTTAAGAAAATATTAAGTACTTGTTACCAAATTACGAGTACAACCGCCTGAGAGAAGCAGGTAATCTAAAAATAACTTTTAATAAAATGTAAAGCAGACTTCTAAGAACTAAAAAGTTTTATATTATTTGGTCGGTGCTAAGACTCAGTGTACAGTAGAAATAAGGCTTCAGAATGTAAAATTATTATTTTTTTAATTCTATGAAGTCTACTTTTACATTTTGTAATTAAAAAAGGTGTTTATCGAATTAAGTGGATATTTTATACAATCTTAATATCGTTAAATAGCAATTTAAAAAAAATGTATGCCCTATTTTGCCAGCCATCGGAGTAGAATTTTTTGGAAAACACCCCTGATGACCTATTTAATTTAAAAAATTTATTATAATCCTCTTTTTCCGAAGTCGGTTAAAATTCTTTGCCATCCTACAGATTTGTGTGTGAGAATTTAGTTTTACAATTATTAATTAAACCGCTTTTCTTCCTTTTACATTCATCTTAATACTTTTTTTGTTGAAATATGTAATAAAAATATTACTATTAAAGGTTTTTAGAACTTAACTCTAAACTTATATATTTGATAAAGGTTCTTGTTATTATTTGTTACTAGCCACTTAGACATTTGAAATTTTATATAAATAAAAACGAATAATGTATTCAAGGAAGTATAAAAAATTAAAGAATAGTCATTATTGCTTCTTACCTCTATAAATTTATATAACATGATAGACACAAAAATTGATGAACTTAAAGCTGACCTAAGTGTTTTAAGCACAAGCGAAAGTCGTTTATGTCTTAGGTTCTTTTTTTGTTCTTGTTTTGTTCACCGGTCATAGGAGAAAGTTGCCGACTTAAAAATAATAACGACTGAGTTAAGTTACGCAGGTTATATCGAGAATAATTCAAATAATGATAGAGTCATCGAGAGAGGTTTCCAAATATTATAAAAAATAAATGTATAAATATTCACTACTAGGATGTTAAAATGGGCAAATACATTTACTTCCGCCAATTTTTTTTAGTACAAAGATGATGTAATCCATTATTATTGTACCTTACCTTGGCTTCCGGAAGTCTCGCACACGCACGGCTCAAACAGCTATGTTGGTTTTTAGAAAGTTGGAAGTGAGAATATTTTCGCAATTGGAAGTTTCCATTTAGACGATCACTTCTATGGTATGCAGATATGTATGTGTGGAGACGAGTTTATAGTAACGAATGAACCGTGGAGCGGTTGTAGAAATTTAGATAGTGATTGCTACGTGGAATGTCAATCAATTCGTGTACACTATAGACACGAGTTCCTTTTCATTAGTGTTACTGGGCTGTTGAATGTAATAGCTACGAGCATGTTTAGTTACATATATAATATAATCTGATAATGCGACTTGTATTATTGTATGGTACAAATATTGTGTGAACGCATTCAATATTCTATGTTCATTCAGGCTAATAATTAGCTTTTGTCATGCTTCCAATTGTCAGATAAAAAGCCTCTTGCACAATATGAGTATATTATTTATATCTCCAATTAATTACACTTTGTGTATAATTATGTTTTATAATTTTATATATTTAATTTTATAAAGGTTTTAACCGTTTATTTTATTTTCCAAAATATATGATTTACTAAATGATATCGGGAACTTTGTACGGTTTGTGGCTCGACTTAATTCTATAAGATTATATATATATATAAAAATCGATTAAATATAGCTTATATCATTTTTTGCATTGCTCTATATATGTTCGTTAAGTGTCATTGCAATTGGTCCATCCATTCCAAAGATAACCCTGGTCGGGCAGACAGACACCTCGATAAAAGGAAGATATTTCAATATTATAAACAGATACTTCAATTTAATTTATATTTATGGATAGATAACTAATACCTTTGATTTTTTTAGACGTATTGGCTTTGCAGTGTAGCAGGTACATACTGAATATTTCACATGACTATCACGACGACAACATGTCACCTGCATTGCATCAGACCATGCTTAGCCTTTTGTATCGCCTATCTCACAAGGGAAACTTCGCCGTAACATACGCAAGCTTTTACATACGAGACCCTTTTCACTGGAAACAAACATTCTAGTTTAGTCATCTGTGGTGACAAGGCAAATGCATTTTGATTTTTTTCGAGGATAAAGGTAGATAGATGTCTATGGACTATAGCATCCGTTTACCGTTAGGTGGACTGTGTGCACGTTTGTCACCTTTATTCCATAAAAAGTACGAAAGCTCATTATACCTTTTTTCTTTTAGTTATGTTGGAAATAATAATTATTACCACCGACAAATAATTATGTCGATGGATTCAGGTAGCTACTCGTATCCTTTTGTTTCCAATATATTCAGCAGTGCATTTAATGGGCTATAATCATTGACCTCTCTATATATACAAGCCTGTAATGATGATGGTGAATATTATCTAATTATTAGCGTTAGAAGATTTTTTCCTTAGTTTGTCTTAAAAGATTTTCTCAAATTTATTTTGTTTTTCGTTTTAGTGAATTTTCTTTACGAAGGAAATATAGAGAAAAATTAAAAAAGTTTATAAAGGGTTATTACGTGAGAAGTTTATTTGTAATATACATACACATATACTCTCACGCCTGTCTGACAGAGTGGCAGGCAGAGACTACGGACTTCCATATGGCACCAACCTGACACACCTCTCTCGCTTCTTTCACAATTATATATCTACGGATACGTGTTTTTTGGTTGAGGTTACTCTTAAATTGGGCCATTTACAAAATATCGTCAATTTGTCAGATAAATTTCGGTTTTGTTTGTCCTTCGCCGACTCGGCCTTTCACTTCTACAGCCTAAATTTGCTTTCTCACTCTCTCATTCATTCTTTTAATCCTCGTCACAACATCTTGCAAAACACACTTTTCTCTCATCACACAATTTCTCACCCCATCATAATATATACTAAATAAATATCTTAAGATTGGGCTTAAATTTTAGTCATTAATAAAACAACGTTAATGCTCGTTGATAGTCGATAGCTAATAGGAACACCGATCTAAATTTTACAACGTTAAAAGCTTTCAAGTCCTAAATTGATTTTCAAGCCTCACTACAAAATATAAAAGCTTTGATAAATTTCAAAGACCTTATTATTTATAAATATTTTAAATACATATTTTATTACTACATTATTATTACATTATAAATATTTTAAATACCTTATTATAATACAAGTCATTTCAATATCTGAGGAACATTATATGAAACATTTTTATTCCATCATTTTTGTGGTCATAAGATCCACCATAAATACCTTAAATTTTTTGCAACTTTTGGATTGTAAATACTTTTATGGTGCTTTTACTAAACCAAATCTAGTAGAAATATTTTCAGTTGTCATGTATAAATATATTATAGTATATATTACAACAAATTATTTCTTCCATATTAACTTTGCTTTTGTTAACGTTATATTGATTAAGGTTGTAGTGTCACATGTTTTGTATGATAAAGGTTAAACGTATATGTGCCTGAGACTTTGTCATTAAATGTATATAACAAGCTGAAACTTTAAAGGTTGTATAGTGTATATTATAAGAGGGTGGATTGAAAAGTACTCGGCCTAACCAAGAAAATAAACACATACTAAATCAGTTATATTTTTATTTTTCTACATAATCACCATCAAGTTCAATACACTTTTGCCACCTCCCCTTCCAAGCATTTAGACCGTTGAAAAAAAAATGATTCTTCCTTAGAGTCAAAATATGCGTCTACAGCTGCTTTGACCTCGTCGTTTGTCGAAAATCTTTGACCTCCCAAGTGCTTTTTTAGGTTAGGGAACAGAAAGAAGTCTGATGGTGCCAGATCAGGTGAATACGGCGGATGCGGTAACAGTTCAAAGCCACAGTTGTGAATTTCAGCCATTGACTGTACTGACGTGTGAACACGGGCGTTATCTTGATGAAACAGGACTTTTCTTCTGAGCATTCCTCGACGTTTTTCTTTTATTTCCTTTCGTAAACGACGTAGTAAGGTGCAGTAGTAATCAGAGTTTATATTCTGACCCCTTTCAAGATAATCAATCATAATCACACCTTTCGAGTCCCAGAATACTGAAGCCATCACCTTATTTGCCGACAAAATCGACTTAGCCTTTTTAGGGGGTGGTGAACCAGGTCTTCTCCACTGTTTTGATTGTTGTTTTGTTTCCGGTGTACAGTAATGAACCCATGTTTCGTCCATAGTAACAAAACGATTCAAAAAATCATCTGCATCGGCTTCAAATAACTCCAAACAGTCGCGTGAAATAGTCAATCGCGTCCTTTTTTGTTCAACTGAAAGCAGTCGCGGAACCCACCTCGCAGACACCTTGTGGAAACCCAACTCGTTGACAATGATGTTTTGAGTTCGTTCATAAGAGATGCCTATAATCTCGGCTATCTCTCTAATTTTTAATCTGCGGTCTCCCATTATTAAATCAAGTACTTTTTTAATATTTTCGTCAGTAGTTGACGTCGAAGGCCTTCCAGAGCGGGGTTCATCTTTCACACTCTCTCTACCACGCTTAAATTCTGCTATTCATTTTTTGACGGATGAATATGACAGAGCACAATCGCCTAATGTACTGACCATGTCATCATGGATGGCTTTTGATGATAAGGTACTTAATGACGGCACGCTGCTCGATTTGCTCCATTCGCGGAAATTATGTCCGATTACTTTGTTAATAAATTTATAAAATCACAACTAATTATCGCACACGTTTCGAACTTCACACAATGAACTAGTCTGAACTGAACTAAATAATGTGGATAGATTTGATTTTTAGAATTGAATGGATCTGTGTTAGGCCGAATACTTTTCAATCCACCCTCGTAATAAATGTATGCCAAATCAAAGATGGATTTAAATAAAACAATTACTATTGCTACTACTAGATTAGTAATTCTATTCGACGCCTAGAGCCCACGTAAATATAACAAATAAAAAATGGCTTTAAAAACTATTACTAGTGCTACTGCTAGAATAGTAGTTCTATTCAACGCGTAGAGTCCGCGTAAATATAATAAATCAAAAATGGTTTGGATTTCATTCAAAATTTTAGTGGAGAAGAGATTAAAAATGAAGTGCAGATCGAATTCGGGACAAGGACTGTTATGATAACGTCCTGTTGAATTTTTAACAGCGCGGTTAGTGCTGGAAGCAGATGTGTAATACGAGAAACTCGCAGAATACGGAAAATTTAATATTTATTGCTGACATTCACCTTGTTTTTGCTACGTTACTAGCTTGTGAGATATTGCCGGAATAGGTAAGATTTTTCAAGAAAATGTGATTATTTTTGTATGTCAAATGGTCAGTGATAATTATATATTATGTGTCTAAACATAGGTACTCTATACCAATAATAAAATATCTAAAAGTTTCTGGTCTAGGTCTAGGTTAGGGGAGGGGGAGATATATAAATTTCCGAAAACAAATAAGTGATTTATAAATTTTTGTCCTGTGTATTTACGATTTATGCAAAATGTACGTAACGGATTACCATTAAAAGGATATGGAGATAGTCAACTACGCGGTTATAACATATAGGCTACATTTTGTCCGACTACAAAAGTTCAAAATTAAAAAAAAGTTGATTAACAGTATTTTCCTAAGAAGTTTCTTTTTAAGTGTAATGTTAGACTGTTGCATCAAATTTTCATAAAATTTTTTGTGCATTTAGTCAGAAAAAAAATTGTGTCTAAATTAAGAAACCTCTACCGTATCACCTAGACTCTTTCATTCTACAGAAAACAGTCCATTTATTTGTAAAACAAAATTTACATTTTTCGTTATTAGGTAACATGCATAATATTTTCAAAAATAAATAACCACGGAAGTGTCAGAATATTAGTCTCCTTGCAAAGGTCGCGTAGCTCGCGAGGCCCCAAGTTATCCCGTATCGCCGCTGTTGCAAAATAAACAATATTTCCAAGCTGGCTGCAAATCTCCACAGTAATATACACAACATAAGACAAAATGCTGTGGAAGTACGTAAAGGAGATTAATTTAGCTGTTTCTTATGCTTCCTCCACACTACTCGCGAGTAATTTCGACGAAGTGCTCGTCGAAGTCGATCGCAGTCCGAAGAACGTAACCACACACTCGTGCTACTTCGCAAAGAGCTCAGTCGTCTTGAGTCTCCCGCACCGTTAACATGAATGACGTTCAAGAGGCAGCTGCTATAGGTACCTAATTGTGTGAACACTACGACGTCAATCCGTTAACTAAGTAAATAATTATGTAGAAAGTTACATATTTAATATTTATATATATAAAAAAATATTCATAACTGGCGTACGCCGAGTAGTGTAGTGAGACGCTTCGTGTAACTTCAGGGTACTTCGCGAAGTCCTTTGACTTTGGCGCAAAAACCGACAGCGATCGGAAGTCGCCCGAGGCCAAGCGAGGTTGGACGAAGTGAATCGAAGTACCTCTCTACACTATTCGCCTCGTCCAACTTCGATCTACTTCGCGAGTAGTGTAGAGGAGGCATTACAGTCAGCTTTCTAATAGAGAAAATTGAAACTTCGAAGCTCGAGTGTTTATCAATATTTGCTTCGCCACTGGAGCTTGAAATCTACTGATACCGAGAAATACGGTCGAACTCGCAAGCACTCTGTAACGACCTACATAGTGGAATAAAACTAATTTTACATATTTTATCGCGTTAAATTTAACTTATTTTCACTTATTTTAATTCCCGACATTTCGGGTACTTTGCCATGGTCACGTTAGGGACGGAAGTGTTTGACGTCTATATCAACGTCGATGTCATGGTTAACCCGGGCTACCTACAGTTTTTTAGTATTAATTTTAGGCCCGATGTACGCAGAACAAGCTTACAGTATCTGAAGTCTAGCAGTGGATGCTTGAGTTTGGATTTAATTTTAAGTAGAAGCGCCGACGTTCTTGGAATTTTACAGTCTGTGAAATTGGTCAAGATCGTCCAAATATTTATCGTCTACGTGATTTTTTTCCGTTTGTTATAGACAGAAACACGCAAGCAGACACCGGGGTGATTCCATAAGTGCTGTGTATAGTTTGTAAGGCCACACACATTCAAGAAGTAGAGTTGTAGTTAGTTAATGAGCACGTCAAAAGGAAAAGATCACCAAAGTTAAAAGTTTAATGAAAGTAAAATAGTTATAAAGTCAGAGTGGCAAATCTTTCCTTGAGTAGTCGGTGTTTAGAAGGACGGTTGTTGACGTAATCATTAACTAACTACAACTCTACTTCTTGAAAGTGTGTGGCGTTACAAACAATACATTTTATGGTCTTTCGAGCCGGATATGAACCAGCGACCTATGGATGTACAGTCCACCATAGGTCGCATCCATAGGTCGCTGGTTCAAATCCGACTCTAACTACCATAAAATGTATGGTTTGTAAGGCCACACACTTTCGAAAAATAGAGTTGTAAGTTAATGAGTACGCCAAAAGGAAAAGATCACCAAAGTTAAAAGTTTAATAAAAGTAAAATAGTTATAAAGTTAAGAGTGGCAAATCCTTCCTCGAGTAGTTGGTGTTTAGAAGGACGGTTGTTGACGTACTCATTAACTAACTACAACTCTACTTCTTGAAAGTGTGTGGCCTTACAAACAATACATTTTATGGTCTTTCGAGCCGGATATGAACTAGCGACCTATGGATGTACAGTTCACCATAGGTCGCATCCATAGGTTGCTGGTTCAAATCCAGCTCGAAGGACCATAAAATGTATGTTTTGTAAGGCCACACACTTTCAAGAAGTAGAGTTGTAAGTTAATGAGTACGCCAAAAGGAAAAGATCACCAAAGTTAAAAGTTTAATAAAAGTAAAATGGTAATAAAGTTAGAGTGGCAAATCTTTCCTTGAGTGGTGGGCAAATTTAAATACACGCGACGCGCGACTAAAAGTAGGTTGCAGCGTTTATTAAATAAAATGTGCGGTGTGGTGTGGTGGCACCATACATTTTATTTAGTAAACGCTACTACATGCTATGTGTTATTAATTTTGATATGTACTAATGAAGTTGGTAAGCCCAAATCCACGCAAGCAAAGCCGTGAGAAAAAGATAGTTGTTTAAAAGTTCTCAAGAGCGAAAAGAAGAAATAAATTGTCGTTAATGGTATTCCAGGAATAAAGGTTTTAAAAACTAAGTAACGCATGTTACGTAAATAAAAAAAACTCGATGTTATGTTTGTCGTAAACAGCCTTTATAGCCTAAAGAAGGAAGTTCTCAATTTGACTGTATGTTTTTTGGTATGTTATCTTCATCAGTTGTGAACTGATTTTTATGATTTTTTTAATATAAAAAGGATAATAAATACTTCACGGTTGATCTTAAAATAAATTTAGAGAATAATTTCTAAAATTACGGTGGATAGAGAATGAAGTTTAAATGTAACTAACTACATTATTGAGATAACATACTTGTTATTTACCTTGACTTTGTGATAGCCTTAGCACACGAAAAAGGCGAAAATTTTCAAATTTAAATAAAAAGAAAACACCGCCTTTATAAACTAAAAATATTAAACTAATATCCACATAAAAAGTCCTGAAGTCGGATCCTTAAATCTTCTGTACATTATGTCCTAATAGTATAGGTTTCTTCAACAATACGCCAGCTGGCAAATATCTCTTAGCAATTTTACTCATACACATCACGACAGTATGTGAAATTTTGGTTCTGAGTTTTTGATCCCCCATGAGTAAGTTGCCACTCGCCAGATCCTTGTCCGTCAGCACAATACCGCGCGCATGAGAGGTTGGCATTTGGTTAAAAAGTTGGTATAATCCTTAGAAGGAGATATGCTGTAATTAGTTAAGAAACACTAAAATTATTTTAAATTAATTTTGTGTACGAAAATAGATAAATGAAAGTTACGTTCAAATTGCTTTTAAAGCCTTTTATTCAGTTCTCACTCCGGCTTTAAATCGAAAAAATAAACTAAATTCAAACTACGGCGCATTGTGTGGCAAACTTTGCTCTGTCTCCCGGCGGCAACAAATAACTGTGAAATGAACAAGTCTACAAACTTGAAATTATTTCGTTTCTGAATTTGTAGGAACGGTATAGATATAGTGTCTAATAATAATCGTTATAAATTTTATAAAAACATTTACAGGTAAGCCGCATACTCGATTGCCCCTCTTTCCCACTTCGAACATGTACTCAATTTATGTTAATACTATATGTGCCCCGCGGTTTCACCCGCGTCATCACGTGTCCGAGGTGCGCGACATGACCTAGTTCAAGCATTTTATAACGGCTAGGGTTTAAGCGTCGTTCGCGCGCCCAGCCAAGTATTGAATTATTTTAATTTTACATTATCTCTTAAACTATGCGTCCAAATTACATGGTATAGAGATCAAAGTTTATCTTCATAAAATTGTCTTGATGATGAAGTAACTTTCGTTCGTAAGGATAAATAGGCCATGCCTAATACATATATAATAACGCTCATAAATCACTTTTAAATTTTAAATATTTTTTTGTCACATAATACCAAATTATGGCTGGCAAATTATTATTATTATTATGTATAAGAAATAGACATATGGTATTGCGGACTTTTTTTTAGACGAAGTAAAGGTCTATATTTTTCTAGAACATTGTATTTATGTATCCCTAACGATAACACCAGCGTACGTGGATAAATCATTTCGGGAGTGCTTTTTCTTCTGACTTGCTTAACAAATATCCATATTTAAGGCTAGCTGCGCGATATAGCTTAATGTTAGATAGCCTATACTATTCCACATGAATCTGGCTATAATATACAAAAAGAAGTTTTCAAATCGGACTGGTAGTTCCAGAGATTAGCGCGTTTAAACAAACAAAAAAACAAAAAAGCTCTTCCGCTTTATTATATTAGTATAGATTAAATAAGCATAAAGGTTTGACGAGACAAGTTTCAGACTCCCAATATTACTGCCGTAATATATTTTTTTTATTTATTTATTTATTGCACATTTCGTTACATTACATAACATTGGTACGTCAAAATTACAATTCAAATGATATAAGATTACACTAAATTATTAAAATCACAAATTAATATATGTGATTTTAATAATTTAGTCACACAAGTCAGAACATGAACATTTCATATATTCTTCTATATTTATTATATTGTTTTTTATAGTGTTCTGTTTACCTACAAGTCTATTTTATCACAGAATTTCGCAAGCGTCTCCACCGTCTGACCGTTTGAACGTTATTTTATCGTTTACTGACCGCTTTTAGTCTGTAACAGTATTACGAGAAGGGATATCACAAAGACTCAAAGACACTCGATAACCTATGAAAGGGGCATTGTGAAGTATAGCAACTTTGCCTGATGTTATACTGTAGCATTTGGTCAGAATAATATTTTTTGTTTTTATTTTATAGAATAAGAGTGACAAGCGAGCACACAGTCTGCTAAGTGCTTGCTGTGACCCATACACATCTACATCTATTCTCGTTTGTGAATAAAATGGAGATGCGTTATCAGCCATGAGGACTAAGATGGAATGCCTCATTTTCAGTAAAAGGGGTCTATGGTTCTCTACACTCACCATACGGAACACAACAGCGTTAAGCTGCTATTTTACGCTGGTATTCTGTGAGAGCGTAGTCCTTCCCCGGCCGAGCCGAACCATTCGTGCTACAACTATATTACTAATATAGCTACAGCATGGCCAGCTTAGCTTCTTTTAAGCTTAGCTTTGAATTGAGATAATGTCTCCCATCGGTATCCTCCAAGGAACACTCAACAAAAGCATTGATATATATATATGAGTATAAGCTCATATAGATTCTATTAAAGTTACTTTGTAAATTAAAGTAAAAACTTAGAAATTTATTAGACTTTTACTGTTTTACAACCTAATATTTTTTACTAGCAAAATAGAGTATCGCGTTGGGATGACTGGATAGATAGAACACACAATTAATACATAATTAAAGAGCTTTCTTTAAACTGTGATAGACAGTATTGAAAAACTTTAAAAATATATATGCTGTTGATTTTGGGGAAAAAGAAAACTTTTCATCAGTTCATTAAAGACTTCTGCTGTACATAAGCATCTCTAGTTTTGTTTTAATCGTCACACTTGGTACGCGGATTCACAATTGCAGTACCAGACGTAACCCATCTTGGACGCTGCTCCCCGTCGCCGGTCTGCTTTCTTACACCTGACGTATCTTAACCAGATAATTTTTTTTATAGGAGAGGGGCAAACGAGCATGCGGCTCACCTGATGGTAAGTGACTACCGCCGCCCACGAACAACTGCAACACCAGGGGAACCAGGGGAATGCAGCGTTGCCGGCCTTTTAAAAAGGAGTAAGCTCTTTTCTTGAAGGTTTAGTTATACCGCTATCTATCCCAAGCCGTAAGATCTTTCTAGCATTTTCCATAATCATCTTTTGCGACAACCTCGGGACGAAATAGACTGATGGCGAACGCCTCAACCGCACGGCAATAAGGAAGTCATACAAAGAAAAGCTATTGCAACAATTCAATAAAAATTAGAAATGTCTAATTATGTATGTTTTTTGTACTTTGTATTTTGTAGTTTTTGTACCTACTCGTACGAGTACATGCTAAGTTCGAGACTTATTTGGTACATCATGTTCATAAAATAATGTATAAATTTTGTTCATTTTTTTTTCAGTATTTTATATATATATATATATGCAAAAACCTCTGTATGCATAAAATACATGATTCTTCTTTGTTTCTTTATAAAAAAATGTTAAAGAAAATTACTAGTAGTAAGTAAGTAACTTCACGTCTTCGAAATATTTATATTATTTATTTCTTTATACTTATGTATTTTATTTACCACTTGCTCGACGGTGAAGGAAAACATCGTGAGGAAACCTGCATGTCTGAGAAATAAAAAAAAATTCGAAGAGATGTGAGCTTCGCCAATAACGCATTGGGACAGTGCGGCGGACCTTTTTTATAGGATATGGTGACAAACGAGCACACAGTCCACCTGATAGTAAGTGGTTGCTGTGACCCATAGACATCTACATCTATCCCCAATAAAGAATCAAAATGCAGATGCGTTATCACGCGTGAGGACTAAGATCGAATGCGTCTTTTTCAGCAAAAAGGGTCTCCGGTTCCCTATACTCACCATATGAAACACAGCAGTGTTAAGCTGCTGTTTTACGCTGGTATTCTGTGAGAGCGTGGTGCTTCTCCGGTCGAGCCAACGCATTGGTGCTACAACTATACCACTAATATAGCTGCAGCATGCTTCTACCACATATACTCCTTGCCCTAAAATCCTCTCAGGAATTAGAGGAGGTGTGTGCCCAGCAGTGGGATGTAATTTAATGTTTTTATAACTATAAAACATATCCTGTTAGTGGCATTGCGTTTGTCATCCTTTATCGCCATATATTTAGGTAACGAGATAACGAAGCTAGCGACTTTTTAAGTTATTTTTTTGGTCGCAGACGGCTGTGAGGCGGCAAGCATGGCACAGTCACGTTTGTGCTATAATCTTTAAACCGATGCATCTTCTCGACGTACTAATATATCATTTCAATGTATCTAAGTGATACGGACAAATTGCTTCCAACTCTATATAATATTTATTGGCCAGAAGGGTGTGCAATCAATCAAGTTTGAGAAGCAATGGTGGCTCGAGAAATCCGCTTGGGCCTTCTTAACTACTTCCTACCGTATTTAATGTGATGTTATCTTCTATATAGAAAAAATTGATCACCTATATATTAAAAATTATAATTAAAAAAAAACTAATACATAACTTAAATTATATACCCCCCGTGGTATCGTTCCGAGAACGCTGGCTGCTTTTCCTCGCTGAATCGCTATACTTAGCCTTTGAGCAAGAAAAGAACCAGCCCTCTTATCACCAGCGGCGACGACCAGTAGCCGATAGAGTTTCTTTAGGAACTTCACCGTACGTGGACCCCACGGACCGATTGTCTGTACAGCAAATGGCACAAATATGTAGTCATCTCTTAGAGACTCATATTTGCGCCACTTACTCAGTTCAGCTGCTTCTGATGCCGCCCCGGCTCTAAACGAGTTACCTCTGAGATGAGAGGCTGTCAAAGTGTTTACGCGAGTAGCATCACACACTAGGGCTTTACCTCTCTCTCTCAAGGGACCAATGTCATACCGTCGGGTCCCTTGGCAACGTCTCTAAATATTCCACAAGGCTCTAAAGCCGAGGGAACATTTACAAAGACAAGATCGCATCGGATGACATGACATGACATGACATGACAAAACCTACCAGCACTTTTCTTACATGAAAGTCCGTGGAGCCCAAACTCATCGACGCTGCTACCAAAGGGGCATTGATGAGGTTTTATATAAACCCTGTCAGAATTAAGTTAGTAACCTTGTTGGGAATCCTGTGTAACTGAGAAATTCAAAATGTTGCGAACATGTTGTGTGAAGTTTACCAACACAAACATATTCCAGCTCCAAAGAAAAATATCTCAGAAATATGAGAAGATATGTGTGGAGGGATGTTTGAAGACCGATACTTTTTATTTTTAAAGTTGTTCATGATACTTATAAATTGCAACATGATATTAAAGTAGTGGCTTGGCAATTATGAGCTGTAGCTGAAGAGACCAGGCAGTAGCTGACCAATAATAATTTAATAATAATAATGTGGTTCCGTGACGGACCGCTCTAGACTGAGATGCAGAAGGCGGTGCTCCTCGATACCACCCTCCGGTTTCATTCCCTTTCGTCCTAACCCTCGGCCATTAGGTCTCCCCTGCCGAGGGCTTCCAACTGGTTGGGTTTTTATTTATTTATGTACTTTTATGTATTTATTTCATATTATTGATATTTATTTATTTAGTATATTTACCATTTTCATTTACATTTATATATTTATACAGCCCAACCATATGAAAAAACTATATAAATACCCCAAGCATAATAATAAGAACATAGTTCTTAGATTTCGATTCATCATCTAATATAAAGCTAGTGATGTCCAAACAAGATAATTGGAAATTAACTAGTTGATTATTTATTGGACTAAGTCCAAGTTTAGCTGCCCGTGCAAATCCCCTGTGGTCAAACTTTCAAGTTTGTTGAGACGTAGAAAACTTTTTCTTAAACAAAATTTATGAACTATTGAAATACTCCTGACTTTACGTATATCACCACTAAACATTTAAATTATGTATTAATTTGTAGTTAGTACATTAGAGACCTTCCTGTTAAACGTCTGTTTATTTAGGTTACTTAGTCACCATGAAATTGAAGATTTCTACTCGAATAGTCAAAAGCCAATCTAACGCCTCAAGTTACGCTGCAGCGTGTAGGTACGCGCGCAATGTTTAACATGCTTCTACATTTTGTTAACACGCGTCACGTACGCTATAACTTGTTACTCGAAAAACCACCGTCTACATTAAAATCTCAAAAACTTGCAATCATTCCGGCGCGCCTTACATCTGCACCTTATACGCCATATCAGTTTATCTTTCTCGAAACTCGACGTATTCTTATAAATTTTGAAAATAAAAACATATAGAACAGCAACAATGTGCAAAATAACCGTTCATCTTGAACATTTGTCATGAGAGGATTATGTTAACTTAGTATGGAAATGCGTGTGGTGGAAAAAATGGCCGCCCCCGGTGTCTTCGTTCAAAACATTTACCTGTTTAAGAAATATGTAGACGGATAAATTCACGTGTAAACATGGGATGTTGTCAGACAGCGCACTGGCTTATTTATTTACTGTTTTGATCCAAACACATTTCCCTGATCGACACTAAGAGAAGAAGAGACTTATATTGTAAGTAATAGATTATTTTACAAGCAACTATGCAATTAATTAACTTCGTTGTTTATTTTACTAGAAATGTCATGCTTTTTTTTTGCAAAAAATAGTATTTTTATTAAAATAATGCACATATGTGTTCGCGTATTGAACGAAAAATTCGCTAAGATACGGAGCGTGTTGTGTTTAATGCATCGTTTTTCAGATTACATTAGTATTAAGTACACTTTTTACTGGAAACGAGGCATTCCATCTAAGTCCTCAGGAGTGGCAACGCATCTGCATTTTGATCCTTAATCGTGGATTCATGTAGATGTCTATGGGCTACAGCATCTACTTACCATCAGGTGGACTGTGTAATCATTTGTCACCCTGTTAAAAACATTTTGTCAAGATTACAACGAGTTTTCATTAAAAAGTTTCCAATACAACTTTTAAAGGTTTTCATGGTACCTATTATAATGTACACTGAAAATTAATGGAATTAATACTATCTTATAAATTAAATATTTAAGGTTTCCGAACTTATTAATTTCCGTGAAATCTGTCAACTTTGCCGTGTTTGGAAGGACTTAAAACTCTAGGACCAATTTTCCAACATAAAAGACACTTTCAGACTGGGCGTCTATGTTAAATGTAAAATTATCTTCATAGATTTACTATTTATTAGCGATAAAAAATACTAACATTAAATAGACAAAATAATCATAAACAGAAAATGGCAACGTTAACCTTACTTTGTGGCAATTTTGCCATCGCGGTGTATAATGAAAATAATAGGCAAATCCTATTATTTCAAGGATGAAGCTAAGTTTACCACACAATATAATACACAACACTCACAGTTATGATTTGCTCCTTTAACTGTGTAGCAAGTAACAAAGTTTACGCCGTTATTCAATTTTTCATACACACCTGAAAATATGAGTCAGGGTTGTTAAAAACCCTTTATTACGTACGTACTTTACTTACGCTTTATTTCGTCTACTTATGTAAAATATAAAATAAAAGAAGAATAATATGTCGTAAAGAAGTTTCACATCGTACGTGTACACAATTACACGTACAATTATTTTTTAATATAAATCTTGTCACAATCATTTCTTGGGCAAAATCTAAAGCATTAAACCAAAATACTCTTGTCTAAAATAAAATTTGTGCAATAATAAGTTTAAATTAATTATAGTATAGATGAAAAATAATGCTTGTTACAATCATTTTTAACAAAAATTATTTTTTTTATTAGTCAGCATTATCATTTTATTACGATCATGGGAAAAAATAATTGTAATTAACGTAATATTGTTTTCCCACAATAGCAAAACATTCACATAATCATTAAAAATGACACTGTTCTTTGGGTGCAAATTAATATCAACACACTAAGTTGAAAATATGAAAAATACTGAGTAGTAATAATATTATTAATACGTCACAGTAGTACGCAGTAAAAATAATATAGGTTTCTCTTTTATTTTCCTTCACTTTTGATAGAAATGAAATAGATTGACAACTCATTAGGTAAAATCGGTCTAATAGGTGCTACGGTGAAACATGAATGTGAAGTGTAGAATCCTTTTTTGAATTGCCGTAACCGGTTAAAAATATACACAGAAAGTGACAACCCTTGGTTGTAGCAAAACATGTCCGTTTCAAAACGTTACGTTGTCAGTGTTAATCGTAATTTTGTACCTCTACAACCCTGATGGCAAAGTTAACTTCCATTGTTAAAGTTGATAAACTTGACTGTGATTAATGTTTATATACCTTAAATTATATCTTTATCCAAATAAGAATTAGACCTAAAATTTCATATTATCTAAGCAAATCGAGTTCGGCCTCCACTCACACCACTGAAATTATTAATTTCAGCTTTAAGTTAACCACATACTATGAAGAACTGGTAACCGACATACCCCAACGGTGTAGGGCGTCCCTCCACTAGATGGAGTGAAGACTTGGTATGTTTTACCAGGTCGTAGTCTGCAGGAAGTCAATGGATGCAGGTGGCTTGGGACCGTGTTTTGTGGCATTCCTTGGGGGAGGCCTATGTTCAGCAGTGTTGTGACTTGTAATGATGACGAAGTCCTAAAACATCGTGAGGAAATCTGAATGTCTAAAACATAAAAAAAATATTTCGAGTACATGCAAAGTCCGCTGACAAGCACTGAAACAGCGCCGCTTAATGCCTGATCCAAAACACTGTCAGAAATTAGTACGTATATACTAGTTAACGTATGTATTTGTTGGGAAAAGTAGGTACTAGCTGCATAATTTACACGTGTGTGTTAAACGTTGAGCGGTGACAGTTTTGTACGTAAGCGGCGCATTGCGCACTGGTGTCTTTGAAGCGTTTAATACGGCTTTTTGTAAGCCGCAGCTGGCTGGCATCGTGGCGCAGTTGCGGGGTGAGCTATCGCGGCACTGTGGCGTCGCCTTGAGAACGATCAGCGAAGCGTCCGCTTCCGTCGCGTGTAAAAGTGCTCTTAATTATTTACACAGGCAGCGCACACCGTAAATGCGTTAAGAAACCTACTTGCTATGAAAAACATCATACTTTTGACAGCATTAGGTTGAATGAAAAACGCCTTTGCCTATTTCTATTTACAAAAGCAATCTTATTATATTGTTTATGTTCAAACAACCACTAAAAGGCTCACGATACCAAAAAGAAACCGAAGTACTTGCGAGCCAATTGTCCGCAATAAAACAGGCAAAGATCGTTGCTTCGAACAACGTTCGTGTATTATTCAGAGGGTGGAGTTGGGCACATGTGTCCACATCCACGAATTCACGGTCGACCGTGTAGAAGACACTTCGAAACGAAAACTATGTTTTTCGCATGTATATAAGATTAAGACGTGATTTATGTATTATTTATTATTTTTTCCTTATAAAGGAACTTTAAGCATTATTTTAATCGTAAAGAACATTTTCAATAGAATTATAGGTACCTACTGTGCAATGAATACATGTAAGTACATCTTCATCTAACGTAATATACAAAAGCACGATCTCCTGAGATTTAGGTAGTTACTCAAGGCAGTTAATGGTCGGAAACTGTGTGAGCCATGTTCGAGCAGTGATCTCCTTATTCGAGACGGTTTTACAGCTTGTAGTAGGTAGGTACGCCATTCATGGTAATGTATCCACGTCCCTAATGAAAGTGGCACAGTACATTCCGAAACGTATGCACTGCACTATGTTTGTATGATTTTCATAAAAATAAGTCGATGGGATGCAGGTGGCTCAGGACCGTGCTTTGTGGCATTCCTTGGGGGAGGGCTATGTCCAGCTGTGGACTCGTGAAGGGCTGTAATGATGAAGATGATGATGATGATGCTTATATGATTTTCATTATAAAAAGAAAAACGTTTTATTACGGCATTAAATATTTACGTGTCACAAATTATAGCGAGGGGCGGCGTAACACAATCCATCACTCCATTTCCTCTTATTGGTTTTGTAGGTGACGATTAAGGGGGATGCCTGTAAAATCTTATGGTTTCCGATTCAAGGCGGTATTTTTTGCCATTATAAGTCAGTCCTTAGCTATCCTACCTGATGGTAATTGGTGATACAGCACAAGATAGAGAGCATTGATTTAGATTATTCACTCTTGCCTTGAAGACACCCACATAAAATCGGATGGAAAAACAGATTTTTGATTTCTACTCTTTTTCTGTTCGCGTTATGAACGACAAAGTAAAACGTTTTGTTCGAATGCGTGGTACGACAAGAAGGGGCCATCCCTTACATACCAGACCAGACCAGCCAGTGGTGCAAACATACTATTTACTTGTTAAGATGCGAGGCGGTTGGGAATAGGATCATCAATCCTCCGGTTAAGCGAGACTAGTAAATCCATGCCTCCCTACAGTGGGAGAGGCCCATGCCTAGCAGTGGACTTTAAAAGGGCTGAAGAAGAAATTGTAGTGTAGGTTCGTTTAGTTGTTTCAGTTAATTTCAAGTGGGAGAGCGCAATTCAAGGGATTTCATTAATTTAAGGGCTCCCCGAATGGCTTAAGCAATGAGAAAACATTGTAAGTGTGTGAAATATGAAAGAGGTCGGTAAGTTTTAATTCTGTCGATTCAACTTCTTGGATGGCACGTGTTAATAATTCAGAGACGGGCGGGAGTAGACCGCATCGTTACCGGTACGCCAGGAGGTTACGGTTTCGCAAGATATACTAATGATCTAGAACGTGCAAGCAGTTATAATGTAACGGTATTTAATAAAAATGAAATATACGCAAAATATTGACATTTTTATAGTTCAGATACTTAATAAGAGTGATAACCAAGCACACAGTCCACATACATCTATATTTCATTAAAAATCAAATTATAGATGCGTTGCCCTGGGGGAATAAGGTGGAATGTCCCATTTACCAGTAAATAGAGTGCCCACTCACTATACGCAATAGAAGTATTGAGTTGTCATTTTACGCTGATGCATTCTGCTTCTGCATTCGTGCTACCAACGAGCAGCGTGAATCTTCCACGTGTAAAAATCTCTTTCCCTCTCTTCTCATCCACTGCTGGTCTTTCATGATCATGAGGAAGAATTTGCAATATTCGCCACGCTTGGCAAGGCGATTACAATGGCAGTACCAGATACCTCGTACCCTTGACGCTGCACTCCGCTGCGTTTCTAGGGTTTACGTCTGGCATAAATGAGATAGTTCCACGGTCATCTAACGGAAGTTATGACATTTTCCTGTCATTTTTCACAGTCACCACATACGACATAAACGGATATATTGTCTTCCGCCGCCAACACATAGCGGAATCCACATTATGTACTTTAAATGTAATTTTAAAAGACTATAATGAGAGGAATATTCGATTGCGACTAATTACATAATAATATCATTAGTTTTTTTTTAATATAATAAGTGTTACAAACGAACACAGTCTATTTCATAGTCAGTGCATGCCGATAAACAGTAGAGTCAAAATGTAGATGCGACATCAACCCTGGGTTAAGTCAAAATGCCTCGTTACCAATAAAAAGGTTTTCCGGTTCTCATTAGACTCTGCCTTTCCCCGGTCTGTACACGGTCACCACACATACACACACACGCACACATAGTTCAGTGTTCAGCGCAATAATCTAAACGCACAAATGGTACTTATCACTTAAACCTAATAACGAAATACTTACATACATCTTAAAATATTCATTGCTCGCCTTACCCGCTAGTGAGAAACAAACATAAAGGTAAACATTTTTTTAAACTTATTAGAACTGAAAGTCAACATGTTGCTGTAAACACACTAATACGTCGACACATAATATATTATTCTGCAAAAGTACACCATAACACGCATAACATTTCAATTCTACTATCCCTAATTAAATGTCGTATTCATGTTCAATTTTATCAGTTTCTGGAATTTGAATTTATGTATTTTGAGCGCATGCATTAAGGAACTTATGACGTTTCAATCAAAAACGGATCTGTAAACTGAAGTCGCAATAGACCAGCTATGTAGCTCGAATAATCGACAACCAATGGGGAAGAGAGGTTCTCGAGTGGTAGTCTCATATCGGTAAGCGACAATTCACAAGATAAAGTGATTTCCTAATAAAAGGTACAGGAAATCGATGAATGCAGGTCGCTGAGGACCGTTATTTGTCTGTTGTTCCGTGAGAGAGGTTTATGTTCAGCAGTGGACTTATGAAGGGCTGTGATGATGATAATAATGTAGATGACAAGCAAAAATGCAAGTGATGGATCAAAAGGATATTGGTGGCTTAGGCCCGTGGTTTCTGGCAATCATTGTAGGGGAACTATAGTTAGTAGTGGTAGGTATAGATCATCTGTAATAATGACAATGATTGTAACATGTTACGAAAGCTATATAAATGTGAGAGAGAAATAAAAAAGATAAAATAATATAGTCTACAGTTGATAGAACGAAGGTGATGAAAAGATTAAACGTTCTCCACAACATAAAATACTTTAAATGAGAATAATTCAAGGGTAGCCAATCTAGACAAGCATTGATCTGTAAAAGGAGCGGGGTTTCGCGATACGGTTTACGACTGTTCGTCACAAGTTCTAGAGAGGAGCAGCCGCGGAGCGCAAAGCACGGGAAACGCGCCCGACACGAATTACCCAACACGCCTTTGCTACTTTCTATTCACAATAAAAAGTTGCCACAAAAACTAAGCAAGCATTACTAAGTATTCGCGGGGAACTTCTGAAATTATGATGTGAAAAATTGGGAAATTTAAAAGTTAGGACAATGTCCTTGTTACGACAATGTCCCACAAGATAGTAAACGTGCGCGAAGAACAAGGTCTAAATTACTGTTTTTTTTTTAAATAGAATAAGGGCGATAAACGAGCACCCAATCCTGCACCTGATCTTGTGACTCATAGACATCTACATCTACCCTCGATTGAGTATCAAAATGCTACTACTAAGGATAGAATGCCACGTTACTAGTAAAAAGGGGAGTCCGGTTCTCTACACTCGCCATACGAAACGGTGCTGCATTATTGTGCTGTTGTACGTAAGTATAACCAGATTTAATGATCTTCCTAAATAATACAAATCTATTGAATATTAGGTAATTAAAAAAGGTTGGATGTGCATTCATCCAATACAGAACGCTGATGTTGAAAGGTTGCAGTATTTGTCATTAATAGATGCGAAGGGAATATGTCCTTAAGCTGCCAAAGTAATTATTATAAATATATGCATGGCTTTAGAACATACAAGTTTTATATCATACGTCCTATTACCCGGAATCAGCTATCCAAGAAAAATCGATATTATATGTAATACTTGTTCCAGAGGCATTTACTCGTATTGATAAATTGAACACCGCAAACGGGTAGTGCAATAAACAAGTTTCGGTTCGAGATTGCGATGGATCGCGATTTTTTTTCAATATTAAATATTAAACGGAAGGAAACCTCGCCCGGGCTATAAAGTTTGGCCGCAATGTATCACCTGGGCCTTCGCATCTACCCGCAACCTATAATCTTATTTTATTGACTAGGGTTGGAGGTAAAGTCCTTTAAGAGTCGATGGATAAACAGGATGCGTTTTTTAGTTTAATCGATACCGTTATTACTTGTAATGTGGTAATTATAAGCAACCAAATATATATATATATATGGGGACATTATCGTATATATATATATATATATATATATATATATATATATATATATATATATATATATATATATATTTATAAGAAAACTACTTACATATAATTATAAGAAGAAAAATGACGGAAGAGCCCACATAAATAGCAAAACCAAACGCTATGTAAAATATTTAACCTAAATCAGCGGATGAGAATCCGCCAGCCAATATATAGCAATTAAGGTTAATTCATTTATCACGAGCCTATGTCCAGCAATGGAATGTGTATTTACAGACCAATGAAGTTTATTTTGAAGAAAATTAAAACTAAATTAAGTCTATTAAATAGCTTGTAATTACTAATTTGTTCGGACTTAAATTTTGTTTAGATATAAAACATACGAGTAACAGGGGCCATATAAAATGTGACATGCAATTTATGTAAGTGCAATCTGAATTAATGTGAACGCGGGTAGACAAGAACATAATAGTCAAATGCCGCTGCTAAATGAAAGTATCAACGATATAACCATTAGCAGATGTAAATAAGGACTAAAATAAGCAAATAGTCATTAAGTCATTTTGTAATTACATTACAAAAACATAACAAAATAAAATCTTACACCCTTCATCATGAGCGTTAGGTGAAGACTACGGACTTCCATCTCTCTCACTATTTATAACATGTACATAATATCGGCGCATACATGCTCGTCTTACAAAACACGGCTTACGTAAAGATGTTAATGGGTAACATCGTTTCATCATTGATAAAATATTCTACATAGGGGCTATTCCAAATGCAATGACAGAGGGCTTAAAATGAAATAAGCCGTGTCTCACTCAAGCCTCATTCAAATTTAGAATGTTCTTGCACACCACCGGATTACATACGTACATTCACTTAACTGCAAAATTTACTTTATCCACATTAGGCATTATGCTACAATGGAAAGACGTACCGTTGCAGATAAAATGATATTTTGTTACGACTGAATTAGGAACGTGAGTATTTCGAATTCTTGAAAATGTAAATTCCTACAATAACGTACCTACTACATAAAATTACAGTGGTTCTTTGCCCTCAGACACCGACTCTTATCAATAATTGATCATAAATTTTCAAACAAGTGTGTAACACCATGGACGTTGACTCAGGTAAGGTGTTTTATAAAGTTACCTTAACTATCTTAACTTAACTGTCTAATTAACAAAAATTCCTAAATGGATTAAGCTTTATAACTTGTGCATATACTCTCTCTTGTAACTTGTGCTCTCTTATAACGTTCATTAATGGTAACCGGCGGTAAACTTTACAAAAAATCTCACAAAACGTGACAAGTCCTTATTTTTCGTATGAAAATTCTCATAGTAATTATATTCATAAATGTTACAAAAAGTTTTGCATCTAACTTTACAACTTTAAGATATAAACACAGTGATTTTGTATGTCTACTGGTATTAATTTGTACAACGCGTGATTACCATAACTGTTGTTAGAAGATTATCCTACGAAATCTGGGAACGTCGTATCATTGCTACTGGAGTTGCCGTGTAGTGGCGGGTAAGAATACTCACTACCCCATATCGTCCCGTGTGTGTGGTAAGAGGCGCAAGAGGGAAACAAACCAGGAGATTGGCAGCAACATCTTGATAACTGCTCAAAATTATAAAAAATATGCCAACCCGCTTGCCAAGCGTGGCAACTATTGCAAAATCCCTGTTACGAGGCAAACTGTAAGCGAGGCCTATGTTCAGCAGTGGACTTTTATAGGCTGTAATGGATGGATGACTACTGGGTAACTGGAGTTCATTTGTTACAGGCGTAGTACTCTAGAAGCAGTTAAATGACAAACTAAGACTTCCGACACTATTGGTCGACGGCTGCAGTTGTTAAATAACTTTCGTTTGATTTTGTAATAATGGATTGAAATTTTATTTAAAAAAAATAAATACAATAGATATAATTTTAAAACGTTAGTTAAAAATCACACGAGAAAGTTGCTAAGTTGCTACCAACATGAATAGACATGTAAAAAGTTATTTCCGCTTTTCATGCACCTACCTTTATCAGATGACCGGCTATCCAGGAAAAAATCTCCGGCACGCTCCAACGCCATCTAACAAAAAGCATACATGAGGATTTTATTTCATATCACAAAACGCACAGCTATTCAATTCGCAGATACAGCTTTTCGCAGCGCCAGCGTTCATGTATGCTTTTTGATAGAGGCATTTGAGCCAAACTGAATGCAATTATTTTTGGTAAATCATTGAATTTTGTAGCAAGCTTTTAATTAATTCCTTCTTTTTGAACGAATAAAGTCGCTAAGCAAAAGTAGAGTAAATGTATGAAATGAATTTATTCAAATTATATTTTATTCCTTCAGGTAAATTAAAAATAAATCGCTCGTCAAATCTTTTTTTTTCAAATCCACTACCGTTTCAAAATTAAGTACCTTCGATAGGAGAAGAATCGACTAAAAATAATATATATATATATATATATATATCCGCGTATTTGTCTATATATTTTAGTATGAGTTATAAGGTTATAATCCATCTTGCTGCCTCGTACCGATAAATGAAGTGTAGAGAAGTCCACCACTGGATCGAGTAACGCCCTGCCAAGAGATGCAGGAAGTCGTTGGACGCTGGTGGCTTAGTAGCACCATTCCTTGTGGCATTACCTGGGGTAGGTTATCCAGCAGTGACTTGTGATGAGTTACAGCTAATCACAAGTCACTGCTAGATGATGAATATAGTTTATAGACCTAACATGCGTCATAAATGTCTTGGCTATAATTTTAAATTGTAATTTTCGTGGGAGTTACTTGTTTGTATTCTTTATCGCAAAGATCAATATGCCTTTCTGTGGAGGAACATTCAATGACATACAAGAAACCTTATCGTGGTTGACCTCTCCGAATTATCAAGCAATAGGTCAATGTAAAAATATCCTATTATTATTGCTTTATCTTTCTATCATAACAAAAAGGTGATAAGTAACCTTGGGAAACATGAATAACATTTTGCTCATTATATTTTTTACATTATCAATAAATTTCATAGCAACCATGATTAGCATGATAAGGACAGTATGTTACAATAATTTATATTATCTTTAATAACAATTTAGTGTAATTTTTATGCACTGAGAATAATTATTTTTCTTTACTGCGGCTGTTTTCATAGCAATTACGCAATAATCACTAGAAGTAACTAGAACACGAAGTATTTTCGTGGACGCACTTAGGTATATTTTGGACCTGTTATATTTTACGGCGAATCAAAATTTAAGTTGCTAATTCAAAAACCTCACAAAAAGTGGAGGTTTACCTAACAACGTCACATAGATGCTCATCTAATTCTTATTTTATTTTTTCATGAAACTGAAAAATAATTTAACTTTGAAATGCAAGATATTTATTACGAAGGAATCCAGATAAAGTTCGCGGAAGCAAAGGTCGTGTAAGAGGCAACTCATTAAAGTGGAACGAAGAGCAGGTACATAATGTGCTGCCTCTGGAATATAACTAAGTGCATGTTAAGGCTTAAGCTTATTCGCAGACATCATTCTTTTGTATTATCCTCATTTTCTTAGCCGCAATTATTTAACTTTAAAATAACTAAACTTCTTTTTATAAAACTTTGTTCTTCTAATATAAAATTAATTTAGAGAAAAGTTTAATATCTTCCAACAACATTACACTCTTAAGAGATGTGACTTTAAAATAAAATGTACATCCAAACAGAAAAACTTCTACTTTTTTGTGTTCTGTGCTTGCAGAGGTGATTTCTTTTCATATTATTATCAATTGACTGAAATAAAACTACATGTTACCTTTTTGTACTGAATGTAACTATGTGTGTACAAGATGTGGAAAATTTGATGATATACCCATAACAAGACATTAGGCGTTATTAAAAGGATGAATAGGAATTTGTCAAGCCAAGTAGTGAACGTAATAATTTGTCCTTGACCTTCACCATTAATCACCATCGGGTGGGATAGTAAAAGCCTAAAACACGCTATTAAAGTTTCTGAAGTGCACCGGAATGTATAGAATAGCTCCGTACACGGAATGTGGGTCGCTCCGCTCCCCAGGCTGAACATCTCACCCAGCAGAACATCACTTTTCCTTCCACGAACAATTAGCTAAGCACTGGTTTATAAAAAGAAAAAAAGGGATAGAGTAATAAATAAGAAAAACAATAAATGTGAATATAATAATAAAATATATATTTTATGCAAATAAATATTTTATTATTATTGTTTTCATATACACTATGTATTTTTCAATTGATCTTACTTTCCAAATTTTCAAGTAAAGTCAACAATATTCATCGATTATATACTAGTTAGTTACGAAAGAAATTTAAACAGGCACTCAAGTAACTAATGCAGTTATATTAAAAACAGGAAGAGGAAAAGGTCATTGCAATCGAGACGGTATCGGTATATAAAATATCAAGGTAAAGAGCGAGTACCTGTTTACCAATTAAAGGGTAGACCAGTGCAAATAAGCAGAAAACATACTACATCAGTTAAGTTATTACAAATCTCAAGCTTCACCTTAAGTGGATATTTTTGTTAATACTGCACTGCGACTCTAATAGAAACATAATAGTTAAACCCGACTTCTAGTCCTACTTAGCTAAGTAAATTTTCAAAAAATTACTATCACGTATTTTATTTGTTTTGCTATCACATGACATTACTATATCATGTTCATAAAATAAACCATTTTAATCATATATATTCTGCCTGAAATAATGCCACAAAATATTTTTATTAGTAAGATACTCGTATAAATTGTTAAAAATATAGTATTATTTATTGTGACTTAAGAGTTTAGACTTTACAAGTCCTCAATTTAAAAAAAAAAGAAGTTTTTCAGATGATGTTTGTTTCCTCGTGATGTTTTCCTTCACAGTAATAAAACAGCACTCAATGTTGCAACTAACAATTTTAGTGATACCGCTGTTCCTCCACCTTCGAACGCGGATGTAAGTATGAAATAAACTGTTATCGTCTAATCTGCCACGGCTGGTAGTACGAAAAGTCAGTTTTAATCGATGGTGTACTAGATAAAGGAATGTAACAAAACCGTTAACAGTAATTTTCCAATACAATTTTGTAGAGATCTAAACTAAAATACTCTGCATATTTTATATTAAGAATATCGGAGGAAATTATCGATTTCACTTACAAGGGCCACGTCATCATTGCAGCACATAAAATTGCTTCGATATGGTCGCTTACTTGTCGCTCAAAATCGGTCAAACTGCGACTAATCCGTTAGTTTCGCCGAGTATTTAGTGCTATTCTACGGGAATTAATTTACCTTTCAAAAATTAAATTTAAGGCATTTGTTTTGGTATGTGACTTTTGGGTTGGTTATATTTCTTACATAAAGAGTATCTGAAATTGTATATTTTTTAAGATAATTTAAAGCTAGATTTGAAAGCCTTCACACATTGTCGCATTGTCTTGATACTGATAAAAAAAATCACATATGTGTAATTAGGAAGCGCTTTCAATTTTTCAAGGCGTCTTTGTGTCTACAATGTTCTCGGCATTCGAATGAATAGAAGAGTTGAATTGTTCGCGAAATCAGATAAATGTAAAAAAAAGGAGTTATAATTGCATTAATCGTCAATCTTGAGAGAATGTCGACTTTGTTTCGGCTTGAAACAATAAGCCCGTTGTACTTCAACATAACAAAGTGTTGCTACTAATAATCGAAATGAAACCACAAGGATTCACATGCGGCCTTTTGATATGTCAGAGTTGCAATAATTGTTTCTTTACAGCACAGAATAAATGTCATAAAATATCATAAATTTTATTGATTTTATATGCATAGGCTTGCATATATGCATCCTCTGATCTTTTAACAAAAGCGTGTAGTAATTGATTATAAGTCCACTAGTAAAACGAGGTCGATAAGATTTACTTGATTTCATGGTGAACGCAAACACAGTCATGTTTTATATGCATATGCGCAGGTAACAATATTATTTTACTAACGTTACAAATATAATATGGAACAATATGCGACGGATCGCTGAGAATTCAAGAGCGTAATGTTCTCGGATTTACTTAAGAGATAAATCGTTTTCAGAAATCTCCCCACATTTTAAACTTAATTTTCTTTCAGGCGATTGAAACTTTCTCATTAAATTTCTATCAGGGACGGTGATCGTCGGACAACACAAATACAAAGTAATCAAAATTGTTAATGAAACCATCTGCGAATAAGAGCGAAATTGATTGGTGTTCACTTTGTGAGTCTTGTGAACCTAAGTTCAGAAACCAAAATCTTCTCTATTTGCTATTATTTCATTTTAACACAAGCGGAATATAAAATATGTATGTATAAAAATGTTGCTTAATAAATAAGCTAAAAGCTGCTTAAAAAATAAAGCCGGAACTAGCCGGCTGTTTGGGCATTTTTATGTTCGCATATTTTATTCAGAGAGATAAATAAATAAATTAACAAGTCCGTATAATTATGTTCCTTTTTGTCTTTGATAAATTGGAGAGTATACGACTGAAAGTAAAAATCCTTTCTAAGTCCTTTTGGTATAATTAGTAAATGGATTAAACCATCGTCGTCTTGAAAGTTATAAAGTAGAGTGTTTTAGAAACACAGTATGTGTGTAGTAATTTTGTATACGCTTCCATCGCCATTTTTGTCAAGTTATTATTGAAGTCACAAACAACAAACGAATATATTGTTTAGGAATAGACTGAACGAGCCACTATCAGATCAATCAAAATTAGCATGATTACAAACAATCTCAGCAGCATCTCAATAAACTTCGATTCTGCGCAACAAGTACATTCATCTAACTGGGTCAGGCAGTCTCTTGAATTACAACTCAATCAATATATATGCAATTGCATAGGAAAAGTATTCCATGGACGGAGTTCCGCGACTTCACTTGTGTAAACTAAATTAATACAAAGTTAAAACACACTATGGGTTTACGACAAAACATCTTACAGCTTGTTAATTATTGTGCCAATTCGATGATCCACCCATGACAGCCTAAAGTTTAGAGTAGATTACCTCATAGGTGGGATATTGCCATAGTTGCCACGCTTGGCACGCGGGTCGGCAATAGCATTTTTTTTATTATTTAAAGTTGTTATCAGGAGGATGCTGCTGCCCATCTCCTATTTCAGTTCCCCTCTTTTGCGTCTTATGACACCCACGAGACGTATTAGGGTAGTGGATATTCTATCACCACCACTAGACGGTTTGCCAATTATAATTTATTTATTACCTGTCATATAATTATTTTGAAATTGCCAAATGCGAATTTTTATAATTGCTAATTTTACGTGGTGGAGCCAGTGTATTACGGCTGCTGTATTATAAATCGGCCGATACTTGGATGAATTGGCCGACTTGACCGCGGAAGTACCAAGCTCCCACAGAATACCAGCGTAAAATAGAAGCAAAATGTTGCTGTGTTTTGCGTGGTCTGTGTACTATTTGTATGTGTATTTTTACTGATAAAAAGGCATCCCATCTTAGTCCATTGAGATGACGGCGCATCTGCATCACAAGATTATTTTTTATTAAGTTAAGCCAGAGTTTTTCTAAATGACACGGCCCAATTTCCGACTCAATATATTCTGCTACTAAATTATCTGGTTTAAAGGAAGGGTTACCAATAGGTACAGGATCTGAGAAATTACACTTTGGTCTTTAGGGGCGAGGCTACAATTTAGTCTTTTTCGGTTGTAGGTGTCCACGAGCTAAATCACCTGCCTACTATGGCCACATATTGTGGACTATTAGCCCAGTTTTGAATTTAATATTATAAAAAAGACAATAAAGACAAAAACCTAAATTGATACAAACTTAAACTTCTGTATTAATTTTCTGATAATAAATTGATGTACGATAAATTTGCTTATGATGAGAATTGCACGGACCGGCACCGAAAGAAAACTTCATGCGAGCATAAAGTTCACTTTCGGTGCCGGTACGTCAATAATTGTATGTGTGCCCCGGGGTCAAACGAACTTGGTACCCTGCGAGTCAAAGTTCCTCCCAACTGGTTGTCTTGTGTTTGTCCACGTGTCCCTGATTCTTTATCTTAGCCCACCTCTGATCTTATCGCATAACTTCGCATAACACTCGTTAGTCGAACGAGTGCCTTTTTAATACCGCGTACATACGTGGCACTGTATTATAGCTTGCACTGTTCAGTTCTTCCGAGTTTTCTTCTTGAATGTATATGTAAATAGGACAAGAAAACTTTTCGACGTCATCTTTTAGTTTTATTTGTATCTTTATAAAGTCTCCCTTGCGATAATTATACCTGGTTATTCAGAATACGTGAGATTTATCCTTGAGTCTCAACCACAATTTGATTGGATTTGATGATTAATACTCATTCCTAGTTATATTATAGTTAATATCAGCCGATGCTTTTACGGAAATGTGTTGCCATCATAGCTTTTGTTTTATCGATGAAAAATAGCGTCTTAATTGCGGCACCATTGAACCACACTCCTCGTTATAAGTTACGACCACTCTGACCGCATTATCAGCGGAATATTTAACTAGATACACCGACACTTTAGACACCGGTGTACACAGGTACACAGGTACTGAAAAATATACTTTAGAGGACGTACGACGATCCAGGTCCGTTTCACGTCGCTGTTTCTATTTAATTCTCAGTGTGCTAGCGGAAATATATTTGCACTGCGGCTTTCGTTCTTTCCGGCTCTTGTGGTAGTGTAATAAAGAGTTAATACTTATATACTGAATTTTTTTAGAAATTATTAAAGGTTATCGTTCTTTATAATATACGTGCGCAGTGGGGTCAAAAAGTTGTTTTCTGTAGGAATGAGTTCAGTCGTTTAAAATATTGTTAACAGAATCAAGTTCTGACTCCGAAGTATTATAAAGATATTTTGTGATTTTTTATTATATGGAAGGGTAATAGATGATACGATGATGATGATAGAAGGGTTTTAACCTTATTTTGATCTTAGACTAACAAGCTAATCTAAAATGACGTTAAAGTAATGTAATTTCCGTGCTGCTCGCGACTAATCTGATAAACGATCGATTGCTAAAATATACTAGTGAGATGTCTAAATCTATAAACTTTAAAGTCAGAGTTAAATGTTTTTTTGCCTATAACTCTTACTAACAATCTTAATATTAATTCTAATTATAAAATATGTCAATATTAAAAGCGGCAAGTTACACATAATACAAAGTATTTAATATAGGCAGTTTATAAATGCGCACCGGTAATTTTTATAAATTCTCCGACTAGATAATCGTTAACTAACTTTAAAACACTTAATCAATTGTGCCCCTTCACCGTTGTAGAGGTATCTTTACAACTTTCTCGTTAACTACCTTATAAACGGATGTGAAGGGAATAAAGATAAAATATTCAAGGTGAGCGTGCATTCATTTCATTGTAATCAAATTATATGATTAATAAAAACTTACATAAGTTCAATGGAACTGTTGCAATTACTGCAACATTCTTTAATTTATTTTGTAACTATTTTAAATTAAAAGGTAAAGTATAATTTATCGTAAACAATTTTCTTGTCCAATGATGTCAACCAAACCAATTTTGGTCACATTCCCAAATGCGTGCATAGAAATAGATATCACGAAGAACCGCAATCCATTATACAAATTTAGAAGCTTGCTTACAAATTCGGTGATGTGAAAAGAAAGTGCATGAAATCAGCCGCCAGTTTAGCGGTGAGTTAGCTTGGTACAATTAAAAAATTATAAAACGAGTCCCTCCTACGAACCGGCTCGTTTATATTGTATGGTAATTTGGCGAAAGTTTTGAAACAGCTAATTTTCTTCTAAACTTTGGTTCATTGTAGCAAACTATATATATATTTATATAACCTGTAGATACAAAGTATGATGTGCGGACACACCTTGGGTTCACCGGCTACTATTAGGTGCAGCCCAATGCGGCTTTTTATACTTAGAATTTTGTAAAGTCCTAATTATTAATATAAATTTAAGCTTTAAGCTTTTCTTTATTATTCGGATTTCACCAATCGCCATCGGCCGCACCTACTCTTGTGTAAAGAATTGATGTGAGTTTTAGACGATCATGTCATAGAATAAACGGATATAAATAAATATTTTTGATGATGATATTATATCCTATACGAGTATACGTTTCATGTTCGCTTATCAACTTTTGAAGGAAACTTTTGATGTCCGTCAAAGAAATTGTAAAGTGAAGAGGTTTTTCCCTAATTGGCACGGATGGATTTGCGCTCACGCGCTACGTTCTCAGATGGTTCCATTTTCTATATTTTCAACTTAGTTCGCACATTTTTAGGTAGACAATCCGCCATCAATTGCGGTAATCACAAACATTTTCTAGGGTCACCTTGTACAACGCGTACACAGTAAGATAGTCTAATGGGTTTTTCTATGATTATCTTTCACCAATATTCAAAATCATAAATTATATATAACATTGATTTAAATAAGAGATATTTTTAATATAAATTTAAAATAACGCTCAACAGTAAAATATGTCTTCATCATAAATATTTTAACCTATAATTATTTCTTTTGAGGACATAAATATAACAAGTGAATACAATCATCTGTTGGTGGTGTATTCGACGCGCTCGTTACGACGAGAAAGGTACGTGTGAATAATTTGCAATCCCTAACCGCATGCAAGGTTTCGTTATTACGTTATAGATAGGCTTTCTAAAACAAAAATAACTTGTAGTCTTTTAAAATATTTATTTGATATTCTCTAACTTGACAAAATCAGGTGTAAAATAATTACATAAAATGTCAAGCAATTGGTACATAATTTGCTATTTTATGGACTGTAATAATTTGATTCTAATGTAGTTTTATAACGATAGATAGAATAGATAGATAGATAGAATTTATGTATAAGTAAATTATATAACGATATAATTTACTTATACATAAATTCTATCTATCTAGGTTCACATCATCCAAAAGAATGATCATCGTCAGCCTTTTTTAAGTCCACTACGGAAACACAAAGGGCGTTGGACTTCCAAGTATGTAATGCACCATTCTCAACAGGCTGACAGACTCAAGACCCTCATGGTAGTAACTTACTCACCATCACCAGTCTGTAGGATCTGTGTGCCTATTGCATTTTATTGCATTCTTGGACGGATTTTCCGCTATCTGTGCGTCCAATAACAGCACACACATGCAGGTGAGATTAACATAATTGATAAATTGTTATTGACTTACATCTTGACTTTGGAGTATTTTTTTCTAGAAGATTAACTGAAAGGCACTAAAAATTATAGAACTATCGTACCTAACTCTAAAAGAATTACCGTGGCTTAAAATTTAAACGACGAAATAAAGCTCACGAAAAAGGCTACTATAACATTTGTTGTGCATAAAATTTTATTCTATGCTTTGGTGTCCAATTGTGATATACAACACTGAATTTAACTGTGATCTTGTCATATAATCGTATCAATTACCGGAAGGCTGACGAATGAGCGCTTACTGTGTTTACGTTTATATTAATTTAAGCACTACAGTATAATGTTACAATTTATTTAAGTACAAAATGTTGCAACCTAACCTTTTTTTTATCTTCACCTAAAAAGTAAATCTATTTTATGGTGCAATAAAAATAAATAGAATTCTTATTCTAGTTTTAAACGGTATGGAGTAACCTTAAGCAGCAATTAAATTAGCAATGTTAATAAATAAAAGTTGTATTTTCGTAAAATATAATATTGCATAAAATATAGAAAGTTTCCGAAGAGTTGAAAAAAAAAACAAAAGATAACTTCATTTGTCTAATTACATATCTTCGTCTAATACGGGTTTCTCACGGGCTCACGGCTCGTTGCAAGTAACCCCATCTCCATTCTGCAGCATCATTTCACCTAGTAGTAATTTGCTTGCTCAGGTAAGGGCCAAAGTTTTTAAATTTTCTCCTCATTCCGTGTAAATAAACGTGAGAGTGGATTTATTTTCTTAAAACTAAGCAGTACGTACAGAAAGTGTTTTCTTATACGGCTTTCGTATATGAAGAGCGAGTTTTTACGAGTCTGGTTTTAGTATGGATTATATAGATAATATATTATATATCATCAACATATATATGTCATCTATTGATCCGTTACAGCCTATACTGCTGAACATAAGCTTAACCATAGATTTTCTCTGGAATATGCAATAGGTTCGACGTTTGCCAGGCGTATAAAGGGCAAACGCAGTTTTTTTTTTAATAATTCTAGTTACCTATCAGGTAGATGCTACTGTCCATCTTCCGTTTCAGTTTCCTTCTATCGCCACTTACGATACCCACGGAAAGGTGATAAGTATAACAAAGTGATAAATATAATAAGTATGTAATTAGATGGGTACTTATAAAATAATAATAGTAAGTATTTTATATTAGTAGGTATTTTGAGTAAAAATGAGAATCTTAAAGATTTCATTTCCTAAGATTTAAATATAGCTTTATCATTTTAATCCTAGAATATGCGTGATTATTTTACGATTTTAATGTTAGTAAATGAAAAACTGTACCCAGTTTCATAAATATGTGTGTAAAATGCATGTACATAGGCATATAGAAAAAAGTGACTATAATATTTTGTAAGGAGTTCCTACGCATGATTATAGTCAGTTTTTCTTTAAAAAATATTATTAAAAGGGTAATGTTAAGGAAAAATATGTGCAAATGGAAAAATCAAATTTATCATGGAATAAGCGCCATGTAAAAATAACAATGTCATAAACACACAAATCACGTAACCATGTAGCAATTAAAATAACATAGTACCCAGGTCTAGTTTAATAATCAATTAGTTGGTTCATGTTCAATTAAATTTTACAGTGGTTCTTAACAATGTTCATAAAACATTAAAGATACTATAGAGGTCAATAAAAATTTAAATTTATTTTCAACATTTTTCCATCCCATATTAGTTCTCTATCCGTGTAACAAACATCCTACGAGTTAGTAGTTATCTCAGATTATAGGTAGGCATGTAAAATGATTTTTTTAATACTAAATTGAAAGTTGTAGATTATAGTGCTTTAATGTTATTTTAACGACTTAAAGCACTTATAATATTTGTTTTTGCTATTAGATAAATTAAATAGTTTGTTCTGTTACTGTGCTACTATGTAATTGTAGCTCCAATTTTATATTCTTATCACTGCATTGGTGATATTTTATTTATCACCCTTCCCTCTTCTAATCTCCAACCGGATTTAGCTTTAAACATAAGTTTAGGTAATATTAATAGACAATAACATGTATATAATAAGGTAATTTAAAATTAACACACATCATATACTCTTGGTGCTCAAAATATTAAAAGTTTATGAAAAGTTTTTTGTATTTCACTTACCTCGAGTCAAATTTGTGGCCATCGTCGAGCGTGCCAGTGTAGTGCATGGTCAGCATATCGCCGTGTTTGGATTTTACGGTGCATCCTTCGGGGACGCTTACTACATCAACTTTAAGTTCGGTGACCTCGGAACCGGCAATGGTAGCCCCAACTAGTGCCAGAACAGCTAATACGCAGCGTAACGTCATGTTGAAGTTACGAAAAGTTATTAGTAAAGTAAAAATAGACGTACGGTCCCAACAACGGCTATAAAATAACTGAGCTGGCTGTGGCTGGTTCCGCCGGTCCGCCAACTTGGAATAAAGTTTGCCGTTTGATATTGCTGTACGACTAGCGGTTAATTTGCCGTCCTTCTCTTTGTTCAGTTAGCGTCCAATGATAGAGAGAGCAAGATGGAGTGTTATCTGTTGTATGAGGTGGAGGTGACGCGGCGCCTCTTCGCGCTTGCCACGCACGCGAGCGATGACGTTACAATAACATCATCTCCTCATTCGCGGCAATAGCGGCACGTTCTACTTTTACCAAAAACTTAATCTATACATATAATAATAATAATACTTAATAAATCTTATCTACCTACCTAGTGATTACATTGTCTTTGTTAATAACTATTAAGTAAAATACTATAAATATATAAGTGTAGGGCGGTCACCCACTTGATGGAGTGATGAACTGGTGATACGTGTAGGAAGTTGAAGGATGCCATCCTCAGAACCACGTTTAGTGGTATTTCTTGGAGGCCTATGCATGTACTTGTGAAGGGCTGTAATGACGATGATGGTAAAATATTGAATTAAAATATTTAAATGCTTATCTGTTGTTAGTAAGTTAATATAGCTTAACTATCCTAACTAGAGTATTTTTGTTTGCACATGGTCACAGAATAACTAAAAATAAGTTAAAATTAACCACTAAAATTAACACAATTTTCTACGTGGTAGAGCCATGCTGCAGCTATATTATGGTTGTAGTACGAATGGGTCGGCTCGACCGGGAAGGACCACGCTCTCACAGAAAACCAGCGTAAAATAGCAGCTTAACGCTGCTGTTTCGTATGGTGAGTGTAGAGAACCGGAGACCCTTTTTACTGGCAAAGAGGCATTCCATCTTAGTCCTCACGGGTGACAACGCATCTGCATCTTGACTCTTTATTGAGGATAGATGTAGATGTCTATGGGTCACAGTAACCACTTACCATCAGGTGGACTGTGTGCTCGTTTGTCACCCTATCCTATAAATAAAAAAAACCACGATTGAATCTGTTAAAAATTTTACAATTAATTCTAGTTCTACTAAATTGTCGTAGTATTTATTATTACTTAAACAAGAAGAGCAAAATGAAACTTTTATCATTCGAAAGTTAAATAATGATAGATATCCAGAAAAACTTTTAACTAAAATGATTAAACTTTAAATTATCAATCTACACTGGGAAATATTTTACATAGGTACATAAATAATTGGACTAAAATCCAGACCCGCAACAATTAGTAACACAAGCCACGGAATATTGCACAAACTCCTTGTAACCGAACGCGTAGTCACTACGCTGCCAAGCCGATCTTTTGGTTTGATTTGATTTTCTTATATAAAAATTTTAACAGCCGTTGGTAAAACAAATTAAAATTGATTGATATAGAAATAAAAATACTGAGCATTATAACAAGTTTTTAATGAATTCCTAAATATGTATGTAGTATGTATATTTTTAAATATTTATTTTAGTGTTGACGCCGCTGACGCATGCCAACTAGACAGAATCACCTAAAACCAACCAAGTGCGAGTTAGGCTCCTCTATATGAGGGTTCCTTACATACATATTATGATCAATAATTTTTTTTGAAACTAAGTAGTAAAGCTTTTATTATAAGAAAAAAGTTATTAAAAACGTTCATTTGTTTTGGTCACCGCTTACAAACAACATTATGAATCCATATTGTCAGGTTTTTTTCGTACATGATATGTGAATCTTCTAATTTCTAACTAGTAGATTCCTACCTATAGTTTTTGAGGTAGACGCCAGTAACAAAAACGGTCTAAAAATGACAACTTTAAACCCCATATCGATGGTCTAGAAGACAAATAATACATTAATGAGGGCATCCATAGATTTTTCTGCCACCAGGGCGGCGCCACTTAAAAGTGAGGTAAAGTATTTGACAGATTTCATAGCGAGAAAATTAATTCTTTCGATAAATGTAAAATTTTATCTAACTTTCTGTACTATTAGTTACTTTTATTAATTTGATTAAAAATAAATATACCAAACCGTAACTATATTAATAAAATTAGAAAAATAATAAAGGAGTTAAAAATATGCGAAAAGTTAAAGAGCAAACCACAGGTATTGTTTTGTGTATTAATTTATTACTCTAGAAACGAATAAACTTTTATTTTAAACTAACTTCTCAATTAAATTACATTGTGTAACAAAAAACTTTACCTCAGTGTCAACTAGCGACATCTGGTGAGCGGAATATTATTAGCCCTCATTACAGGATCGTAATTTTTCAGGAGAGCAGATTACGTTAGTATATAAAGCTGAGTAGTGTAACGCATCTTATACTTCTGCTATTAGGGTATTTATCTGTTATACTATTAATTTTAAGGTATTGTTCTCAACTATAAAAAATATTAGGAAATACTTAGTAACATGAAAAATTACATTCACTTCAGACTTTTGATCATTAATTTTATATTCAGTTGTTCAGTTAGTGTATAGCACATGATTTTCAATTAGTATGTAATTATTTGAAACGAAAGTAAAATTTATTAAATTAATTTAAATTTTATTTTTATAATATTCCATCTAAATTGCCATGTAAATTAGGTACCCATTTTTCGTTTCAGGTGTCTGAGAAATAAAACCTGCATGACTGAGAAATAAGAAAGAAATATTTCGGAGACACATTTTCATTTTTATACATATATTGTGAGGTTCGCCAACACGCATTGGAGCAACGCGGCAAACATTTCTCAGCCCTCGAACCCTCTCAGAAATGAGAGGAGGCCTGTGCCCAGCTGTGAAACGTATATAGGCTGTAACTTTAACTTTAACTATATTTGTACTCTACTTAATGAGCTCAATAAATAACAACACACATAGAACTAATATGCAAGAATAAAAACTCTTTTCGGCTCCATTTTCATCTATTAAACCCCCCTGAAAAAAATAATTCAATTGAATTTCTATTTTGATTTGGTTTTCAGTCAACAATCTACACTAATTATACAAATCCCAGCATCGTCCGCCGATTTTTTACCCTCTCCCCAATACCCCCGCCGTTTGGTCCTACAGAGGGCTTCCGCCTGTTTGGGTCCTTTTTAATTATTTTACTTTATTTTATATTTAGTATTAACATTCAACATAAGCTTAAGCATAGACGCAATATACTTTATATTATTATTAGGTGACCGGGCAAACGTTGTTCTGCCCTTTTCGACGACCCTTCATATAAAAAATCCTTAAATTCGTAATAAAAAATATTGAGTGTCACTTATGAGGATAAAAACTATCCTATCTCTCAAGTTGGACCAAACTGCACAGTGTGCAAAATTTCATTGAAATCAGTTCAGAGCTTAACCTAAAAGGCTCGCTGTTGGAGGTACGAGTAGTTGACCGATTATGCTTCCTAGGGTCGATCGTAACGAGCAATGCCTCGCTCGACGCGGAGATTCGTATCGGTAAAGCGTCAAACATGTTGTGATTTCTAGATCTCGAAAACAGCTCCACCTACTGGTTCTGTTCTGAATCTAAACCATCCACTCAAAAATACTCAAAAATTTCTTCAGAATCGGTCAAGCCACAGTTTCGAGTTTAAGCGAGACCAACGTACTGCAATTGACTTATATTTTAACTAAAATTGAACAATGTATTTACGTGGTAGAATCACGCAGCGACTACTTTATGGTTCTAGCACAAAAATGTGTCGGCTCGACCGAGCAAGGACCACGCTCTCACAGAATACCAGCGTAAAATAGCAGCTTAATGCTGTTGTGTTACGTATGGTGAGTGTAGAGAACCAGAGACCTTTTTTACTGGAAACGATGCATTCCATCTTAGTCCTCAGCGACAACGCACCTGCATTTAGATTCTTAATCTAGAATAGATGTAGATGCCTGTGGGTCACAGCATTCACTTACTGGACTGTGTGCTCGTTTGCCACCCTTATTCTATAAAATAAAAAATATGTATTTTTTATACTTATTCCTACGGCGGCCTTCCACTAGATGCAGTGACGACCTGGTAAGACATGCAATGAAATCGATGAATACAGGTGGCTCGGGGCCGTGCATTGCGGCATTTCTTGGGGGAGGCCTACGTAGCAGTGAAATTGTAAAGGGATGTAATGAATGAATCCCCTACCCATCCCATCCGTACACTTGGCAGGTTTGTGTACAAATTATTCCAACAAAAATATAATTTTCAGATTTTTTTTACTGGCTTTATTAAAAAGAATATATATATATCTATATATATAATATATATATATAATCCCCGCTTTTGACATTTTGGCTCTAAAACGTTAAACCATAAATCTTCTGTTATAGACGCGAAGGTCTTCGTTTGTCTCCCTGACATATTTTATATATATATTTTAAAAAAGTTTTAAACATCCATATTATTTTACTTGTTATTTACGTGGATAATTAAAAAAAAACAAACAAAAGGAATCTTAATTGGTTTACAATCCGGCAGGGACGCAATTACAAAATATCATAAGTAACGTACCTGCAATTTTTCATTTTGAAATATTATTTTTAAATAATACTTTGGCGAAGGGGATTATTCGGTCGCCCCTCTCTTGTATAAAAGAGTTGTGTATTGTAATTCAAGTAAAATAAACGAATGTTTTTTAAACTCACTTTAATAATAGCTATTTTATTTCCCTTTAACGTTACGAACAAATGAGGTTTCATACTCGTAGCAGCAAACTGCGAATAAATTAAGTTTCGCTGCATTGAGAAACCTTAGACAATAAACGAAACGGAGCAATATAGAATGCTAGTACCGTACATAATACTTTAATAGCAATTTAGGCAATTTTCTTTTCTTTCACATACTAATGCCCGTATTAATAAACGTTACTCAGCTCAAGTACACGCACTTGAGTACAATATTGAGGTTATGATCTTATTATCATCATATCACAAGATACGGTTTACTGGAACCTTTTTTACTGGAAAGGAGGCATTCCATCTTAGTCCTCACGGCTGACAACGCATTTGCATTTTGATTCGCAAACGAGGATAGATCTAGATGTCTATGGGCCACAGCAACCACTTAACATCAGGTGGACTGTGTGCTCGTTTGTCACATTATCCTATAAAAAAAGATTTTCCTTCCCCACACCGTCCGTAACATACTTGTAAAATTACTAGGAACTGAAATTGCTGTTGATCAGCAGAATGTTAAAACTGCAGCGGCTGAGTTTTACAGGACAAGCAAATAATATTTGGAGCAGTGGCGTCAATTCAATATAAATCTATAATTGTTTCAATGGACAAATTTAACAAAAGCACCTACTTGCGATGAGGTACAAAAAGTAATGGATTTGATGAGAACGCAAGGGTTTATTAGCAGCAGCCAAGATACGAAAGTCTGACGAGTTTTCGTTTATTTGCAACTTTGCGACTGATGAAATATTACTGGCTGGAATAATGAGAATATTGCTGCTGAAGACCGTTGGGTTGAATTATTCCAGCACTTCCGTGCTAACTATCTCCACATAACGAACTTTTGTACAATTATTGAGTATATTATGTGTCTGCCAGGAAGTAATGCGCCGGTAAAAAGAGTTTTTTCTCAAATGAACAAAATATTGACCAGTGATAAAACTCAGTTAAGTGTTGCAGTAGTAAAAGCTATTTTAATTACAAAAATAAATATAAATAAATGCTGTACTGAGCTCCATATGTACCTAAAACCCAGACTCGATATTTTAAAAGTAACTTGTTCAGCCGACAAATACAAAAATACTATGTAGAAGTCACGTCACTACTAGGACTTAGTAACTCATGCAACCTACTGAATTATTTTGTAATAAGTGCTTTGATTATTTTTTATTATTGTTATTACCTTCTATAATAAAAAAACTTCTAAACCACCAAAAACTTTTATTTACCATAATTCCGCAAGAGACGTCCCACTTTGACGAAAATAATAAATCCTCCATAATCTTGCAGAGTATGGAGGTAATTGAAATTGGCCGATAGATGGCAGGGTCGGTACTGCTACCTTTTTAGGCACAGGCTGCATATTAGCCAGCTTCCAAGATTTGAGCACTATTCCAGTCCTGAATGAGAGGCGAAAACCTGAAGACAACTCCGGTGCACAGACCTTTAGTTTTGTTCACGTCTAAACTTCGCAAGGTTTTAAGTCCTTATTGGTGATACGGACCTCTTACATGGAGGTACCGCAGTGAAGTAATTGAGATGGTTCGCTGTTGCTACTGTCCAGACGCGAATTTCAAGCAAAAAGAGAAGTAAATAAGTCCGCTTTCTCCTTAGGCGCATGCGCCAGGGAGCCATCTGGTTTTACAAGAGGAGACAATGTAGATCGACAGAAGTTTGTCTCGGTTGTTTTGGCGAGAGACCAAAAAGCTCTACTGTCAGATGGTTTAACAAAGAGCTTTGTACCGATGCGATTAATGCGGTTGAAACTGGCTTGACGTAATGCCTTTTTGCAGGACTTGGCGGCTTGGTTAAAGGCTCTCTTCTTGGGAGAGCCCCAGCAACAAGGCAAAATTTCACGCCTTTCTCCCAGCGTGGTCGGTTTTCTGGTATGGAAACAGCCAGTCCTGATGACAGGCATTAAAATCCCCCATAAAAACCAACTGAGTATAAGGTACCAATTTAGAACCACATCAGAGGCTTCACTGGTTGTTCGAATAGCCTAGTTGTCTCCTGGTCACAACTGTGTGATTGGTAGACATAAGAATAAATAATTTTATCCATTCCTGTGTCTATCAGATCGTAGAGAAAGTGGGGTCTTCGAGGTAACGGAGACTCTTACAGCAGATGTCGTTGCGGACGTAAACACAGACTCTGGCGCGCTGATGGAAATTATGCTCCAATGTGTATGTATATGGACAACAAGTCTCATAGTCCACATACGCAAGACATAGTGGCAAATTGTACTTCTCGGTCTTCTGTACAATTTGCCGAAGACCGGAAACCAGCTTGTTCGGGAGACTGGAAGTCGTCGAGTCTGCGAGTGAGACGATTTGTAATGACTTTCGAAAACAGCACGTAGATGCGGCTCAGAAAGGAAATCCATCTGTAGTTCTTCAAGAGAGCGATGTCGCCTTTCTTGAAGAACAAGACCACTGCACTTCTGCTCCACGCCTCCGGTGTAGTGCCACCATGGAGGACGGAATTAAAGAGCGTCTGATGGACTTCAAGTACCGGTTTCCCACCCACTCTCAGAAATTCCGCTGTAATTCCATCCTCGCCCAGGGACTTGCCGTTTTGAAGGTGATGTAGAGCTCAGACTGACGTCCGGGATATCTTCGGAATGATGTCGGATAAGACTTGCTCTTGGATCGTTACTCACACTTGCGTGTGGTTCCAACAATGATGTGTACAGCTGCCCATAGAATCTCTCAATCTCACTCAAAATCTCAGGTATCCCGGAAACGATGCTGCCGCACTCTGTCTTCAGCTTTGACAGTTGGCTCTTTCTAGTAAACGGATCTCTGGCAATGACTTTAGAGCCATGGTTCCGCTCGATCGCTTTTTCGGAACGAGCTGTATTAAAGTTGCGTAAGACCCACCGCATGCATTTGGAGATCTATGTGTTCAGAGGCCTGTATGCTGTCAAATCTGCTGAAGACTGCACCTAAATTTCCCGTCTGACAGTTATGAGATCAAGAGGATGATCGGAGAGTTTTTGTGTTCTTCTGCAACGGCTCTTGCAAAGCTTAGCTCCGATCGCATGGACAGTTTCTACGAGCTTGTCGGTGTTGCTAGCACTGTATTGGAATCTGCTAGGATCTGAAAACGATTTTGTAATTCGAGCTAAAAGTTTTTGGGGCTTTGGATTAGAGCACGAGGGAGACGGAGCGTTGACTTCATTAGACGTGACCTCTCCAACTTTACGTTTAGGTTCAGAGTGCCTCTCACCATTCGGTGAGCGCTGCCGGTTTTAACCCTCGCTATCAATGAAACGTCACTGAACAGTTGCCGTCTGGTCGTCATAATCAAGTCAGTCTCATTTTTTGTCAAACCGTCGGGGCCCGACCAGGTCAACTTCCTGTGGGGCTGCTTCTGATCCCAAATTTCCCTACCTTCAGCCCACCTCCTCATCGGGATGTGAAGAGGTTGGTGCATAAACCTGTATAACCTTCACTGAATACCGTTTAGTGATTCTGAGTATAAGGTACGCAACCCTCATCGACATACTTCCAATCTTTACAACGTTGTTAAAAAGAGACTTGTGGAAGATAAATACAACATTTCCTTGGTACAGATGGTCGCCCTCCCGGTGATAAAACAAGTTGCCGGATTCGAGGATTACGCTACTTGTCTATCTCTTCTTCCAAGTATTACAAAAATATACTATTTCAATTTAAAAGGCTAAAATGCTAAGGATAGTACTATGAAACTAGGATATTCCTACTGCTATGACCGATCGTTTATTGGACTTTTGAGTTGGACCAGCTTATTGACCTCTTATCCGAATTTGGACCTCCCTAGGAGTATTTCGAGTGAAGAGTTGTGACTTTTTCTTGTCCTGTTCTTGTTGTTGATAAACATGGGTTTATCTTAAGATATTTTCGTTAGTAAGCCTTATTAAGATCATTAAGCGCTATGATAAGGTCCTCCAGCAATTTTCAAGTCCTGTAGCTTAAAACTTCTTCAAATGCGGCGTTGAAGAGCTTAGAGGATATAACGACACAATGTCTTACACCTATTTCCAGTCGGACAGGTTTCGTTCTCGAAATATGTAATTGGATTCTTGAACAGCCATCTCGAGTAGCTTAACTGTTCAAACAATTCAGCCTATTCAGTCTATTACGCTAACCTAATTCCGACGGAATCTAAGACTTTCTCAAAGACAGCTCCGTGGTGCAGTGGCTTATTATTGAATTGTGCCTAGAGCAATGGGTTCAAATCTTGCACGTATAAAGTACTTGTATGGCCTACAAATAATTGTTCCGTATCTGGATGTTTGTTCTTGTGCAATTTATGTCCAATTTAACCCTCAGAAGACACAAGTTTGCGCGTGTACCGCTAAAAAGCACCCCTTTCTCGTATGTCTTCAATTTCAGGACACTCCCCTTGCAACCCCTGCTAGCATCGAAATCCTCGGCTTCTAAATATCGAATGATATGCAGTTTCGTGGTCACTTGTAAGGGAAGGTTAAATTGGCCTCTAAAATCTTGGCAAGCTCAGCAGGGCGGAACAGTACTTCATGCCAGTGCCAGCTCTTTCCACTTGACAGCATCCAGCTCAGATTGGCTTAATCATTGACGACCTAGTTCTTTCTGATCGGCTCGATTCACTGGCGTTGCGAAGGGATGTCGCATCCCTTTGCATTTTCTATTGCGTCTATCACGATGAGTGTTCTGAGGAATTGTTCGTATTAATTCCAGCCGCCAAATTCCACGAACGCACATCGCGAAAAAACGATATCACGATACTACACTATCTGGATGTTTGGCGGTCCACCACCGTGCGTTTTACTATGACATTTCTTTCTCGTACAACCTCTTCGTGGAATCGTTTACCATCGGCGATTTTTCCGGACCGATACGACTTTCAAGAAAAAAGCTCACACTCCTTTCTGAAAGGCCGGCCATGCACCTGGGATTCTTCATTGTTTGCCCCCTCTTTAAAAAAAATTATGTATCCACAATATAAGAGAAAATCTCAGTACGGAATGATGTTTTTTAAATGTTTATAAATAAATACTTTATCTAGTTCTAACAGAGATACTTAAATTCAAAATTTCCATCATATTTCCCGAGGAATAAAAACTGTCAGTGTGGAATCGCTATACCTGCTAGATGCAGCGTTGTTTTTTCGATAGTATTAAAGCTGTTTTACAAACAAAATTTGATTCGTTTTAAAGTTATACAAGTTAATAAATTGTATATCTTCAGCCCTTACACGCTTTTACTATTTTAAAATATTGTCTTCTTGTACCTAGATTTACATATTTACTCCGCTTTTGGAAATATTCGGATATTTTAATATATATAATCTAAAAATAGCTATAAAAAGTTGTCCTGTGTTTTGCGAAAATGCGAAATGTTCCACTGGAAGTTAACCAACTAATCAACGAGTGGGGTATTCCATTGGTACGAATGTGCAGAAGATATTAAAGACTTTGAAAAAGGAGTTGTTTCAGAATTTTCATAGTGACCAAAAGCAAGCCCGCCTTCGTGTTGTTTCCAATAACGAATCTAGTCACTGGTTACACTCTTTATCATCAAGTTATCTCGATATATTACTTGATGGGGAAAACTTGCACATCTCCGTAGGAATCCAACTAGGAGCGGCGATTTGTCAACCTCATCAATGCTCCTGTGGTAGCAGTGTCAACGAGTTTGGGCTCCACGGACTTTCATGCTAGAAAAGTGTTGGTATGTTTTCCCGTCACGGTCCTTTGAACGATGTCATCTGAAGAGCTCTTGCCTCTATAAATGTTCTCTTAATTTTAGAGCTTTGTGGAATGTTTAGAGACGATGGCACCGTATGGCTTTGGTACCCGACGGTATAAATTTGGTTCCTTGGGAGAGAGGTAAATCTCTAGTGTAGGATGCTACTTGTGAAGACACTTCAGCAGCTCTCATTTTAGAGAAATCTCGTTTGGAGTCAAAGCGACATCGGAAACAGCTGGACTAAGTGATTGGCGCAAATATGAGTCTCTGAGAGATGACTACATATTTCTGCCATTTGTTGTAGAGACTGTCGGTCCGTGGGGTTTACGTGCGGTGAAGTTCCTAAAGGAACTGTATTGTCGACTGGTCATCACTGCTGATGATAAAAAGGCAGTTCTTTTCTTGCTCAAAGGCGAGGAAACGCAGCCAGCGTTCTTGGCACGATACCATGGGTAGCAGGACGCTACCCAGGACGATAATTAATTTTTTTTACTATAGCTTTTTTTTAAATTGTATACTTTAATTTAAATGTTATGTTAATAAATAAAACAGATCACATACGCAAACCAAAGTGACGTAAACCAATTTGTTAGGAAGACTGTAGTTCGTCCGTTATGCGTGCGATGTTTCGCGACTCTCTAAAACATAATGTACATAGACGTGGCTCAGAAAGGAAATCAGACCGATTTCCGACACAATGGACTTGTGAAGGATGTTTTATGATGATGATGACAATCCTAAATTCACTCTTATTTAGAAATTAAAACTACACACACAACAAATTAATACGTAGGTAAGTAAGCAAGATGAAATAATCAAATTCAGCAGCAAGTGTTTACGTGGTGGAGTAGTAGTAGCTCAGGGCTAAGCACTCGCTGTAAGTTTCACATTACGCAAGCAACCCGAGTTTGATTCCCAACGGCATTAATGCAATTATTATTGCAATATACACAGCTAATTTACCACGTGCTGGGCTGTTAAAGGAAAACATCATAAGGAAACGTGCGTTCTTTATATAATAACGGTGACAAATGAGCACAGATTCTACCTGAAGTCATTGTAAGTGGACACTGTGGCCCATCTAAATCTAAATGTAGATTACGTTGTCACCCACAAGGGTACCCGGTTCTCTACACAACTCGGCAGTATTAGGCTGCTATCCTTAGGCTGCTATCCTACGAGACCGTGGTCCTTCCCGGTTCAGCTAACCTATTCATGGATGTGTGAACAACATCATTGTCAGTATTTTTTTAAAAGAATACATCAAAATTATTGTTTGTGTTTAGCAGTGTCTTCTATCAAAGGCTTTAGTCCCATACATTATTTTTGCTATGTCGTGTAATTTTAAGTATAAAAGTATTTAATACCATTTGTGACTTATTCTTTCTTTTTATAATAAGAATAATATGATCTTTAATATTAAAAATCATATTATTCTTATTATAAAAAGAAAGGATATATATCTTTAAATCATATATATATATATATATATATATATATATATATATATATATATATATATATATATATATATATATAAACCACCTATAAAAGTACCTAGGAAATCGAGCATAGACAATTCAACAGTTTGTGACATCCACGGACGACGTAACAGATAGTTGCATAGAACAAAGTGTCTGTGACAGAGAAACCGGAACACAATTTTTCCTGGGTCCATCGTAAATACTGCAGTGTTTCGTTTGGTGAGTGTAGAGAACAGGAGACCCATTTTACTGGTAACAGGACATTTCTTTTTATCTTAGACTCAAGGATGACAACGCTTCGACATTTTTATTCTTAATCGAAGGTAGATATATATCTGTGTCTGTCTGTGTGTTCATTTGTCACATTTATTCAATATAAAAATAAGGGCAAAGGTACCTGTTTAAAATTCAACAAGCTCATAAGACGACTTTTAAGCTTAAATCACCTGATAAATGTAATATTTTAACGCTTTATGTAATATTTTTAATCCTAGTGTTTACATTAAAGTGTTCAATATAAAATATTTTAAATGGTTATCTGCTTTAACATAAATGTCCATCCATACTTTCTTAAAGAATCAATAGATTTAGTAATATGGAAAGATTATCTCGCTTGTTCCATGTAAGGCAGTACCGTCTTCGTGTTCACTAACAAAAAAGAAAATTAAATTTTAGTGTTGTTTGAATTTTTACACGGTGCTGACTGCATAATTTTATTCAAAGTTTATAGAATATGAAATAATAAAAAATTAAAGTTACCACAATGAAATATTTTTTTTATAAAAGTGTAAAACATATGTTATTACACTGACTGATAACGACCACAATGTTACACAATCTCCAGTTTGGACATAATATACAAAGTAGAGTCTATTCTTCGGGGCTTTATCTCTATTTCATACAATGATCCACTGACCTCTATTATACAAGTATTGATCACATTCATAGCAATATTTATATTTAAAATCATGTGTCAGACATAAAGACTGAGTGTTGTATTTTTTGACATTTTATGTAAATATTCTTCTCTACACGATTCCAAAGACGGAATTGAAACAGAAACAGAAACTTTTTTATTCAATATAGATTATAAAATAAAAGTTATTGAAAGTATTGTGAGAAGTCAGAATGTGTCCAAAAAGGCACGTATGGCAATTCACAATGCTGTGTTAGTCCCTACTTTAATGTATGGTAGTGAAATTTGGGTGTAGCAGAAGAAACACGAGAGTAGAATAAATGCTTTAGAAATGCGGTCATTAATGAGTATGTTAGAGATAAACCTGAATGACAGAGTGAGAAATTGTGTAAGAAGATATATCGAAAATGGGCCAAATCAAGAGTACCTTTAACCGACGAGCGTGTATGCGTAGGTATATGGATGTGTAGGAAGCGAGAGAGGTGTGTCAGGATCGTGCCAAATGGAAGTCCATAGTCTCTGCCTACCCCTCTGGGTGACAGGCGTGAGTGTTTGTATATTATTGAAAGTCACCCTATTGTTTAATTTACCTCTGGTTCCGAAAAAACCTCTCTCCTGGGAAGAACCAGCAAGAAACCAAGCGGGACTTTTGTTTTGGAAAAAACAAGCAACTTACAGTCATATATTATGTTACACAATTAATAACACCAAGCAAATTACAAATAGCTTGGTCACCACTCATTCCCAGGAGTTATTATCATGCATAAATTCCTTAATATTATAATAACCCTTTTATAAACAAACTTTGTTTAGTAAAGTTTTTGAACTTTAAAAGGAGCTCAAATTTTGTATATATTCTGGGATTTTGTTGTAAAAGCGTATACATACTAAGAATGAATAACCGAGTCAGGTGGAGTCGAGTAACTGCTGGTAATAATAGCTAGTGTCAGTCCCTCGTATTTACAGAATGAATATTACTTATTTTTTCGAAACTACTTTTATTTTTGTTAACATACATTACATTTTAATAAATACATTGAGAGGCAAAGTTAATTTATTAATTTCCTTCTAATTTTTTTTCTGAACGACTCTTTAGGTTTTAAATCATAGATTGCTCTAATTGTCCTCTTCTATAAAACAAATATAATTTCAAAACCAAAATATCATACGACGTTATGTTATAGAAATAGCTAAAATAAACTAGTCTAGCTGTTTCAACACTGCTAAAATTTCTAATCCTTGTTACAGTTTATGCTGCAGAATTAAAAAAATACATACTTAGCTCTTATGTCTGCCCTTTTCTGTAATACAATAAACGCTAGCTAGTTCAACACTGATTTTATTATATTTATGAAAGTGTATGAAAGTATCGACACACAATATCAATCTACCCACAATATACTACATCCTTCCCCTTTTATAATGAACACTGAAGTACAAAAATGTTTTATAACAAACAATAACTACACAATGAAAAGAAATAAAAGATTGTGCTTATTGTAGAAATGGACCGTATACCAAACTAATACAAATTCATACAAAAATTAATATATTTCTCATAATAACGAAGTCACCTAGTCGTAACATGAACATATTTCTATGTATTATTATAAATACTACTTCTTTTAACTCATAAAGTTGCTTCACCAAATATCGAACATAGTGTTTAATTAAAGTTACAAAATAATAGTAAACTTAAAAATAAACGAAATTAAGTCAATATCTACAGAATACAGAGACTTAAAAATATACGCTTAATATGAATATACCTAGTCAGGTCATAACTATTGTCATACAGTAAAAACTTTTCTTTTAGAATGCTGGCCACAAAAAAGTTTATTGAATTCGAATTTCGAATTGTTCATGAAAATAAAACTATACTTTTTAGAATTTTACTCATTTTTAAATATGGAGTGGACGCTTAAAGAAGACCGTGTTGCAGTTATTGCGTTGCATCGTTGCGGTTACGCGCCAATTCAAATTTTTGACATATTGAAAAATTTGAATATAACCAAAAGATTCGTTTATCGTACCATCATACGATACAATGAAGACTCTAGTGTTGCCGAATGCTCGTCTAATGGACCTGAGACTGAAGAGATGCCGCGCTTTGTTGAAGCGGTACGCGGGAAAAAAATATCGGGAAATTCTTATTACGGATGAAAAAAATTTTTACCGTAGAAGAGAGCTACAACAAACAAAATGATAAGGTGTACGCACACAGTAGTGAAGAAGCGAGCAACCGTATTCCGCGTGTCCAACGAGGTCATTTTCCATCCTCGCTCATGGTATGGTTGGGAGTTTCTTATTGGGGCTTAACAGAGGTACATTTTTGTGAGAAAGGTGTAAAAACAAATGCAGTTGTGTATCAAAATACAGTCCTGACGAACCTTGTGGAACCTGTTTCTCTTAGAATGCTGGAGAATGCTGCTATAGATATTTAAACGGTGATTCTCATCACCATCCTTCACAGTTAGCTAACGTGGCTAAATCTTTGTTTCAGAGAGCACGAGGGATCTGTGACAGCAAACACCTGGCCGCCGAGCTCCAACACATCAACAAATTTTGCACGACAATAAGCTTCGGGTCCCGCACCTACGTCACAGTGAACGAGTGAAGCCGGCCACAGTCTAGCGAGTGCCTGCTGTACTGCCATATGTCAGAGGTGTCACTGACAAGATTGGCTATATCTTGAAGCGTGCTTCCATTAAAACATATTTCAAGCCGCCGAAGAAGATTAGTCAGTTTTTATCATCAGTCTAGTGTAATGTCCCTCTGCAAGATGCAGGAGTGTACAAGCTTGATTGTGAATGTGGTCTCTCTTATATAGGACAAACTAAAAGACCCATAAAAACCCGCGTTTAAGAAAACATAGCTGATTGATGAATCGACGCTCCGGGAAGACTGCAGTCTGTGAAGACGTACAGGATCGCCCCTGTTACTACATTAGATTTGTTAGACCACAAATCCTCGCTAAAGAACACCAATTCTTGATGACTTCCAAGGATGATTCGCGAGGCTATTGAAATCAAAAACATCCTAATTTCAATAGAGAAGATGGCTGGGTGCTACCATCTACTTGGGATCTCATAATTAATAAAATTAAATCCCAACCCAAGCATACAACTGCAAGACTTTAAGATACTGTAAGTTCATACTGCGTAGATCGGAAAAAAATTAAGAATTTTTATTTAATTTATCTGGAGGTAGTCGTGGTTATCTATGAAATTGGGACGTCATACACGTCAGTCCCCTCAGTGACCATGGGTGCTGTAAAGTGCTCGAAACTTCAGGAATATAAAATAAGTTGTGTAGTGACATATCAAAATCCGTTACGTCCGCTCTAAGTGAAACGGGAAAATTGATGTTATTTATGTTTTGGTGAAAGATTTTATAATTTTTGCTGTTTTGCATAATCAGACTATTTTCTTGTGAATTTGCATATAATTTAATTTAAAAAATTTATAAATTAATGATAGGATAAGCTAAAAAAGCGGGTGAAAGTTTGGACATGCCGCATTTTGATGTGTATGAGCTAATTATATCGGTGTTTGAAAAAAGTCATACTGGACTTATCTAATTTTCATTGACATCATTGTAATAGGACGTATTCAGAACAACTGACTTGTGGTATTTTAAGAAATACATCAGTATATTTAATTTATAAATGAAACAATAGTTTTAAGTGAATCAAAATATCTTATTTATTTAAACAAAATCTAAAACCTCTTCCATTTCATAATCTTGCGAATTATTTATTATTTCCTCTTCTTTCTGTTCAGTTAGGTCAACATTGTTTTGTAAAATATTTTTATTTAAATAAAGTTCGGGTATCTGATCCCATTGAAGTCCGAAATGTTTTTGTAATAACTTTTGTACGTCTAGTAATTTATCAGGCTTTTCAAAGGAGCAATTCCAATAACGCTTGGATTGATATTGACAATGTTTTACCTTTGTTGTTTTACCTTTGTTCTGGTATAATTCTCTTGATATTCTTCTTCTATGATTCTTCTCCAGTTACCTGTATTTTGTCTCTCGAACGGGTGATAATAATACTCTTGCATTTGCTGACTTGGAAATGAAAGTTAGACTTCAAATTATTTTGTCTTTCTGTTTTCCAATCTAGAATTGGGACATCAATTCCAACCTTGTGAATTGTTGCGAGGTTAGCAATCAAATCGATGTAGTCCTGAGGCTCAATTATACTTTCTCTGCATCTTATTTGTTTTTCAGTCAACGCGAATACCCTGTCTGGTGGTATAAAAGAGTGCCCTGTGACAGGAAATATTATTAGAATTTCTGTTATATTAGGGTAACGAATTCTGGCATCATACAGCCATTTCATGGCCATTGTTATCAACATTGAATCTTTATTTTGGCCGCCACAGCCGTCAGCGATTAACCTTACTTTTCCTTTTCCGTCAAAGTACAAAGAATTTAGACAAGAATACACGCATGAACATATTTTATTCGAGCCTTTTGCCGCTTGTTCCTCAGTCCATATATAAGCATGAACATTTTCAGGTGTCAAGGACGCCTTTGATGTTCCAACAACTACGCGAATAATATACGGATTGATCAGGAATTTTCGGTAACGGTAGGTTTTTTGACAATCAAAACTGAGTATCTGTAAATTTGGGGAATCGTCTATTAAATGAACAAAGTAGCATTTCGCTCTAAGTTTATGAATTCTGTACTTGATAATTTAATGCACTCAAATAATTGAAAACAATCCGAGCAGACGTCTTGTCTAGGAGACCCAACCCAAATCCGATATTCAAACTTGTAATAAATACTTTCCTAAAATATCTAAATTTAACGTCATAAGGCTTCATCATTATACGTTTGTCACATTTTCTTTACATTTAGATCTGGAGACAAATACATACGTATTTTAATTTTACCTCTACTATGTTGTGATTCTAGTGGCTTAAATTTGTTAATAAAGTTTTGAATTGCCTCTTTTCGTGACGCAAATTGAAAAGCCTTTTGGTCCCCGCCTCTATTTTCTTTAGCCATCGTTCCGGTTTCAGCATGTCTTTTCATAACACCCTCTACGCGTGATTTATTTATTCTTAAAATACTTATGAACGCTATTTTACAAACTTGAACGTATTTATTCTGTTTTTTTACTAAAAATTTTATAAATCAGAGTAAATTTTCTCTGATTTTCCTTAAGGTTATTCCGCGGACGTCGGTGCTTTATAGGAGTGGCTGTCACCTGCTTTATAATAAAATAGTCCTGGTCAATTTTATTTAATGTAGAATAATAACTGCGATGAAAGTGAAACATATCATTTGGGGTTAGCGTAGCACACTTCAAAGTTTTGTTATTATGGCCACAGGCTTTTCGGCTTTGGCTTTTCGGTGATCCGGGCGCTGAATACCTACAAAAGACAGACAAACAAACTGTTAGCTCAAAAATAAAACACAATTATCTAAACAAGCCAGGTGAGCAGTGACAAGCGCAAGTAGTTTTAGTTATTGCTGTAAAGTAAAAATAAAAACAAAACCCTGTTAAGGAGTCATAGGCAAAACAATAAAAGACAAACACATGTAAATCCCTAAAACTTTTTGAAGTACCTAAATATACATACTCCCTACTAGAAACATGTTTTACGATAGCGCGGAACCCTTCATTCGCGAGTCCGACTCGCACTTAGCCGGTTATTAAAGATGAAGAGTCCTGTTGTACAGCTAACAGCAGTTTAATCAAATACACGTGAGTTATTGTAATGCGTAAAGCTATAAACACATTCATATTTCTGTATTAAAACCATTTGCCGGCCATATTGTGGCGAAAAGCAACATATGCTCATGTTTTAATGATCGTACTCGTATAATTTTTTGATTTAATCAAGCGGGTTGGGAACCACAGTTTTTTTATTGCTTTTTGTTGTCATGAAAAAGATGCTGCTGCCCATCTTCTGCCTCAGTTACCCTCTCTGTCGCCTTTAACGACACCCACGGGAAGATATGGGGTAATGGGTTTTCTTACTAGCCACTACACGACAACATAGAGGAAAAATTAAAGAGAGATAAATAGGAGTTATCATCATCATCATCATCATCATTACAGCCCTTTACAAGTCCACTGCTGAACATAGGCCTCCCCCAAAGAATGCCACAAAGCACGGTCCTGAGCCACCTGCATCCATCGACTTCCTGCATGTCTTACCAGGTCGTCACTCCATCTCGTGGGGGGACGCCCTACACTTCGCCTACCGGTACGAGGCAGCCACTCGAGAACCTTTCTTCCCCATCGGTTGTCGGTTCTTCGAGCTATATGGCCGGCCCACTGCACTGGAGTTATGGTAGATCTCAATTGGGGTTCCATTCTTTCGCGCAGTATAAAGTGCTTTGCGCAGAGAAATGGCTAGAATTTGACATTCTACAAGTCTTAAAATCTGTGTCGTAGTTCTATTCATTGTGGTAATTCTTCTATTAAAAGTTAAAAAGATGTTGTTGTGGAGGCTGTACTGTGTCACATTGAGATAAACTGTGTTGCATGTGGTTTGCAAACTTAATCTATTTTGGTAATATCATGTAATTTATCATCTATCACGTTACACTAATGTGTAAAGAACCGAACGTATTATGAGTTGAACTAACATTTTGCTATGCTACACTGTTGTGCGGTACGCTGTTTTATTATGTCAGCAAGAGAGCAATTTGAACATCTGCTCTCACTCCATTATTACTTTCAACAATAATCTCTCAGTGTGTTACTAATATATTTATAAATGTGGAAGTAAATTAACAAATTTTGGGAATTTATAGAATGAAAATGGACCTAGTTGTCTCATAGATTCAATAAACTCAGCTAGCTTACGACCAACTTTTTAGCTACAAATTTAATATGAATAAAGTATTAACTGCCAAGAAAACGGTAGACATAAGATGCTAAGTATTTATTTCTTAGTTCTGCAGCATATACTGTAACGAAGATTAGAAATCTTAGCAGTGTTGAAACAGCTAGACTAGTTTATTTTAGTTATTTACATAGCATAATGTCATATGATATTTTGTTTTTAAAATTATATTTGTTTTACAGAAGAGGACAATTAGAGCAATCTATGAAAACCTAAAGAGTCGTTCAGAAAAAAAAAAATAGAAGGAAATTAATAAATTAACTTTGGCCTCTCAATACATTTATTAAAATGTAATATATGTTCACAAAAATAAAAGTAGTTTAAAAAAAATAAGTGATATTCATTTTGTAAATACCAGGAACTGACACTAGCTAGTATTATCAGTTACATACTCGACTCCACCGAGTCAGTAATTCATTCTTAGGACGATGTATACGTTTTTACAACAAAATTCCTGAAAATATGCAAAATTTGAGCTCCTTTTAAAGTTCAAAAACTTTATTAGTCAGTCTGTAGGTTTATTTTGTTGCGGAAGTGGTGTCAGTTCACATCAAACGAGCAATAATTGATCACGCTTTGGTAGTAACACAATTCGACTTTGGGCTGGCCTAGCGGAGTAAGGAGTTTCAATATAATTAGAGGCCAGCTTATACTGGTAATAATTACGATTTTGATTTTCCATTACCGTTCCGCCAAAATACGAACGGGAAAAATGGTAATTGTACAAACGGTAATTAGATATTTGTACACTTTCTCACATTATACGTTCTTTATAGAACTTATTAACTAAAAAGCAAAGAGTATCCTATGGCGACTAACACAGTGCATAAAAATGATAAATAAGAATAATAGACTTACCACGGGAAACTCGAACGGTAAGGAGATTTTTGTTTGCTAAACACGATTTCTGGGCGATTAAGGTAGGCTATAGTTGGCGCCAAAAGACTCTTTGTCGTATGACCCGCATGAGTCGTGGGGCAAAACTGAACGCGACCGCTGAGTTACCTTTTCAGAGACCAATACATACGCGGAAAAAAAACCCTGCGACTGGGTGGACAAATGGTAGTGAGTATAAAGTGTTGGTACAATTTTCAAAGCCGTTACAAATTACTTAAAAGTGTTCTTTAATGTGTGTAGTTTTGCTAATTAGTAAAGCATGTAGTGCACTATCTAAATTACTACAAAAATATACGATTTACAACTTTTCGAGCATGAACTGCTAAAATTTGGAAATTGGGACACGAATGGTGATGAGATTTGAGGAACGTTTAGGAATATAACTCAGTTGTTTATTACAATAGGAAAATGTTATGTACATCTTTATATAGTACTGGAACCATGTTTTACGTGAAATAAAAAAGAATATAACTTTATATTATAACTAAGTAGTTATTTGAGGAGGGCCGCGTAATATGCACATGTTCAAAGAATCACCCAAATAACTAAACCCGAAGTTATTAGTAATTAACTGATTATAAACGTTTACATTTTGAAGTTATACTTCTTTCGGGGCATTTGGGAAAAATTATGACAATGAATTTATTACGATGCGCGCGCACACCGACAGCTAAAAACGACACCATGAAGTTGTTACGATGTGACACCTTAAAACGGCTACTTCATTGGGTAACTGTCTCTCAAGTTTTCGTGGTAATTGGTAACTATATTTAAGGTAGTTATTTTTGTTTTGTTACGTTTAAGAAGTATAACTTCCTACGTGCGTACATAAGTACACACACACACACGTTTTTTTTGTACAGATTGATCTACAAACATTAGCTATAATAAGCATTAATTTTGATAGCAACTATTATTAAACGATCTCTGCGAGTAGTATGTACTTCTATGAAGAAGTCGAGCCTTTTAAGAAAAAAAATAACGATAAAAACAAGCATGCAGACGCTAACTATTTATTTTAGAGCATAGAAACACTTGTTCAGTGCGGGAATGAACCTTCAGCCCTGCAATGCCGCAGCCACTGCGCTACAGAGTCGTCATTTATTTTTTACTTAATTAATTACTAGTATGATTGTGCGTTTTTATTTTATATTTTTCATACATATTTCTGTACTTAATAGTTGTATAGAGATATAATTACAAATTCCTGTGTGTAAAATACATTGATTACTTATCTTCATAGGCATTTTTACTCAATACCCACGTAAAAACTTTTATTTCTCATAAATCATTCAGTATAGAGATTTAACCTTTATTTTATAAAAATATCGATAAACATTATATCGATAAAATTATTCGAGGATAGTTGTTTACAGCACTATTATAATTCACCTATGCTGTCAGCACTGTTTGTCTAAAATTAAATGTAATTTCTCGATGTTGGTAGCTTGAAGTAGCTCGGCGCCCTTTCATACATTTACTTTTACTAAGGACACAGAACACAATTACTCTCTACCAAGAGACTAAGGAAGTCCTGCCTCTTAAATGTAGTAATTATATTCTCTTTGATTTGATATATCCTATAGGACAAAAGTAACAGATGACCATTTTGCTGCTCATGTCCTGTCTATTACTAAGAAACGTGAGGGTAATATGTTCACCTTTAGCTTTGTCGCCCTATAAAACCAAAACTAGGAAAAGTACAGAGACAAAAACACAAATTCGTATACTATAACTAATATATTAAGAAAAAATAGCAAACAAAGCCTAAGTTACTCCTTATAATATTAGCTATCTACCAGTGAAAGTCATGTCAAAATCGGTTCAGTCGTTTCGGAGATTAGCCGGAACAAACAGACAGACAGACATACAGAAAAACAGACAGACAAAAATTTTAAAAATTGTGTTTTTGTTATAAGTACCGTATATAATTTCATATGCATATAGTAAAAAGCTGTTATTTGGACATTACAAACCGACACTTCAATTTTATTTATTTGTATAGATTGTACAGATTTTCAACTGTCAAAATGGCGTAGATAAAGCAGCGCACTTTTGACCCTTTATTATTTGATTGACTGATAAAGAGCTATCGTATCAATTGCCACCTATAGAAACAAGGGTGTACTTTTTGAATTTTAAGCAAGTGACCATATTAACCGGATTACAATATTACTGATACCTCACGTACTATACTACTTAAATGTCTTTGAAAAAATGCAATACGCGAACCGTCCAACACCGCGCCGCCGCACCGCGCCTCCCGCCGCGACGTTCCCTTCTCTATAGAGGTGGACCGTGTTGCTCTATGTTAGACTGTAGCATTCATTTCCATTTTATTTTTAAAACTAAGGGTGATGAATGAAAGTTATGATGAACGATGGAGCTTGCTTATTTATGGCAACCTCTTTATCTTCTGTGCGGGAACCAATTGTTGGCTAGATAAATTCGATTATTAAATGTGGATTATTAAGTGACGAAGCTTGCGAAGTCACTTATTGATTTCACGATGTCTGTCCGTCTGTCCGTCTGTCCCACGATTATCTCGAAAACGGTTTCGAATTTTCAAATTCTGTTTTCAGCAATCGATTACTGATCACCCAGGCATCTGAACCTCCTATTTTGAAACTGATTGCTCAACGGCAACCGTTAGAAACCGCTACAAAGCTGATTGCTTCTCCACTTTGCTATGCTGTTAGCTTGCTAGGTTTATTGTTATTGCAATTAATTTGTTGTTTATTTGCAATATGATCGACTAGTGTATAGTTAGCCCAATTCGTTGCTGGGTTTGTTTGTGGGTCCGTTCGTTGGTTCGTTCGTTAGTTTCTCTAATTCACTGACTAAGTGAATGTTTTTATTTAAATAAGTGTAATGTTATGTCTTCGCGGCAATTCAAAGTACAAATAAATCATCATCACATATCATAACAAAAGTACTAATTCCACGCGAACGAAGTCGCGGGCACAGCTAGTTATTACTATAAAAGGTAAGTAATTTTAATAGTTAGCAAACTGAGTCTAAAAACCAGCTATTACACCAATCCAATGTTCATTTTATAAAATTCTGTGCTTCTTTTTGATAAGACGTAATTATTTTGTTTTGCGTTTTATTAATTTGTCATAAGCAATTTAATACTACAGACATTGCTATACAAATTTATAGTATATCAATGACTACCTTTGCATTTGTTGCTCTTTAAGTAAGTAACTTTTCCACTAAGTTCTGATAAATCATATTGATTTTTTCAAACTACCAGTCACTTACTAATTATCTTATAATTTGCTACTAATTATACTAAATAACTAAATCTTGACACAAGTTTCACAGCGAAAGAAGGCGTTTTGGAATTATTCTATGATTTAATCTCCAAGCCAGAATCCTCTCTTAGACATATGAATAACTCCGGTTCCATTGGAGCAATATGTTTCAATCTCAGTTTAAGAAAGTAAAAGAAATATTAACTATAAATTGTAAAATACGTATCACATCTCAGACGCAGATAAGACTTTAAATCAAGCTAGCATCCTCCCAAAAAGGACCTGTATCTCTTAACTCCTAAAGTATTGAGCTACTATTTTTTTCTTAAGTCACTTATTGTCACCGATTCTTCACTAAATCAAAAAAATCGCTCCCTCACACTAGGATTTTCTCTTGTATCGCGGGGGCAGTTAACAAATAACAATTATTCGTAGGCCATAGATACAAATACCGGGATTCGAACTCGCGGCCCTTAGCCCTGCAACTTATTACTAAGCCACTGCGCCATGAAGCGGTGAAAAAAACCATAATTAAATCGTTGGACAGTATTCCGGCTTGAACGATGATCAGACTTTGCTAACGCCGAGGTTGTTGCTATAATTTGAGAATATCTCCGCTAGAAATAGTGGTTGTTGACAGCTTCTCCGTAATAATTTATGACCGTTCATGCCTTGTTTCTATTTTTGTTTCTATATTCCTTTACTGAGATAAGTGCATTAACTTATATCAGAGTGTGCTGCAAGTGTTATTGCATTTTTATTTTTCTATATGTTTGTATATATTTCGGGCGGTATTGGAATATATTCATGGTTATGATTATTCATTTTTATCAATGTCAAGGAACACTATGTGAAATCTACAGTTTTCAACGTTTTTTACCGAACCGATATGATCACGAAAACAGCATAATTCCGCAAAGCTGCAAAAATGTTACGGATATTTTTTTTTATCGCTGCGTGTGATCATTGTTTCTCGTCAATTCAGCCATATATTATCAATATATGATTGATCCCCTTGCCAGATTTCCCTTCCTCTACAATAAGAACTCCACACATATATTGTATTACTAGCTGTTGCCCGCGACTTCGCCCGCGTGTTATTTGTGGTTTTAATTTTTTACGCGGATCCCTAATTATTTAATAATTTTAAATTAATTTTAATTAAATATCTAAAATAAAAGTAGCCTAAGTTACTCCTTGTGACATCAGCTATCTGACAGTGAAAATCCCGTCAAAATCGGTCCAGCTGTTTCGGAGATTAGCCGGAACAAACAGACAGACATACAGACGAACAGACAGACAGGCAGACAAAAACTTTAAAAATTGTATTTTTGTTATTAGTACCGTATATACTTTCATATATATTTAGTAAAAAGCTCTAATTTTGATATTACAAACAGACACTTCAATTTTATTTATATGTACAGAGTATAGATATTGTGTTGAGATATTTTTCATTCATTCATTCAATCATTCATTACAGTCTATCAAAAGTTCTCTACTGGACATATATGTATTTGCTATAGCTGCCACGTTTGGCGGGCGGGTTGGCTGCAGTTCCTCTTTTTTTGATTTGTTATCAGGAAAACGCTGCTTCTGCTATTTTATTTCATTTTCCTTGGTCGCCTCTTACGACATCAACGGCAAAGCGCAAGTTCGGCCTCCCATGGAATACTGTTCTCATCTCTGGGCCGAGACACCCCAGTGCCAGCTCCTTCCACTTGACCGCATCCAGCGCAGAGTGGCTCGAATTGTCGACGACCGAGTTCATTCTGATCGGCTCGATACACTGGCACTGCGTAGGGATGTTGCATCCCTTTGCATTTTCTATCGAATTTACCACGGGGAGTACTCTGAGTCTGAGGAATTGTTCGAATTAATTCCAGCCGCCAAATTTCACGAACGCACATTGGGTCAAAATTCACGATACCATCCTCACCATCTGGATGCTTGGCGGTCCACGACTGTGCGTTTTACTGGGAGTTTCCTTCCTCGAACAACTTCTCTGTGGAATTGTTTACCATCGGTGATTTTTCCGGACCGATACGAAAAGAGCTTACACCTTTCTAAAAGGCCGGCAACGCAATTGCAATTCCCCTGGTGTGGCGGTTGTTCATGAGCGGCGGTAGTCACTTACCATAAGGTGAGCCGCATGCTCCTTTGCCCCCTCTTCTATAAAAAAAATGATATGAGACAGTGGTTTTCTTATGCCCTCGCAACACGACGGCCAAATGTCGATACCCGTAATTTCAATTGACATAAGGGACAAATCGTCACTTTTGTGACAATGTCTTTTTCGTCAAATCACTTTTTCATTTGCAATTTTGCAATAAATCGAAATCGAATACAACTAAGTTTAACCAATCGCAATTGGCTGCACCTAGTTGTAGCCGCCTAAATATAGATTTTAACATATTTTGGCTTTTATCCGTTTTAATTATAAAGAACTCGTTTTCGCCAAAATGCCTCTTACGCTAAATAAAAGTAGTATATGCTATATCATCATCATCATTACACTTGTGGTGTGTGTGTGTGGTCCACTGCTGAACATAGGCCTCCCCAAGGAATAAACCATAAACGTCGTAATTAATCTTTTTAAAACTTTGTCTACGTGGTAGTTCCTGCAATGTTTTCAATTTTTTTTAAGCGACGTTAGCTGCTCTAAGCAAAAAAAATCGGATTCCGGTAAAAGTTTTATACAGAGAAAAAAAACAGGATGAAAATTGAAAACTAAAACTTCAATTTCTAATCCCAAATATATTCTAGTATGACTTCGCAAAATTTAATTGTGCAAATAAAAAAATAAATACTAAATAATGTTCAAGGTATGCGGATTTTACATGAAGAGCATTTTGTAATATGGGGTAATTGTTTGTAACATATTTTAATTGGGGCTTAAAGTTTGTTTTGAGGTCGCTTCGAAAATATATATCGCTATGGATTAACTGAACATAACGAGGTCCTGTGTGTGGGATGAATTTGTTTTTGAGATATTGAATATTTCAACTACTACTTAACGTTATATTATACTTACCTTATATATTAAATTTTTACATACTTAAATAATAACACGAATTATAGGTACAAAAGTGGAGCACCATAAACGTTTTAATACTATACACGGTTATTTTTCAAAGAGTAGCCAAATTTTAAATTTAAGTTTTAATATATAAATAATGATGTACCTGCATTATTGCTGTTTTTGAAAATACGAGTAAATAAGACTTCTACTTTTATTTGAAATTATCCCAAATTGAATGTGATTAAATTGATATGGGCCGCAACGTTTTTGTCTACTTACGAATGTGTGCGTGCGCAGTAAAATTAGTTAAAATAATGCATTACCACGAATTTTGAATTTAAGAGATAAAAAGGACAGTATATTTGACATTTTTTTTAATTAATTTTTCTTCACCATTTGCTTAAATTACTTAGTCTGAACCTTCCCTGCAAATTTGGCCGGTTATTGCAAAATAATCCTGTATATTATTGTTATTATATCGATTATTACAAAAATTTTCTTCACTATTTGCCTATATTAATTATCCTGAACCTTCCCTGCAAATTCAGTCGGTTATTGCAAAACAACCCTGTATATTATTATAATTATATCGATTATTAGAATAAATGCACTAGTTTACAAAATAACAAAAAAATTATGTCCTCCTAGTGAATTTGATATTATTTCATTTAGTTGCAGTAACTTAACGTAAAAATACGAGTATATGTTTTTTTATGACGTCAAAAGTCATCACCACATTTTACAGGTTAACCACAAGTTGCTTCTGAATTAAATCTAAAATTTGGATGCAGTGTACTATTTATTACTGTTCAGTGAAATAAATATTTGTTTTAGAAATGTCAAAAAAGATGTGTAAAGTACAGTCAGGCCGTTTTTGTTACGTTTGTGTTGAACTTATTATATCTAAGAAAGGATATCCCATAACGGAATTACTCAAAGAAGCATACCTGTATTAAATAAACTACTTTTGCGGATTCTATCGCGTTTAATTAACTTATTTTTATTAATTAAAATGATACGTGAGGCTATTGAAATTAAAAAACATCCTAATTTCAATAGAGAGGTAGGTGGGTACTACCACCTGCTTGGGATCATGTAATTAATAAAATTAAAACTAAGCCCAAGCATACCACTGCAAGACTACAAGTCACAGTAAGTTAATTCTGCGTAGATCGGAAATTAATAATTAAAAAAGCTGAAGGTACTCCGGTTTAACTTTGACACTGGAACGTCAATCACCTCAGTCTACCGTGACTATGGGTGCTGTAAAGCACCCGAAACGTCGGAAATTAATAAAAATAAGTTAATTAAACGCAATAGAATCCGTAAAAGTAGTTTTATTCAATGTATATGTAGTGTTCGCGTAAATATAAGAAATCATTATACTTTTATTATTTTAAAATATCGGTTTCTCACCAGGACAAAACGTGGGCTCCCCATATATTTTGTGAAAGATGTAGAAGAACGCTAAGCTGCTGGGCCGCAGGTGGAAACAGATCTTTGAATTTTAATGTGCCAATAATATGGAGGGAACCGTCCAACCACAAAAATGATTGTTACTTTTGTCTTACAAACACATTTGGTTTTAAGCACAAGAACAAAGATAAAATTATATAATATGCAAATGTTCCTTCGGTTACTAAACCCGTCTACAGTTCAGACAAGCAGCAAGTTCCAGTATCTCCTGATTATTCCAGTGAAACATTGATGACTAACACGGAATTTAAAGAAGTTCAAATTCAAAGTCCAAAAAAAAGTGTTTCATGTTGATGAAGAACTACACATGATAACTCAGTCCGAATTGTATGATTTAGTATTTTAGGTTCACAACTGCAACAATGGAGATTACATGCTCCCAAAACAAGAGGTACATGTACCGTAAACGAAGTGAACGTTTCTCAACATATTTGAAGAAGGAATACAAATTTTGTTACTGTTATAATATAGTTGGACTTTTCAAAGAAATGCAGCAACCTTATAAGTCAGAAGAATGGCGGTTATTTGTTGATTTATCGAAGACAAGTTTAAAAGCAGTTCTTCTACATAATGGTAACGTGAAGCGTTTATTCCGATAGGTCACGCAGTAAATACCAAAGAAACGTATGAAAATATGTCAACACTTATTGAACTTATTGAATACAAAAATCACAATTGGATTGTTTGTGGTGATTTGAAAGTAGTTGGTTTGCTTTTGGGCTTGCAAGGCGTCTATACAAAATATTGTTGTTTTTTATGTTTTTGGGAAACGAGAGCCCAACAAGATCATTATAAAAAAAACCGGCCAAGTGCGAGTCGGACTCGCGCATCGAGGGTTCCGAACAAATCCGTAGAGGTATATAAGTTTAAAATTATTAAAAATATTTTTATTATATGATGTAACTAAAAAATTATGCTTTTAGCAATTTTTCCTTTATCTATGCTATAATACGTTGCTTCAAACCAAATTTTAAGATTCTGAGTTCACGGGAAGTACCCTGTAGGTTTTGATTCCCTTGCGAATGTCAAAAATTTGCGGCATTAACGGCTGTATCTTTTGATTGCGTTGGCTTAGAAGTTTGATTTTTTGATAGCTCCAAGGGACAGTAGACTTGAGTATTTGATATGAATTTCAGCTTGATAACTCGACGCGTTCCTGAGAAAAAGGGTCTTGACAGACAGACAGACAGACGGACAACGAAGTAATTTTATTTTTAATAGGATAGGGTGACAAACGAGCACACAGTCCACCTGATGGTAAGTAGTTACTGTCACCCATAGACATCTACATGTATCCTCAAAAAGACTTAAAATGCAAATGCGTGGTCATCCGTGAGGACTAAGATAGAATGCCTCTGATCCTATAAGGGTTCCGTTTTTTCCTTTTGAGGCACGGAACCCTAAAAATAGACTGGCCAGTTAGAGAAGAATATGTCCCTGGTAAACTAAATATAAATCATGAATGTCTGGTACTTACACAAAAATTGTTTTACCGTCGCTTCATATACAATTAGGTTTGGTAAAAACTTTGTGAAGGCTTTAGACAAAACTAGCGTAGCCTTTAAGCATTTATGCTCAAATTTTCCTAGTTTTACTGATGCGAAACTGAAAGAAGATGCTTTTATCAGACCGCAAATCGAAAAAATGTTGAAAGATGACATTTTTGAAAACAGTCTTTCGGATACTGAAAGGTCTGCTTGGAACTCATTACGACTTGTTATCCAAGGGTTGAATGAAATGAAATGAAAATTACCGACAGTTAGTTGCTGATTTATTACATAATTTTCAACGAATCAGTGTTAACATGTCTCCGAAAATTCATTTCCTTTACCCCCACCTCGATTTCTTCTCTGAAAACCATAGACACGTCAGCGGTGAACACGGAGAGCGTTTTCACCAGGATCTTAAATTTTTTGAGCAAAATTATCAAGGATACTGGGACGAAGCTATGTTAGGTGACTATTGCTGGTCTATAATGAGAGACATAGATACAAATAAATACAAAAAAAGCTAAGGCAACTCATTTTATTTATTTTTTTTATATCTTTGTAAGCATTTATTTATTTTTATTGGTAAATAAAAAAATACTTTGGAAACGTGACGTGTAATTATTTTCGTTTTGTATTTTTAACTCAGTATATCTTAATTGTTAAGGAAAAATATTTTTCATTTCACGGAGAGAAACTATGTAAACTAATGTTATAAATTATTGAAAGCCACGATGATTCGGCTCCGGTTTTCGTCACACATAAAACTTCACAGATAATCGCGAAATATAGCGTTATTGTAAATGTCTTTACACTTTACGATAATTTTGTATAGTTTAATATGTAAATTTCACAACGGCGGGTGCGATGGCGTGAGATAGAAGCCGTGTCTTACGGCGGCTCTTCACGTTGGCCAACACACTGGCCAATGTGTTGGCCAACAACGATGACCATCGTGTAGGGCGGGTGTTTAAGCTATGCTGGTACGTATTGGAACGATGGCCCACAAGTTGGCGCGAGATCCGTCTGGTGTCGGTTTTTTACAAAAGATCAAAGGGATGTGGCAGAGTATTGGCCGCCGCATCCACAGTGATCCACACGTTGGCCGCACGTTCAGTTTGCTACGAGCTCCCAGAGTGAATGCACGCACCTGATTTAAATTTTATATGCATGCAATAGTGTTTACATAACGGCAGTAACAATGACCAATGAAAAAACTTTTCGCTTAAAACCAAGCCGAAAATTGTTTGTAAAACACAAGACTTTTTAAAAAAATATTATTATACGCTAGGATTTTCTCCTGTATCGTGGAGGTAGTTTAGAAACATAAATTGCATAAGAACAAACATCCAGACCCGGAGAAATTATGTGCAGGCTATACAAATACTTGTTCCGTGCGGGATTCGAACCCGCGGCCCCCAGGGCAGCAACTCATTGCTAAGCCACTACGCCACGGAGCAGTCAGGAAATAAAATGTATTTTTTCCATTTCTTTTGATCACCCTTATCTTACACACATTCACGTTGTAGTGATTGATGTATTAAGTTATTTATTGATGTATTAATTGATTTATTAAATATCTTAAAATCTATAATATATAATATATATTAAAATCAAATTAAAAAGTAGGATACTAAAATCATGTTTTTACTGTCTTTATTATTTCCTATTAGTTACTTTATTTCGTTAATAATACTGTAATTTTTAGCTATGGAAGAGCGAAGTCACCTGTTACAGGCATTATTTTGCTTACTAGGTGACCTCGATCACTGATCATATAATGTAACTTTAATGTTTGACGAAATAAATTATTTATTATTATTATTAAGTTCGCCATATGTACTACTTTGTGCATGAAAGTGTAAATAAATAAATATATTCAATAATTATATAATAACACTTTTTAAAAAGGTTTTGTTTAATAAAAAATTTACAACAGCTTCATAGACAGGCTTCGAATATTTTCCAGGCCTTAGTTAATTATACCTATCCCTAGGTGTGTTAATGTTTATATAGTTTACTTATCTGTATAACGTTAGTGTATAATAAAGAAATATTAAAAATTTATATTAAAAATATTAAATTTCAAAAATAGTGAAAATTAAATAAAAAAAATAGTGGTATGCTGTGAATAAATAAACCGCAGCAGCCGTTAGCGCATCAATAATCATTTTAATAAATTCGTCCGCACATTGGCCTGAACCGAAGCAAACTGAACGACCTTCCAACGTGTTGACGCGATCACTATTTCTTGGCCAATAACTCTGCCAACACATTCGCCACTATGTTGGCCAACGTGAAGATAGGGGCCATTATGCGAACCCCGTTAAGGCCGACTACATACATACGGAATCCGGTTTCGAGATTCCGTTTCGGAATTCCGAACGGGTCGGCCACACACATACGGAATCCCGTTTTGCTCGCAAAATTTCGAACGGAAAACGACCGTACGTGTGTGGCGGGTCATAGATTTTATATGGACTTGCTGCGTTCGGGATTCCGAATCGGAATATCGAAACGGAATCCCGAAACGGAATTCCGTATGTATGTGGCGGGCCTAACACAAAAGTGCGCATTCTAAGACCCGCTACATACATACGGAATTCCGTTTCGGGATTCCGTTTCGGAATTCCGAATTGGTCAGCCACACACATACGGAATCCCGTTATGCCCGCAAAATTTCGAATGGAAAACTACCGTACGTGTGTGAGGGGTCATAGATTTTATATGAACTTGCTGCGTTCGAAATCTCGAATCGGAATATCGAAACGGAATCCCGAAACGGAATTCTGTATGTATGAGGCGGGCCTAAAGGCATAAAAGGGCGGTAGATAGGAAACCCGGAAATGGACTATTTGCAGTACTCCTAGTGGATAATAATAAACAAATCACGTAAGCATTAGACGGTAGTGCAAAAGTGGCGCGAACACCCATTTTCAAATAGTGTTTTAAATGAATTCTAGAGTGATAATGAAGCACTGTATAGTGATTTAAAATAGAGATTTAAAAGTTAATCTTTTGCACTACCGCCTAGTGCAAAAGTGGCGCGAACACCCATTTTCAAATAGTGTTTTAAATGAATTCTAGAGTGATAATGAACCACTATATAGTGATTTAAAATAGAGATTTAAAAGTTAATCTTTTGCACTACCGCCTAGTGCAAAAGTGGCGCGAACACCCATTTTCAAATAGTGTTTTAAATGAATTCTAGAGTGATAATGAACCACTATATAGTGATTTAAAATAGAGATTTAAAATTTGGATATACAATTTGATTAACTTTTTAATCCATGATTAAATTTTTTATTAATATAATTTAAATGGCGATGGCTAAAATTAAGTGTTGTATCATTTCCATTGTATTGAAAACGTGAAAAACACAAAAACAAAGTTAACGTAAATATGGCCGCTTTTTAAAAAAGTTTTCTAAAACTCTATTAGACATATAATATTGTGTCTTTTATGTTGTGATATGTAGAAATTTAATTCAAAACTGTTTCTCGCTCTTCTCGCCCGCCTTGTAGAGACGAGAGTTTACTTCAACAAACTCAACGCTCAATCTCAGCGCCTGCATTAAAGTTCGAGCTACATTCAAAATCTCGCAAAAGTTGCCGCAAGCATCTTGCGGTGTAGACGTAAGAAATAGTGTGAATTCACGATCTTATTAAACTTAAAATTTTTATATCTTGATCTTAATTTCTTTTTTGCTAATATCTAAATAAAAGAGAATACTTATTTAATATTTTCGATTTTATAATTTTTGCTTCAAGTTTTAATGATTCATAAATATCGCTCGATTCATTTTCTATAGCCAGTGCCCTGCATGTATATCTATGCAAATTATTCAATATAAGTGTATGTTTGTAATCAATAGAATAAAAAGAAAAGCTTTTTAACTAAATGAATATGAAAGTATACAGTTTACCTATAACAAAAAACCAGTTTTTAAAATTTTTGTCTGTCGATTATGGTTATAGCAGGAATGGGTCGGCTCGACCGAGGTAGAACCACGCTCACAAAATACGTATGGTGAGTGTAGAGAACCGGAGACCCTGTTACTGCAAACGAGGTATTCCATCTTAGTTGTCAGGGGTGACAACGCATCTTTACCATCAGGTGGGCTGTGTCGTTTGTCACCCTAATTCTATATAAAAAAAGAATACAATGCTACTTCTCGGCCAAAGTAGTAAGAAGGGGGTTATCACTTATCAATCCAGACGGAGTCCGATCATCTAATATTTTATTGTGTCTACCTAGTATCTACTGTGCATAATTAAACATTGGAAAGTTCTGGAATTTAATAACTACTATAATCATTGCAACAGGGATTGTTAATTTTTTTATCAAATAATTTTGATAACTTGCATTTTTTAAATAAGTATAAATGAAATTTTAAAATTATCCAACCGTGTTCATGTGGCTCGTTTATTGCTCTGATGATTGCGTATTTGGCGTAGCAAGAACTGGGAACTCTGACAGATGATATCCGGGAACAAGCGACGTCTTTAATTCGTCTCGAAACAGACATGAGGCATGGCACCCTCCTTTGAGATATTTTGTAAAATAAAAAATGTCAGTACTTTCTGCGCAGTTCGAAGCGGTTATATCACATTTGAGTTATTGTGTTTTTTTTTATTTCTATGATATTAATTATGCACTTTCTTTGGGATACTTTATTTAACGTCGAGCACGGATTAAATACTTAATTTACAATCTCAGTTGTTCGAAGCGGATATGATCATGACACATGAGTAAAAAGTATAACATAATAAGGTTGACCAAACGACCACATAGCCTACCTGATGGTAAGTGAATGCTATGACCCATAGACATCTTCATCCATCATCGATTAAGAATCAAAATGTAGATGCGTTGTTATCCCTGAGGACTAAGATGCAATGTCTCGTTAACAGTAAAAGAGGTCACCGGTTCGCAACAAGGACAATACGAAACACAGCAGCATCGTTCTGTTGTTTCACACTGGTTTTCTGTGATATCGTGGTCATAACCCTTTCGAGTTCGAGTCGACCCATTCGTGACTTAGCTAGTGTACAGCTAGTAAAAAAGTGTAAAAAACTTACTTTTATTAGACACATTATTTCCAATGTACAATCTAATTAAGGCCCATAATATCATATTTTGAATATACTAAATACGCTTCCAATGGGGAGACTCTATCTCTTTGCATAGTTTGTATTATACATCAAATGATTTATGTTATTGTAATTAATAAAAGGGGACGTTAATAAGTATATTGTAGTAGGTAGTAGACAGTTATTTCTTTATGTGTGTGGTTTTGGCACGTAATACTAAAAAGTAAACGAAGACAGTTTTAACACTATTAATTTAGTACCGGCCCTAACTTTATAAATAATAAAAAAATATTAGGTATCATTGATGGCAGGTATACACATTCAAAACTAAAATTACAACAATATTTTACCTTAACATATTCAGTAAAAGGCAAAGAGGAAAGTTTATGAAACAAATTTATGAAATGGATCAAACAGCTCGGATGCCCGGATAAAGCGCTATTTGCGTGCAGGACAAGTCATAAGAGTTTGGTACTCGTAATTACAACGAGAGATGAAAGATCTGAAAGAATAATAATATATTGAACTTAAAATCTAAAAAAATTATTAATTGCTTCTAATAACAAATAAAATCTTTCGTGTGGATTTTTTTGAATTAGTATCTTCGAAATTTAAGGAATAACATCAGTAAAAGTATAGGTAGTAATAAGATTAGTGTAATTAAGGTAATATACACTTGCATATAGTAGAAATAGACTGAACTATTTATTTAGTATGATATTATGTAAGTATACAAAAAAGTTGTTGTTCTAACAGCCTCAAGTTTACTCAGTTAACAGCCTAAACTATAAATTTCTTTACTTGCAACAAATTTCGCTATGTAAAGAAAATTATAAGCCGTGCTGATTTTGAAACCGATGCGAAATTTTATATTTAAAAAACTCTATTTTGCTATTTAGATATCTTTGCAATAAGCGATGGCACTTATTTTTTCAGAAATTCACAAGATCTATTTCACCTCCAAATGTCGTCATAATATGCTTACGTAATATTACTATATTATATTATTTGAAGTAATCGGAAGTAAAGACTAGAAATGAGTTGGAGGGTGACTCGAACTTTAGGCATAGTCAGTTTGAATAGCCTATCATCTAGATAGAGGATGTCATGGGGGTCATGGTTGGATAGAGGCGAAAACCAAAAAAATGTAAATTCTTATTTCGGCTATAACTCCGCCTCCTTTGGAGGTTCTTACACAGTCATTACTTCCCGCATCCCACTAGTTAACAAAAATAACTTAGGTATCCCTTTAAAGATTTACATTTAGTTTTAAACAAAAAAGATCAATAATTGAAGTAATAATTCACTTAACAATATACGGTAATAATAAAGTAGATACTAGTTCTTCTAACAAATTAGATTAAGTTCTGGAAGTTCGTCTGGAAGAGATGGATTTTCGCGATAAGACCGCTCATTGTACCACATTTGGTTTTTTTTTCACCTTTTTTGTTCATATCTACATTTTTTGACGTATTTATCTATCTATCCAATTTCTGCGTAAAGAATAGAATGCAGGCGTATTAAATAAAATTGTAGTAAGCATCCACACTTTTATTTTCTAACTTAAATCTTAGCTTCCGTGTTTTTAAATCACGGTAAACTTAAAAATATATAATCTAATATTTGTTTAAAATTCATAGTCATAAATATACTACTTCCTATTTTTGTTCCTTTCTTCTGATGGGCTGCTGCTGACATCAGAAAACTGTATTTTTTTGCGTTTTGATAAAACTGATGGTATTTTAAATAAATAATCTCATTTGATTCGTTCGATCACATCTGGCACGCTGGTTTTGCGCATGATAGTCTCTATGCCACGTCCTGCGTCGCGGTCTTGAGCGGACGTACAGCTGGGATAGATCGTGAATAAGGCGCTTCCTCTCTACGTACTCTGAGTAATTAATACATTTTATGGTTGACAAAACTCTCCTTGACGTCATTGTTAGTAAAAGTTTGAAAAGCTATAAAAATTTACTACTCCTTAGTTAACAAAAATAATTAAAACTGGCGTTTATTATAACCTTACTGTATCAAGATAAAATATAAAATGATTTACAAATTTTTTGCACAAAAAACACATTAAAAAGGTTTACGTACTGAATTATTGCTAAACTCATGGATCACATAATTTATAAATACGGCGCAAACTTGACAATGTTTAAATCAGGGACTTAAAAATTTTACTTTTTTAAAACATTTTCATCTAAAATATTTTGTAACTTTCTGATACAAATGTGTCCTTTTTAAAACATTTTTATATAAGTACCTACTTATTTTATGATATTCTGCGACAAATGATTTATACGACTCTCCACTGCATGCGGTGGAGTTAAAAAAGGAAGATTTCAATTTAAGCGTACCATCTTGCATAGATGATAATAAAGTGTGCGACAAATTAGACCAGTTTTCTTTGTAATTAGACTGAAAATGCACGGAGCAAAAACTAGTGTAGACCAAAAAAAAATGTTTTATCTATTATTATATATTATACGAGTACACAATTGAGTATATTATGTGGAAATCTATTCATGTATTAATCTACTCATGGCATTATAAAAAAACTGTCATTAGTCCAACTTACGCTTACTCGTGTAACTTGGACGTCATCCCTGTAATCCAGTGCGGGGCGCAGTGAAGGAACTTCAATCACTTTGCCCTACGATGTATGGGGCCCTAACCACCAGTGAGACGTCTAACGTACGAAACGCTGCTTGGTATATGCAGTTTACCTAACCAGGAATTAAAATCACCGAGTCTATCAGGTTAAAACGGTTTCATAATATCAAATTAATATCCGAAGGGTTAGATAAATCACACTCACTCTTTTAGATTTCAAGAAAGTCTGATGATTATTTTTTTAAGATTGTTGAATGTAAGTCGATTATGTCGCGGAATAGGACATAAGTACAGGCAAAAGCACTAGCACACAAAGCCTTTCTTTAGTCTTTTTTTCTCGGTTTTTGCTTGGGCATTTCTACATTTTTTGCATCAAACATTATACAGGGGCAAGTAATCTTGAAGCATTTTTTAAATCCTTATATAGGTTGAACAGGTGGGCAGTGTACTTGGTTGTCAACTCTTTAAATAAATATCGTATGTGTCTACCTCTAGAGGGTATACCTCTGTAGGTACCGAAGTAAATTTATATACTGCAATAAGAAGCTTATTTTCATCCCAAAAAGGTTTTTTTTTTCGGGTTACCCATAGAATAGTCGCAGCAGCATAGCATAGCAGGGGAGGTGTGAGTTACTGGTATTTCAAAAAATAACCGGTGTAAATAATATTTTCTAATATAGTTTAAGGTACAACCTATAAAGTCCCACCGCTGGGCACGGCCGTCCTCTTATTTCTGAAAGGGTTTTAGGCAAGGAAATAACGTCTGTCGCGCTGTCCCAATGCGTGTTGGCGAATTTCACGTGTCTTAGAAATATCTTTTTTTTATTTTTCAGACATGCAGGTTTCCTCACGAAGTTTTCCTTCACTGTCGAACACGTGGCAAATCAGCACCTAAATTTGCAATTAACCATTTCATTGGTGCCAGCGGGGATCGAACCCGGGTTGCTCGCGTACTGTGAAATTTACAGCGAGCGCTTTACCCCTGAGCTACGACGGCTTTACTAATATAATCGTATCTTAAAATAATATAATCCTTTCTTACATTATTCCATAGGTATTTCATTAGTTTTTTTTACGGTAGACACCGTAATAAAACGTACCTACGTAATAAAACCGTAAATAATAGCTGCAAACCATCATCTCGACAATTCAAGTATATTGTATTAATATGACCTCAATCGGTCAAATCATTCAGAAGTTTCACGATAAATAACAGATGGACTAATAACCAATATATTACTAAAGTTTTATTTAGGTACGGCTAGCGAAAAAGGCGGGTAAGAGTAACCGCTAGTATTTTCTGCCGACTTCCGAAAAGGAGACGGTACTCAATTCGACTCTATGTTTTTTTTATGTGTAACTTTTACCTTATAACTTTTTACTGGGTGAACCGATTTCGATGATTCTTTGTTTATTTGAAAGCTGGTACTTCTCGTGTAGTCCCATATGAATTTGAACAAGGTCTGACCAATGGTTTTTGAGTTATTCCTAATAACCTATATTGAAGTCGGCTGTACAAAATTTTTAATTTTAAATTATGTACCTATTGTTTTGTATAGTTCAGTACTATATTTATTTACGTTTTAAGGTATGTTTCTACGAGTTTAACTGCTACGCAGAAATGTTATAGTTTATTGCAGAGGGAGCCAAAATTAAGAAAAGTATTAATTGTTTTAAAACCTGTCTCCGAGATTCCGTCCAAGCTTACCTCCGATTTTATCGGATAAGCGTTGTAATGAATACTACAGGTAGATAGATAGCACTAACATCAGGCTACAGGACTGTTAGCGGACACTAACACTATTCTACCAGTAGGACCTGCTTATTGACAAAATTCCATAGTATTATACAATTCCATTTGTAAGTTCTCACTAGGGTCAAATTCAAAAAGGTGAAAAGACATTCGATACAGGTTGTGTTGTCAATATTATTGACATCAATTTTATTTGAATTGAATATTATGTACAATGCTACGCGTAGCCGCGTGGCTAAAAGTATTGCTTTTAGGTACAACAGATAGCGCAGGTTTTCAAAAAGTTTATATAAAAAGACGCGCGTGTTCTTTTTAATTTAAAGCAATCGATGAAAAACTTTTGTACATTTAAGTCATAAGAATGTTTACATTTTTATTAATATTTAGAATACTTGGACCGAGTACGCTGTCCTTAAATTTTTCTGAACTTACAATATTTAACGATCATTGCATTGAATATAGATTTTTTTTCATACCAATATTTTTACACATATGGATTGTAAAACTTATATTTCGATCAATGAAAACAAATTGTCATGATTATGTCTCATGAAGAATGGAAGCCGTTTTCAACATGGCTTCGGGTCTCTGAATTAACAATGCACCACGCCTGTATGTTCAACAATAGAAATTATTCAGTCGTTTCCCGAGCTCTACGCTTACAAGTATCACCGATGCCGTAAAACCGAGGGAGCTTCAAAGAAAATACAACAAGTGGGAAAAATGGACAATTTCGGTTTCGTTACGGAGGAAAATCAGCAAGTTAAAGGAAATGTGGCGTGTGACAGACAGTATGTAGCAATATACAGATCCGGTACGGCTACAAAGTTTATACCAGATTCACAGAAAAGCAGTTTTATACCAACGGGTGCATTGTAAGTACTTTAGTCGTAAAATCGTAGACTTAACACGGTAACATTTTTAAAGCTTATTTTTATTTAAATATCTGTGCGTTGACGCGGATGTACTCATATATTTCCTTTTTTTTTTTCATTGACTTTTTGTTCATTGAATTAGCGGAATGGCATATAATAAAACTAGCCTAATTAATACAAAAGTATAATAAGTAACAAAACAAAGCAAACAAAAAATATAACGTTACTAATATCTCACCAAGGTTGTAAAAAAATAACTAAAATCATATGCACTGTTTTAATTTTTCTTTTTCCATTTGCTTGTAGAAAGTTTCATATAATGATGAATAATAAGGTAGTAACTATTATTTATTCTGTGGTCGTAAGCGCAACTGCTGATCGTGTGGTCTCTATTTTGATTGAGTTTTTTATTTCAAACTTCTCAGTATCTTCGAGGAATGAGAAAGTTCCTCGGCAAGCACGTGATGTTGTTGGCCCTGCGCCTGATCTAATTGCCAGCTATATATAAATATATATTTTTAAAGGTCCTCCACCAGCATCTATACAAAGATTTATGCTTGTGAACCAATTTTTAAAAACGATATTTCAGTACGCCACACGCCTCGAACCTACGACGATGATAACGCATCTTCCGGCGATGAATATTCTATTCTAACCCATTTAGCAAATTTTTTTTTAATCCGGAGAATAAAAAGAAGTCCTCTTTTACGGTGCCGCAATATCTTTAAACGGTGCAGATTGTCTGACATAACTGAATGGACTGTTAATATCATTATACTTTATGTATTTATTTGAAACTAGCTTTTTACCCGCGGCTTCGCTCGCGTAGCAAATTTAGCGAAATTCGATCACTTTTAGAGTCACCTCAGTGTCTGTGTCTCTATGTTTGTCAAAGATTTTTTTTTGAATTCTAAAAGACTATTAGACGTATAGATTAGGTATTTGGCATAGATAGGTATAATATGTTACAGGAACACGTGAATATACATGTCTAGAAACACCTACAATTTTTTATATCGGGCGTGTCTTCCGATGTATCGATAAGAAAGATAAATTTTAGGCGATAGTAGAACATACCTTGCGCTTTCGCTTAAGGCATGCAATTATCTCGTAATCAAAATTTATTATTATCTATTATTTACATTTTACTCTTTACATTCATTCATAATTAAAGTTAATTTAGTTTTAACAAAATAATGATGAGTTTCACGGTCTTCTATCAATTTACGGCATAATGTTTATTTGAGATATTTTATTCATATATATCATTGGTCCTATTTAATATTGATTGGCACCATAAAATAGATGTAGATATTTTTTTTTACGTTCGAGTAGACTTCAAAATTTAGTATACAGTATACTACACATGAAATAAAACTAATGTTACGGATTTTATCACGTCTAATTTTAACTTTTTTACGTTAGGTTTTTTTACGCATCTTTGGATGAAAGTTCCATAAAAACCCGCGTAAAAGAACATATAGTTGATGTGAACCTGGGAAGCACTAATCTCATGAACGGGAGTAGAAAAATGTTCGCCTTGTTGTGGCGGTGAAAGAGAATCCGCCACCTCATATCGTACCGTCGTAAGAGGTGACATAGGACCTAGGGCATGACATGACATAGGACAGCATCATCTTCCTGACAAAAGATCAAAATAATAATAGCTGCGGTTGCCAACCAGCCTACCAAGCGTGGCAACTATTGCAAGTATCCAGCTACTTGACAATTTATGCGGGAGGCCTATGTTTATTTCAGTGGACTTTTTTTTAGAGTGAAAACAAAAAAGCGACATACCCGAAAATATGAATGAAATAAAAACTGCATATATTGCCCCATGAAAAGTAAAAAGTAGCAGCTTAAATACACGTTACTACTGGGCAATGGCCGCATAAAGTTTTTGCGGCCATTGCCCAGTAATAACCTCAAAATGCGGGATGACCTCAACTGGGAAACTTCTCAGATATGCAGGTTTTCCTTAACCGCCGAGAACGTGGTAAATGGACACTTCAAATTGCAATTAATATATAATATGCTGAAATATTTAATAATGCTTACGTACCATGAAATTTAAGTTTTTATCAGTTGGATTACCGCCTTTGACAAGTAAAATAAAAAGAACCTTTGTTTAAAGTAGTTTAAGTAAAATTTGCTTTAAAAAAAGAGCCTGTTAATTTACAAATATGTACTCATATGAGCTATGAAACCAAGACTGTCACAAATATCTTAATATGTACTCTATATAAAAAAGTAAAATAGCAGCTAATATACGTCTCACTATTGTACACAGGACTCCTCATTACCTATAGTGTTTTGTAGGCAGAAAAATAGAGTACGCTGCAATGCTTTAATGCATGTTAACGGTTTTCACATCTCCACCTCTATTTTAACTACTCAGACATCTAGCTTTCCCCACGAAGTTATTCTTTACCACTTTAACGGACACGTGTTAAGTCAGCACGTTAAGTTTTCTATTACAGATTCATCCTCGAGGGAATCGTACACGCTTTGCTCCCGTGCAATGATGAAATCTCACGGCGAGAGCTACACGGCCCTCATATTTATTTAAATACAATTCATTAAAACTGAAACTAAGCTTTTGCATGATTGTTGACCACATCTACACGTGGTCAACAATCTACGACCTAGTAATTACACATCCAACGATGCCACGAACGAATTTTCAATTATTTACATCGTATATTCAGTAGCATTCTATTATTTAATTATATCAGATACTTACCATTTTAGTTTGTATAGTGGTAAGTAGATGGCGCTATTATTAGATGAAATAATTAAAGCCAAAACTATCTTATCTAATAATATCAACAATAGAAGTGAACATTTATTTATTTTATCAATAAGGCATAAAGTGATGTCAATTCTCTTAAAAGTTCTGTTTCTGTTAAAAATATACGCTATCAGCGCCGGTAGCGGTGAAAAACGATTATATCGTCATATGACTATATCATGAAATTGCAACGTTTCTAGTTATTAATATCTTCAAACGATTTCTATTCATTGATTTGGTTAAGCTATATCATGAGATGGTCAACAAACAGTGTTAAATATCACGAAATGACTACACCATTTCACGAAATGATAGACTACTTTATATGATCTATTCTACGATCTGGCCACGACATATATAAAAATCTCTTTAATAAAACTATAATGATAATGAAAATTTTGCAATAATTGCAGACAGACCAGTTTTAATCAATTTACATATAGATTAGTAATTGAAATAAAACCTTATCAATTTTCATATTTTTGATTGATCTTCTATTGAAATTATTACACTTTTAAAATAAAATAACAAAAATACTAAAGAAACTAAACGTTACAGTTTTAAAATAATTTTAAAAATCTTATTATTTAAACATATTATAAATGTAAGTTACTTATATTATTTAATTTATTAGTAACTGAAGGCAAAATATACTACTTTTTCTATTTGATGATAGATGGCGTTTTTTCATAACTAAATCGGTGTAATTTCAAATTATTTTACCAAGTTTATAACTATATTTTATACTTTATTTATTATTTATAAATATGGTATTTATTTGAAAAACACCCGTCATCCCATTTATAACTAAGATATAATAGAAAATCAACATCTAAAGGAAGGAAAATACTTAGCCTTCTTTTTTTGAAGTTCCGTAATCGGATAATAAGTAGCCTATAAGTTGCCCGGGGTTACTACCTACCTATATACAAAATTTCATGTAAATCGGTCTAGTAGTTTTTGCGTGAATCCGGAATACACAGACAGACAGACAGACAAAAATTCTAAAAACCACTGATTTGGGTTCAGAATCCTTTATTTAGTCCCCTGGACTTGTTTTTTCAAGAATATATTAGAATTACAGACACGAGTTTTCTACAGATTTATTATATGTATAGATATAGATAGAAGTAAGGCTACGATGAGTATCCGAGCACAGAAACAAAGTCAAAACCAACTCAACTATAGCAAGATGGTACAAGATGAAGTGATTTGAGGTTCTCCATCCGTATACCTGTAATGGAATGTGATTTCAAACTATACTGAACTGAGGGAGTACTTTGAGGGCGAATAAGTGACTCAACTTCGATTTTTCGACGATATTACATTATTGCATAATCAGTAGATGATTAGTATTTGCACAATAACCCCAATATTATCTTCCAACTGGATTAAGATGAACATGGACAAGACAAAGATCTTGTCTAACTCCAGGTAATGTCACAGCTTCTGGTAATTTGTTAGTTGGGAATGATAATGAAAACTACATCACCTCGTGGGTGTCGTAAGAGGCGTCAGAGGGAAATTTAAACTAAAAGTTGGGCAACAGCATGTTCCAAAATGGCAACTATTACAAATATTCAATATGAGGGAAACTATGGAAGCCTATGGTACAGCCGTGGACTTTTGTTAGGCTTTAACGGTAAGGATGATTGAAAACCAATAAATAAATCTAAGCAACTGAATATTTAAATATCTAATGCAAATCATTATTCATATTCATAAAAGCTGCTTCATGAAATTGGAAATGCTACGTAAAACTTGGCCTAATTTAGAGTCTTCAAGCTGCCCCATTAAACGTATGAAATTATACTCTTGTACCTTATTTTGTGCATGCAATTAGCTTTGTGCCAGCACGCTGTACGTCGTTTGCGATACTTGCATTATTTAGAGACAGAGCGTTGTCCTAGAAAACGTTTGACTGAACTACACATAATAGTACTATTGTCTGTCGACTAACTTATATCTTAAACAAAAATGCTCAGTTCGGTGAGTCACCCACAAGATGTAATGGGTGAGACTAACAGAGGGAACTAAGATAATGATACCTTTTTTGTCAGATTTTTATAAAAGTGTGTTATTAAGACTTCTCGATGCCCACGTGATATTCCTCCACGCAACAAAGCAGTTAGTAGAATTTTTGTTGCACAGTACAAGTGGTACAAGTAATTAGCAAGACATGTGTGCGTAACATATTTGGTATTTAACTGGAATATTTTACGATATTTACGGAATCAGGATTGCTTTCACGGAGTTGTCCTTTGTAATCAGAATCCAAAACTATAGTATAACTTATAAACATTTACTAAGCATTTTAGAACTATTGTTCCACAATAATATGCTGCAGTCCACATAGTAGAGTAACTGACCTCTGTGTATTAGTGGCTACAACATAAATGGGTCATGAAACGTAGTGATCCTATACTATTTGGATGGCTCAACTGGAGAAGGTGAGAAGGGTCCAGTCTTATATATACCATTTTAATTAATATATACCATGCTATACCAGCGTGTAATACTACTTTAGTCGGTGGTAGGACTTCTTTTCTGTTTAAGAGTCTTCTGTGTAGGTACCAACCTCTTACATAGGTACTAAGCACTCCTATTTATCGGCAGAAATAGTTCTGCCGATAAATAGCAGTGCTTGCACTGTTGTGTTCCGGCCTGAAAGGTATTGAGCCAGTATTATTACAGACTATGAGGTATTCCATCCTCCCAGCGAACGACCATGAGCATTCGGTCCGCCGACTCACGCTACAATATATCGCATAAGAAATCTGCAAGACGCCACCTACTGTACGAACGTAGTATTATTTTTTCAACATCAATAAACAATTTTATGGAAATAGACACGGCGGACAATGATAAATGAATTTTCATTTTTTTTATTTGTTATATTAGTTGCATAATATTAGAATTATGTATTCTGCCGCCTATCGCTATTCGCTCGAAGAGGTCGAACATTGGCGTGCGTTCCAGCCACGCGAAATGGATACCATACAAAAGTACTCTGTGATGGATACCGCCTTGGAACGCGCGTCAAATTGTTCGTTCGTAGGAACGCTCGAACGTGGACTCTCCATCTGGTTTCGGTTGTTTCATCAAAGTAGTTTAAGTTTTGACGCGCGCGCCAGTTGCGACGATTGTTTTCATTATTCGTGTATTCGTTGCGTTCCGAGGTGTGTTCAACAATTATATGGTTTAAAAGAACTGCTGTGGAATAGCAAAAGCCGTTTTTATCATAATAAAGCGCTCAGAGAAGATGCATGGAACTATGAAAGCGGCAGCTGCTCGTACACGATCGACATCGATGTTGAACGGTCAAACACTGGAACGGCTGCCGCGCGCCAGTCGCGCTTAGCAGGTGGATTATCACTTCAGTTTTATAGAAAAATACAGCATAATGCTGTTGCCTTTTGTATGGTGAGTCACTCTTTTTACTGGTTACGAGGTATTACATCTTAGACCTCAGGGTTCGGAACACACCCCAATTTGATAATTAATGGCGGATAGATATAGGTTCGCCGTGTAGTGGCGGTCAAGAATACCACTACCCCATATCCTCCCGTGGGTGTCGTAAAAGGCGACAAAGGGAAACAGGCAGGAGATGGGCAGCAGCATCTTCCTGATAATAGCCAAAATTACAATAAAAAAACTGCGGTTGCCAACCCGCTCGCCAAGCGTGGCAACTATGGCAAATACCCCCCTATGAATGTAACAAAGAGACGGCCCCCAGTCCCCGGCGGCCCCGCTATTCCTGGCTACGGTGACGACCATGGTAACGGCGGCGCAGGGGGTGCTAAGAATCTCCGGTGGAGGTTCGGTTGCCACCTTAGACGACTCGACCTGGCAACGTACAACGCACGCACCCTGAGGACTGACGAGAAGATCGTGGAGCTGGAAGAAGAGATAGACAAGTTGCGCTGGCATATTATAGGATTATCCGAAGTCCGAAGAGAGGGGGAGGACACGGTAATCCTCGAATCCGGCAACTTGCTCTATCACCGGGAGGGCGACCATCTGTCCCAAGGAGGTGTCGGATTTATCGTCCACAAGTCTCTCGTTAACAACGTTGTAAAGATCGGGAGTGTGTCGACGAGGGTTGCGTACCTTATACTCAGAATCACCAAACGGTATTCGCTGAAGGTCTTACAGGTTTACGCACCAACCTCGGCACACCCCGATGGGGAGGTGGAGGAAATGTATGAGGATATCTCTAGAGCCATGCATTCCTCCAAAACCCAATATACGGTGTTAATGGGAGACTTCAATGCAAAACTAGGCACAAGAGAGAACGGTGAGCTGAAAGTAGGGAAATTTGGAATAGGGCAAAGGAACCCAAGGGGCCAGCAGCTGGCCGACTTCATGGAGAAAGAGGGACTCTTTATGATGAACTCTTTCTTCCAGAAGCGGCCCCACAGGAAGTGGACCTGGTCGAGCCCCGACGGTTCGACAAAAAATGAGATTGACTTCATTATGACGACCAGACGACAACTGTTCAGTGATGTCTCCGTGATCGCGAGGGTAAAAACTGGTAGCGATCACCGAATGGTTAGAGGCACACTGAACCTAAACGTTAAGTTGGAGAGGTCACGTCTAATGAAGTCAACGCTCCGTCCCCCTCGTGCTCTGTTCCAAAGTCCCGAAACCTTTCAGCTCGAGTTACAAAACTGTTTTCAGTGCCTAGAAGACTGCAATGAAGTGGACGATATGAATGACAAGCTCGTGGAAACTGTCCATGCGGTCGGAGCTAAGTTCTGCAAGACCCGCCGCAGAAGAACACAAAAACTCTCCGATCACACTCTTAATCTCATGGCTGTTAGACGGGAGATGAAGCTACATTCTTCAACAGACTTGACAGCATACAGGCATCTGAACAGACAGATCTCCAAATGCATGCGGCGGGACTTACGCAACTTCAATACAGCTCGTATTGAAGAAGCGATCGAGCGGAACCAAGGCTCCAAAGTCTTTGCCAGAGATCTGTCTGCCAGAAAGAGCCACCTGTCAAAGCTGAAGACAGGATGTGGCAGCATCGTTTCCGGGACACCTGAGATTTTGAATGAGATTGAGAGGTTCTATGGGCAGCTGTACACGTCATCGTTGGAGCCACACGCAAGTGTGAGTAACGATCCAAGAGCGAGTCTCATCCGACACTATTCCGAAGATATCCCGGACGTCAGTCTGAGCGAGATTAGAATGGCTCTCCAGCACCTTAAAAACGGTAAGGCCCCAGGCGAGGATGGAATTACTGCGGAGCTTCTGAAAGCGGGTGGAAGACCGGTACTTGAAGTCCTTCAGAAGCTCTTTAATTCCGTCCTCTATGGTGGCATTACACCGGAGGCGTGGAGCAGGAGTGCGGTGGTCTTGTTCTTCAAGAAAGGTGACAACGCTCTCTTGAAGAACTACAGACCGATTTCCCTTCTGAGCCGCGTCTACGTGCTGTTTTCGAGAGTCATTACGAATCGTCTCGCGCGCAGACTTGACGACTTCCAGCCTCCCGAACAAGCCGGTTTCCGAAAGGGCTTTAGCACCATAGACCACATACATACCCTTCGGCAAATTGTACAGAAGTCCGAAGAGTACAATTTGCCACTATGTCTGGCGTATGTAGACTATGAGAAAGCCTTTGATTCCGTAGAAATTTGGGCGTTGCTGCAGTCCCTTCAGCGGTGCCAAGTTGACTGTCGGTATATCGAAGTGTTGAAGTGCTTGTACAGTAGGGCTACGATGGCTATCCGAGTACAGAACCAGAGTACGAAACCTATCCAATTGCAGAGAGGTGTAAGACAGGGTGACGTCATATCCCCGAAACTCTTCACCGCTGCATTGGAAGACGTTTTCAAGCTTCTGGACTGGAAAGGATACGGTATCAACATCAATGGCGAGTACATCACTCACCTTCGATTTGCCGACGATATAGTCCTTATGGCAGAATCGCTGGAGGACCTAAGCACTATGCTCAATGACCTCGATAGTGTTTCCCAACGGATAGGTCTTAAGATGAACATGGACAAAACAAAGATCATGTTCAATGTCCATGTCACACCTACGCCGGTAGTTGTTGGGAGCACTAAGCTCGAAGTTGTTGACGAGTATGTTTACCTGGGACAAATAGTCCGACTAGGTAAGTCCAACTTCGACCGAGAGGTCAATCGACGGATTCAACTCGGCTGGGCAGCGTTCGGGAAGCTACGACACATCTTCTCGTCAGACATACCTCAAAACCTGAAAACGAAATTGTACAACCAGTGCGTGTTGCCAGTGATGACTTATGGAACTGAGACGTGGTCCTTCACTGCTGGCCGTATGAGGAAGCTCAAGGTCGCTCAGCGAGCTATGGAGAGGGCTATGCTCGGAGTTTCTCTGCGTGATAAATTTAGGAATGAGGATATCCGCAGTAGAACCAGAGTAACCGACATAGCCCAACGGATTAGTAAGCTGAAGTGGCAGTGGGCCGGCCATATAGCTCGAAGAACCGACAACCGATGGGGAAGAAAGGTTCTCGAGTGGCAGCCTCGTACCGGTAGGCGAAGTGTAGGGCGTCCCCCCACGAGATGGAGTGACGACCTGGTAAGACATGCAGGAAGTCGATGGATGCAGGTGGCTCAGGACCGTGCTTTGTGGCATTCTTTGGGGGAGGCCTATGTTCAGCAGTGGACTTGTGAAGGGCTGTAATGATGATGATGATGATGAAGATATAGGTATATTCATACAATCTACATACTCGCTATCAGGTGGACGGTATGCTCGTTAGTCACTCTTACTTCTGTAAAAAAAAATACAGGAACTGCAGTCTTTAGTTGGCGGAGCCGAGCCTTTAGTGTTACGTTCTTTTAACATCATTATAGATGGCGTGACGGCGGATTAACTTGAGCACCTAGGTATATTTAAAATTTATTTTAATATTAATTGAGGTAATGTGTCATAAAATTACTTAGTTTCACATAGGTAGATTTATATCATTATTAATATGAATGAATGTATAATGCACCTTAGTGTATAGTTAAAACCACAAACTAATAAGAAGTAGTAGCGCAGTTAATCTTTCAAATCTTTGAAGTACACATGGGGCAGTCAAATGTCACCTTTGTAGAACGCTCCAAAGAGTATGGTAATATTTAGAAACGACCACTCAGAACCAAAGAGTATATGATCACTACTTTTAGTCAGAACCATAGTTAAGAGTGCTCAGAACAACAATTTTTTAAATGTTATCTATATGAATTATAAAATTAATATTTTATTAGAATTAGTTTCGTTACTAAATTACGCTCCTCTAAATTAATAGAATTTACTTCAAATGACGAGTTTTCGCCTTTACCTACGCGTTGCGTTTACGTCACATACTGTAGTCTTATTTCCTTCGCCGCGTGAGTGTAAGAGGCAACTACAAATTAAAAAAAATTAAGTGGGTGCAATAGAAAGCTTTTTGTTAGTTTTCATATAAAAGGTAAGTAATTACACTGTTTTAAAAGTTAATTCCTAATATTTTGCTTCGTAACAATTTTATACACTTTATAAAATTGTCATACACTTTATAAAATTTCCATTTCAAATACTGTGTCGTTCACGTATCATTGTATTTAATAGCCAGAATTAACTGAAAATTAAATATAAAGTGTGAATTATCACTATAAATCATTAAGAATAACATTATGCCATCAAAAACATAACTTATAAAAAAACCAAGTCTTGCAACTCAGTTCTTTTACCGTAAAAAGTTGTGAGATCCACGTAATACCAGATCGGTTAATTTATTCGGTCCCTACTTAAGGGTCCTTCTGTCTCAAGTTATTACGTAATTAGCTAGCTAACCTAACAACGTCTTATAATGACCATATCAATGTTAAAAATATTTTATGTTTTAAATAAATAGATTGACTTGGCCATCGCATCAAACACAATGTATCTCACAAGTATTACATAATTTTTATATTAAATTAGATTATTTAGTGCGATTGGATTTTGATTTTGGATGTCCCATTCTTGCTTTCTCATTCCGTTGACCATTTTACAAGTTACTTTTGAACATAATTATATCTAGGTACCTATCTACACCTACTATTCCATTATATTAAATATACAAGTACACTGATTCACTCACTGCAAATGTAACTTTCTAATCCTATATATTTATATAGGATTACAAGGTTATTTATGCAGTTGGTGTATCTAGAAAACTGGACCAAAATTACAAAATATTTTAATTTTTCCTGAATTTGTACTCTAAATACTACTTGTATTCTAAATTTGAAGCTTCTAAGTCTGCTAGAAGTGCCTTAGAGTTTTGATGATCGGTCAGTCAGTGAGTGACAAAATTAAGAAATTTTGACTAATTATAATTCTTAAACTACTGGTTCACATTGAATGAAATTTGAAATATATTGTGTACACGCCCCTAGCTGCCCCAACCAAGAGTGACGGGATTAGGGCCCATGAGTAATCCCATCGACGGGTAGCAGAGGGACGGGGCCAGAATATGGCCACGTGGAATTTCTTAATTACAATAAACAATATGGGAGAAAGCTAGACACACATAGTACTTACCATTCTCCGAAGCTAACTTCGCACCAAGGCTTGGGCAGGCTGTGAGTGTGTGTAATAGTGGATGGTGAGTAGTGTACAGTGATGTGTGAGTGTGCGGGGCGTTGGCAAGCATAGGCGAGCAGCAACGGCCGAGTTCCAGGCAGCTCCAAAATGTGGTAATCTCCCGCGGAGTCACCCACCGTCACTTTCTTCCTTCTTCCCTATGACAGTCTATATCAAAGGCCGCACGAGCAATTAATATTGTCAAATCACTTATATACGCTATCAATTTAGAATAACCAAATTCGCGGTAAATTAGGCGCGCCTAACACGCAATTCAGACTTTGATCGCAGTCAATGTTAACTTCCTAACAATTTGTCAGCCCGGCGTCGAATTCTAGACTTAACAAAGAAACCTTCGTCGTGGCAACGTCTGCTCACAAAACCGGCTCCAAAAATGGAGGTTTCCCGGGCGTCCTTAAACGTGCCCTCGATAGCACAGTGTTATAGCAACTGTTCGACTCGACCCCACCGCCAAGAGGAAAAAACTCTCTCGCGCGAACGTCAAACCGGTACGAATGCACCGCGCCGAGCGCCCCCTGGCGTTAGTTCCTGAAATTAGTGTTTGGCGCGAACAAACCCCCGTCCCGGACATAAGGACCTATGTCCCCGAGCAAACCGGCAAGCGGGACAGGGTTGCGACGGCACGTTGCAAGACCGAATCTATACCAAACTAGGCCACCTTAGGCCCGCATCAGATCTTGCAACCCTAGCCACCGCCTCAAAAGATAGCCCCAATGTGGCAAGCCGGAGGGTCAACCTCCGCTGGATGCCCCTGGTGAGCATCGCAGCACCTTAATAAGTCCTGTACTGGACCGAAGTCCGACGACCTCTTTCAACACCTATCTGTGCCCCTATGATTCGTTCCGCAAACCAACCGGATCAGTTCTGCAAACAGCGACGCAACACGAAGCGGCCCAGCGTGGCCTCCCAAGCTTCAGTGCAGAGAGCACCCACAAATTCCACATGAACGTCGTCTGTGGAGAGCCAAACGAAACGCACAGATAGTCCTTAGTATAGATTTTCAAACAGTAGGCATTATCAAGCCATCTACTATATAACTATTTACTTAATTGTGCAGTAGCTGATTTCAATCTGATAATCTCTCAACTAGCTAGCCTTTTAGAGATGCAGTCCTATGCTTATATTTCAACCAAATTTCAAGAGCATTAATACTCATTCTACTATGTAGAACTTGGAAACAAACTGTAATAAATTTATTTCTTGATGCGCATAGATCAAAACAGACAAACCTAGGGGCCTGGTGGCTAGCCGGTGGGCGCCGAGAGTCACCCGTCAGAGGGCGTGGCTGAGTGCCCCCGCCCGTGGGGGTCGAGGGCCTGGCAGAGCCCCGAGAGGAAACGCCGTTCGCACCCAGGCACAAAACTGCATGGTGATTGCCCTGGCAATGCAGACAGAGCCGCTGATGCAGACAGTCTCGCTGGAGGTGCCCTCCCAAACATGAGCAGCACCAGCGGTTCTCCTTGGCGATAGTTCGCCTCGCCGGAACCGGCTTACCTAATAATTTCAGGCACGATGTTACCCGGTGATCAGGTGCTCGACAATAGGAGCAGGGGGGGGGGGGGTTGACGACGACTTGCCTGGCGGATTCAGCCTCTCACTGGGCACGTCTCGTAAGTCGTCAACGGTGCCTGCCGCGTTCTCGATCTGCCGGCACTGCTCCTCCAAAAACCAGCAGGTCATAGAAGGGCGGAATATAGGAGGCCTCGTCCACGCCGTACCTCTCCTCAAAATGGATTCGAAGGTCGAGAGGTAGACAGGACAGTACGATGCGGAGCAACAAAAAAGCCCATTCGCCCACTGGTAAATCCAGCCGCCTCAACGTATTGCAGGCCACCAAGACTGGATCCAACAGGTCCAGACGTAGTCTGGCCTGGTCACTAAGCAGCGGGAGGCTTAGAAGCCGCTTAACATGTTCGTCCGCAATTCGCCGGACGTTGGCTTATCTTCTGGCTAGGAGGTCCCGAGCAGTCTGGTAGGCGTCGTCCGACAATCTCAAGTGGCCGGCGACGCCCAGGGCCTCCCCCTCCAGTGAGGCCAGGAGGTACGCCATCTTTTGGCTCGGGGTCAAGTCACTCCGGGCGTCCACCAGGCTGTCGAAAAGACCAACGAAGGTCAGCCATTCGGAAAGGACCCCGGAGAACCTTGGCAGGTCCAGAGTTGGGAGTTGTCCCAACAGCTCCGGCTGAAGCTGCTTGCGAGAGGACTCGGGCAGGCCACTCATCCGAGCTTCACGCGCCTCCTCGGCATACCTGCCTTCAGCCTTGATCAACTCGTCCGTGAGCCACAAGAACTGCTCATAGTCCGCGAAGCAGGAGTCCACGACTCCCTTCTCCACATCCGAATCCTCGAGCTCAGCGTAAGCCTCCTCCACTGCGGCCCTTCGAGCATCCACCTGCTCGAACCGCTTCATCAAGTTATGGAATATTGTATTCATATAATACCTGCCTGGATACTGAAAATTCAGGCTTCTAGTTCTATCCACAACGAAATTATAGGGGGTCGAAAATGACCTGAATTGCTTCGAGAAAAGGATGGTACGGCTGTGCCGCTTTTTTGCTCGACTTGGCGGGGGCACTGCCGTGCTCCCAGATTAGTCAGACCTTATTCAATTTCATATGGGACCATATGTGAAGCACCAGCTTTCAAATAAAAAAAAATCATCGAAATCAGTTCACCCAGAAGGAAGTTATGAGGTAACACACATAAAAAAAATATAGAGTCGACTTGAGTACCTTCTCCTGTTTGAAGTCGGTAGAAATATGACGTTCGTCAAAGATACGAGTAGCATAATAAAGTATATACCTATGATTCAATTTTTTTTTGAGGCTCCTTCTGAGTATATCGATATTATGTTTATATATTAAAATTACGTGTCACGTTGTTTGTCCGCGATAAACTCCTAAACTACTGAACTGATTTCATTGAAATGTTTCTCAATGTGTGCAGTTTGGTCCAACTTGAGAGATAGGATAGTTTTTATCCTGATAAGTGGCCCTCAATTTTTTATTGTGAATCTAATGACTTTTTTAGGACACATGGTCATCGGAAAGGGCAGAACAACGTCTGCCTGGTCATCTAGTTATATTATATGTTTCTTTTCTTTATGAAAATCGAGTGTTTCTACGTCCTTGTTTCTTTTTTCATAGTATTTATTTGATTTTAACATATAGATATTGAATTTTGACATACGGCGATTCGTTAGATTTGCCTTAGTTGTAGAAGTGACATAATATTTAATTTTTTTCTTTTCAGTAGAATTGTTTGGTTTTGTTATTTATTACTATTCTAAACATTGAACTTGTTTACGCAACTTTTGCTTAATAAATTATTTGATGATGTTTGAGGACTTTCTTTACACACAAAAATATTTTTTCAAATAATAAAATTAATCCCTCCCTCTACTTACAGTTTCCTTCCACTGCTGGTCATGGGCCATGGAAATAAAGGGGAGCACAGAATTTTCCTGCCACAAATATCACCCACCTTTGCAACGCTGTCCTAAACATCGCATGGAGTATCCGCGTTCCACCGACATTAAATTTAGAAAAAAATGTTCGCCTTTTTTTCCTCCCACATTTTTTTCTTATCACTATTACAACAAACACCGTTACATCCTAAAAAAAAACTCCACTGAACATAGGCCTCCACTATATTCCTCATAGAGGGTATACTTCTCATAGTTGCCACGTTCTGTCCCACGGTACCTACACGTACCTTGTTACTGTTACACAGTATCAAGGTACGTGTACCGTGGAACTGAACAGTGCATCAGTCTCCTATTACGAAACCCACGGAATGATATGAATATTCATACACCGCCACTACACAGTAAGTGGTAATATCTCGAAACATTTCATTTATCGACACATCGTCTTGCAATCGTCGTTACTCGATCTCACTTGACCTTCGTACAAGAAATCCGATATTTTAATTGTTGATATTTTTTTATTTTTGGATAAGAACTCTAAATTATATTTACCATCTTTAAAAAAAATGTCTTTGGCCTGACCTACTATACTCTTTGGCTTGAACATAGTTCTGACTAAGTATGTCCAATAAAATGTCAAGGTCTGAGAGGTTAAAACAAACTATAAACTATTCGTAAGTGGACGTGCGTTCAGTTTTACAAGTTTAATGAATAGGTAACAAAATATAGTGTATATCTATGCAATGGGGTAAAAAGAGACCAACACGTTAAAATAACATTCGTGTGAATATTTTTATTTCTTCAATTAACCTAACTCACATATGCTTGAGCATGCCATCTATACAGATGAAATCGCAACAGGATCAGAGCGAAGTAGCACATTTTGCAATAGGGACCGTAGCGAAATTAATGACATATAATTCTCAATAGATGGCCTTATTATGGTTGTGGTTTATAAATATAGATTTATTATGGTTTATAAATACTTGAACTGAATTAATAATAGACCACTTCATCAGCCTTTATAAGGCCACTGCTGATCATGGGGCACTATATAATAATACTTTAATTATGTGCCTTATTTGATAGGCTCGGAAGGCGCATTGTTTTTTTTTCATAGGGCAACACGGGCCACCAGCGGATCGGAGGGGTGTAGCCATGGAAATATACTATATATAATATAGTCCTCCTTCTACTCTACACTCCATAAAATATATGTACTTCGTACAAACGTTTGTCTATACTTCCGTGATATTAGTTCTAGATATTATACTATCTTGTACGAAGTACATGTATTTCCATGACTAATATCTAGAACCGTGGAGTATAGAGTAGAAGGAGAACCATCTCATATGGGGGGAAAGTTGAAAAAGTGTCCAACTGTATACTGAAAATAGAGGTTCCAAAACCTACCACAATAGCGCTGGTGTTTGAAAAACCACGATATGAATATAGCTGTTGTAGACGGAGTGAAGTCAGCTGAATTCAAATATTTAAAAATTTTCATGACTAGAGTAGTTAGTAAAATGCCAGTGTACAAAACCTTAACTATTTACGTAGTACAAAGCCAAGCGGATTGGTCGGTCCTTGTTTATTTCTCCATCTTATTCTAATTACTTTTGGCGCTTTTTTTTTAATTTATCCTATGCTACCGCAGCGCCGTTAATAAATAAAATCTCTTTATTTCGGACAAACATCCATAATTGTTAGTAGGTACAAGGAAGTTATAGCTATGTTAGTAATAATTAAGTGCAGACACGAATAATTAGTTTAAGTACAAACCAGGCCTACCTGAGGCACAAGGTTAATGCACATGCATATTCACCCAGTGTCCCATAATAGGTCAATCTGGTTTGCCACTAATAGCCCTCAGTATGATGTTAGAGCTACCACCTATTCTGCGCATGAGCGAGGCGAAAAGTTTGCGCAACACCGTTTCGAAGCTATCAGTGCGCGCTTGCGCATACATGCCCGATGCGCTGCAAAATCGCGGCAGACCCAACATCACCCTGAAGGCATTATTATACTGTACTCGGAGTACGCTGAAAGCCCCCCGCGTATAATCAACCCACAGACTATACGTGTATATTGTTTGGCAGAAGGCTTAAAAACAATGTTATTTTAACTTCTGTGGTACATCGTGAAAATCTGCGGGCTAACATATTACAGCGGACTGCCAACGCTCTCCTTTCCCTCTCCATATCACAGTCATCCCTCAGCCTCTCCTCTTGAAGGATGATACGCGATGTGGAGCTATTCCGTTTAGGTACACTGGCGGAACTATGCGAAGAGAGAGCTATGCGACTGTCTGCCTTAAATACCGTAAAATCGCTCTTCTTTATATTGTAAAGAAGACCGTGAGACTCAGCAAAACGCTTACAAACGCTCATCAGTCTTCTGAGAGCAGCGACTGATGGACTCAGCAGCACCATGTCGTCAGCATAACTTATACTATTGACACAAAGACCGTCTGTAGAGCACCCGACACGCATGCTGCTGAGCATGCGTGTCGGATGCTCAGCAGCATGCGTTTGCGATGCTTTAAAGTTGATGTAAAGAGTTTTCAACGGGAACTTGACCGGCGATGATTTGCTGCTACTGCTATTGTTTAAATAATGGTTTGAAGTGGATTGCGATATGTAAAAGTGGTGCGATTTTGTGTCTTAAATGTCTGCACATGTGAACATAGTGAAAACGGTGAAACAAGTGCTCTGATGGTGATGTGATTCTCAAGATAAGGTGTCTATCTGCTTAAGCGCCCTGAGATATTATTGCCAACTGTCAGCTGTCTCCTGGCTCAAGTTGCCATCAAAATCTCCCAAGGACTGCACAATGTGACGCATCAACATATTGTTAAGCGGGATAATTATACATTATAACTTCAGGCTCAGAAGGGCTAGAACCCAAAGCCGTAAAAAAGTTGAAGTAAATAAATAGTAAATACGTTTCTATATAGTTTGTGTAAATACGTTATTTTTGGATAAAAACTAATTTTATTTTAATTATAAATAAATATAAACTAAAAGTGGATGTAGAGAGAAATAGGTATGTAGGCTTTTGATTTGAAAGCCATTGATTACTGAAAATTTATCAATTACTTGTTACTGATGCGAATAAACACACAATTAATTCGTCATTGCTCTTTTAATGGAAATATTTATATGGGGTAAAGTTTGTGAAGGTTAAATAATATAAGTACTCAATATACGATTTCTAAATTTAAGGTTAGTGGATTCTCTCTGTACAATTTTCTGGTTCCCGCGCGTTCGATTGAATAATTGACTTATTAGAACGCGCATGCGTCTTTAGTTCAGTGAGAAGTAAGCTACAAAATGTTAGGTCTGCTCACAAGCAAAGACTAATAACCCTAATAATTGTGTGGGCAGTCTAGACCAGCAGTCGTCGTCGCTTTGGAAGGTTGCTGTCTTGTGAGTTGTGTGTATTGTTGATCGTGTTTGGTTCGATATAACCTGCTCGCTGACAAAAAAAGTGACTGCACAGTTGCAACTAAGGTAGGAAATTTAATTATTTTCTGAATAAATGTTTTGTTTTTTATTTATACTTTTAACACCTACGCAGCGAATGCGAAGTTCACATAAATAGTTTCGTAGTAGTTATGTACCAGTGTAATAACTTTTGTAAGTTGTCCCAGAGCTTTAATTTTTACTTTTTCCTCTTATTTCTTGCATGAAACTAGCTTGGTATTTTTTGACGCCTTATTTTTTTTCTTTTGATATTAAGTTGGCATGCAACGTGGTCTGCTGAATGGTGGTTCATACATGGCCCTGGGCCAGGTATACCGAGGTACAACTCTTCCTAACAAAAAGAGTGATATAAAGAAAATTCTACACATTGGTGGAGCTGCAAGAAAGAAGTTAGCACCATTTTTCAATGAGAATATGTCTGACATGACAGAGGTTTTGACTGAGTAAGTAACTTGTAAGCGGAAGCTAGCCTTATTGGTTGGTAATGGGACAATTTTATTGCTTACACACATTTAATATATTATGTATTTTCTTGCACAACACAATTTTTTATAGTTATATTTGTTTTCAAGTTATATTAGATTTATTTAGTTTTCACTAATTGAACCATACCTGAAAATTCTAAGTCTTAAGTTCAAAGTATGAAATACCTTTCACCTTATTAGCTCATTACATGTAAGCTAAGTACACTGCACTATTACAGAAACTCAATTTTGGAAACAATAGAGAAGAGAGAACTGGAGAAGATGCCTTCCCTAAATGCCGAAGAAACTGCATTACTGAGGTAAGTAATATATTTATTATTTAACATAATATTTTGTAGATATATGATGATGATATAGTTATATCAGTACTTATGTACACTACATACTACTTACTCTAAATACTAGCTTGACTCTTTATTGTAGCCTTATTATATTGTAAATGGATATTATTAAATGTAAAAATGAATGCAGGATACAAAAAAAAATCTACATATTTGTAGAGTATATAATGATCAATACAGGTAATACTAATATTATTATAAATAATACATAATAAATATTAATAAGCATGTTAGTAAATAATAAGCTCATTAATATTTACATATTACTAGTGATCCGCCCTGAATTTGCACGGGTGATTTCTGGATCTCAACAAAAGCACCACCTACCGGGTCCATTTGTGAATAGTTTAGATCATCCAGGGACCCACTTAGTCACACACAAAAAATTTCATCAAAATTAGTCCAGCCATTTTCAAGATTTTGTGAGACTAATGGACAGCAATAAATTTTTATATATAGAGATTACATCCATTATGTATGTATTACATACATATTAGTAACTAATTTGGTTATATTTATTACATTATATCAATCTGTTGTGACTGGATAATTCTTTAATGTGTAATACTATTTGTTTTTTTTTATTTCAGTTATTATAAAATTAATTTAACCCTTTTTTTATAAATATAAAAGCGCACACGTATCTTTACTCATGGTTAGTACAAAAATAGTGTATGTCCTAAGTCCCATTCTATGACATTATTTAGCTCTCTAACTAATTTCAATTAAATTCATTCTTTCTTTTAATTGTGATTGAACAAAAGCATTCAACTATACCAACTTTTGCAATGACTTTATTATACTTAAAGGGCCAAGAAATATAAAAAGATATATGCATGAAAGAATGCATTATTCTAATGTTAGTTTCACTTACTTTATCTTTGACCTCTCTTCTGTAGGGCAATTTGAAGTGCTGTTTTAGTAACATACTCATAACAAATAACTGGTGCACTGAGAGGACATTACAGGATTTATATAACAGAAGGGATTTGAATAGGATAAGGCGAAATGTTGCGACGGTTAATACAGCCCTTTGAGTGCATTTCAGTGGTAGCAGTGTAGTTTTAGCTGCTCCTCCCAATGAGGTTATACAATAGGTGAGAATCGATTGACATAATATACTTGCATTACTAAACTTACATAAAACAAAATATACTTGCATTACTACCTTAATATCAGCAAAATAACGACTCTTTTTAAAAACAAACCTTAGTTTACGGACTCTATTGCACAGGTGGTCTATGTGGTTTTTAAATGTAAAAGTAAAATCTATAATTATTCCAAGGTATTTAAGTTTTTGTATTTCAAATATCTGGGCAGCTACAATTAGACTCTGCGAATGAACAACATTGATGTGCATAAATTTCTAGATAGTTATATGCCACATTGAGCTGCGCATAAAAAAAAATATTTTGTTTTGTCCATATTCAGTTATAATATATTTTGTTGGAGCCATTTTTTAACCCTATCAAAACCTTGCTGTGCACATAAATAAACCTTGTCTACTGTAATAGCAAAAAAAGGAACATGGTATCATTTACGTAATATATTATTTCACCTAAGTTAAGTTCAACATTAAAAAGATTATTTATATATAATAAGTTTGGCCCTAATACACTGCCTTGAGGCAACCCAAAATGATTATTTTTAGTTCAGAGCTGCATTGTCATCGATTTTCTAAATAGTTCACAAAAAGTTGAAGCTCTTTACCTCGAATACTTATGCTCTCGTAGTTTATCTAATAGGATGGGAATAGAAACTGTATTAAAAGCTTTTGCTAGTTCATGAAAAATTCCAATTGATTGGTTGCCATATCTAATTCTTGAGAGACGCAATGGGTAATTTCCTGCACAGCATGAGCAGTGGATAGTTTTGGTCTGAAAGCATATTGCATATTCGATAATATGGATTCTTTGTAAATAATTTATTAATCTATTGTTAATTAATTTTTTAAATATTTTAGACGTACATGAGAGGATTGAGATAGACTGATTGGAAACGTGTTTTTTGTCCCCCGATTTTTATACTGGAACTACGATGGATTTTTTCCAGAGAGAGAAAATTTCTTCAGAGAGGCAAATTCAGAAGATATGAGTTAATGGTAGTACTAGAATTTGTCTAAATTTTCTTCATATACTAGTGGGTATGCCGTCCCAACCAACCTCGCTCGTTTTTCTCAGTCATATTATAATCCTTACTACCTCAGTAGCATCCGTATCTAATAATGCGAACGAGCTAAATTGGCAGTTTCTTTGAGTTGAGAAAGTAGCCTTGTATTCATGAATATCGTTAGAATTGTTTATCATCTGCTCAGCAAGATTTTTACCGACGTTCACAAAGTAATTATTTGCTGTTTTTGCTGACACATAATGGGCGAGGATTTATTTTATAATAATTCTGATGAAGGTTCATGCTGTTTGGATAGAAATGCAATATGTTTTACTTGCCGCCAAATCTTTTTGTTATCTCTACCAGGCTCTTCCAGTAAGTTCGTAACATCTACTTCAACTTTTCTAATAAATTGTTACAAAAATTCAGGGTTAGATTAACTGGGTTGATCATATGCGGCCATATTTATTGCAAGCTATAGTGCCTGAGATCCACTACTCCCAAGCATCCATCCCCACAGCAATGTAATCGTTACTTGAAATTTTACATGTTGGTTTTCCATAGCTCAATGGTTAAGAAAATCATTGTGGGGAATTTAGAATATTAAATAAATAAATATTTCGAGCCACCCACACCCGCTGGAGTAGCGGACTGGACTAATCTCAGAAATGAGCAGGGGCCTTTGTTTAGAGGTAGGACGTAAGCTATAACTTTACGTTTAATATTTATTAGAAAAAACTGATGCTCGGCCAGTCTTTACCCTTTTGTTTTTGAAACACTACACATTCAAATCAAACAGTTTGTGTTGTCATTTGTAATGTGTACAGAAATGAAGTGGAATAATTTCGTAGCGTTTGTCTCTCCATCTGATTAAAATGTCTTCAATAGTGAATGGACCGTTGTTAAGCTAAGCCGGTGCATTTTACTGTCTTCCGCTACATCACTATTTTTCATTAACTACGATCGTAGTCAGTAGGCTTAATAAAATTTAACCTATCCATTCATAAACTGTAATCAATGAGCTTGTTTAGCGAATTTATACCGCCTCATATAGTCAGTACTTGAAACGTTGCTCCTACGCAGCTAACTTGCTACTTATATTTAATTTTAATCTACCCTAATTTATGTTCACTTTTTTTTGTTATTATTTTGTTCTGTGTAACCTATTTAAAATTGTATAATGTACTCATGTAAGTGACATGTATTTGTCTTAATGAGTAAATAAAGATCTTTAAACCGAATTCATTGATTGTTTGCGGTTGACAAAAATTTAACCATCTAAATTGTGTGAAACATACATACGTTGCATAGAGGTACGTCGCTTAACACGTCCTGTTAATAGAGTAATGGTGCTGTATTTGGAACGGAAACATTACGCCACAAATAAAAACGTATACTCCTATTTTAACGTTTATGACGCTTTAATGGCGACATGCATCATTATCTTTAAAACGTAAATAGTTAAGAGTTGGAGTTTTGTATAAAGAACTCTATAATCGTCATAACGATCGCAGTACTACTAGAAATTTGATTTTTATTCTCTATTATGGCAATCGCACAGCGATGAAGTTGTGTTGCCTATTTATCTTGAAAAAAAAAAGGATTCCAAGTCAACAATTAATATATACTTGACGATTTGTAATTTTTTTATGACAGATTCAGAATTTTTCAGAAGCTCTAGAGAATATTACTGTATAATATTTTGAGGTTATTATATATATATATTATATTAACCGCAGTCGAGTATTAAAAGATTATTAACCGTAGTCTTCATACTGCTCTTGACACAATTGAGATGAAATGGAATATAAGGACTCGCTGCTTAGTGTATGTTCTTGATGTTTTCTTAGACAACTAACGGAAATATACGTTAAAAGTTTCCTTTCCTGTACATAATGGCGGGGTACGTGATCTCTTTAGGGTTCGGTACCTCAAAAACCGCCCGTCCGACCGTTCATCTGTCAAGATCCTTTTTCTCAAGAACGGATGTAGGTATCAAGTTGAAATTATTATTAAATACTGAGGTTTACGTTCCTTTGGAGGGGTAAAAATTTAAAGATTCTAAGTCAACACATTCAAAAGATACGGCCATTTATGTCATATTTTTATACTCGCTCATCAAATTCATGAAATTTGGTAAGAAGCAAGGTCTCACAGAGCAAGCAAAGGAAAAACCCAAAAATCGTTAATTTGTAGTAGTAATATTACATAAAATAATATTTCTTGATATTACAAACTTACATTTGTAGTTGGAGCATTGGCTATGATATAGATATCGATCTATATCATGATGTAAATTGTTAAAGTTGAAAAAAGTTCTCCCATACATCGGTATGGAGAACGGAGAACATTTTTCAACAGGAAAATAAGGTTTGTCTTTTAATACGGTTTACTTTATCGTTACAGCAATGTTCGGTGATTATGCTGCATATAACTTATCAATTTCAGTAACTTAATTATTTTGATGAAAGTAGGCAATTACTTAAGCTTATACGGAAACCTCAGGGCGCGTATTTTACTTGCACTTGTCTGTTTTTATTAACTAGCACACATTCCAGTGTTTGATATAAAGTGGATGCTGCAGCTCGTCAACTCGGAGGAGAGAGGACTAATATATCTTCTAAAAGATATTTGATTTACGTCACTCACCATACAAAATACTGTCTGTGCGATAATGGTCTTCCCCAGTAATATTTAGAATTTATTTCAAGAAATTATATTTTTATACGGTGGGTTTTATATTATTTTTATTTATATTTATATGTCAAAATATATAAGAAGGAATAGCTTAAAAGAAAATTGTTAAAACTGCGATACATATTAAGCATTATTTTTAACGATATTTTTCTTCTAGTTACCTCTTATATATCCCGTGTCGGTTAGAATAGCACCACCCTAACTCTCCCGTGGGTGTCGTAAAAACCCATTAAAGGACAAGGACATCCCAGTAATGAGCAGCAACGTTCCTTGTTAATACAACACCTTGAACTGCGCTCGCCAACCCGTCTGCCAATCATTTACCCCCTTATTGGGGGAGGCCCATGTCCAGCAGTGGATTGTCGCGGCTGATGTGGTGGTGGTGGTGGTAGTAACTCCTATATTATACTATTCTCGTCTGTATTGTCAAAAGGTTCTTCCAAAAAATCTGAAATAAATCACGAAGATTGAGGAACAGATTAAGAATAAGCCAAAATTATAAGGATTTAACATTTCTATAAGAGTGATCAGTAGTTAAGGATAGTGTAATAATTTATGTTGATGCTGGCATGGAATGCTATTTTTTTTAAATTGGTACTCGCAAGTAAGAGTGAGAATACTTGAGTCTTAAATTATTTTTCATCTCTCTCACTCTCTCTTTATTTGAATCAAAATTTTGTTTCATGCTCAAATATATATTTTATATGTGTATAGAATTAGGTATTATTATTCTTGTTCGATTTTCTCAGGTTAGAAATACACTTTGTTTAAAACAGTATATCAAATACTTTTATAGTATCCGCATTACATCCATATGTAAAACATTAACAGGGCCTTTGCTTTATGAATGCATCGGGTTTTGTCAGATTTATTGCAAACACCATTTATCATAGCCGAATGCTAATCTTGTCCTATTTCCGCAATGTACTTGTGATATTCTAATGTAATACAGTTTTCAGACATGTTTTTTATTTTTTCCTATAAAAATTACTCTTGAACATCTCCTCAATACATTACCTCTGGATGATCAAGGAGTGGGGATATTTGCCATAGTTGCCACGCTTGGCAGGCGGGTTGACAACCGCAGTTTTTATTACGAGTTGTTATAAGGATGATGCTACCGCCCATTTCGTGGTTCAGTTCTCCTCTGTCGCCTCTGACGTCACAAACGGGATGATATAAGGAAGTAGATTTCCTTACGCCGCCAATACACCTCAAAAATTACAATAAAAAATTATAGATAATAGATATATTACAGTCGGTGCTTGGTACGTTCGTTGAGAATGGAGTTGCCGGCCCCGGTCTCTCGTCCTGGCCGCCTGCCAACAAACGCGGTCGATTCCGAGCACCAAGCAAAAGCAGGGCACTGACAGGCCTAAAGTACAAACTACATCGCGACCTTATTTCCTAAAGAACGCTTCACTTTCGCTACTTCGCTTATAAAGTTTACCTAACGCTATTTTCGTTACCAAATGCGTTAATTACGTTTTACGTATTCACTCAGGGCACGTTAAGCTTGTTAGAGGGAATTAACTTCGATCGAACTTGTATGGATGTACTTGTATGCTTGAGCCATTAAATTATGTCTTTAAATAAAAAAAATAACATATTTTTAAAATGAAGGTAAATAATGACGTGAATGTTATATATTAAGATGCATTATACTATATAATTTATTCATTTATACTATCGTATGTCATTATCATCATTATCATTACCTTACGAGTCCACTTATGAATGAAGGCTTCCCTAAAGAAATGCCCCAAGAAAGGCGATCTTGAGCCACCTCGATCCATCGAACCCCTGCATCTCTTACCAGGTGGACACTACATCTAGTGCCGCACTACACTTACCTTACCGGTACCGCTGCTACTCGTTCCTTTCGTTCCAATCGGTTTTGCGATCTATATCAATAAACTGTGGTAATAACTAGGCATGCCAACTACGTATAGTGTTTATAGTTATATATATATATTGGGGTATAAAGATAGGTAGATAGGTTATGTATGTATATATACTTTCGTATGAGGCGTGAATTTTACAACCGTGACTCCACCACGGCTGCAGCGGTAGGGGGAGGGGACTCACCTCTCGCTGCAATTCACCAACACACATACGAACGGCTCGCCAAACCCACTAGCAGTGGCCACCTCGAGCCGCCCATGTGGGTTCTTTATAAGGAAGATGAAAGGAAAGTTAGCGAATAAACCTGCAAGGCGTTAGTTCCTTTGTATTAACGATTGCTCTTGAAAACTATAATTTCTCCTGTACAGTTGTCGGCTTACTACAGTATTCGGGTCAAGTCGGTACTCCTTTACATACATATTTTAGTGCTCGTATTTCTGCGAGAAACGACATGTGATATTATTTGATGTCTTTACCATTACACAAAATGCCGAAGAAATTGCATAGTTTATTCACAGAGTATCTCCTCCAAATAGCTGGAAAATTTGATATGTTGTCTCAATAAATCCGATTACACTTCGTATCTAGAGATTAGCCGGAACAAACAGACAGACAGACAAAAACTTTAAAAATTGTATTTTTGTTATTAGTACCGTATATACTTTCATATGCAATTTAGTTAAAAGCTGTAATTTTGACATTACAAACAGACACTTCAGTTTTATTTATTTGTATAGATTTCCATTGACTCAGTTTTTTTTAAAGAGGCGATTATATTTTAAAATAAGTCAGTATTTAGCTTATCTAAGTTTAGAATGTTTAAATGGGGTTTTTCCTGGTAATCCTGATCAGGATACTAGGATAAAGTTATAAAATTATTGTATTGTCATCGGTCCTGGATACGAATGCAAATTTCCAAGTCAACCGGCCGCAAGCTAATGAAAGCGTGTTAAAAAGGAGTAGTTAGTCTCCATTCATCTGTATATGTATATATTTTTCTAATGTATGTTCGTTCACCACACATAACTTCTTTGTTTATGCACTAATAGCCCAAAAGTTGGCAACTAATTTTGGGAACTTATTTTGGGCAAATATAAAAGTTGGCAAAAGAGGGCAAAAAATAAAAGTTGAAATAATAAAGAAACAGTATTTTATTAATGGGTAAGTCTAGAATCGTGAGTCAGTGCCGTGTGGCAGCGGCTTTAGAATCCTGCCACCCCTTCTCTTCCCGTAGGTGTCGTACGATGCGACAAAGGGAGAAAAAATAAAATAAAATAAAAAAACAAGCTTTGGCATCCGACCGATATCCGGAATCATATCCCGATCTGTGATGGGCTGCAAAGTCACAGGTGCGACGTGTCTGACACTGCGATCGCCAACCCGTTTGCCCAGCGTGGCGATTAAGGGCAAAGCCTCCCAATGGTAAGCACCAAAAAAACACGACCCCAGTTCCCTGCCGTCCCTATGTACTTGACCATGGTGGCGGTCATGGCAACATTGGGACAGGGGGTGTTAAGAATCCCCGGGAGGGCAGGATACCACCACAAACTGGACCTGGGAACGTACAATGGACGAACTCTGCGGCACGACGAGAACATTGCAGAATTTGAAGTAAAGTTGAAAAATGTAAGATGGCACGTTCTGGGGTTGAGTGGAGTTCAAAGACGGAGAGGACACACTAATCCTAGAATCAGGCCACCTACTTTACTTTCACCAGTTGTACATTATCTTTCCTAGGGTGAAGTGGAGTGAGTTTTCTCGTGAATAAAGTTCTCCGTGACAACATTTTGGAAATCTCCTGTGTGTCGACGAGTAAGCGTATCTAGTTTTAAAAATAGCTGAAAAATATACTGTAAAGGTTGTACAAGTTTGTGCACCAACTTCTACACACTCGTACGATAAAGTTGAAGGACTATGTATGAAGACATAGCGAAGCTTTACACAACACTACTAAAGCGCACTTTAATGTCGTCATGGGGGACCTTAACGCCTAAGTTGGGAAGCATACATGTGTTGAGTCTATTATGGGACCGCACGGTTTAGGAAGCAGTAACCACAGGGGCAAATGCTTGATCAACTTGTGAATGAATACCTATTTCCAAAAAAAAAGCGCCAAAGGAAGTGGTTCTGGCGCAGCCTCGACAACGTGACGAAAAATGAGATCGACTTCATCATGATGGACAAAAAGTACATATTCATAGATGTCTCAGTGATCAACAGGTTTAATACAAAAAGCGATCACCGACTTGTTCGAGGCACTTGACGAGGATCTCACTAGTGTGGTCAAGATCTTAAGCGATGAGTGGAATAGGTTGTGTAGTAGGCAACATATAGGCCTTCAGCTTATGGAAAAGAGGCGTGAGGCAACAACAACAACGTCATCAGAACAGCTGGCACTCAAACTCAGAATTGTCAAAGGCGGGACCTGCGGCGCTCCAATGCAAACTTTATTCTAGTGGTAATAGAGCGATACAAGGGTCCTAAACTCTTTGGTCGTAAGCTTGGGAGGAGCCACATAACGAAACTAAAGGCAAGCGATGGCAAAACCTTCACTTCAAAGCCTGAGCTTCTCGCTGAGATTGAAGGCTATTACGGTACACCATATGCCTCCCAAAACTAGCAACCTGACCCGAAATGCGACGATCCTAGAGCTTCACTAACGCCACTTTACAGACGAGCTGCCAGATATCTGCCTGGAGGAGATCGAGTTGGCCCTCGAGCAACTTAAAAGTGGAAAAGCCCCAGGAGAGGACGGAGTTACAACAGAACTCTTGAAAGCGGGGGGACAACCATTGCTAAAAGAGCTCTGTCGAATTTTTAACTGCGTTTTACGAGATGGGCGGATTAGGTGCATCACAGTCTTGATTTACATGAAAGGTGACTAGTCAATGCTAAAGAATTATCGGCCCATCTCGCTCCTGAGCTACGTCTATAATTTATTTTCGAGTGTCATCCCGAATCGACTCGCGCGGAGACGACGAATTTCAACCACCCGAGCAGGCTGGGTTCCGAGGAGGCTATGGCATCATAGACCACATTCATACAGTGAGGCAAATTATACAGAAGACGAATGAGTATAAGCAGCCTCTTTGTATGACCTTTGTGGGCTATGGGAAAGCCTTTGACTCTATCGAAACTTGGGCTGTTATAAATTCCTGCAGTGTTGTTGCATTGACTGGCAATACATAGATGTCTTGAGACATTTATACACCAAAAGCTCGATGTCCGTTCAAGTACAGGATGGTCTTACAAAACCTATCCAGTTGCATCGTGGAGTGAGACAGGAGGACATAATATCCCCTAAACTGGTCACAAATGCAATGGAAGATGTTTTTAAAACGCTAAACTGGAATGAACGCGGCATCTCACTTACGCTTTGCCGATGATATCGTCGTAATGGCAGAATCGCTGCAGGAACTACAAGACATGCTTAGCAGCCTAAATGAATTCGCCCAACGTGTCGGACTGCGTATGATTTTAAATAAGACGAAAGTCATGTTTGACGGTCACGTCATACCAGATTCGATTATCGTTGATGGTGAAATTCTTGGAGTTGTTCAAGAGTATATCTACCTCGGCCAGAATTTGGGAAGCTTCGTCAGGCCTTCTCGTCGCCCATACCGCAAAGCTTGAAGACGAAAGTCTGACCAGTGCGTCCTGCCTGTCCTCACATGGTGCCGAAATATGGACACTAATGTTACGACTACTCCACAAACTCAAAGTCATTCAACGGGCGATGAAAAGAGCTATGCATGGAGTTTTTCTGGTGGTGATTTGTAAAGAAGAAGTCCGCCGGAGAACTAAAGTCACCGATGTAGCCTTCCGTATTTGTAAGCTGAAGTTGCAATGGGCTGGACACATTTGTCGCAGAAGCTATAACCTTAAACGTAGTGTGGGACGCCCCTTGGCTAGATGGAGCGACGGCATGCGCAAGGCATCTGGCAACAACTTTTTTTTATAGGATAAGGGTAACAAACGAGCACCTGATAGTAAGTGGTTGCTGTGGCCTATAGACATCTTATATCTCATACTATACCTTCGATTACGAATCAAAATGCAGATGCGTTGTCACCCATTGAGGACTAAGATGGAATTCCCCGTTACCAGTAAAAAGGGTCTCCGGTTCTCTACACTCACCATACGAAACACAGTAGCATTAAGCTGCTATTTTACGCTGGTATTCTGTGAGAGCGTGGTCCTTCCCCGATTGAGCTGATTCATTCGTGCTACAACCAATATACCTGCAGCATGGCTCTACCACGCTTGTAGCCGAAGATCGGGCAAATGTCCTGCCCCGGGCTGATGATGATGATGTCTGTGTGATGATGAACTCTCACTGTGTTTGAACTATGTACACAGATATCTGGTCTATGTAAATATATATAGATATATGGTAACAGTCGGAACAACTAAAACTTAATTAAAAACCTTTGAAGACTGTAAAATACACTCGAACTAAAAAAAAAAATTAGTTACTCAAAAGAGTCCGAGCTATATGGTAAACTGCGTTGACGTGGTCTTTCAGCGACCAATCACCGCCCGTGGAGCCAGGGCCCAGTCAGCTGTCGGCAGGTCTTGATAAACTAATTACATAAGACTTTTTTGTCGCAATCATTTGAAAACTTTATTCACATCAGGGAGTTATTAAAAACCGTTGAATTCGTCTGGCGATTGACAAGTATTTTCAATATTATTTAACAAGCTATAAAATTTTCTGAATCTGGAATGTCGAAAGTACATACATTATTTGGTTATATTAATTATATTTGGATAGTTCAGGTCATATTTTAAAACCGAAAAAGTAGTCTGGGATTTATATTTTTGGATTAATTATATAACTGCTAAAAAAAAAATTAAAGTTACCAAAAAAAATATTTTGCTTGGATAATTTTTTTGCAAAAGTCAGTTCGGTTATTCTGCGCAGTTGCAAAATAACCGAAAACTCTCTACTTGACTCACGATTTTAGATTTACCAATTAATAAAATACTGTTTTTTTTTTTAATTCTACTTGCCCAAAACACGTTCCCAAAAATATAGAACTTTTAATAACAAATTAAAACTGACTTCAAAAAAAGTGTGATTCTAAAAGAATGAATCGTTTTTTCTTTTTTTATGTGTTCTTTTTTTATTTGAAAGCTGGTGCTTCTCATGTCGTCTCACATAAATTTGATCAAGGTGTGACTTGAGTATAATAAAATTGTAAATATATATATATATATATATATATATATATATATATATATATATATATATATATATATATATATATATATATAAATTTTAATTTTAAATTAAAGTTTTTGAAGTTGGTTTTTACGTTATTAATAGTTGAATTTTAAGTAGATTAGTTGAATAATTTATGTGCTTTAAATTTATTCAGGATTTAAATAAATTACAATTATATGGGAAAAGCTCCTAGAATCACAGTTTTTTTTACCAGTTCGGGATATATAGATTCTTTGAAGCAATATTAATATTATTTATGTTGAAATTAGGAAAGTATATAAGTATTTTTATACTCCATATAAGAGTTTATTTGAATGGACTGTTAATTACAAAGTTTTCCAGTAAAACAAAATTCTACAATTTCGCGTCGTCGTCGCATTTAATTAAGTGCAATATATTTCTGCATTGTCGTTCGCTTTAGTAGACGACGAAAAATGAAGTCGAAATGAACATTGTTATAAAACAAGCCTCGTAGTTATAGCCTGCGGCTTATTAAACAAGTTTCGAGTTTCAAACAATAAATAGTTCTTGATTGAGCATTAGGCTGACAAAGAAGATTAAACTTTTGTTTGAAATTATCATAGTATAGTGTCATCAACAGCGAAAAATGTGAACGGGAGTATTTCAATATTTTTCATTTTAAGGTATTGGTTGATTGTTATCATGTAAACACTAAAACAATGTTAATATTAATAGTTAACATAGTTAATTATGTTTTCATATATCTAGATATAGTATATAAAGGAGGATATTCTGAGTGACTGACTCTATACGCACAGCCTATACCGCTAGACCTAGAAATGTGAAATTTGGACTTTTATGACTAAGGCGACCACTAAGAAGTAATTTTGGAAAATTCATCTTCTAATAGGATGAAATAGGGTGTTAAAGTTTGTACTAAACTTATTATTTTGATGAGGATTGACTTGAAACTTACTGAAATTATTCTGTTAATAAAAGAAGTGCACACGTATTTTACACTTTTTCAAAACGTTCGGGTGTTCAATATTGTAAGGAAAAGAAATTATGCTTTTTTATTTGAGTACTAGTGGAAGTTTACTCTTGAATTAAAATTAGGTATATAATTTCCTTTTTTTTTCAAAATTCACCCTTCACGTTTTGAAACGAAAATCCAAAGTTTGCAGGAAATATAATGTATTTAGACGCATAGACCCCAACCACTGGATGTAGAAGCGTAAGATAATAGGCGTAAGCGTAAGTAAATAGTCTCTTGAAATGTATTGCGTAAAAGTATTTTTTTTTCTTTATGTATTATTATTTTATAAATTCTATTATTTTTCTAATGACAGATCCGTTTCAAATGACAAAGACCTCTTTTGTTAAGGTTTTTGTTAATAAATAATAATTTAATAAAACGCATTTAGCCATTTAAAGTTTATTCCAAGCGCGCTGCTTTGACCTTTTGTTCTGATAATTCCTTTTATTAAGAGACTAATATTTTCCATTATATTGCGAGCATAATAGAAATACGTCGCTGTAAAATCTAGTATATAACAATAGGAATCATAGACGTCTACGTCAACATCAGAACTGAAGTCGTCGTTTTTAATAAGAGCTTTGTTTCCTTATGAAGGCGAATTCTTGAATTAGAGTTTTATAATTTAACTTTAAAATATAAAACTAATTCAAGAAGGGTTTCTTGAATTGTTTTATATTTTAACGTAACCCTTCCCCACGAACGGGTTCTCGTCTCGTCGTGGCGGGGACGCCTGGGAGTGGCCTTGGCATGACCATCAAGTGAACGTAGTAGAATCAAAATGACTGAGCTGAACAGGCAGTCCGAGGTGGCCGCTCCGATTGGTCTTCAGGAACCCACTTCAGATTTGTGTTGGTGAACTGCGGCGAGAGGCGTGTCATCTTTCACTGCCAGTTGAGGTGAGATGGCGGGGAAAGAGAGATGTTGGTATAGTGATATGCGATTCGCTTTAACCCCGTGACAGTAACGGATTAAAATTCCTTGTTTTAGTGTGTGTCTGTAGGAGGTATGCAACAAAAATGACGTCATGCATGCTAAAGATTTCAGAATTAATACTAACTCGTCCCCTCCAGCTGTGACACATTATACAGACCAAGTTACAAGACACATAATGATTTTATCATCAAAGACGCAATAAAATTAATTGAAGACTATGATCTGGAATTGGCTAAATTCAGTTTGCTTACACCGCAACGAAACGGAGAATTGTCAATTGATATTGTGATTGATTTGAGCAACTACGCCTAGGACCAAGGATATAAATATCCACATGAACTAATTTTAAATAGATTGAGTTTTGAAGTGTACGAGCGACGGTTAACGAGGAACGGAGGTCGCAAGGCGCTGGTACAATATGCGCGTGCAAGATTATTATGACCAAGAATCAACTACCCATGCAAGTAAGCTGCTTCAAATCTAAGATTGCTCTGGCAAAATTAAATTTTTACATAAATGTTTCACTTGGCGACAGAAAACGAACTTATTATTATAATGAATATACGAGATAACCGGCGAGTCAAAGATGTAGTCTTCTGTGGATTCTGTAATGGCCAGTGATGATCTTACTGTAGTACGTACTATCAGTAACCAGTCGATATCTCAACACTTTGGTAGTTAATGGCATGCCTTTGCATAAACTGAAGCTAAAAGGTTGCGCATCACAGAGTGGTGATAAATTAAAAGTTTATTTTTATTTCCGCATTACAATTCGTCGTTGAAGCCGCAAAGGGGCGAATCAATTACAGGAGAGCAAGAAAACATTTATCATTCCCCGATAACTAGCTTTTTTTCATCAGAAAATTAATCTTTTATGTAGTTTTTCATTAAGTCTAATACTTAAAATTGAGGTTCGCCCAGTTGCGGCGTTAGTGACGAATTATTCAAAATAATTTACCATTTCATTTTAAAATGCTGTAATTCCCCTTATGCATAGTTGATAATAACCCCTGGGAATAATGGTCGCTTCCAAGCAGTTTCTAAAATACATTTTGTAAATAGCCTGTAATCATTTATATTGTAAAATTTATTTAAAACAAAAGTCTCGCTGGGTTTCTTGCTGGTTCTTCCCAGGACAGAAGGTTTTTTTCGGACCAGTGGTAAAGTAAAAAATGACTTTAAACAAGAATTACACATGTAATGTACATTGAAAAAAAAATTCTATTCTATTCTATTCTTAAAGTTAGTTTTTCTATGACCATTATTGAGTCCCAGAGTCAGGTGTTGAAAGTGGCGGGTATTCATTTAGGCACTGTGCTTTTCGAATGGTGGGATATACGAGCTCAAGAGAGTATTGAGAGCTCAGAACTTGCACGTGTTAGCGGAAAAAAATAATAAATGTATCAAATATAAGTCGTTTAAAGATCAATTTTACTTCTCCCACAGGCTGCGAGCGACTAAATTACGTCCATAAATCAGTTATTCAGCCTGTTGTTGTTTTACTCCACTAAATTTAAAGCGCTTCGTTTGAAGAGTTAATGACAAATAAAGATCCTAATTTAGGTATTAATGTTAAGGCGCAGGTTGAGCAAAATGTCGCGCTAGTCGTTATTTGTGCTATTTTTAAGAGCTATCTACTTTTTATTTAAAAGATATATCAACAAATAAAAAACACATTATATTTCTACATAATCTTGATTCCATAAAAGCTATATCCAATTTTTTTTTAAAGGAATAAATATTAATATAATCTCCTTACAACGAAACCACATAAATGTGAAATTATTATTGATAACATGCATCTCCTCGTAAAGTAAGTATTATTTTATTTTGCGATTTACACCAATGGATAGGCAATTTATTAATGAACATTTCTATAGTAAATTTTTTTTCAAAAGACCAAAATTTGATTTTATTAAGAATTTATTTTAAAATCTGGGCATATTCACTGCTCACGGCTTGTTGAAGTCAGTGAGCCCTAAGCTCTTCGACGCGAAGCCCGTGTCGTTAGAGCGTCGACCAGCACATACACTCACGTCATATTAGTCGATAATAATATTATTTATTAGGTTATTTATAGGTAGTATTATTTGTTTGTTTTGGGTATAATTTTTCGTATTAGTTATACATATATTTGTTGTGTTTTTTACTGCGCGATGAAGCTTTTTGCGTGTATTTTCTTTGAAGTAAATGCAAATAAAAAAATGAAGCACCATTAGCATGTAAGGTTCGAATCCATAATTAAAATTTCGACAAATATTATAATTTACACTATAAAAGGCTAATTCAATATTATCACCCAACCACAATATCTTATTAGGTATAGTACCGCCTCGTTGGTCTAGTGGTTGTAGTAGTGCGAGTGCTGATTATGAGGTCTCGGTTTCGAATCCCGGGTCTTGTCAAAAAGTCAGTTATGAGTTTTTGGCCCGTTTTTGTTTTTATTTATTGCTTGTTTTTTCTTCTTTTTCAAAAAAAATAATTGAGTACATAAGATGTTCTATACGCCGAATGTCAGAGAGAAAAGCTAGTACATCTTTTGCTAAACTTTAAAATCTAAAACCAATTTTAAAACAGACGAATTGATCATAACTCCCTTAGCTATAAAATAAGTTATAATCTAATTAATGGTATTTATTCCAGTTTATGGTAGCTCTGATTTATATTACGTGGCTGAAATTAGGTACATCTTATTAGGTACGTCAAACCAAATAACAGCCGGGCGGCTGACATTATGCACTCCATACATTTCTTATATTATCTAATTACAGTCCCATTAATTTCCACTAAAAGAAAATAAATAAGTTGTAAATTCAAACAAAAATAACTGCATTACTATGTCTATAGTCATATTCATACAAATCAAAAAGCCTATATATGAGATAATGTAAAGTAAGCATAATTTTACCGGGATCATAACTTGTCAAATAATTAGGAAAATGATCGTTTTTCGTTGCGTACCTGTTTTGATTTTAACACTGTTAGGTTTAAAACTGCGAGGTAATATTTGAATAAATATAGTTTCCTCTAGGTACAAAGAATTTTTTAGATGAAAATATTTGTAGTTAAGACTACTAGAAATCTTATTTATGGAGTAAAAAGGCGAAAAGACTGCAATTAGGGGCATGACTGGTATTAGGGGCTTCTACCCTAATTCGGTAAAAAGTATCTAAGTAGGTATTAATATACCTACTTTTTACTATAAACTAAAATTTTTTTAAACTAAATTTAACTAAAAAAAACTAAAGTGACCATTTATTTTTTAACTCAAAACAGGACATGGGTTTATTTACTACACTCTACAAACTATAACTTTACACAATTAGTGTTCAATATAAAATTATATTCGGTATAGACGGTAATTATTAAATGCAACATATTTTTTTTAATTATTAATTACATTTGTCAGTGGATTAAATTTGCTTTAATAAAGTTGGTGATAATTTTAAATAAGAATAAAATTCTGCTTAAGTTTTTTTATTGTTACCTTTGTTAACAACATCGCCTTTAGAACTGGAACCGTAAGTGTTTCTTTCAGACGTCCACAATTTGTTCAAAATAAAAAAAATATTCTTTCTACTGGAGCATTTGTACCAGGGAGACATAAAATATATTCGATTAAAAAAAATTATGTTGAAGATTGTTGACTTTGAATACTTCCATCCAACGAGTTACGGGACAATTTTGTGTCCCGGAGCTTTGTTTGGGGACAATGGGACAGGTGACTGAGAAAAGGGACAGTCCCGTTCAAAACGGGACGTATGGTCACTTTAGCTATAAACCGGCGACGGCTCCGTGGCGCACTGGCTTAGCAATCAGTTGCTGCACTAGGTGCCGCGGGTTCGAATCCCGCACGGAACAAGTATTTGTATGGCCTACAAATAATTGTTCCGGGTCTGGATGTTTGTCCTTGTGCAATTTATGTTTGTAAACTGCCTCCACGACTCTCATTCTATATTACTCTCACTCTGCGAAACATCCTATTTATTTATTTATTCTTTATTGCACCAAATATTTGTACAAAAGGCGAGCTATCTATCTATTTACCTATAGTGAGTAGGTATCATTTAAACTCACAATTTTCAATGCTTCATTTTTAATATATAATTAATTATAAAATTTCATAATTAGATAATATTATATGAGAATACATAACTCTAATATAATGCAACTAATATACCGAATAAAAAATTTGAGATACATTTATCGTTGTACGCTGTGTGTATTTCCATAAAATAGTTTATTGATGTTGAAAAAATACTACGTTCTTACAGTAGGTGGCGCCTTACATATTTCTTACGTGATATTATATTGTAGCGAGTCGGCGCGGCACACCAAATGCTCAAGGTCGTTCGCATGGAGTAGCCCCTTAACGGTATGGTGTAAATATCCTGTGTTGAGTTGGAGCAATAAAAATATTATTTCCATAATAAAGTCTATACATGTAAATAAAAGTGTCTGTCTGTGGAAATAACTATCTTCTAATGAGGGGGTTATTTCATTATTATACATTATTATCTCAGCCTTTGGGTTTATTTTCATGTTATTAAGACATAAATAACAATTTAAAAAGAAATTATCTGTCTGTCTGTCTGTCCAGGCCAATCTTCGGAATGGCTGAAACGATTGCGTTGAAATTTCACGAACATGTAGAGAGCAATGCCTGAACGAATTTAAGCTATACTTTATCCGAAAAATTGACTTTAGTAAATCCTATCTAGACGAGCCGAGGAGGATCGATAGTCGACAATATTTATGAATTTTAAAATGTAATAAAATATAATCGAAAATACTCAAAACAAAAACGGGGTATAAAGGGTTTCATGATCACATAATGATCATTGTATACATAGGCTGCACTAAAAGTATCGGAAATGGAATATTTCCACTGTTCCTGTCATATTAAAATCTTTTTAATCGAATACCCTTGGTTTTAAAAATCGAATACCATTTATTTATTTAAAAAAAGATTCTCGGTCTTGTCACAAGGTTTTGTCAAACTTGTTTAGTCGTTGAGAAAATGGAATTGACTCGAGAAAATTCAAGAGCGATGATTTATTATGACTTTCGAAGTGGATTAACACAAAAACAGTGTGTTGACCGGATGATTTCTGCATTTGGCGATGAAGCCCCATCCAAAACCACAATTTATCGCTGGTTTGCTGAATTTCAACGTGGACGTGTCAAGCTCAGTGATGATCCCCGTCAAGGTCGTCCAAAAACTGCAGTCACCCAAGAAAACGTTGATGCTGTGCGTAAGCTGATTGAGGAAGTTCGACATGTGACATACCGCGACATTCAGGCAACTTTAGACATTGGCATGAGTCAAATACTAATAATCTTGCATGAACAATTTGGTGTAAAAAAGTTGTTTTCCCGATGGATACCGCATTCGCTCTGTGAAGAGCAAAAAGCGGCTCGCGTTACTTGGTGTCAGTTACAGTCACGAGTTTGGGTGTTCGAAAATGAGTTAAAACCAACAAAAATTGTTCGTTCACGGAGTGTTGCAAAAAAAATGGTGGCCACGTTTGTCTCCAAAACCGGCCATGTTACGACTATTCCTCTTGAGGGACAAAGAACGGTTAATGCAGAATGGTATGATAGCATTTGTTTGCCACAGGTCGTTTCTGAACTTCGTAAAGAGAACTGCAACCGCCGCATCATCCTCCATCACGACAATGCGAGTTCTCACACCGCACATAGAACAAAAGAGTTTTTAGGGCAAGAAAACATAGAATTATTAGACCATCCGCCGTACAGCCAAGACCTAAGCCCTAATGATTTCTATACTTTCCCTAAAATAAAGAATAAATTGCGTGGACAGAGATTTTCATCACCTGAAGAAGCTGTGGACGGACGGATTTTGGAGACCCCAACTTCCGAATGGAATGCTTGCTTCAATGATTGGTTCCATCGTATGGAAAAATGTGTCAAATTTCGCCGAGAATCCTTCGAAAAGCAATAAATACATTTTTAAATAGTAATGTTGTGTCACTTCCTTGATTCCCGAAATTTTCAGTGCCGCCCTTGTAATCATTAAAGTAGTCATAGGTATATAATCAACTTCCGTATTATAAAAATTGATGAAAACTATTAGATAAATGTCTATGCACTCGAATTATCATAATTACATTGGAAGGTTATGTAGGCAGTAGTTTACTCCTTTTTTTCCTCGTAAATAATTCCAGCATTAGAGGATAGACGTTCTAAATAAACACTACTTCCGTCCCGGCCGAATACTTTTGCCTAATATTCGGCATTCGGTCAGGAAGCTCGCATAATATTCGGTATTCGGCGTGTGGCCAGACATAACGTGGTAGAGTCACGCTGCAGCTATATTATGCTTGTAGCATGAATGGATCGGCTCGACCGGGGTAAGACCACGCTCTCACAGAATACCAGCGCAAAATAGCGGCTTAATGCTGCTGTGTTTCGTATGTTGAGTGTAGAGAAGCGGAGATCCTTTTTATTGGAAACGAGCCATTCCATCTTAGTCCTCAGGTGTAACAACGCATCTGCATTTTGGTTCTTAATCAAGGAAAAATGTAGTTGTCTATGGGCCACAGCATCCTCTTACCATGAGGTGGAACTGTGTGCTCTTGCGTCACCCTTATTCTGTAAAAAAATATACATACTATCCGTTGCAAGTCTCGTTAAAATAGCTGCTAAGGCTATAGAGCATTGGTTTATACATACATACACTCGAAAAACATTACCACCCCTCTGACAGTTAGGCAGTCGGGTAAAAATCACTTGACATTTCAATAAATTCTTGTTAATTTCTAAAAGAAAGATTATAATATGTTATAATATGTCAAACCTTCTGTTCGAAATCAAGCATCAGTTTATAATAAATCTATGGAATTCAACGCTTTGTAACGTAAGAAATCTTTTTTGTAAGAAAATCTTGACCTTATTTTGACACTGAAAGCAGGCTTGTACTCGTATTTATTTTAGATTGTCCGGTTAAAACCCTTTGAAAATCAACTAGGAGCCTTGTTTCTTTTTCTTACTATTTTATTCAACGAGTGGTGATTTATTTTGTAAAATATATGGAAATAGGCTTACGTCATAACATTTTCATAAGATATAACTTATTAATGTTAAAAATAGTATTAAGAATTAAATAAAGTAACATGGTGATAAACGAGCGCACATTCTACCTGATGGTAAGTGGTTTCTGTGGCCCATAGACATCTACATCTATCTTCGTTTGCAACTTAAAATGCAGATGCGTTGTCACCCGTAAGGACTAAGATGGAATGCCTCTCTTCCAGTAAAAAGGGTCTCCGGTACTCTACACTCACAGCAGCATTAAGCTGCTATTTCACGATGGTATTCTGTGAGAGCGTGGTCCTTCCCCGGTCGAGCCGACCCATTCGTTCTACACCTATACTATTAATATAGCTGCAGCATAGCTCTACCACGTATAAAATATAACATAACTTGAAATATTTGCCCATAGCGTGGTGAGCCACGCTAGACTCGCACCAATGATAATGATATCACCAGTTTCTTGGAATTTGTTTTCAGCATTTTTAAATAGATATAATCAGGATGGCCCAAATGCAAATGAGGATGTTATGAGGAGAAAATTTTTTGTTACATCTAAAATACCTCATTCTCTGAATATGTAAAAAATATTTTTATTTTTATGTATAAGAGCATCCCCTCTCCCATATCATACAGAGAGTGTCAAAAGAAGCGACGGAGGGAAATAAAACTGAGATTGCCAGCAGCGTCTTCGCGATGACAACTCAAAAATAATAAAAATCTGCCGTTACTAACCCGGCTGCCATGCGTGATAACTGTGGCAAACGTAGTCTCCGTTTATGTGTTTATATTAAACTATATTATACTTTATTCTAAACCAGCATGGATGACATCGAGTTGAAGAATATTCAACTACAGTTCCCGAGCTCTCGGCGCTTCAGCGGCGACGGCGGCGCCGTGGAAGTGCGCGTGCGCACTGATCGCGGTGACATCATGGTTGCCGTCCAAGGAGATCGCTCTAAGCCAGCGATTTTTACTTACCATGACCTCGGCTTAAACTGTGAGTAGCGAATTTATAAATATTTTAAATGGTTTTAAATATCCTCGTCTAGATATAATTTATTCCCTAGTTGCCTTTTTATATCCTGTAGTCGGACTAGTGTATTGGTGGTGGTGAATGGACATGCTTTAACTGGCATTACTCTAGTCGGTTTTTGGGGTAGCTACGGAATACAGGCAGAGTAGTACAGGTTTCTTTGAATACCTTCTTGGTATAAAGCCAGCTATTTTATGACGAGGGGCGCATTTCTTTTTTGAGGGAGTCATAGAGAGCAGCAATAAGGTTGATCACGCTGCTCTTGTGCGTTTTGTCGTACTTCACAGTCCTCGAAATATTTTTATGTGTGAGAAAATGCAAGTTTCCGCACGATGTTTTCCTTCTATTTCGGCTTGAAGCGTGAGGTAAATCAGAATTTAAAATTACAATTAACAGCTCTATATAATCGTACTTAACGTAGGTAATTTGTTATGCCAGCTCTACACACTTGTCGAGAGCCCCTCGCCCCGCCTCGCGCTTTTCGTGCTTTCGGCCAGGCCCGCCGCGATACACTCTCGTTGTATCGGTTGAACTGTGGACACCGTTCACCTTATGACTCATGATATATGACTGAGAACTTTAAACATTATTGCTGTTTTTTGTCTTTGTTCTGTTAACTGCTATAATTATTTAAAATTATACCATACAAAAAATATTAGATTAGTTTAGCGTTCGTTACACCACATAGCACCACATAACCTCACGTAAATACAATTAATAGGCAATTAAATAAACGAGTGTGCACATGTTCGTTCTTGTTTTTCTTGTAAGGGCTAACAAGGCCCTTTGACTCGGGCGCACAAAACCAACATGCGACTGACAGGTGGCAAGGCGAGCCAAGAGAGAGCGAGGCGAGACGAGACGAGAACTCCATGTAGACACTTCTTGCTCCCGGCCTGTTTCGTGATGTATTGGCGAGTGTGTACATTCGGCATTAAATGTAGATATAGACGAATGCAGCATGATTGGTCATAAATATTTCGTGAGTAGTGCTGATAATATACAAAATTGAAACCAATTATATGAACAATAATATTTTCAAGGCAATATTTTTGACGTAACAAGTGTTAAAGCCTAATTTTGGCATTTAAAAATAACTCTAATGTTCAAGTTTTTACTATGCGCTAGTGTTAAATAAAAAAATAATAAACTTGTGAAACTTTTCCGTCAGATTATGATGAAAATATCGCAGTTTTGTTTCCTTTCAACCCTTTTCTGCCAAACACATTAAAAGGTAATCCCTTACATGACGGAGGGAGGAACTGATGAAGCATGTAGAGGCGATAGATGGGAGTGACTTATGATCGTGCTTTGCGACACTAGATGGGAGAGGCGTAAATTCTGCAATGGACCAACGGTTATCTTGAGTGATAACATGAATATTTTTATATATCGTGAAAATATTGACTTTGCTAAGGACTCGAATTAGTTGTTTTAAAACTAAGCAGTGTAATTAATGCTCATTCTACTTAACGTCTAGTACCTAAGCAACGGAGGTTTGCTCGGCGTTAGAAAAAAAAAATCTGTTTATACCTATCCAGAAAAACTAGTTAAGTAAAACATTATCTACGTACAAAATTTCATTCAAATTGTTAGTACCGTTTCCATGAAACAAGTTACATATAAAAATACATCTTATTTTTTTCTTTTTTGTTTTGTGGCATCTTTTCTCTCGTTCTCCCGCAATCTGTGGGATTGATTTCGTGAAAAGCGACGGAAGTGTGTAACAAGAAGCCGGGTAAGCGCGCGCTATTCGATTTGACTAATGAGCGCGGGTGGTGGTAGAAAGTGTGATGTTATATAAACTAATTTATTTGTGTAAAGTATATTAATAATTGTATTTACTGTTGATAATAAGTGTCTGAAAAAAGTGCAGATCATTGATAAAAAATTCAAATGTGTAATAATGAAATACGAGTAAATATTTCAGTATATAGGTTTTACAAATTTTGCGATTAATTTCGGTATTTGCTAAATTGTTATTTTTGATTCTGATTAAAAAAAGTAATAGCTTTTTTAGGATATGACGTTAATGTTGCTTATTACCAAGGTGAGATGTCAGATGTTACACATCATACGCGACTACTGTATGCCTCGCTCGTTTTTTTTTAAATATTATTTAATTATTTAAAAAAAATATTTAATAGGTTTGATTTTATATAACTGATTTTCTGCAATAATACTGTAAACAAACATGTTTCGACCAAATTTTGTAGTACGCATAAAAGCTTTTAGCTTTGTGGACGAATATACTCAGCAAATTAATTTTCCTAGAAATGAGACCTAGTTAGATCGATTTTTCGTCCCCGTTAGCCCCTTTAATGTAAATTTAATTGATATCGTCAGAGGCGTTTTCGAGAACGTGATTACAAACACATTTATACAATATTCTATTGCTCGTGTAATAGCACAGGCTTACTGCTTTCATCTCGCCGCAGCCTTTCGTTTTGAATGTAAGATAGCAAATAGGTATGGAAACCCATTTCATATTAACTTATGAAGACCTTTGTTCAAACAGTCGACATTCCTGAGGACTAAAATTGAAATGCTTCGTTGCTAGTTTAAAGGTATTTCAATAGAGCTGTGATATGCTCGAAGCAATTATTTAATCAGCTTTATCGTATTTTATAATAAGTGTATTTTATATGATATCTTTTCATCCCTCCTTTACAGCCTATAAAAGTCCACTGCTGAAATGAAAGTGATTGACAGCACCAATTTTCTGATAACAGCTAAAAAAAAATGCGGTTGCCAACTCTCCTGCCAAGTGTTGTTGTTCAACAGTTGGACTTTTGATAGGCTGTATGTGTAGTTATTTTATTACTCGCGCCCAAAGGTGTAAAGCGGCTAGACTTTCGGTCTACTATAGAATAAATGTCCGGGTTTCCTGTAATACATATATAATCCAAACATTGCAATTGCTTGCCTGCATCAGTCTTTGTCCAAGTACAATGTTAAGTACCTTTATGAGTGAATAGGCTTAACGGTGCTATTGCGTTTTACCACCACAGACTGTATCACCACTTAACATCGAATATGATCGCTACATATTTTGTGTACTTAGTCAAAAATGTTACTAAAATATTAAATACATCTATTTATAGTTGTATTAATTCTTCATACTTATTTCGATCCTCGGTTCCTGACTATTCTACGATCCTAATTCGGTCGGGTCACAGAACATAAATCTGTCAGTGGATCGCCATCATTCAATCATAACTTAACAAAAGTTCACTATTTAACATTAGGTCATTAAATTGTACCATGGGTCGATTTTTGATATAGTTACCACGATTGGCAGGCAGTATGGCAACCGCAGTTCTTAATTATTCTGAGTCGTTATTAAGAATATCCTACTGTCAATGATCTGTTTCAGTTTCCCTCTGACTTCTATTTATAAATCCACGGCTCGGTAATGGATAGTGGATTCTCTAACGCCGACACCACGTGCCGACATACTCATGTTAATATAACGTTGTTTATTTTATTCCTATAACGATTCATGGTAAAGTGGAAATTAAATCAGCTGGTAACATGTGTATTATATATACATTGTTAGGGTTCCAAGGGAAGCCTTCGAATAAATCAAATTCTTGCTGCAAATACGCATGGGATTTTACAAGATTTTCCATTCGTCGCTGACAACCGCCAGGGAAATCTCCAACTGGCTTTTCTCAGTTCACGTATAATACGATCGAAAACCATATCATAAATATTACCGTTTTATTGCAATAGCCGTGACCCGCAGGCCTTATATAGATTTTTAGTATCTATCTTTAGTTTAGTTTTGTTTTAACCAATAACATATTCACAAGAGGAAGCCTATTGGTAAATTAACAAGTAAATTTTTATTGTCAATTTACGACCAAAAAAGTGTTGCAGTTGTTCATGGGCGGCGGTAGTCACTTACCATCAGGTGAGCCGCATGATCGTTTGCATCGTCCTATAAAAAAATGTCGGGAAGATTGTGTGGCTTTTGGCGGAGGGTGGCATAATCATCATGCTTGATGCCGCACCAAAAGTATACAAATTAGAAACGGAGACGGTCAGAAGTTGCCTTCTGTTGGGTCTGCTACTATGATTGCTAATTTGCCTTACAATACTCTCTACAACGGGAAAAACTCATGTCTGGCAGTACACTTTTATTGGCTGATAAAGAAGACACTCCCTGAGTTCCTGCAGTCACACGGATATGAGTTCAATGCTTCAGTACATGTACAGTTTTTTAGATTCGCCTACTACACTTACGTCTACCGGTGTCGGCAGTCTTCACTCACCTAGTTTCCACTTTAATTACATGCTCATTTGCAAATGCCCTTTGCGCATTTCACACTTAAAGCTATAATCAGCTTTACCCTTTATAAGCAAAAGAGGATTTCAGTCTTTCGGAACATTGTAAAACCTCTATTAATGAAATTCTATTCCTTATTCCTTGCTGTCAAATAATTTTGACAATTTATTAAATTTTTAATAAACTTTTATGCTGAAGGTTTTCTTATAACTGGCAAGTACAATCCATATGAATAGCTTAAAGTCAGTCTTTAGACATTCACAAAAACGTACTCTTCCACGGGATTCGCAAACATTAAAATAAATGTTAGTCGGATTTCAGACACAAGAGGTTCTAATGAAACTGTCACTGGCAGTAATTAGCGAAAATGTGAGCTCTTAAGGATTGTAACATGGAACTAATTAAAATTTGGAAAGAAAGACACCGCCGGGTGGCCGGTGTTAAAACATTTTTCATAAAAATATGAGGAATTTCAAACTAACTTTATAATAACCTTCAGAAATACAGAATGTTTTTAGCACCAACAATACCAATAAACAAAACACCATTATTAGTCGAGTTTAGCTCTGTTTTACTAAAGTTTATCAATATGTAATGGAGCTTGAAATAAATAAATAGAAATTCCGAGAAATACTTTAGAATAGTAATACAAAGATTTAGCTGAATCATTATCCTGTAGGTAAATTAATTACAACATCCTGAGATGAATAAGACAAATGATAAGGTGTATATATAAATAAGGTCAATGGAATGCATTTAATGTAAAAAATAAATTAAAAAGAAATTGCTTGCTGCAATCCGTTTGGAAACAAAATGTAGTGTTTAGTTGGGCCGTTTCAGTGCGAAGTCGTTTCTTTTAACTGCAAATAATGAGGTATCATCAGTAAAAATATCTGTCTTAGACATTTGGAAAATAAATTATGTAGATTAAGATCGAAAAACAGCCTAAGTATGGATCCCTAAAGGACATATAGTTTATGTATCACACGTGCTAATGAAGCTCCTCCATTAATTGCAAAATTTCACGCTCGGTGTGAGAGATATTTCAATAAAACAAGCATTTGTTCTAATTTTCTTTTTCATATGTATTGCTTAAGGCTTGGGAAATGGGACGGTAAATTATAGTTTTCTCTACTGCCTGATTTAAATAAAGGGACAACCTTTCTGTGTTTCATTTGGTTAGGAAATATACCAGAGACAACACAGTTTAAAATCATCGCGAACGTTGGGGTATATCACATAAGATTAAAATTATTATCCAAATTGTAAGCCCCATAGATTTTCTGTTTTCTTTCTGTTTAGATCCTAAACGCCTCTATCTCCTCTTACGACGGGATGATATGGATCAGTGGATTCTACGCCTCCACTACACGACAAAGCTGAACCACCTTTGATCCCAACTTAGCCTTTTAACTTTTCTCATTTATGCTTTTGGTGGGATACCATTATTTTAAATTTAAATTTAAAAAATGCGCTTCAACGTTTTCCTTGCGTTTTCATCACCTATCGACTTAACCTCCAATTCATCAAATAGCACGGTCGTAAAATAATGCAAGTATGTCTGTGTACTATTTAGAACATCTCCCGCTTCTAGGACAGTGGGGAGGTCTATGTTCAGCATTAGGTTTTTGGATGGGCATTAATGACGATAATTATGATTACGGTAACAAAAAAGAAAGTGTCAACTGTGTTATTTGCTTCGCATTGCGTAAAAGACGACTAATAGGGCATTGGATTGCTGATTGGGTAGGCAGTGGTCTTATCAACCTATCATTTCTTTTACAATTTGCTATGTAAACTCCTATGCTTTGGCAAATAGTGGGATGAGTAGCTCGCGGTTCTTAGGACCCTGCTCTAAGGCTTACAAGCGACGCTATGTAAAAATCACATCAAAATTGCTGTACAACCCAATTCCTTACGCTATAATGTCGAAAAGCGCCGCTGAAATATATGTATTTGTTTTTTATAAATTCTAATTCAATTTTACCCTTCAATGCATTTTCGGCAGGTAATTTATTGCTAAAGATAAAGAGAGATACCCTTCTCGAGATCAGAGATCTCGAGAAGGGTATCTCTGAGCATTTTTCATTACAATTGGTGCTATAAAAATGTACACCTTATTAAACATTCCTGACGATACCCAAGCCCCTACATGCTTGCTCCAGTTATAATACATACGTGTATAAGTTTATTGTGGCTCTTCAACTGTTTTATAAATTTAAAAGCCTGCGCTTTATTGTTCGCGTTCATCTCGACTAATGAGTGAACGTCTGAGCTTCTTCACATTCCATGCTGGGTGTGTGTCAGTCGTTAAAAGACAAAGACTGTTCCGTGTGCGTATATATATGTCTATGTAGATAAATTTCACAACTATTTCGGTCCACTTTCTGCGATATAACATCAACATTCTGTTAAGTCATGTTCTCTTCGTGATTATGTTTAAAAGGGTCTATTTGTATATTACAAAAAATACATTATAGTCCTTTACTAAATTTATCAAAACTTTTTTTTTATCAAAAGTTTATATAGGTATTTAATTTTCTTATGGTTTTTACATATAAAGAAATAGTTAACGCACTCGCATCTCTTTCTGTTCTTTTCACTGTACGTTTTTATAACAATGTATTTTAGTATTGAATCTACCTACAATGAAAACGTAAGCTAATAATATTAAAACATATCGTGGTTATAAAAACATTAGAACTAATTGATTTGATATTATAACCTTTACATCTAGGTTCTGTATTTTATTTAAAAAATAAACCATTAGTTTCACTCAGCAGTTTATTTAACCGTGTGTAAGAAATTGCGCATTTCGCAATAACGTTTTACTGTATCAAACAGTTTTGCCATATACAGGCAATAAGCCCTACAAAATGTAATTTTGAAAATTTCTTTATATTGGAATAAATAAAATTAAAATAAAAGAATATTCTACTTTAAAATAACATTTATTTGCCCCTTCCTTACATTACTTATAACCATGGTGATGGTAAAAAATTCGTTATTTTTCGGCTCGACAGGGGAAGGTTCTAGCTGGGAAGGCACACGCCCTAACTTCTGTGAGAGCGTGTGCCTTCCCAGCTAGAATACCAGCGTAAAAAAGCAGCTAAATGCTGCTGTTTCGTATGGTGAGTGTAGAGAACCGGAGACCCTTTTTACTGGAAACGAGGCATTCCATCGTAGTCCTCAGGGGTGACAAAGCATCTGCATCTTGACTTTAATAAATTTTATTCGTAGATAAGTGGGATGCGGTAAGTAAAGACTATGTAAGAACCTCCGAAGGCGGCGGGTTATAGCCGAAATAAGAATTTTTGTTTTTTTGGTTTCTGGCCATTTTGACCTCCTAGGAGTGTAATGAGAACTTTTTGCCCCTATTCAACCATGACTCCCCATGACATCCTCTACATGATAGGTTATTCAAACTGACTAGGCCTAAAGTTCGAGTCACCCCCCAACTCATCTCTAGCCTTTACTTCCAAAAATAAATGTAGATGTCTAAAGAAGCACGGCATTCACTTACCATCAGGTGGACTGTTTGTTCGTTTGTCATCCCCTATTTACAAAAAAAAATAGCTTTTTAAAACGTACTTTTTATATCTTTGCTTTATACATAAGGTGGTTAGGTTAAACAATTAATTATATATGTTTTCTAAGCAGTAGTTAATTTTTAATAGCTTTCAAACTTTTGCTATAATAAACACCCCATGAATAGGCTGCAAATTTCGCTGCCTTTGCAATCATAAAAAAAGCAAAAATAACTCACAAATAAAATGACTTAACATAGATGATGCTATGAGACGTGGTAGCTGCTAAACGACTTAAAGTTGTAGTACACAAATATTTATATTCACAATATATGTTGGTTTAGTGCCAAAGTCTTATTCGTGGTAGCTAAGGGGCTAAGTCCCCGTTGTTAATTTTGACAGTACGCGAGCAACACACGTTCGATAGACGTTGGCACCAATGAAATTGTTAATTACAATATTAAGTGCTGATTTATCTCGTGCTCGGCGGATAAGAAAAACATCGTAAGGAAACCCATGTCTAAGAAATCAAAAAAGAAAAAATGTATCAAAAACATGTGAAGTCCACCAACATTCATTGGGACTAAGCGGCGAATATTGTTTTGCCCTAAAACCTTATCAAAAATGAGAAGAGGTCTGTGCCCAGCTGAGGCTGTATTTTTCAGATGATATATTGATTGTTTACATTAGCTAAATACAAAAAATAGTTTTTCGCGTATTGTTATAATTTGATGCTGAATCTATAGATAATAATATGATAATAGACAAAAATGGTTGATTTAGAATAATTGCTAAAATATCTTTTTACTGCAGCTTAAATAACTTTTGTTTACTTTGTATTATTTGATGAAATAACCTAGATCAAACTAGTTGATACCTAGTTAAAAATAATTTTTAATTATTAAAGTTAATTCGCACTTTAGGAAGACGTGGCCCTGAGACAAAGCAATGGTCAAAATAAAAGATAAATATCACTAAACGTAGAATAAACTGGCTTAAAAACTGAAAATAGCATCCACCTGATACCTTCTAAAGTCGGTGGTAAGTCATAGTACACGGAAGAATTAAGGCTGTCGACTTCAGTAGCTATTATGTTTAATTGTTTTTTTATTTTTGTAATCGGTTTTACAATTTCTCTTGATATTGGCTTCACTTCATTCAGGCTACTCTATGACGTCATAAATGAAATTTAATTAATTTCATGCATTTAAAAAAATACTTACCATTCATCTTTTTTAAGACCCCTAAATAGCAAAACAAGTTTTAGAAATGAACAATCTCGAAGTGAATTTAAAATCAGCATGGCAAAGTAGCCAGAGATATGCAAGCGCTGAATTCGGAATCTACGTTTTTTATGTATGTTCTCAACACAACGACGGAAGAGTCAAAATATTAGTCTCCTCGGCAAGGTCACGTGGCAACTCGCGAATTCCAAAATTTTCCTAAATTAGTACTTTTCCTCGTATCGCTCGCATTTACTTAATGAATATTGTTTACAATCCAGCTGCTGATCCCCACAGTAATATACAGTAAGACAAGGAAAGTTAAGGCAAGGGAAGGTCAGGTCAGGGAAGGTCGATTACACATAAAGGAAGAATAAAATTACTTACCGTATTAAAATAAATTAGGACTACATGTTTATTAAGAAATTCATTTTGCTTTACGAAACTTCGTATATACAATATGAAAACTATAAAATTTTGGACTGACCAGCTGTAGCAATTCTAGGGACAGACGGCATCTTCAAGTTATCTTAGAAGCAACATTCCCAACTAGGAATTTCATTTTAGTACGGGACTCAGTCTTGTTACGTAACATCTTTTCCCGTTACTTGTTCCGTTTCTTACGTGTCCTCACTTTTTTTTTCACTTTACATTAAATTTAAGGTAAAAATTATTTGGTATTTATTATTGTTATATGTATTTATTATTATTATATATTTAGGTATAAAGGTTATTTGTTGGCAGTATTTCTTCGACGTGGTGTATGTAAAGCGACTTAAATCTGAAATATGTGAATGATTATTTCACATAACGTTATATATTTTCGTAATAAAATAATACTTTTAATTGTTTTACGCCCAACAAAAGAATATTGAACGGATGTTCTAAATGGGTTTATGGAATACATATTTGCACGGATAGTTTTCAATGAGACTTTTTCAATCATTCATGACATCCTCTCTATTTGGCCCCCCTGATGAAAGTTTAAAAGGATGCCTCAGAACAAGTTTACGTATGTTTTAAAACGCCCCTGGAATACTGAATACTCTACACAAGGTTATAAGGGCTTCGTATACAGTATAGTTACGGCTTACATATAATTTTACTTCAAATTACTTTGAAAAAGTTCCCCTTATCGATTGCAAACATCGGATTTTACCACCATCATAATCCTTATTGCATTATTCTATTAATGTACATATGTGCTTAGTGGAATTTGTCTGTTAAGTTTATTTAACATACAAAAACCCTATAAGTAATAATATGTATTTCTTTTATTACATAAAACGAGAGACACACAAATCAACTGCCCATAGTGCAATAGGTGCCTATAAATTATATCGGATGTATGTAAACATCTTGATATTAACTCTTTCTTTTCACTTATTAAATTCACTAAATTTATATTACATATTAGAATTTTTCATGTTGGCAATTATTTTACTTATCTCTGCTAATCCCGCGCACCTGCATATGAGCTTCATAACGTTAAATTTGGTTTATGAATTTCAAATCACAATAATTTAGTAAACGCAAAACTTAAAAATAATTTTAAATTGCTGTTACAATGAAATAATGTATGTAATTTATGTAACATGGTCTGGTAGTACGTTTTTATTAATTACAATAAAACAACTAATCGTGCCATGTAGTGTGCGGTGTAAGAGAATTCATCATTCCATATAGTCGTGAGAGGCGACTATGGCAAAATGCCATAAAGACTATTGAAAAGGAACATTTGCAATCACACACATTTCACAGATCCGAAGTACCTAATTATTTGTGGGAAACATTTTAAAATTCCTTGGCGACAATCTTTACTCTGTGCGACTGTTTGACCACAGACTATTGGTTGTTTCACATTGGCCTTAGAGTAATAACATACATATTATGCTGTACTTTGAGACATAACCAATATGAACTTCAACAAACGACATAATTTGCCCTTGCGACAATGTGTTTGTTGACACTGGCAATATTAACGTAAACAATGTGTTTTATTGTATTTTATTCAATCTTTAAGTACTACATAATATATGTAAATTTTAGTTTTCTGCACTCCTCCTTCATATAAACTTTAACTATGTTAAATCTAACACTTCTCCGTGCGCGCAATATGCTTACAAAGGGGAACAAAGATTTCCCTTCACGTATTAATATATAGATTAGACGTGGCTTATGCATAGAGTAACACAGGAGGGGAGAAGCCATAGCGGTATTTTCCGATGTCAAATTCTGTAATATTTTGCGGGGGGAAATTTGCGCCTCGCACACTTTCTCAGACTCCCACACAAAAATAATCGTCTGTCACTACGAAACTCACACATAACAATTAAAATAATACATTAACCGATTCGTTGCGGCACCGATTTTCGACAACTTTTAGCTGTGGCGGCGAACAAATATTTCATGACACGCCTTTTGTGCCATCAGCCATGTGTAAAAATAATTTTCTTTTTTATGCTTTTTTTAATTGTTTAGACCTAATTAAGTTTAGTTTACATCATACATCAGTTACAGACGGAAGGATACTTGTTTTTAGTGGGTAACTACGTGTTTTTCTACGTGTTTTCTTTGAAATTGAAAGTAAGTGCCTTTTTTTTATGCAGAGATTACAAACCTTTTGTACTATTTTTTGTTTTATAAAAAAAATATTTATATATGTAGATACAACTAAATCACCCTCGAAAACCGTGGTTTTTATTAAATTAAAAATTCACCTAATAATAACATTTGTAAATATCAAAAATCATGAACCATAATTTGGAAAAAAATAAGGTTTATGATTCATTGATATTTACAAATGTTAAATATTATTTATTCTTATACAAATGTAAAAGTAAAATCGATCTGAATACGTATAATTAGTAAAAATAGCAAAACAAGTGTTTTCAAAAGGAAAAAAACGTCGGCGCTATACGGCGGCGGATTGACAAAATACTATTTATTAGCGAACTTTAACAGTGGTAGAGCCACGCGGCAGCTTTTGCTGCACGGATGGGCCGGCTCGAACAGGGTTGGTACCACGACCTCACAGAAAACCAGCGTGAAGTAGAGGTTTACCTATGCGTTTCGCTTGGTGAGTGCAGGTGGCCGGAGGCCCTTTTTACTGGAAATGAGGCATTCCATCTTGGTCCTCACGGGTGACAACGCATCAATTACCACCAACGAATTTTCCGAACCGATACGACTTAGGAACCTTCAAGAAAAGAGCTTACACCTTTCTAAAAGGCCGGCAACGCATCTGCAATTCCCCGGTGTTGCGGTTGTTCATGGGCGGCGGTAGTCACTTACCATCAGGTGAGCCGCATGCTCGTTTGCCCCCTATTCTATAAAAAAAAAATCTACATTTTGATTTGGAATAGAGGATAGATGTAGATGTCTATGGGCCGCAGCAACCACTTACCATCAGGTGGACTGTGTGCTCGTTTGTCACCCATATTCCATAAAAAAAAAAACTTTTTTTATGCATGAACGGTTTCGAACTATTTCAAGCAAAAATAAACCTTATACCATATCACAAGAGCACATGGTACTTCGTAGGTCTATTCAGCCATATGATAGTAACAAGACAGCAGTTCAACCATTTTAAGAAAATTAAACAACAAGACAAACGTATTGCTTTTTATAACAGGAGACTTTTTTTCCAGAAATTTATTTACAACTTGAGTTTGTAGCGATCGCAATGAGTGCTATTATTTGTTACTAATTAGACTATTTTTCCACAACATGATTTAAAACCCACAAAGTAAAAAGAGTACCACGTTCAAGTTAAAAAAAGGTTGTCAACCCCTAAAAATTTCAAAATATCCAGAAACGAAGTGTGTAGTGTAAGAAACGCTTGGCGTGCCATCCGCACTGAACCGGTTAACAATTTCACAAACACATAAATGTATTATAACACTATTGTCGGAGACAGCTACAATTCAGATACAGACTGGGATTAATCGCTCAACCGATCCGCTTATTAAGTTTAAAATGAAGTATATACCAATAATGTGATTTAAAATTACTTTTATATGAAGTGTAACGCCATCTTTTCATAAATTTGACGTGGCAGATCTCTTTTGGCATTTTTGTAGGACTACAGTTCAGTAGATTTAGTCTAGTGAGCAGTGTGGCTGCAACTAGTTTTATTGAATTGAGAACGCCTGCGAATGGCTACTGTTTTGCTCTGTGCCAGAGTAGTTTCATTCGATGACAGATGATGCTAAGCACTTGTTATTTTTTTAACATAACATTTATTGATTTTGCATTTTTCAAAAACTGAAATCGTTATTATTATGAAAAAAAAAAAGAAGAGGGATGAAAACGGAAGTATGTGAAGGCCTCCCTCTGATTTTACACATTGTTCTGTCTCTGCAGATGGAATTTTTTATGCTTTTTTAATTCTCGATTATTTAAGCTTGAAATTCCTAACTCCAAATTAACAACGACGTCCTTGTAGAGATGCCACAGATATTTGGCTTCTCCAAACTTTAATGCTTCCATCATCTGGATTCAGGCAAAATCTGGACGCATCTGTAAATAGAACTTCTATGCAAGCTTCGTCATTTGCTCGCAATTACGAAAATTGGAATTAAAAATTACTTTTATATGAAGGGTAACGCCATCTTTTTGTAAATTTGACGTCGCAAATATCTTTTTGCAAAATCCAAATTAATTGTCACAAATACCCATGATATTTCGTTTTATACACTTTTTTGCGTTCCTCTAAATTTTTCCATAAGTATAAGTATTATCGGGTATAGTTAGGTTTGTTTTGTTAATTGCCCCCATATATCTAAATTAGCAAATAGCCTTAGTTTTACAGCATAAGCCGTAAGAATTATTAGAAGTCTCAACGTTGTTGACGGAACGGAACTGCCCCCACAGTGGGGTAAGAGGCGTGACTTAACACGAGGTAATAAATTAATAATTTTTAATCTGGAGGTAGCCGTGGTTAACTATGACAATGGGACGTCATACATCTCAGCCCCCCCCCCCCCCCCCCCCAGGACCATGGGTGCTGTAAAGTGCTTGAAACGTCGGGAATGTAAAATAAGTTAATTTACGCTATAAAATCCGTAAAATTAGTTTTATTTAAATGTGTAGTGTTCGCGTAAATATAAGAAATCATTAACACGAGGTACTTTGATTCAATGCCACACCTTAAGACGACTGATTGGAATACATATATTAAATACAATTTTCAATTTTTTAACAAATTGTCTTCGTCGGTGATTTGAATCTATGATTCTGTTCGCCGAGTTAGATAGTCGTAACTATAATAGTGTAATAAACGTAATGAAGCAATAGGATACGCTGCTATGGAATTCAATAATTAGCAGGTACTGAAGGACGACCGCAGATTATAATATGACTGTGGTTTTAAATCACGTATAATAAACATATTAGCGCTAATGAGTTACTCGATAGTCGTTAATATAGATGGAAGAAATAAATGTCTAAGAGTAGTCCTTGATTTAGCTAAAGCCTTCGCACACAATTTCTGTCCCTCGCCTGTTAATAAGGCAAGAAAGAGAATACCGCTTATACCAGTAAGGGGTATTAGAATAAAATTTATGGAAGACTGCGATCGATTAGAAAGCAGCGAGTACGGACAGATACCTGTCTAATGAAATCAAGGCAGCATTCTTGACCCGACACTGTTTTTGGTATATATTATTAATATCTGACAGCTACATCTTCCTAAAGAGAACATAGTCACTTCGCTGATGATACTACTCTTCGATGATGATTTTTATTGATGAATACTGGAATAATGTGTGTGATTGGCTTCGTTACAATGTGTTAACGTTAAACATTAATAAAATAAGCACAAAGCACTTGGTCATGGGACTAAACTATTGCCATTATCTCTGAACATTACAACGCACGTCCCATCCCTCACTTTATATAAAATTAAATATCTTAGTATTTTTATCGATCAGTTCCTAACATTTAAACCCCACTTTGAGATTTTAGGAATTCATCCAGATGGTGTGGATGGTATCGCGAGTTTTGTCGCGATGTGCGATGTTGAAATTGAGCGACTGGAATTAATACGAACAATTCGAACAGCACTCCCCGTGGTAGATGCGGTAAAATATGCAAAAAGATGCAACATCTCTTCGCAGTGCCAGAAGCCGATCAGCATTCGCACCGCTCTGCGCTGGATGCGATCAAATGGATGGAGCGGGCATTGGGGAGCCCCAGCTCAAACGGGTATATTATTCCAGAATTCCGAATTCCGAACCTGCGCCTTGTAAAGTTGCAAGCGGTGTGCCGGCATGAAATACTGTCCCGCTCTGCTAAGCACCATAAGCTTTTTAGAGGCCAATTTGACCTTCTCTTCAAAGTGACCACAAAACTGCACGTCACTCGATATGTCGACGCCGAGGATCCAATAATGGCTGAGGCAACAAGAAGATTGCCCTAAAACCGACGAGAAAGGGGTTCTTTTTGGCGCGCAAACTTGTAACTTCTGGGGATTGAACTGGACTAGATTTAGTCACCCCCCAGTAATTTCAGACACAAGTTTATTCCGATACTCGGCAACGATTTCCCAAGAAATATTGGCACGGCCAGTGTATAAAGCATCACCAGTCCTGTCGTCCGCATAGCAATGAATGTTACCGGTTTGCAACATATCATTGAAATGCAGAAGAAACAGCGTTGGCGATAACACGCAGCCTTGTGGAACACCAACGTTAACGGGCTTGTAATCGGAGCATGCAATATCACAAGTCTCTTACGACCTTGATGCTCCGATTTGCAAGAGGAAGCTTCGAAAGAAGCGCTTTGTGTCAAACCCGATTGAAAGCCTTCGCTATATTATGTATGGTCATGTTAGTATATTTCGTTTTAATTGCTTATTAAGTATCGCATTAACACGGGGAGGAGGTACCAAAACCTACCTCATCGAAGTTGAGAGAGCACAACGCAGGTGCTGGTCTTCTTTTCCTTTTTCCTACAGACGAGATGTATAAAAATAAGGTCTACTAACGATTAGACAAACTTTTATCCTGAATATTGCACTAAAACAATATTCTGGAAGTACATTACAACGTGTTACATAATACCCCGTAAAAAATATAATTAACTAGCTCGCCAGGCAGACGTTGTTCTGCCCTCTCCGACGATATATTATCCTATTAAAAATCCTTAAATTCCTAATAAAAAATATTGAGGGTAATTTATCGGGATAAAAACTATCCTATCTCTCAAGTTGGACCAAACGGAACGCAGTGTGCAAAATTTTATTGAAATCAGTTCAGTAGTTTAGGAGTCCATCGCGGACAAACAACGTGACACGTAATTTTTATATATAAAGATTATCAAAGCCAAAAATTTTGTCAACCCTAGTAAGCTGTCATGTCAGGGAACCAGATAAATCGTGCTCGCGAACTGTATCGGCAACGATTTATCGATGGTAGACCCCCCACTGAACAGCGACGGCTGCCTTCGTACCAGCGTTTTCTGAACATGTCAAGACGAGTACATTCCACCGGCTCTTTTCATCGGTCTACTGAAAGTAGACGTCCAAGCACAGTCATCGCCAGGCAGGCTGAATTAGTGTTAGAGCATTTTGAAGAAAAGCCGACCACAAGTATGAGGCGAGCCGGAACAAGATTCGGTATATACCATGTTGCAGTTTGGCGAATTCTTCGTGACGACAATCGTCACCCTTATCACTATCGCCGTACACAGGAGCTGATACCCTCCGATTTTGCACCCAGGAGGAACTTCTGCGAGTGTACTTAAGGCAGTTAGAGGAAAACACTAATTACGTAAACTATATTCTTTGTACGGACGAGGCAACATTCATGAGGTCAGGATTTTCAAATATGCATAACGATCACGATTGGGCTCGCGTGAATCCACATGCTTCACGGCCGGGCAGATTCCAACACCATTGGTGGCTGAATGTGTGGGCTGGCCTTTATGACGGGCATGTCATCGGTCCCGTCATTATGCCATCACGCCTGAACGGTAGCAACTATCTAACGTTTTTACAAACGGAATTTGAGGAGGCGATTGACGACTTTGCTGTGGCTGACTGAGATTACTTTGAGAACCAAAGAAACATGGTGTTTCAGCATGATGGAGCTCCGGCGCATTTTGCTCACAACATACGAGAACATCTTAACGTTCGCTTTCCGCGAGGATGGATCGACCGCGGGGGATCGGTGCTATGGCCTGCTCGTTCTCCGGACCTCACGCCCTTAGACTTCTTTTTGCGGTGTTATGTGAAGGACAGAGTGTATTTCTCCGATTGCCCAACGGTTGCCGAGATGGAGCAGCATGTTAGATCGGTTTTCTCATCAATAACACCGACGATGATGCGAAATGCCACACAAGCCATATCCCGACGAGCGAGGTTGTATATTGAGCAAGGCGGAGCACACTTTGAGCCGTTTCTGTAAATTTGACGTTTATTACGAAAAAGTAAGCGTTCGTTTAGGTTGTTTCGTCAGGTTAGGTCTTTTAAAATTTTTGTCATTCCGCGAAATAGGTAGAATTGTAGGTACATTCTGCGTAGTTTACTCTTTAATTTTACTGAAAATGGGTTTGCACATCACTGAAAATAATAATATTTTTTTATTATTTTGGGGTATTTTATATGGCGTTACTACGGTTCTAAATATTGTGAGTGCACTCGTTATAAGGCCCCATTTAACCTCCTTTCGGCTTTACGGGTAGTTTTGCAACATTTCGTATAAGTATATTATAAACAAGATCTTAAAACTAAACTTTGGAAAGATAAAATATATACCCTTTACCATACCGTTCTAATAAACTAAGATCCAAGTTTTTAAATCCTGAGATAAAAAGTCTAATAATTAACTAAAGAATTTCAACAGTGATTTTTCTCACGAATAGGTTTTCGACCGATTTATTTCACTATAGAAAGGCTAACTTCTAATATTATTTGATAGATTTCGTAGTTTCATTTGATGACAGATAGTGCTAAACATTTTATACTTTTACATACCATTTATTGATTTTACATTTATTAAAAACTTAAACTGTTATTATCATAAATATACTAATAAAAAAGGAAGAGGGATCAAAACGGAAATATTTGAAGGCCTCCCTCTGGTTCTACACATTTGTTCCGTTTTTGGAGATTGAAATCTTTTATGCTTTTTAATTCTCGTTTATTTAAGCTTTAAATTCCTAAATTAAGAGCTATGTACTGTAATTCCACATGAATTAAACAACTCTATCTTTTTCCCGTACTGATTCCTTATACACACCTGTGAAAAGTACTTGACTCCAAGCTTCGCCGTTCTAATTTTCGTAATTGCTAGCAAAATTAACTCGAGTTACTCGATGGCATATGGCAAGAAGGGGGTCTCTGGCAGGCGAGTGTGAATTTATTCCGGCAGATTTCAGTCTTTCACAGTTTTTGCGTAACCACTCGAACTTCTTGGAACTTTGTCCTGACCTCAGAAGAAGTTAAGGTCTGGTTGCCGGTAAGGCTTTTAACGATGAACCGGTCATCTTTGGCCACAGTTTTCCGTTAACGTTTCCTTTTTGATAACTCAGTGTACTACAGATTTCGATTTACTCGGTAAGGTATCTTGTCGCACGTCTTCCCGCGCCCTTACCTTTACCGTTACTCCGATAAGTACCTACGTCCGCTTGCCTGACCGACAGTGCTGACAGTGACCTCATTACGTACGCTTCGTTACCAATGACAGAACGAAAATATTCAAACCACGGATACTATGAAACTATGAAATGCTGCGATATTACATTTTAAGCAATGAAAATTTACGTGGTGTGCAAAGGTCACCTATACGAAAGTGAGTCTTTACTCTTTAGTTTTGCGATTGGTAAGTTAGTAATTTATCTGTGGGGTGAAATAAAGAGTCTTACATCAAAGAGACTCAAAGTTATGAAAACCGCCACAGTAAAATTACAATACATAGGTAATGAGTGTAAAAATAATTTAAGAAAACGTGTTAGTCTATTCATTCTAACCGTTCGGCAATCTTCGGAAGCCCTCGGCTGAAGTCGATCCGACTGTCCAACGCCGTGAGACCCTCGTTCGCGCTCCGATTAGCTACTTTGAATTTACTTTATGAATAAACAGTTATTTAATATATTATATCACGTTTTATAACATGTTATGTTATATAATGTGTACACACCGTAAGAAACAAAAATGTGAATTGAATCACACTCACAGGAGCGCGCGTAAGCATAGTTTTTGCCTTACTAATCACCTAATCGCATTCAATTTGGGATAATTTCAAATAAAAGCCTTATTTACTCGTATTTTCAAAAAATGTAATATCGGTATATAATAATTTATTTATTTGAACTTTAAGTTCAAATAAATAAATAATTATATATTTAAATTAAACTTATTTAAATTATTATTATTTTAAATTGTTATATATTATATAAAATTTGGCTACTCTTTGAAAAATAACCCTGATACATCGATGGAGTTGGTATTAATTTGCTGATATACCGATACCTTACAAATTTCGCGCTTCAAAAAGTAAGAGTAATATAAACACGCGGTCGCTTCCAAGAGACTTCCATCACAGGTCTCATTTAAAGCGACTAGTGAAATGTCATTTCGCCGCAAAATTTATTTTTATTTTGGGGTATCTATAAAGTTTTCTCATCTGGTTGGGCAGTATAAATATATAATTGTAAATGAAAATGGTAAATTTTTATTTATTATTATTATTTTATTGTTTTATTATTTTATTTTTAAATTGTAAATGTTAAATTTAGTTACTTATTTGTGAAAATTAACGGATTAACTAACCTAATTTACTTTGTGTTATTTAATATTTTCTTTTAAATTCACTGACCGTATCGGTATATTCTGTTTTTCTGTACGAGTATCGTTATATTTATTAATTTATTTAAAAATTGATGAAGTTACCCAAGGTGCCAAAGACGAAAATGTTAGCAAGTGCGAAACATCTTAATCATATAAAGTGTATATGATTTAATCATTTAAAGTGTATACGGAAAAAATATATACATATTGACCTGTCGAGAATTTATTGTAAATAAGTGCATAGAGCGACACAAGCCACCGGCGGACCGGAGGGAAGTAGCCATAGCGTTTTTTCCCGATACAGAACTGTCAGTTATTTTTTATGCGGGAAAATCTGCGCACCCAAAAACAATCGTCTGTTCCTACGAAACTCAGACATAACAAAACAATAAACTTAATTTTACACACACATACATAGATACATTATAACAGTATCGCTCAGTGACAGCGACAACTCTGATATAGACTCGGATCAGTGGCTCGACCGATCTGCATATTGTGTGAGGACGAGCGGCCTGTGTAGGTAAACAAATCCGAAACAACACGACCAATTTTGTTGTAATTTTTAAATTTAAAAAGAAGTAGATAATGTGATTCAAAATTACTTATTTTTAAGGTCATCTTTTTGTATTTTTTTATTGGATAGGGTGGCAAACGAGCACACAGTCCACTTGATGGTAAGTGTTTGCTGTGACCCATAGTCATTTACATTTATCCTCAATAAAGACTCAAAATGCAGATGCGTTGTCACCCCTGAGGACTAAGATGGAATGCCTCTTTTTCATTAAAAAGGGTCTGGTTCTATACACTCACCATACAAAACAGCAGTGTTAAGCTTCTGTTTTACGCTGGTATTCTGTGAAAGCGTTTTCCTTCCCCGGTCGAGCCGACTCATTAGTGCTACAACTATACTAATAATATAGCTGCAGCACGGCTCTACCATGTATAAAAGATCTCTTTTTGCAAAAAAAATCTGAACAATTCGGCATTTTTGTAGGACGATTTAGCCGCGCAACTAACTAAGTAGATTTAGTCTAGTGAGCAGTCCGTGCCGCTACCGCGAGTTTTATTATACACATAGGACCGTGTGGACAGAAAGGAACGCCTTATGGCTACTCTATGTTCAAGTGTTGTATTAAAGTTTTGCATAATATCTTCAAAGTTGTGAATAATACAAAATTAATCCTTTATATACACATATAACTTTATATACAATTATACTTGACTTTCATGTTACAATAAATTTTATTAGCCGTGATATTGGAGCGATTTCGAAAAGTTTTTTCTTTCATCTTTACACCGAAAGGAAATTAAACCTAATATAAAGCTTATTTATATCAAAATATAAAACCTACTAAAAGGCTGTTTTGTGCGCGCATTTTATGCGTCGTTATCTTCAAAGTACAGCACGTAAATCGTCGACACATTTTTCATTTAATATTTCAGAGAGTTTAGGCATGTCACTTTTATTAGGGAGAGATACCAATTGCTGTCGATCTGTTAACGGCTTACATATAAATCGATTTTATATAGACTATTTATAACAAACATTTACACAACATATCTTCAGAGTTGTTATCAATAAAGAGCTAACGTTATCAATGTGGAAGTTCGTATGAATGAAAGCGCTCTAAACCCGGGACTTCTTGAACTTCCCTTGATGTCTCGAAACCTTTGACAGAGTTTGGCACACTAGCTTTTTGGGTAAGCTTTCAGCGTACGGCTTATCCTCTGGTCTGATTGAATGGGTAAAGGACTTTCTGAGTGAATGGTCTCTCCGGGTCGTCGTCGATGGCTGCTCATCCGATCCTATGGCGACTAACGCCGGTGTTCCTCAGGGGTCCGTTCTCTTCGCAACTCTTTTCCTGCTGCATATTAATGATCTGCTTATGCCCGGTATCTATGGGTATGCAGACGATAGCGCAGTTGTCGAGAGATACCAACCAAGTCCTCGGGCCATTCGGGATCAAATCCAGTCCGAAAGAGAAGCTATGGTTGAGCGTGTGAATCTCACATTACAGGCAGTCTCCGATTGGGACGATGCCAATCTTGTGAAGTTCAACGCCTCCAAAACACAAACGTGTCTCTTCACTGCAAAAAGGAGCCAGCTCACCTTGGCTCTTTCTTTCCGAAATGTATCACTGAAATATACCGACCGCCTTTAGATGTTAGGGTTTGAAATATCCTCAAATTTGAACTTCGGTCGGTTCATTGAGTCCAAGGCCAAAGCAGCTGCAAGGAAGCTGGGAGTCCTTGCAAAGGTGCGGCGATACTTCACGCCGGGACAGCTGTTTACTTTATATAAAGCGCAAGTCCGGTCGTGCATGGAGTATTGCAGCCATATATGGGCTGGTGCTGCAAAATGCCACCTAGCAGCTTTAGACTCAATGGAAAGGCGTGCTAAGAGGCTTATTGGTGACCCGAATTTGGTTAAAACCAATCTTATCAGGCTCGAACACCGACGTAAAGTAGCCAGCGTTTCGGTTTTCTACAGGATGCATTTCGGAGAGTGTGCGTAAGAATTACATAATTTAATTCCACCCTCTCCCTTCCACCATCGGACAACCAGACGTTCGGCCAGTCTCCACTCTTTCGTTGTTGACTTACCACGCATTCGAACCAAACAGTTCGCAACGTCGTTCATCATGCGTACAGCAAAGGAGTGGAATAAGTTGCCAGCATCTGTCTTTCCATCCGATTATAGTGTGGGTGTCTTCAAGGCAAGAGTGAATAGGCTTTTGTTAAGTCAGTGCGCTTCACCATCTTAGGCTACATCACCACTTACCATCAGGTGGGATCGTAGATAAGCGCTGGCTTAGTAGAATATAAAAAAGGAGGATTTACCAAGCCACTGTAGGCAGGCAGAATGTCTATCGCACTACCTGATGTATCGTACCTACGCTGCATGCTTTTTATTACTTTTTTTAAACGTGGTAGAGCCATGCTGCAGCTATATTAGTAGTATAGTTGTAGCACGGATGGGTCGGCTCGACCGGGGAAGGACCACGCTCTCACAGAATACCAGCGTAAAATAGCAGCTCAAAACTGGTGTGTTTCGTATGGTGAGTGTAGAGAACCGGAGACCCTTTTTGCTGGAAAAGAGGCATTCCATCTTAGTCCTCACGGGTGACAACGCATCTGCATTTTGAGTCTTTATTGAGGATAGATGTAGATGACTATGGGTCACAGTAACCACTTACCATCGGGTCGACTGTGTGCTCGTTTGTCACCCTATCCTATAAAAAAAAAACAACTTTGGATATGAATGTGTTATATTGCCATCTTTCGAGATTCTAAGTCTCCCCTTACAATACTTACGGGATGAAATGGAGCGATGGATTCCTTTATGCCACACACGGCTTAATTACTGTCGCACAATTATTATTTCTTGATAACACAAAGTTCTAATCTAATCAAACATTTCATTCAAAACCATGTCTTCTCATCTCCACAATGCAATAGTTTCATAATTACCTCTTTCACTTATAGGCGTCACATCAAATAGCTAAAACTATTTTCTTGCAGTTTTAACTTTACAGCCGCAGGGAACTTTGTAGATAACACTGCTTGCCTCAGTTAAACAACCGGCGAGCTAACAATGAGTAGTCAAATAACCTGAGTAAATCTTTTACCCGGATTTTTTGTTAAATATTTGAATATCGTTCTAAATTGAAATTGCCAGAATAACTTTTGTGAAATATTCTCCCTATTTGCCTAGCGAACGAGTAGGTAGTGTAAAACACTTTGTGAACGCCGCTTTGCGAATTTATTTAATTCCACCGTGATAATTAAACTGAGACTCCTTTATATTTTCTCATTTTTCTAATGTGTCGCAATAGTGTTTTTGACTTTAAAAAATTAAGCTTTCTGATTACATTAATGTTGTTATGTTATGTGATGAGTAATATTCTTACGTGGCAGAGCTATATTACTGGTATAGTTGTAGCACGAATGTGTCGGCTCAACCGGGGAAGGACCACGCTCTCACAGAATACCAGCGTAAAATAGCAGCTTAATGCTGCTGTGTTTCGTATGGTGAGTGTAGAGAACCGGAGACCCTTTTTACTGGAAAAGAGGCATTCCATCTTAGTCCACACGGGTGACAACGCATCTGCATTTTGATTCGTAATCGAGGATAGATGCAAATGTGTATGGGCCACAGCAACCACTTACCATCAGGTGGACTGTGTGCTCGTTTGTCACCCTTATCTTAATAAAAAAAAATTAGATCACATTCATATATTTTACTATTTTTTTATTAAGACAAATATATAATCATATATTAAACTTAATTCAATTTTAATAACCACAGAAAATTCTAAATTATAAGAGTGAAGTGAGTACAATAATATGAAAATTCTATATCATCGGAAAACTTGTCATCTTTCTATATACCGAGTCCTTATTTACTAAAATTCAAATAGTATTTGCATTTTATGCAAATAAATAAAAAGCGTTCATTTTTACAGACATCTGCTTCCAACCGTTCTTCAACTTCGTGGACATGCGAGCTCTACTGGATAACTTCTGCGTATATCACATCAATGCCCCGGGACAGGAAGAGGGCGCCCCGAGTCTGCCTGAAGAGTGAGTATTCTCTTAGTTTATGTTCAATTTTATAACTGTGTGTTGTCTATAATTAGCCATATTTAATTTGCAATGGCAGTATTCTAGTAAGTAAATAATACGTCCTGTTCCATTTTTACTTTCGCTTGTAATATTATGCATATTATTTTGCTAGCAATATACCAGGATCGACCACTTCGTCCCTTTCAAATATCATAAAGGTTTACTGATGGATATATTTGGAAAAGGTGGTCCTTAAATTTTCCCGGACCAAAATAATACAGCGTTGAAGAATATGCATTTAAGGCGTGATACGTTCGGTACTGCTCTTGTAATGATTGACAATTACGAAAAATTTAGAAGCTTCTAAGAGGCTTCTTGCCTCTCAGAAGCCCTTGCTCTGGTAATGCTGCTCTTCAAGGCCGATCTGTGGGATTTGGGTTTGAAATTATTGTTTGGATATTTCATCAGTCGGCTGCAGAGCATCGCATCGTTCGCCGATCAGTTTTACCAAGTACAGGTGAGTTTGACATTTGGAGACCGTATTCGCATAGACTCGCTTGTATAAACTGTAAATTATTTATAATGATTTAGTACAATAGTAGATAAAAAAATAGACTGGTTAGAGCCAAGATTTATTTTAAATACTGCCGCGTATGAATATTAATGACATGATGACAGCATCATTATGATACATAAGTAATGAAACTTCCGTATCAAATTAAATACTTAAAATTTTTCACACTACGGATAACACACTTTTAATTCTCTCATTATTATTGTTATAGAATTTATTTAACTTTTTCAACAAAGTTCTATTTCATGTTCTAATTGTTTAGTACAGAATTTTAGACGTGAGCTATTGATAAATTGAAAGGTTCTGGTAAGTAACTAGTGAACGTCCACGGAACCAATAATAGAGATAAGACAGTGTGAGATTTTATCGATAAAAATTCTATACCCACCCGTAGAGTCCATTCTATTTTTGAATCATATTAATATAATGCCATAAAATAAAGAAATGTATCAATAAATACTTAGGCCTTAGACGCAAGCTTTATACCTTATATAAAACCAAGATCGACGCTGCGTTTGTCTATCTACGTTTTCATTCGTAACTACAGAAATAATTTTGTTCCGGGTTTCAAATGAGGAAATGCCTGCGCATACCCGCTTCGCGGGGGCAAGAACGGATTATGTCGGACTCGCACCTACTAAAATCCCATGGTGTTCCATCTTTACCACACATTAGCAGCGCTACGAAAACGCAAACACATCCGCGGCCCTACCAGCGAGAACCCCTCCTTAGTTGAGGAGCTTTCCTCCCCTTTTCCTTCTCAGATAAGGTACAGCAAAAACCCAAGGCGCACTGCCCTTTGAGGCCTCTTACCACACCTGCAAGACGGATTATCCGAGCCCGATATGTGGCAGCCATGGAGCCAGGAAACAATGAACACTCGGAAGCACGAAGTGGTACAGCCCCGCCAAAGTCGCGGAGATAGTTGATTTCTCACCTAAACTCACGCAAGATCACTAAAGACACTACTAATTTTGCAGACCCAATATAAATTTATTCCCTTAATATAATAAATCGGTCATATTTAAACAAATTTACGTCTTGTAAATACAAAATCATCATTAGGCGACCTTTCTACACTTGGTTATGGCCCTTCAGTCTGGTGGAAAAATAAGGAGAGAAGAAATAAAAAACATTCAAAATAATAATCTAATACTTTTATACTAACTACAGGTACTACCAGAAAATATTGTGTGTATACTGTACTTTTTCAAAGTGGTGCGTTTCTCATGTCTAATGTCTATTTTGTTTCGTACGCCAATACACAATTTTTGTGCTTTTTAGCCATAATTTTAGTTTAGGGTGAGTTGGAAACCTGTTAATTAATAAACATTTGGTAATTATCTGCTGTCCGTTGTTAACAGATATGGGTAGAAAAGAACATCGAAAAGTATTATAGACAAGGAACTCGACAACCCTATTGAATTTTTTTGTTTATCATAATTCAGTAATATAAAGCCAAACATGTTAGTAATTACGATATTAAGATTAGTAAGAAATTTTTAAGTATTTTTAAGTAGCTGCAAATAAACTTATTTGTGGAATTTTATCTCACTTTCCTTTTGGTAACGAGTTTTACTTTACATGTTACGCACACTCTTATTATTACTTAATATAATTCTTATTATGTACATAACTAAAATCACACGTAATCAAACCACATAAAATACTTTCATTATTTAGTTTGAAAGTTCAAAATACAGAAATACGATTTAAATAACACAACAGACTTTGGCATGTTATGTCAATTTTAGTTCCCGGTACGAACAATGAGAGCGCTTCAAATCGGCATAAGCAATTCGTAGGGGATAACCAGTCCAGCGTACTTGTATAGTATATAGAGTTCAGTGTTTGCGTCTAAGTAGATTAATAAAGAAGGTCGCAAATTGGGTAACTTACCAATTTACTGAAGGACAATAGCAAAATCGCGTTGAAGCTTGTCTTAATTTGTTGATTATGTTGTTAATTTGTCACTTGTGATGGAAAGTGGACCCCGAGTGATAATTGGAGAAGTTAGTCGCCAAGGTTGTACTCATTGACGGAAACTAACACAAAATAACTACGTGTGACTTGGGACCTAACATTTATTGCAGAGGTTAAAAGTCAAGAATCGCAAATCATGATGGACAAGCTCGTCATTAAACAACCGAGACTTGTCAATTGCTGTAATATTTTTGTCTCTACATAAAGGCTCGTTTAAATGCTGCACAATAGACGTGTCTGAAAAAATATCTTTAAAAAAAGTTAAAGCCGCCTTCAAAGAACTAAAAAGAATAAAATAATATCATATTCTGAAGTCGGAAGAGCTAAATCAATGTACAAACATACGAATACTTGGAATTACTACATACCACGTACATATATACACGTCAATATATATATATATGTCTAGAAAAACCTACTAATTTTTATATCGGGCGTATCTTCCGATGTATCCATAAGAAAGGTAAATTGTCTTGTAATCAAAATTTATTATTATTATTTACATTTTACTCTTTACATTCATTCATAATTAAAGTTAATTTAGTTTTAACAAAATAATGATAAATTTCATGGTCATCTATCAATTTACGGTATAATGTTTATTTGAGATATTTTATTCATATCACTAGTCCTATTTAATGTAGTCGTAAGAGGCGACATAGGAAAACAAATAGGAGATAGGCAGCATCATCTTCCTGACAACAGATCAAAATAATAATAGCTGCGGTTGTCAACCCGCCTACCAAGCGTGGCAACTATGGCAAATATCCAGCTATTTGACAATTTATGGGGGAGGCCTATTTTCATTTCAGTGGACTTTTGATAGGCTGACGACAATGTGGTCTACTCATCTTTGCAACCCTTAATATTTACGGTACAGTAAAGACAAAAAGTAACATACCCAATTATATGAATAAAATAAAAAATGCATATATTGCCCCATGAAAAGTAAAAAATTAGTAGCTTACATACATGTTACTACTGGGCACAGACAGCAGAGAGTTTTTGACCAAAAAAGTATTCGCTGCGCTGCTGATCCCAACGCGATTACAAATTGATTTGTCTCTATAAAGATAAAAAGGTAAAGACGCAGCTAATATACGTCTCGCTACTGTGCACAGGGCTCCTCATTACCTATTATGTTTTGTAGGCTGAAAAATAGAGTATGCTGCAATGCTTCAATGCATATTAACGGTTTGCACATCTCCATGTATATTTGAATTACTCAGACATCTAGGTTTCCCCACGAATGTATTCTTCACCACTCTAACGTACACGTGTTAAGTCAGCAGGTAAAATTTTCTATAACAGATTCATCCTCGAGGGAATCATACACGTTTTGCTCCCGTGACATGATGAAATCACGCGGCGAGCTATACGGCCCTCGTATTTAAAATACAATTCATAAAAACTGAAACTAAGCTTTTGCATGATTGTTGGCCACATCTACCTAGTAATTACACAACACATACATCGTTGCCACGAACTAATTTTCAATTATTTACATCGTATATTCAGTAGCATTCTGTTATTTAATTTTATCAGTGACTTACCATTTTAGTTTATTTAGTATTAAGTAGATGACGCTATTATTAGTAATATCAGCGATATCAGTGTTAGAAGCGAACATTTATTTATTATATCAATAAGGCATAAAGTGATGTCAATTGTGTTAAAAGTTCTGTTTCTGTTAAAAAATATCAGCTATCAACACCGCTAGCGGTGAAAAACGGTTTAATGATATCGTCATAAGACCATATCATGAAATAGCAATGTTGTGTTTAGTTATTAATATCTTCATACGATTTCTATTCATTGATTTGGTCAAGTATGAGAATATCATGAGATGGTCAACAAACAGACCACACCATTTCACGAAACGATAGACTACTTTATGATATTTGATCAATTCTACGATCTGGTCACGGCATATATAAAAATCTCTAATAAAACTATAATTATAATGAAAATTTTGCAATAATTGCAGACAGACCAGTTTTAATCACTGTACATATAGATTAGTAATTGAAATAAATACCTTATCAATTTTCACATTTTTAATAGACGTCACTATTATCTATTGAAATTATTACTTTTAAAATAAAATAACAATGAAATACTAAAAAAACTAAACGTTAGAATTATTAAATAATTTTAAACAAGTTAGTTATTTAAACATATAAATGTAAGTTATTTATATTATTCAATTTATTAGTAACTGAAGTCAAAATATACTTTTTTTTCCATCTGATGATAGATAGGCGCTGTTTTGATAACTAAATCGGTGTAGCTTCCAATTATTTTACCAAGGTTATAACTATAATTTAAACTTTATTTATAAATACGGTATTTATTTGAAAAACACCCTTCATCCCGCCTATAACTAAGATATAATAGAAAATTAACATCTAAGGGAAGGAAAATACTTAACCTTCATTTTTAAAGTTCCGTAATCGAATAAAAAGTAACCTATAAGTTGCCTCGGGTCACTAACTACCTACGTACAAAATTTCATATAATTGGTCCAGTAGTTTTTGCGTGAATCCGGCATACACAGACAGACAGACAAAAATTCTAAAAACCACTGATTTGGCTTCAGACCCCATTATTTAGTCTAGTATAATATATATATATATATTATCTAATAATTAGATAATAATAGAAATTATATTCTAATTTATTGTGAAAAACACTATTTATATAACTATGAATAAATATATTCTTATGAATAAATAGATTAGTTTTTTTATCAAAAAACTTAATTTATTCAAGTTCTATTTATGGTCGGCAAGAAAAAAACTTTGAAATTTTCTAAATTGTAATTTTTGACTCTTCCGACTCAAAAGGTTGCCAAAACCTGGCCTAGATCTCTCCCGCAATTGCTATATATATAGTGTATACTCAGGGAAAGACTGTGTTAAACAGTGGACTTGTTAAAGATAAAGATGATGATGATATTAGTAAAAGTAAAGAAACAACCTATGTGCACTTCCCAGAATTGGGCACAGGTTTTGTTACAGGCAAGCCTTGCCTCGTTCTTGCTCTTTGCGCGCATGCTTGTATAAAGGAAAAACTTTTACATGTCCTCGATCTTTTTTTAACTGACCTAACGGTGGAAATCAAGTATGTTGTGAGATTTTAAGGTGATCGTTAATTCTATTACCTACCACTATTCTAATTATACTAATTCATAACAATTTAATTTTTTTTAAATAGCGTAAAAACGAGCTAAGTTTATTATGCAGAAAAATACCTTTTAATTTCTATCAATTCAATGATGAATAAAAAATCCAATTTTTTTATTGAATTGAATAAATTAACAAATAACATATTAAGTATTGTTTATAAATTGAAGTGTTTTAAAGAATATACTCGTATTTATGGTTGACTGTGGAAGTCAAGTAGAAAATAATGACTCATAATTTTAAATTTTAATAATTATATATTAAATCGCAAAATAATAATAAAATAAATTAGGCAATAGAAAATTATTTGTACTGTTTCAACATATCGCGTACTCGCTGCTCCTGCTATATCAGAGACAAAAACAAGTAACTGCGCAATGAGATTTGCTTGAGTTCCGAAAATGCTTTGTTAACTAAATTAAGCCTCTAGTGTTGTCAGTTCACGTTACATAAATAAAGTGTAATTACAAATTGAAGAAGTCTAATGGCAGGACGCGGATCGCGAACTCGAAATGTCTTGGGTTCGAATCCGCCATGCGACTACTGTCGTGAACCACGTCTAATACAAGCATTTTAAGCTTACCAGAAGTGGTTAAAGGGAATATTAGTAAAGTTTAATAACATAACTTTTATTTTTTAATTAATAAAAAAAATTATTTCCGCAATAGGAAACGCTGCAATACACCATGTTTGCAATCGCGATGTACGAGAGCAACTGAATTACTGACGACAACTCGTACTACGCACATAGGACTTCAGTTGCATTTAGAGTTCTGCTCTGTGAATTGAATCAATGTATCTCATACACTTACAACTAGGTTTCGAGTCAAGGCCGCTTGTGACGTCACTTCCATAGTGAGATCGACAATATTAATGATTGACCTGAAATCAAAATATAATTATGCAAATGGAACCAGCCTAACATAATAGTTCTACTTAGTTAGCTAGTATGCGAGCAGTACTATAATTATATAACCAAGGTCATCGGTTAAAAGCAGCTGCTTTATATATCGTCGTTCACATAACCCTGTTCAAATGGTGAAAGGCGTATCTACCAATGTCTACAGGGTAGTATAATATATTTCTAATTGCGTTACGGAATAGTGGTAAAAAGTGTTACGTGTTTTATGGACGCCTAATCTAAAACAAAATTGCAATTTCTTCGATCACTTTTCCCCTAAATATACATTATTTACTGTAAATGTCCACTGTATATTGAACATTTTGTGCATGCGTTATGATGCAGAAAATAATTTAGCGCTGTACGCATTATTGTCGTACGGCCTTATACGTCCGTGGTTAGTACATAATCCAGAAGTAAGTGCGCCGCCCTACATATAACAAAGATGTAAGAGCGTGAGATGTCGGATGATTCTTGATTACATTGTATGCACATCCCTATGATATTATATAGTGAATTGCACAAGCAAACACATTCGCAAAACAACTGCAGTACTGTACAATCTATGTATTATAAACTATAATTGAAAAGGCACGTATTGCTGTTGTCACCGTGTCATAATAATCTACAGCTGGACTTGTGAATTTAGCTTATATTTATTACGTAATTTGTAAGATATAAAAAATTGCATTTTCATATTAATTTTGAATTAGTGGGAATTATTATGAACAATATTTTAAAAATGATTTGTGTATAAAGGGCTTATCTAATCTAAGAACATTTAATAAGCGTACCAGAGTAAGTACACTTACATCTTCCGATTTACCAGAAAAATGGCATCCCTATTGTAGTAGTATTATGTGTGACGTTGCTCTTCCTCCCTGGACGCAAAAGCTATCAGATGTGTACACATAATTCTATATATTAAAATTTATTTGAGGGTTTAAAGTGAAAAAATACACAACATAAAAATAGGAGTGCATAGACGTAAGGAGATCAGTGACAAAAACGCAATATTAGTTGCTTTCCTGACCGCATGCTACTTCTTGTGCCAAGCGTCGACAACGAAAAATATTCAAGGAGAGCAGAAAAGTTTACGAAGTCCCCATAAAGGTGAGCGCTGCTATCCTAGTGTTACCACGACACTATTTTAACGTGAACAAGTCAATGCAGCCTTCACCATCTTTGCAACTCTTGGAAGCTCTGTCCACCCTGATACGCTATTTGCTGAGTTGGACTCGCCTCCAAGGTTTACACGTCCTCCAGAAGTGACCGCCTTAGCTCCTCCCGCTTTACTGTCTCTTTCGCTTGCTTTGCTTAAACACTACTAAGACCTCTTTGCTGTTATTTTATCCTAGTATTACTAATGACGCACTTAGCAAATAAAGCCGTATCTGAACCAAACATAGGAACAAGATGCTTATTACACCAAATGCATATCTCAACGTATAAAGAGCAAAAGGGAGAATGAGGAGGTCACTATGAGTGACTTATGTGACTCTAAGAATGAAACAAAATTAATGATTCAATCAATGTTTAATACACAAGAAAATGAACTCATAAAAAACACTCCAGCGCTTATGGAAGTTAAGCAAACCAATGTAAACATTGAGAGCTCCATGTCCTTCCTTGCAGAACAAAATGAAGAATTTAAGAAAAAAATACAGGACTTACAGGAACAGGCTAAGAAGGACAAAGAGTATATTAACCTATTGGAAAACAAAATTGTGGACATTCAACGAGGATCTCGCAAAGCAAACATAAAGATAAAAAATATTCCTAGAGCGTCTAAAGAAACGAAAGAAGGTCGGTCGATAAACTGTAAAATAGAAAAATCAGATATCAGTGACATTTACAGGGTACGTGGGAAAAAAGAGGTAAATGGCAACTTACCACTTATTGTTGTATCAACTATTTTGAAGACCGAAATCTTGTAGATGACTAAAACACACAACCATAGAATTATTATGTACAGAATGCTAGTACACGCACCGAAAATAAAGCAAGTAAAACTAACGCGAAACCGCGTAAGTTCACTCAGCGACCCGTTAGTGCGTAACAAGAAGAGTTCGCGACAAATTGTAATAATTACTTAAAATATTGTCACATCGGTGATGACAAAAAAATAAATATATTAATTATATAAAAAATTTATGGTATTACAAAAATAAAATATATTAATTAGATAAACAATTGATGGTATTACATTTCAAAGATAATTTCATATATTTAATTCATTATTATTACGCAATTCACTTGTAAAACCAAAAAAAATACGTGCCTAAGCAATAATGATACACATGTTGCTAGTTGTGAAGAAAATTATTACACAATTTTCATTTAAAATTCTTTAATTTCTATTATTTTTTTTTACGTGGTAGAGCCGTGGTAGAGTACTATATTAGTAGTATATGAGTAGTTGTAGTACGAATAGGTCGGCTCGACCGGGGAAGGACCACGCTCTCACAGAATACCAGCGTAAAATAGCAGCTTAACACTGCTGTGTTTCGTGTGGTGAGTGTAAAGAACCGGAGACACTTTTTACTGGCATAGAGGCATTCCATCTTAGTCCTCACGGGTGACAACGCATCTGCATCTTGAGTCTTTTTTGAGGATAGATCTACATCTACATGTCTATGGGCTACAGCAACCACTTACCATCAGGTGGACTGTGTGCTCGTTTGTCACCCTATCCTATAAAAAAATGTAGTGTCAATCGCTGTGACGGAGTGGTAATATATGTTAAAAATAGTCACAAAGCTTGTGTCAAAGAAATGTAACCGATCGATCGAATCGACTTTAAAATCCTCGCTTTCCTTCTAACCATAATGCATATGACTTTATAAATTCCTTAAACAGTCACCTAATAACTATAGGGTTTAGTAAAAATTTAATTACAACTGGTGACATAAATATCAATATCATCACTAAAGATATAGAGCAAACGTGTGAGCGCATAAATAGACACAATTATCTTAACATGTTGGTGAGTTATAGACTGTTACCGGGCCATTGCTTGCCAATAAGGAACAAAAACTGTTTGGATCATTTTATAGTGAAGATAGATAGGGATTGTCACACTGCATCTGTAGTTGTTTTAAATGTTACGATTACAGATCACTATGATATTCCTGAGGCTGTCTAATATAGGTAAATCAAAAAAATGTCCTACAATTAAAACAAAAATAAACTATGTAAATGCTTCGTTTAGTGTAATAAATAGTAAAATAGACAATTTAGTATCGATAAATAACCCAACTACTTTAATTGGACTATTAATAAGTACACTAAAAATTGACTCGTAGACAATATAATATAGTAGAAATAATTACATGTAAAATCGCCTAATCAAACCTTGAATGACGTTAGGCATATTGGGGTGTGTCAGAAATAGAAACGACATGCAAAAAAAGCTACGAAATGATCCTGAAAACAATTTTTTTTAAATAACAGAAGATCGCAATTTTTGTAATAACGTAATAAAAAAAAACTTACACGTAAGCATTAGAGGGAACAGCTTTCTAAGAGTAAAAGAGATCATAAAGCACTATGGAAAACAATTAACAATATAACACAGAGAAATAAAAATAAGACACAAAAAATTAAACTTTTAGAGATAAAATCATCTCTCTATGAATCGACGAATTACGTGAACCACTATTTCGCAGATATTAGTAAAACGCTAGCTGAAAACATCACTTTCAAATACTCACAATAGCATATTATTAGTGTACCACTTAACCCAAAAGTCTCATCGTTCGTACTTTTAGAAACCGATTCAAAAAATGTAGGTGCTTTACTGATGAACCTTAAATCTGAGTGCCACTAGGTGGGATGACATATCAGCACGAATCTTGAACTCGAAAGGAACATGTAGCTCCTGTGATAGCTCATTTGGCAAATCTTTGCTTTAGTCAGGGCATTTTCCCAACTGCCCTAAAGCGAGTAATAATAACTCCAGTGTATAAGTCTGGTGACATAGAAGATACCTCAAACTATAGACCTATCTCTGTTTTACCGACAATCTCAAAAGTCCTAGAAATACTTTTAAATAATCGGTTAGCATGCTACTTGAAACCATACAAGATGCTTTCTGACCACCACTTCGGGTTTAGAAAAGGGATTTCCACTGAAGATGCTGTTACTGCATTGACTTCTCTTATCGTAGATAATGTTGACAAAGGTAACAAATGCCTAACTGTATTTTTAGACTTGAGAAAGCCTTCGATACCGCGTCGGTACCCACCTTAGTACGAAGACTCGAAGAATTAGGTATAACGGAAATCCCTTTAAAAGTTTTTGTTGACTATCTCACTGGGCGTGAGCAATGCTTTAAAATTGGACCCTTTATGAGTGAGCACTGTGATGTGACTTTTGGCGTTCCCCAGGATAGTGTACTTGGTCCGACCCTTTTCCTAATATATATTAACAATCTATGTTGTATGAATATCAGAAGTGAACAGATATTTTCTTACGCGGATGACACGGCTGTTGCTTTTAAAGGGCGTCACTAGGATGATGTTCGTTCAATAGCAGAGAGAGGTCTCACCGGTATAGATAACTGGTTATATTCTAATCTCTTAACTCTCAATACCACCAAAACTAATTATATAGCTTTTTCAAATTATAATAACTCACAACCGGAAACCAACTTTGAAATCAAAATTCACACATGTTCTGAATTCTCAAACCCTGGCTGTACTTGTAACAAAATATCAAAACTAAACAAAACAAAAGTAACATCAGATGAAGCTTTCATAAATTTTCATTGATAGGAGTATAAATAAGTATTACAAACCTGACAAATAAAAATCCCTAATTTTAATAAGTCATAGAATAAATGAATTTATCGATCGGGGGGCACGGCAGTGCCCCCGCCAAGTCGAGCGCGAAGCGAACACTGCCGTACCATCCTTTACTGGAACCATTTCGCCGCATTTTCAGGCCCCTATTTGAGAACCTCCGGATAAGACCAGAACGCAGAAATTTTCGTCACCCAGTAAGCTATAATCACATACTTAAAATCCAAAATTTTAAGTCTGTAGGTCATTTAGTTCCGAAGTTAAGCGAAAGCAAAGTTTCGCATTTATGACACTCACTCACTCATGATCATCAGAATAGAACTAGTACTTCCCATAAACTCAGAGAGCTGAAATTTGGTACAGAGTTAGGGTTTAATGGCCACATAAAGGGAAAACTATAAAAACAAGGATAATCGAAGATCTGGAGTACCTGGTGACCCTGATTAGAAAACACAAGAGCCCAACCAAACTATTAGAAGAGATCGACATACCGCCTTTACAAAAATATTCAACTTGGTGGGCGGCTTCATTTGATGTTAAAAATCGAAGGTCTGAAGTATCTGATGAAGAACCCTCAGCTGGTCTCAGATGTATTAGAGATATGGTAATGCCCCCTTCTACTATTGGTACATAAAAAAAAATACGTGTACAGAGAACAAATCCCAATCTGTGTGGCGTATGCCCTAACAATTCACAAGAGCCAAGGTCTAAGTCTAAAAAATGCCCTCATGGACATTGGCACCTCCATATTCTCTTGTGGCCAAGCCTACGTGGCGCTTTCACGAGTAACCAATCTTCATGGGGTGTACCTCATAAATGTTGACTTCAAGAGTATAAAAGCTCAAGCTTCAGCGATCACCGAATACAACCGACTTAGACGTAAATACCGCGCCGGTCTTTCAGAAATTAAACCGTCTAAACCGTCTAAAAGGCTAAATAATGAACACGAATGGGCAATACGAAAAACTGTTGCTACTGTATAAGAATCAGAACCGGAAAAAAAGAAAAAAATGTGTCAAATAAGAAAATCTAATAAAATAAATGAATATGCCCACGTTTCTACAAAAAGCAGTGAAATACCACCAAAAACATTCTGTAAAAACTAGCCAAGTCTCGATGGAGCTGCTTGTTTATCTCTAAAAAGTAATGAAATCTAGACAAAGTCGTGCCAAGTCTAAGGTTCCTTAATGCGATTTCTTTATTATTATAGTTAATGTTGTGTGACTTGGCCGTTGAAGGGTACACAAGGGTACAAAACCAGATGCTACATTGCATACACATCATTACACCAATCTGTCGCCAGAATCGCTACCCATTGATGATGGAAAATTGCCACTTGGAAAACGTTGATTGAATAACCAGACAATTGCAGGCTTGATAAAGCTGCGTATTTCAATAATACTTTTGTATAGGCGAACCTGAAACAAACAGTATAAAAAAATATTTCCAGTATAGGCGGACTTCTAATCATTGATAGATGTCCGTCTGTACGTCTATTTTTATGTTAGATCGGTGGTCGATTTGACGCTCCAAAAAGAAGAGAGCAGAAGTCAGCATTGTCAATGCTGAATGCATGTGTTGCACAATCAACAACCGCTTAAAATGAGACACTAGCGTCCAATTACCAATACCACTATGGGCTATTATCTCGCTTAACAAACATAGGTAGTTGCAACAGATATAACATTACGTGTAAATACAATTACGTGCAACATTACGTGTAAACGCAACTTTATCAAGCTTACAATTGACTGGTTATTCAATCAACGTTTTCCAAGTGGCAATTTTCCATCGTCAATGGGTAGCGGTTCTGGCGACAGATTGGTGCAATGGTGTCATGTAGCACCTGATTTTGTACCCTTGTGTACCCTTCAACGGCCAAGTCACACAACATTAACTATAATAATAAAGAAATCGCATTAAGGAACCTTAGACTTGGCACGACTTTGTCTAGATTTCATTACTTTTTAGAGATAAACAAGCAGCTCCATCGAGACTTGGCTAGTTTTTTACAGAATGTTTTTGGTGGTATTACGTTTTCTGTTTCACTAATGGCACATCAGTAGCACCTCTATTAATCTCTAACAAAACAGCAACAACCTTGTAAAAGAAAGAAGGTGAGAATATTATAGCTATCTTATTTTGTACCACGTTAAACGTAATATGCATAAAGAGTTCAGCTATAAGAATGTTGTTCTTATTTTTGGACTCTCTATGCTAATAATTACTCTAAAACAATTTTGAAGTTATTGTAAGTCAGTCAGTAATTAAATCTATGAATAAAGGCTTACTCAACGTCTGTTTATTGCTAGATGTTGTAAGCCACTTGAAAACAGAGGAAGCTTAATGGCGATATGTTATTTAACAATTTTGACTAAATGTCTAATCACAATAGCACATTTATATCTTATTTGAGCTTATAAAGTAAAATGTCCTTAAGTTTTAATAATTGACTAAAAGGTTTTCTTTGCATTTATTTTATTTTATTTAAAGATCGAAGGTAAAAAATAGGAGGTGCTAAGATAATTAGTTTTCGTTTCATATATTTTACTAGGAAAAAAGGTACTAAAACATATTCGGTCTTTTTACGTGATTTATTGGGTTTCGGGTTTACAGAAGAGTATGTTATGAAAGAAGTCTTAACCACAGCACTTGAATTCGCAAAATTTTACAATTACTATCAAATCCATACTTAACATTTTGAACAACGCGAAAATTGTTTATTAAAACAGTCTCTATTATACCCTGAAACTAATTATAAACTTCTTTTTATAATAGGACGATATATCTTCAAAATTAATTTACAAAGTTTCTGCCATAGTTCACTACTGACTAAAAATCACACGGTACAGCACAGACCCGACATGCCTTTAGTCACTTCGGTTGCCCCTCAAAGACTGTTTAGTCAACCGTTTCATGCATAGGGTAGACACCGGCGGCCTCTTACCTCAGGAGTATGTCTCTAAAATCCGGAGTAGCAGCAGTAATTAAATTATCGTAATCACCAGAATCTGTATATGATGCTGTGTCTATTGCACGTTTAATAAACTTGTGTTTTTTAAATTTCGTTATTCAGTGCTTTGTTATGTCAAGCAGTATTATTGTATTTTAATTGTCCGGTTGTTGTAGTTAATGGAAAAACAGGCAAACCTAACGATCTTATCGTAATTCCATCAAGATAACTAACGTCACTTACAAGGTTTCCTTTCCGATACTTTTTTAATTGTAAATAATGACACGGTGTTTAGATTATAAGAGTTCGTATAACATTCATTATACACGTAATTTAGTATAATATCTCAGAAAAGACGACACGTTGAAGTATTCATAAGAATGAGATTATACGAAATCGATATCAGAAAGTAGTACTAAAATGTCTGAGATCTATTTGTTTTTATTATTGCTTCTGTTAGTTTTTCTACATTACAAATAAGTACAAAAATAAAAAGAGCTAAAGTATGATCAATGTAAATTTAAACCATACTCTAAAACTTTACCTACACAGATGGCTCATGACCCTACTTAATGGCATTCATTCAAGCGGTGGACTTGTGAAGAGTTATGATGATGAGGATGACGAATCATTCACAAATCGATGAAAGAATGAGAATGAATTTGGGCACAGTTCACAACTATAAGGGACAATATATGAAGTACTGTGTCCCTTAACCAAAGGTTGTTCATAATTATGGCTTAAATAACAAAACCGCTTGTGACTTTCTTGACTTCCTTGTGTTCATTGGACCACGAAACTAAGTTTGCTTAGTGAACAAACACAATAATTCAATACGGCTCATAGTAATTTTTCAGACATTAATTATCGTTTCAGTGTTTGAAACTAACATACGGTACGAAAACATGTGGAATCTTTACCTGCCATAATAAATAATTATAATAGACTTCAAGAAAAATATTGCATAGAAAAGTCACATGTATGAATAGACTTCTGGCTAGACGGGGTGATAAATGACCTCTTCACTTCCGTTATTGCTTAGGATGCTTAGAAAGAAGCATGTCTGAAATCCCAGTGACTGAATTTTAATATTGATTTAAAACTGAAAGGGGAATGCCCACCGTTCATAGACACTTCGGCCATGGGTGCCCACATATAAAAGCATATGGAAATGATAATATGCAATAAAAAGAATGAAATGGTTAAGGAATTGGTTTAAAAAAAGTCCGGATTTTTAAGATATAAAGGTTTTTTATTTTCACAAGAACAGTTTTTAACAACAAATGACTTCGTATTTTCGTGACATTTAAACCTCAATTGACACAGCGTTAATGTCCTCTTGAATGAGTTACTGAGGGCTGGTAAGAACTCTGGCCGGTGTGAAAGCTGGGGTCATCGTTAACAGTGGATATCGATTCCAAGTTTGTGCAGAGGTTATCGTAAGAAGTGGGAGCAGGATCCATTTTCAGGCGGTGGTCAATAGGGCGAGAAGAATTATCGGAGTCCATTTAGAAAGCTTATTCGTTGCTTAGATAACAAATCCGCGAGAAAACAAACAAAATAATACAAATGCAAAGTCATTCGACTCGTGACTATTTAGTTTTGATAATTATGACATGGGTCTAGCTGGTCAGATTCGATGTTGCCAATTAACAGACATAAAACCGATAAATAGATAGCGATTTTTTATTCGATTTATAATATCATAAAAAAGAATAATCTTTGATTCGCTTTAAGTTCTGCACGCCTTTTATAATATGTTTTGTTTTATTTATTTAAATTCTATTTTAAATGTATCTTTAAGAACAGATAAGAATAACAGTTAAATTGTGCAGTAGCGTTTTTGTTATGTTCTAAAGAGTCTAATTTTGTGCATTTATTGCAGTCATAAATCATTTTGTACACGTTTACAAAAATATTAACCGTGAGCTTCAAGTCGCGTCATCGATACGTGGTTATGGCGTGGTTCAAAATGACTAAAGTAATTTTTTTTTAAATTTGCCTCACTATTTTACTAGTGTCCTTGCTAGCGCGAATCAGTCGAGGCGTGCGGGTTGTATTGATTTTTTTGTTCGACACGCGCCCCCGGCGGCATTCATGTAATACCATTTGAATTATGTCGTCTTACCTCCCCAGTACTCCTTTTTAATTTTCCTAAAAGACAGTGAACACACTTGGTACTCAAAGCCACATTCCGTGGCCTAGTATCGTACCTCGTACCTCGTAGGATACGATTAAAATTTCCGAGCGACTGTTTAACTTTGTTTCAAGTGTACTTGCAACAACAGCGCAGTAGAACAAGAGAAGTGATTAATTACTCGAAACGCGTTTGATTGATATATCCGCTGCGCAAAATATATTTTTAACTTAGTTTATGGGTTTTTATTAGGCTTAGGATTTTATAGGATTTTGTTTCATTTTCTTTTAAACATGGTACATTTTTTACCTTTTCTACACATTCCATTAATTGTGCTTGTCAGCCTTAAAAGTTGAAATATATTATTAATAAGCCTCAAATTATTAATATGTTGTACGAGCTGGTTAGCTATAATCCCGTCTCAAACTAAAGCTTACCTAACTTCTTTGAGGTCTCCGCTCTTTTTCAGTTCTCTCCTGTAAGTCAGGATAGGTTAAAAACTGTTTTATCAATTATTCAAGGCGTTGTTGTGACGAAAGTAGTAGAATCAGGATAGTAAACATATTAAGATATATTCTCATTGTAGCATCGCACACTATCAATTTTTCACTTGACTGTGGTCAGTATAGAACTCTCTGGTAAAATGCTATCATGGGATCGCTACCAAAAGAAAATAATTCTACATTACCTAATCATCTATGTCTCATATCTATCTTGCCCGTTCTGTCTAAACCTATGGAAGCATGTACATGTATATAAACAAATATCCAATTTTATATTTAATCATAATCTACCGAGTGATTGTATAATAATAATTTCTTTATTTCGACCAACAAGGATCATATTACATAACTAGCTGTGCCCGCGGCGTAGCTCGCGTATATAGGTTTTACTTAAGAATTTGACGTTTAGGTAAGAGAATATTAAAAGATTTATATCATTACTGTATGAATAAGTGGCACCAAAATAAATCGTTATGCTCAAAGTTCTGAGTCGTTTGTGATAGAACTTCTGTGTAAACGACGTTAGAAGTAGACAGCCGGGGCGTACAGAAAAATGTTACGGGAGCGGATGTAACTAACGCGGGAAAAAGCAACATAGAGTTGGCCATGTGCAAATCAGTCACTACTGAGGTCCACTCCTGCAACGCGTAAAGTTTGACCTTGCGCTTTATTTACGGTCATCGGTCATCGCATAACACACGCTGACTGGGAATGGGAAGTGGGAACAGAACACGCTTAGAACTGAAAGGAAAGTTATTTGATATAAGGTGGATTCTTGGTATAAAACAACATCATGACATATTGTTTTTGATGCAATTTTGCTACATTTAGCTTGGGCGTACGTATCTTTTTTCTGATATCTGTTTTTGATGATGTTTGTGCTGTTAGCTTACACCCTACACGGCTCTTTCAGCTTGAATGGACTCGTTAACGTACAACGCCATCTATTACGTTCTTCGTGGAAGACATCCTTTTTTAATTTAAGGAAAACATATTTTTTGTTTACTGTGTTTAAAGTATAAATATATAAAGTATAAATATATTATAATAAAACGTTTTTTTATAAAAAGGAATCATTTTATTACTATTTCTGAGGTTTTATGGCGCCTTTAAACAAATCGAACCTACATTTCAAAATAATAATCAAAACTTTCGATAGAATTAACCAATTTTAATAAAACAAAGATTAAATGAACTGGAAGATACGCTTTATGATTTTCTAAACAATTTCTTTGAAAAAAAGATGTTTACTTAAGACATAGACAAAGTAAGTAAGTAATAAGTTTATAAACAAACAGACAGACAGACAATTCTAAAAATTATAAAAATGTACTTATTTAATGAGTTTCAGTCTGCATAATGATTTTAGTCACAAATTAATATACTATACAATGTACAGAATCAGACACAGCATGTGATTACCGAGATTATAGAGATATAAGGATAGATGGCGCTGTTAAAATCAATTCTAAAAATAAAAGAGATTAATTGACGCGATTGATACAATAAAAAAACTTAAAAGAACTTATAAATCAGGCCTACATCGTAAGCAAGCAAGAAAGAAAGTTTGATTCTCGCCGAAACCAACGAAATTGTTAATAGCTCTTTTAAAATTTGATTTACCATGTAGAGTACTCGGCGGTAAAGAATAAATGACATTGTCAATACACAGTAGGGCAGCGAGTAATTTAAAGATTAACAGCAAATATGAAAAGTCATTTACAGAAAAAAACCACAACCTGCCTTCTTGCATGACATTTGTGCAACACCACCATCTATCGATGAAATGGGTTAACTATTGTACTTTAGATTTAGATAATAAGGTTAATATATTTTTTAATATATTTATTACGTTTTTTATGCAATACTTTTGTTTACTGCGTTTTAGATATAATTACATCATTATAGAACATTATTTTACATCATTTAATTATGTTATGATTTATAATATGATATTAGTTTAAAATGTACTTGATGACTCAACAAACACCACCATTGAACAAATTCGTACCTATACTTTGCAGCCATACTTCAGAATATTTATCATAACTTTTGATGGAATGAACTAATTTTAATGAAATAAAGACTAAATGTAACCTTAAGATACACTTTATAAATTCTTTAACGATTCCTCTGATATAAATTGGTACTTTATACGTGATACGTTAACAAACAAACAGACAGACAGACAGACAGACAGACAGAAAATTCTAAAAATGGTAGAAATGTATTTAATTACTTATTTTTAGTACCACTCAATCACTTTTATTATATAAATCTAAAATGTACAGACATCGGCTATTTACATTTTTATTATATGTATAGATTAGTACAATTATGTGATAACATAGCCTATTTTTAGTAATTAATTATAATAACAAAGAAAAGTTACTAAAAAATAAATAAATAAGAGAATAAATAAAAATCTTTCAGTAAGAACATAGAGTTAATTTCAGATGATTTATTTACCAGTACATGAACAACAACATACAACAATAGTTATGATAAAAGTTAGGTTTCTATATTCATTACATTACATTACATTTGAATATCTTGAAATTTTGAATAATATTTTATGTAAAGAAAAACTGTGCGAAAAATTATTTTTATAAATACATGCAGCATCTCATTTACTACAATAACTGATTGCTACTCCTATGCATCAGCTCTGGCGTGAAAAGTACGACTAAAAATGAAATTCGTCGTAAAACTGCGATAAAATTTTCATTTTCATTTCTACTTTTGAAAGTCAGGTGTCGGTCCGTTAGACCTGAAAAGCGTTTCTTGTATACATGCATATTTAGGTCTACACCCTATTGTTGCTTGTTTTTGACGTCAGTACGAGAGATGGCCCTTTTAAATATCAATGGTCACATTATCTGACCGCATGCTATGGCGTCGGCACTATCTGTACACATAAATAAAATAGAAATGTCTATCTGTAATATTGGAATAACTGGCTTCTATTAACCTATTAATTTTGTCTGTGTCTGTCCGGGCTAATTTCGAAATAGCTAAATCGATTGTAATGGAACTACACGAATAGACAGCAAAGCTATGACGAATGTAGGCCATATATTGATTGTATCCGAAAAGAATGCCAAATATAAAATTAAATAATACTACTAATACTAGACATACTACACACTGAATAAAAGTAGTGTTTACAGATTTTATCGCTTTTCATTTAGCTTGTTTTACAGCTCTGAAATATAAAATATTGTATGACTGTTGTAAATCTAAGTTGAATAAAATTATTCTTTAATGTAAACACCTATAAGTCATTCCCTAGATCTTTAATAAGTAATATTCGATAATTCTGTCTAGAATATTACAAACCTTTATCCGAAAAATCGTTGATAGTAAAAGTAAAAACGTAAAACAGGGTCGGTTAGTAATATTTTGTGTCGCACTCTCAGACCATCATGATTTTACTAAAGACTAGCTGTTCTCCGCGACTTCGCCTGCGTGTTTTTTGAAGTTTTAATTTTTTTGCGCGGAACCCTAATCCTTTTCTACAATAAAAGTATCCAGTGAAAATCCCGTCCAAATCGGTCCAGCCGTTTCGGAGATTAGCCTGAACAAACAGACAGACAGACAAAAACTTTAAAAATTGTATTTTTGTTATTAGTACTGTATATATTTTCATATGTATTTAGTAAAAAGCTGTAATTTTGACATTACAAACACATTTTATTTTAATTTTATTTATTTGTATAGATAACGTAACATTGATCGCAACTCCGTTACTAATGAACTAACTATCTACAGATACTGTGTTACCATTTTGCTCACGAAAAACTGTTCATGCTGTCTACACGTCGCATCATTTATTTATACTTTTCTGATTGATCTTTGTAAATTGATGTTACCTCGCCATGATTCAGTTAATATATATATATATATGTATTTATGTATTTAACGTAACCGCAACGATGCAACGCAATAACTGCAACACGGTCTTCTTTAAGCGTCCACTCCATATTTAAAAATGAGTAAAATTCTAAAAAGTATACAGTTTTATTTTCATGAACAATTCGAAATTCGAATCCAATAAACTTTTTTGTGGCTAGCATTCTAAAAGAAAAGTTTTTATGCATACCGACAAATGCGACTTGATTTAGAGGTACATATTATACACGCTTTGTAGCTCTGAATCTTTAGCATATTCGCGCCTTAAGTTTTTTACTTTGGTTCATTCAAGTGTATATAATCGCGTGTATATTTATGAATGTAAGATTTTGAAGTATATTCGCAAATATTAAAAGTTACACAATGTCTCCTTATCCAATAAACATTTTTTTCGTTAAGTTTTTCTTATATCCTATGTGACCTTCTGATGTGATATTTCAATCATCTATTCATTTTTGTAATAAGAAATTATTATGTAGAACATAGAATACCTAGCTCTTTAAAGATTTTAGGTAACAATACACATATTTTTCAATTAATTTTTTTTTCTTTCAAATTTTTTATACAAAGCTTAACATTTTTTGTTCTATTGTTATTTGTTTAGTTGCCAAATGAATACATTTCTTGAGATTGATTGGAAATTACAGTTGACCCGCGGTAATCCGACAAACGTACGTAACGTGTACTGCCACAGCCCCCAAGCTAGACCGGAACTTTTTCAAAAAGAGTACATTGTAATCCGATAAATTACATATCAAATATACAAGAATAAAAAATAAAAAAGTCAGGTGATGCACAATGAATATCTAAAAAGTAAATAATGAATGAGCACTAGGCCGCTGCCATAGTCCCATTTAAACTCAGACAATATGTGTCAAGCTAGATTCGTGGTGGCGCGAACTAATTGCAATTGTCCATGTCTTCGCCAAGGACACCTCCCCCCGTGGCGGATTCATAACGCGATTCGATTGTACTTACATGTTAAAGTCATTTCAGATCTTCCGTCTTATAGGTGGGGCGTATTAGCCAGGGGACGGATTACCGGGGGTCCACTGTATTACTATTCAACTAGCACCAGTTCACGTCAAACAAAATTATATCAACAACAAAATATGTATGGAGTATGCGAACACTTTCCTACTAAATACTATTTATGTTTTTTAATATTATTATTGTTTTTATTAACCACTTCTACTAAACTTAAATACTTTCGTTTATAGTTACAGTTACGGGCTATCAAAAGTCCACTGCTCATATGCCTCGGTCATAGATTGTCTCATGGTTTTTTTTTTGTCTCATGGTAATTTGCCGAAGTTTTTATTATAGGAAAGCACTGCATTTCATCTCCTGGTTTATTTATATTATTATATTTATTCTCTATGTGGCCTTTTACGTCACCCACGGAATGATTTTGAATAGTAGACGATTTAGGATATTCTTACACTACACTAAATGATGTGTTGTGTTGTCCTCGAAATATTTTATTATCTCAATTTTGCAGTTTTCCTCGCAATGTTTTTTCTTCACCGCTGAGCACGTCGCATTTCAGAACTTAAATTGCTAAAATTTTAATTCATTTTCAATCCATGCGGGGACCCAGTTGCATATTATATACAGAAAGAAAATTAACGGATTCCGCTTGCTACTAAACTTAATGCGGCTATTTAACTTAGGCTTTCAGCTCATAATATAGTCTGTTAAACCGAATTAGAGTTTACTTTGTTTATAGTTTATTTTAATTGTGTTTTCTATTCTCAAATTCAAATTCGGTCTTTGTAGTGCATTACTTTTAAATTGTCTTTTTTGCAGTCGGGTTTTGATTTTTTTAACTATTTATTATTTATTGTTACCTTAAACTTGTAGTATTCTTTAGTCCATTAATAAACTAAAAGACTGTAATATAGAAGTTGTTTTATTGTTTTTTTTTTAAACCGTTTTTACTTTTAATTAAGTTAGTTACGTTGGTGATTTTTGGCCTTAGCTCGGTTTTAGATTTTAACTCTTTGGAAAGGAATCGTTGGGTTATTGATATAATTTTTATGAACCGTTTTTAATATAGTCCTATGTGAGATCTTACATGCTTGGTTTCTATATTTATCAAGCGTTATGTCTCCATTAGGACCCGCAAAAATGCTTGAAATTAGTTATTTATTTAACATAATACTGTTGCCAAACAGTTTCTAATAAATACATGTATTTCTCTATAAAATGGATCGTTGCAAACGAAATGCTTCTTGAATACAGAAATCAGACTTAAATATTTCTCATTCTTTAGAAGGTCGTGAGTCATGAGGATTTGCCAGTAATTAGCTATGATTCACGGAACTTATGAAAAAGCCATCTTGCGATTTTATATAATATGCTTGCCCCTTATCTAACAGTGACTTTCCCAAATCAATAACAGCTTTCTCTGCTGTACCTACATATCTGAAACTTATGTACAGTAACACACTCCAAGAGAGGATGATTGGCAACACTTTATGACGTTATACGCCTAACACGCATTACATTTTTAGAAGGGCGATTGAGCCGTATTCATTCACACACACATATATTTCTTTGTTCTACAATTTTTAGTTTATTTAGTTAATATATTACTGTATCGCCTGTGGCTGAACTTTGACCAAATGTTTGGAAGAAACACTTTAATATTCATTTGCATAATTTTTATTGTATTATTTTCCCGTGCAAAGAGATTTAATTTTTCCCCTTTTGCATAAATACTAAATGAGTAGTACATTTCCTATAATGATGTAGCAAATAGACTTTGATATGACGTTATACAGCCTAACACGCATATCATGTTTAGGAAGGACGTTTTGATGATATCAATATTTATATCGTATCATTCGTATCTTATTATTACTCAATCGTAAATATTTTTTAAATGTTCTTGTAAAGGCCTTTCATTTAATATCAAATACGGTATTTTTAATCCATATTTAAATTTGACGGTAGCACTTTATGTCTGTAATAAGGTACCTACCATGTTGGTTTGATGCTCCGTCATACACCCTATAGCTCGTGGAAAAGTGTGCGACGCTTTCTTGGAACAGACGAACATTCGTACTTGGCTAACTTGCTAAAAGCATAACCCTCCTTTATGCTTTAGCCTAGTGTCGGGTGCAGGATGGTAGTGAATTAAATGTTGACCAATATATCTATTTTTATAAGTGTTAGAGCCATGCTGCAGCTATATTTCTGGTATAGTTGTAGCACGAATGGGTCGCCTCGACCGGGGAAGAACCACGCTCTCACAGAATACCAGCGTACAATAGCAGCTTTATGCTGCTGTGTTTCATATGATGAGTGTAGAGAAACGGAGACCCTTTTTACTGGAAAAGACGCATTCCATCTTAGTCCTCACGGCTGACAACGCACCTGCATTTTAATTCGCAAACGAGGATAGATGTAGATGTCTGGCCACAGATACCACTTACCATCAGGTGGACTGTGTGCTCGCTTGTCACCCTATCCTATAAAAAAATATCTAATACTTAACAAGACAATGGACATGTTTACCTAATTTATATCTTTATTGGTATTTAAACAATTTGAAATAGTAAATAAATGTGTTTACTGAGCCAGCAAAGCCAATATGGAAAGTAATTACAGAAGAGTTTAGATTAAAGTTAAGTGGAGCCACCGCCAACAAACTCAATTTACCACGGCCTTTATTTTATAAAGGCCCCTAGATAAATAAGATTGACTTTTAGGTTTTTGCTGTAAAGTCTAACCATAAACTATAACATATTGACACGACGATAGAAATTTATTTTATTTTAACCCCTTAATTCCCGTGTTATCTAAACTTTTTTTTTACCACATGGTACAAAGTAACGCAAGCGGACGCTTTGCTTTGGTATATATACGAGGCAATGTGTAAAAAGCGTAAGTTAAGTTTAATGTTTGAAAATAACTATTCCATTCCAACCATTTAGCTTTTTGCTGTAAAGTCTAACCATAAACTATAACATATTGACACGACGATGGAAGTTTATTTTATTTTAATCCCGTAATTCCCGTGTTAGCTAAACTTTTTTTTACCACATGATACAAAGTAACGCAAGCAGACGTTTTGCTTTGGTATATATATATGAGCAATGTGTAAAAAGCCTAAGTTAAGTTTAACGTTTGAAGATAACCATTCCTTGCAATTAATAAAAAAAATTGGCTTAAAAAATACGGCACCGAGTTGCCCCATGGCAACATGCATAATTATATCATCAGTAGAACAATTTGAAGAGAATCGCATTAAAAAACATTGAGGTGGAATATTTTTCGGTAATATATTCAGTTTTTCCTGCGATCTAGTAAATCGGCATTTAAAATTACATTTTTTTAAATGCCTTTAAACAGAGGTACTTACAGTCTTTGCCTCCCACATCCGATGTATCTCATATTATGAGATTATAATGGATCCGGGGATGCTCTTTCAGACATAAGGAGGGACTGGGATTTAAATCACAACAATTCAGTAATCAAAGCTTATATTAGTATTTCTATTTTGACTTTTCAAACATAATTATGTACGTAGTAACATTTGTAACTTGTGGATATAGCCACAATCCTGTTAATATTTTTGTTGAAAAAAAAATATCTGTGCAGTTTTAGAGCAGGAAATAGAAAAACTCGTGATGATGATTAGCTCAATTTTTCATATTTTTTTTTTTTTATAGAATAAGGGTGACCAACGTGCACACAGTAGGATACCTGTATTATCAGTCTGAGTCGCAGTTGTCCCTCTCAGTTGTCACGCTCGGTTTCCAGGCGTAGTATGAAAGTCACAGATCTCTTGGAAAGCTGTAACTTTATTCTTTGGAATTAAAATTACGACCACACATGTATAACATTTTTTTAAGGCTTTCTACTAGCAATTAATCAAACTAATAGTTAATTTCACGACTGTAAATGACGTCATAATACGAAATATAATACATGTATGACTGATGCACCTACCATCTGGTGAATTTTGTTTTCTCCTTGAATAAAAAAATCTTTTAATGTGTAAAAGCCGACTGCAAAGAACTAAAAATAATTAAAATAAATCTGAATAATAACTTGTAAAGTCGGGACTTAATTATTCTATACATTATGTTTTAACTTAGCCTCCAGAAGCCGGTATGTAGAATTTTTTTTTTAGTTCCATGCAATGGAATTTTACTGTCAATTAATAGTTTAATTTTTTGACTCTTCTATGTAGATTAAGGAACATCACAAGCTCAAGCTAACATCTAGAGTAACGTCTAAATAGTTACATGTTCCCCTACTACTTCATCCTTCATCATACTTCATCCCCTATTTTCCACCTTTAGGAATGGAATGGAGTATAAGCCTATTTAATAAAAAATATAATTGTCAAAATCGGTTCAGAATAGACGAAGACATTGTCTAACATCCATACAGGTGAATTCAGAGCCCGCTCCTTTTTTTGAAATTAGCATTAAATAAAATGTTGGCTGTTCAAAGACAATACATGTCTATGTATTGTCTTTGAACACTAACATAACACTAACATAACACTAACATAACACTAACATAAATGTAACTTTTTCGTTTATGCGGTTGCCGTCCGTAGAAGTCATGAAGCCAGGCATGCCCTATTATCCGAAGTTAAAATGATTGCGAGATAATATTTAAATTTTCGCACGCTTATGTATGTATAATATTACCTTGAGCAATTATAGACTTTATATGTATGTCTTAAAGTCATTAAGCCGTCTATGACGCGCAAACTCAATGAATCGAACGACAAATCGAGGTATACACAACCATCTTACTAGCATTGTTGGCCTCTATTCTCTTATCGGGTTTTGCAAACGTATATAAAAAAAAATTATGACATATGAAATAATTGTACAAATAAACAATCACAATGGTCGAATTATACAGGATTAGTATAGAGCGCGAAGTCTGGCTTCTGTAGATAACTTCTTATAATGATGCAAATTAAAGTGCAAAGCGGTGGCGCTGCGACTGTGAAATAGATGTAATTATTGAAAATAAATAGCTATAAATGTAATTTTTTATGTTTCTTTTTTTAATATTTATAATAATTGTTTGCAATGAAGCGTTTAATTACAAAAGTGGAATTGGTGTTAATTTGTTTGGAGTTTTAGTAATATTACGAGTATTAATAATAGGATATAAATAATTAGTATGCTATAATGATTGAAAATGTACACAAATTTTAATCTACGAGACATTTTTTTTTCAAATTTGATACAGAAAAAAACAAATTTACTTCGCTATAACCTACCTGTATTTTCTTACAAAACTTGTATTTCAAAGTAAAACTCATGAAAGGACTATTTAATAGATCTAATGTATATTACATATATTTAATAGATCTATATTACGTGATGTTTTTTTTTTTCGGATGTTGTGAAGAAAGTTTAAAATCTTCTTTATGGCAAATATTTAGCAAATGTTAAATACCATAAAGATACATACATGTATTCATAAAAACATAATGAACGATATTATTATTTTATTGTGTAAGACACTTGTTTGGCAGTAAATCTCGCCAGTAAGTAAAGTAATTACTTAACATATTTCGCGCAATGACTACTACTATTGCGTTTTTTTTTTTAAAAGACGATCACTTGGTAATGTGTACGGTTTGGCGCATCACGAGGTTCCTTTCCTAAGAAAATATTCGAGTTATTTGTGTAATAAAATTCCAAGCAACGTTCATGCCATTGCCGATATAGTTAAAATATGTTATTCCTAGCCACAGTAACCGCAGTATTCCACTTTAAGCTGTTTACACTGCTTATGTCAATAATATTATAGGGAGCAATTGGGCATTATCTACATTTGTGTATTGAAGTTCTCATTATGGCTTTCGGTAGATTGCGGTATTTTCATCGAGTATTTATGTCTGATAGGTATAAAACAGTCAGATCAGCATGGAAAAATATAAGAAAGTTGGGCTTGCCCTTTGTCAAGACTCTGGTCACGCCACTGCACAGGATTGATGTCTCTGTCGTTAGGTTGATATGTTCCAGGACATTCTAAAATTTCAATATTCCACGATTAAAATTCAAAATGCTGATGCATCAAAATGTCATGTCAGAAAAAACGATGGCTCGTTACTAGTGAAAGAGTCTCCATTTCTTCTTAATTTATTACAGCAGCGTCATGCTGACATTCCGTATTATGGTGGTCCTATCCCCAATGAGCCGACCCATGTGTTCTGCGTTGTACAAATAAGTAAATAAATGTTGCGATATCAACATAGTATTTAACGTTCTAAAACTTTTAAACCCAATAACATTTTGGCGATGTAATGCCTGCGGCTTTAACGATAATCAATGTATTTGCGATCGTAAATTTGTGTTTTGAATTATTCAATTTCTCGAGAAACTTGTTCTTTATTACAAAAGCCACAAGAATTTTTTAAGTCAGAATAACATTTTCTTAAGAAACAGGATTTAATTTACCCAAGCCATACATACTTGAATACCTGATTTCTATACCGGTCAACATATATGCAATGACATATTATCGATTTTTAGCTCTGGCTGGCGTGTAAATTTCCACGTATTCCGTACGCTGCATCACAATCAAATTCCGACGAGGGATGCATCGAATACGAAGCATTCCATCTTAATCTAAATCCATACGTCGAAGAGAACTCACCGTAATGTAATGTCTTTTACTACACACTACACACATATATTTTACTAGGTAGTCCAGTGTGTGTTTGACCTCACAGGTTAATGAGTTTAGTTTAGAATAGAAAAATGTTTGCTACGTTAATAATAATAATAGATAATAATAATTCATTTATTTCACACAAAATATATCCATATTTGTTAGTAAATGTTTTCTTTGATCTATTGTTAGTAACATTTGGTTGACGACACAATTACGAAACTGCACCGATGGTGGCAAGTAGCTAGTCTACAAGGTAGCATGCAGCCGTATCCAGCGAGCCAATATCGGAGAGTCCCAGCGGTCGGCCAACGGGCGCAGGATGGGGTTGGGGCAGTCGCCTACGTGCCTAAGTAGCGAGACGCAGCGCTTGCCCATGATTGCAGCTAATCCGTCCTTGTGAGCCGCGAACAAGGTAGAGGCGCTGTAGTAGCACGGATAAGCCCTTTACGTACATTACGTAATTTTATTCCCACAGTTGCTCAGTATTTTCTTCTGCCCATCCTTGACTGTGCTGATATTTGCTTTCTTGACATTACCTAGGAGCAGCTTAATAAGCTTGAGCGCATTCAAAATTTATGTGTTAGATTTATATTTGAGTTCCGCAAATATGCTCACATCTCTGAATTTCCCAAACAGCTCAAATGGCTCCCGATTCTCTCAGGAATAATCACATTCTCGGCGCTTTGTATGGCGTACTCTTAAATTCATCCACTCCTCACTGTTTAAAAGATCGTTTCCAGTATCATTCCCTTACCCATAATTGGTTCCTTCGATCATCTGTCAATCTTTCTCTCTCTAATGATTTGCACTCTTTCCCCCTTTTAAAAATATCTATTACTACCACTACTATGCGTTTCTTGAACTCTACCTCTCCACACTCGTCGTGCTAAAACTCTTCATTCTTTCAAAAGTCTTGTTAAATCGTGTTACTTAGAACTCTATTAGATAAATTACATTTCCATTTTCGTACTCTTTTCATTTAACTACTTTATCATATTATATATCATTTGGACTTATCTATATTATATGTATTGTCATATTTTTTATTGTACGCCCCCCTCTATTTCAACTATTGTTTGCATTATTCAGTCTCCTATGCGAAGGTTGGCTAGAAGATATCACTTTCAGAGAGATAAGACCGCCTATTGTACATATTATACTTTGGAAAGAACTCTACTCGTTTTTTTGTATTTTAGTGTACATTAAGAATAAATAAATACAATAAAATAAATAGGTAATTATAATATACGTTATTAACTTTAGTAAAACCGTTAAAAACTAGTAGCGACGAGTGCATGTAAACTTACTTCTCTAAAGCTCTAAACCTATGTAATGTGCCAATTTCACGAATTTTCATAGGACTTGTGAGTGATTTCTTGAAATTAACTTTGCTTAAAACCATGAGTCATTCCTTTGTTTGTATTTCTGTCGCCTGGAGACGAATGTGGCAATAGCAGTTTTTATTTTATTTTGGTATGCCACCAGTATATACTCGTATATTAACACGGTTTAGAAAACCGTGGCATTATCACTTTTACTATTGGTTTCATCCCAACATATCGCGGGTTTATGTATAAATATCAATTGACTTTTATAGCTATCATTCGTTTATTCAATAAAACTAAATTGATATTAAATAGTCGATTCAGTTACCGATTTATCGTCTAAACTTCTATATAACATGATATAACAATACTACCTATACATTCTACTTAGGAATCTGAAGTGGGTGACACCAGCACTGGTCTACCAGACACTTACCGGTACCATTTTCTGAGTCAACTTTCGCTTGGGACAGGATTTGGCCGGTTTTTCTGGGTTCAGCCCTTGTAAAGAGTGTTTTCAATTATCGTAGAGGATCCATTTTTCATCACAAGTAATTATACAATTCAAAATCCCCTCGTTATTGTGGCGGTTGAGTAATGTGATGCAGCACTCGACGCGTGTTTGTTGGTGTGCTCAATTCATGCGGTACAAATTTTTCCAGCTCTTTTTCTTTCCAATTTGTTTCAATTGAATTAAAAAAAGGACCATGCCCATATTAGTATGGAGCTGAAAGTCAGCAATGCCAGGCAATGCCCAAATTGCAGCTCTATGTCATATGATAACTTTTTAACAGTATTTATATGATATCTAGATTCAATGTCATATAAAGCACCGGTTCAAAAGATATTGGACATCAAACATGATAACTTCCTACTGGCTTTTTATACAGTGAAAGAATGAGCGACAGTCATTTTAGTTTTTTGGAATGTTTTTGAATTGGAGCTAAGTCTTTTGGGCCATCACTTCATTAGGTTTTTGTTTTAATTATATTTGTTTATTTGAAGCCTAGATATACTTATACACTACCATAAAGTACTTTTTTTTTTCGTGTCTGGAGACATCATTTAGATCTTTATTCAACTCGTTGATGATTCAAATGTAAAATAATAATCGATATTGGAATCGATTACTTAGATCAATTGATCAACAAAAAAATACGATTCCTTTTTCGAAGATTTTATTTATCATGCCAATTATTAAGCCGCGAACTAAACAAAGCCTAAGATTTTATAATTTAAGAGACCGTCAATGAGGGATAGGTGAACAAACAAATAGTCCCATAAATGGCGTTGGTTTTTTTTTTTTTTTTTATAGGATAAGGGTGACAAACGAGCACACAGTCCACCTGATGGTAAGTGGTCGCTGTGGCCCATAGACATCTACATCTATCTTCGATTAAGAGTCAAAATGCAGATGCGTTGTCATCCGTGAGGACTAAGATGGAATGCCTCGTTTCCAGTAAAAAGGGTCTCCGGTTCTCTACACTCACCATACGAAACACAGCAGCGTTAAGCTGCTATTTTACGCTGGTATTCTGTGAGAGCGTGGTCCTTCCCCGGTCGAGCCGACCCATTCGTGCTACAACCATAATATAGATGCAGCATGGCTCTACCACGTATAAAACTAGTCTGTCTAAAAACTAAAAAAAAAACAGTCTAAAAACTAGTCTGTCTCTGGCTTTTGATAACAAAAATAAATGCTTAACTGGGCCATGTTTTTTTTTCATCTGATGACGTTTATTATAAAATCATATTTTTATTTGGTTTAGTTGTAAAGCAATATATTATTATTCGATTATTTAGTAATCACTTTTATGACTAATATCAATCATGTTGAGTTTTACATGGGCCAAAGGACGTGATTCCAGACCGTAATAAATAAAGCATGAATTAATGATTGAAACGATGATACGTACCTACTGCAATGTCAACAAAACGTCGTATTTTTTTAAATTTTTTATCCAGTGCTTCATATGATTTAAAATTAACAACATAATTCTAGTTTTTATTTATTAGAGCAATCTTGTAATATACTTTATCTGGGCATTTCTGGGGCACAGATGGGCAATGTCTTTTATCACTCACACCGAAGCCTGTCGCTAACTCTGCTGTCGTGGTTTGCGATGGACCCACTTCCACGATCACTTTTAATTCTTAATTGTCAACTAGGTTCCCGGCCGTCCACGGGGTTTGTTCTGGAGGTCAAAATTTCCAAAATGAAAAGTTTGATACCAAAAACGTACCGTCTTTTCTTTTACATTAGTTTCCCCATATGCATGTGCCCTGGTGCCACGGTAGAACAAGTATTTGTAAATAACGCGACATATTCATTTTTCCATATTGCGAACAGAACGATGTCGAAAAAAATCAAATAGAATCGAAAACAAATGAGTCACTAAATTCGAAACACAAATACGCAAGCCTAAATTTGTAATAAATTTAAATTTGGAAATCCTCACCAAATGCCAGATATTTGAGACAGTGGCCAATTTGAGAAAACGTCAATTTTAATTGTAAGGACCTAATAGATCCTACCGAGGCGAGGCCGGGAAATGGAAAAACAGCTAATAAATTTTCATCCGGCACGAAGACTGGCCCTCCTCCAGTCCAGATTTGAATCCGTTAGATTACAAGATATGGCAACACTTGGAGGAAAATGCGTGCTCAAAGCCTCATCCCAATTTGGAGTCACTCAAGACATCCTTGATTAAGGCAGCCGCCGATATTGACATGGACCTCGTTCGTGCTGCGATAGACGACTGGCCGCGCAGATTGAAGGCCTGTATTCAAAATCACGGAGGTAATTTTGAATAAACTTTAGTGTACATAAGAATCTATGTTTTGTTAAGTTCATTTTGGTATATAAATGGTTACATAATGAATAAACTTGTTTCAATTATTTTATATTAAACATGTGACAGAATTTATGACCTGACGAGGTATATAAAAAAAGAGCCAAGGGTATATTATATCGATTCATTGATATTTCGATAAAACTGGCGCCATTCTCAACGCGTGTGTCGAGATGTACACTCTCATACTGAACGGCAGACATGTGTGTAGAGACACTTCTGATATATTGCCCCGATCGCTGTTCACCCTAGATTGCCACTGCGGCAGGCAAGTGAGTAGCCGCCTTTAAAATGATTGCGAAATTTGAAGGACTGGGGTTTGTCTAATCCCACCTGGTGCACGGAGGGTTAAACATTTCTAAAATTGTTATCGATTTTTATGTAACATATTATTTTTTTCAGTAAGGCTGATAATCTCGTAACAATTTTCATATTTAATGTGGTAGCTGTTGCTAGATGATAAAAATTATATTTCATCACAACAAATGTAATCATTTTATAGCATTAAACGCGGATACGCAGTCAGCTGGTAGTAGCGTGTAAGGAAATAGACATCCGTTTAAGTGTACCGTCATGGAATATTCATGGACTTAAAACTGAAAAGATAGAAAAGGAAATATTCTTATAAAATTTAAGCAACGCTATTAATGTTAGTGTTCCCATTTACCAATTTAATTAGGTACGCCGAAAATTATTGTGTTGGATTGGTTTACGACAGTAGTCAAATTACCTACCTGCATATTGTAGCGCTGTGCGCTTATTTGATACATAATACTACTATTATGTATTTAGTAATTTACTATCTAGAATTAAAATTGATAAGTGTATTATATTATTGATTAACAAATACAAAGAAATAAAATTGAAGTGTCTGTTTGTAATGTCAAAACAGCTTTTTACTTAATGCATATGATAGTATATACGGTACTTATAACAAAACACAATTTTTAAATTTTGGTCTGTCTGTTTGTTCCGGCTAATCTCCGAAATGGCTGTACCGATTTTGACGGGACTTTCACTGCCCGATAGCTGATATTATAAGGAGTAACTTAGGTTATTTTAATTTTACAAATAAAATTAGGGTTCCGCGCAAAAAAAAAATTAAAACCTTAAATTACACGCGGGCGATGTCGCGGGGAACAGCTAGTTTAAAATAAAATAATATTTCTTTCATGGCAAGATAAGAAAAAGTGCGAGGGAGATGGATATTATTCCATCTCGCTTCCTTAGGCCTCTGCCTCGAATTTTGCGGGCAGCGGGGTGGCGGCGGCGGCGACGCGGGAGCGAGGCGGGCAACGCAGACCCGTTCTCGAAACCAGCGGGCGGATGGCGCGACACTATAGCGGCGTAGTGATGGGTTCATGGTTGTTTTGTCGAGATATTTGTTTATATTCGCGAACGAAATGTCTGAACAACAGCGACATCTTTTTGATTTAAATTTATTCCTAACGCTCGATTTATTGTGGGCAAGATAAGAAGTGAATACCTACTATAGGGCAAGGAAAAAGAAAGGCTAGTTTTATCGAAATTACGATATCGAAGTACGATGATTAGTTATTTCTACAATCACAGATTTGTTATTATTTGACAGTATTTTTTATTATAAGGTTGATATACCTAGTGTTGAGTATTATACCCACACATATATGATTCATTAGAAGAATACATGCCTTCATTTACACTTAACTCGTCTCGAAGAGCTTGATTAATTTTTTGTCTCACTCGTTAACTTTTGTACTGGCGTGAATTTTTCCATTTGTCGAAGCAACCTCATTAAAAAGTAGTAGTCTTAAATAAATTTGCTCTTGCACGTCCGAGGACATTTCGACACGTCACAAAAGTAAATTGCACAACACTGCAACGCAGACGCGCAGGCGCTGCTTGACTGGAGTGCACCGCTCGTTGCCCGCCCCCACGCCGCTGCCGCGCCGCTGTTTTCGAGTGTCGGTCCATTTGATTTTACGGATAAGATCCTGCCGCTCACGCGCCGCCGCCGCCGTCGCCCCGCTGCCCGCAAGATTCGAGGTAGAGGCCTTATAGCCGCCAATGCCGTCAACACTACGTCAGAAGGGGTCGTGATCGAAAAATCTTATACTTTTTTCGCCTAGCCCCATCCGCCAAATTCGTACCGTCCGATAAAGAACTTCGTTCCAATAAAAAATAATACATTCTGTTTAGACTAGACTTAGATAAGTACCTAACGAACTAAACAATCGAATTTTCTCTTCGGACTTCGGAAATGTAGGTGAGTTAACTGCAATGATACTTTAGCGGCATGACGCGACGAATGGGCGCCTGGAGCGCGCATGTCCAATGTGTCCGGTTTGAAGAGCTATTTGAATTTGAGAATGATTCTACTTAAACTCTTAAACTAGTCTTAAAGATCTGTCGCATTTGCGTGTTCACGTAAAATTACGCTCATTTTACAACCACAAAACTTTAATGGAAAAAACTTTTTTTTGTGCTTATATTCTTTTTCCTTTTTCCTTTTTACTTGTTTTTGTTCATTGGTTAATCTATACCTAACTACTCAATGAGTTTTGCAGCGCCTGTAAAAGGTTAAGTGATCAGTACCATTTGTAATACATATTAGGACCTAATGTACACTGAGCAAATAAATACTTGAATACCTACTTTACGTAAGTGTGCTTGCTGCAATGCCCCTTATTTTTATTTCGAACGTTCTGGTTATGGCTTAACATATTTTTCTGCAACAGTAAACAAATTTATCAGTAGTTAAAGCAACTTAGATATACAGCGGAGATGCAATCAAATTGTATGATTTCTTCTTCATCGCGCTCTCGTATTCACTACAGATAGCTAGCTAGATATTTTTCTTAAGATACCTACTCTACTACCCTCGCTCAAATCTTAAATTATATTATAATAGTTCGATTTTTTTAATAATAAGAATATTGATTTGGATAGTGTCAATTTTAACGCATTTCGCTGTTTGTTTCTTTTTGTTTTTAAGAAAACAAAATTATTTTTTGCTAGCAACGATACATTTCTACTTCAGTCTGCATTTGATTTGCCTTTTTAAAATAAATAATATTTGTGGAATATATTTTCAATTAAAGTTACAATGGCGGATTAGAGCATTTTGTTCCGTACCGCAGTGTTATATAACCGGGCGTCGCTCGATAGCGACGCGGCTGGGTCGACCACGTTAGTAACTTACGTCTGCCTATGCCACTTTTTGTTTTGGGATTAAGAACATCGCTTATCAGAAAATTGTTCACAGCAAGATATTTTTCAAGTTCTAAATATATCTTTAATTAATAGAAAACAAGTTATACACAGCTGCACCGATGCTCATGATCTGATATTTACAGTACTGTATTGATATACTCGTATAATGATTAGACTTAAAGCTGATTTTTCAATCAACAGATAAAAAATTATTCATATAATAAAATACAAGATAAACAAATTAAAAATACAGTTATATTAATAAACTAATTCAACTGTCACGCTCTTATTCAGTCAGTTTATTTATACTTATGTAACAATTAAAAAATCAGCCCTTAAAAAATATAAAGAATATAAAGAAGGAGATTTTTTATTATGAGTTATCGATCTGTGATAGTTTATATCACAGATCGATAACTCATAATAAAATATGTTAAATAATACGAAAGTTATTTCTAAAAGTGATTTTACAGCTTTTTAAAATAACTTGCGCAGGTAAGTAGTACACTTGAGTTTTGTTAGAAATAATAGATTCGTTTGTTGCCGCAGTATTACGTAATGGCTTTCGTACGAATGTCCCGATTTAACAACAGCTGGTGGCCTTCAATTAGCTCTTTCTATTTCATACTTTCCTTTAACATTTTGTTACAATTATTTAAAGTTACCTCTAAATGGGAACTCATTTTGCATCCAAAGAATGCAAAACGAGTGTAGGCATTTCTGAACAAACGTTATTTTTAAATGGTATCAATGTACAACCAAGTTGTACGCACATAAGATTTTTTTACATAAATATTGTGACTTTAAAGATTATATAAGCTTGTTTTTGGTTGGTTTAACTGACGGCTTAAGTGATATCTACAAGATTAAGGGTATATCATGGTCAACTGTGTCAAAAGCGTTAGAAGAGTCAACTAGCGACACCTCTGTAAATTTTTGCTCATCCTTGCTATTTCTCATGATCTCACTTTGATTACTATGATCATAGCGAAACCCGGACAGAAATGCATTCAGCACGTTGTTTTATAAAAATAAAAAAGGAAAGTTACAGCCTATATACGGCCCACTTCCCTGGGCATTGACCTAATATTTCTTCGAGGATTTTAGGAAAACCATGTGTCCACCACGCAGCGCAATCTGTCCATAATGCGAGTTGGCGAACTTCACCTGACATCGATTTTTTTCTTTCTTATACATGCAGATATTTGTTTAGGTCGGTAGGTTCTCACGATGTTGTGGACTCGGGTGACTTTGTACCATGATATTTATAGTGAGCGCTCAGCCCCTTAGCTACTACGGCATATAGACACAGGCTTTCAGAAATTTTGCGAGATGTGGGTAAATCGAAATGTGACGAATGCGATTGGAGAAGGGTTTCTTTATAAGCAGCCTTTAGCAGAAGAGTAATTGACAATAGACAGAGAATAATTTATAATATACTAGCTGACCAGGCAGATGTTGTTCTGCCTTTTTCGACGACCCTACATATAAAAAATCCTTATATTCGTAATAAAAAAAAATATTGAGTGTCACTTATCAGGATAAAAACTATCCTATCTCTCAAGTTGGACCAAACTGAACAGAGTGTGCAAATTTCATTGAAATCAGTTCAGTAGTTTAGGAGTTCATCGCGGACAAACAATGTAACACGTAATTTTTATATATGTTGAGTTATAGAAAATTCAGGAAGAGAAAGTTTATACTACATGGATCAACTTCCGGTGGCTCCGATTCGTGCTTTTTTATAGCAATCAATGGGGAAGGCCTATGTTCAGCAGTCAAATTGTTATGGGCTGTGACAATGATGATAAGTTTGCGAAAATCTTTTTCACATCGCCTTGTCAATAGTCAGCAGAGGACTTGTTAAGAGTTTTGGTGATAATGATGTTATGGTAATAAGAAACTAAGAAGCATATTATAAGCATTGCAGCAAAGAAGCCCGTCACGTTGCACTGGAACAGATTAATGAACTCGATTATGTTTTATTTTTCAGATAGGCTAACTAAATTAAAAAATCAATAATGCCCGTCATGGGTAATTGCACTATTCGGCCATTTTTTATAAGACTAAAGTGACAAACGAACGAATTAAATTATTTAAACTACCGAATATATTTAATGGCTGAAACTTGAGCAACACGGCTCTATTTTAATCCCCATGGAATCTAATAATTTGCATTTATCTGAATTGGCGCACTATTTACTATCTTAAACCATGGCTGTACCTTGTTTCAGTTACATTTACCCAACCATGGATGAACTGGCCAACCAACTCAACTACGTGATGGGTCATTTCGGCATAAAATCGTTTATTGGTTTTGGCGTAGGTGCGGGCGCAAACATCCTCGCAAGATTTGCTCTCGTTCACCCCCAAAAGGTAAATCCGTCAGTAAAACTAAAATTCTACAACGTGTTAACATGGAAGTGGATAATAATCATGAATTTAGGATTATATTTTATGTATTCTTTTTTTAAACACGAGCTAACGTGTGAAAAGCCAACGGTCACCTATAGAGACCTGTAGGTAAGTTGGTGGCCACTGCAGCCGATGGCCACTTGCAATCGACTTTGAATTAAGAAAGTTACATGAAATTTGTTATTTTCTCAGCAGAATTTTTTACGTGGTAGAGCCATGCTGCAGCTATATTACTGGTATAGTTGTAGCACGAATGGGTCGGCTCGACCGGGGAAGGACCACGCTCTCACAGAAAACCAGCGTAAAATAGCAGCTTACTGCTATGTATCGTATGGTGAGTGTAGAGAACCGGAGACCCTTTTTACTGGCAAAGAGGCATTCCATCTTAGTCCTCACGGGTGACAACGCATCTGCATCTTGAGTCTTTATTGAGGATAGATGTAGATGTCTATGGGTCACAGTTACCACTTCCCATCAGGTGGACTGTGTGCTCGTTTGTCACCCTTTCCTATAAAAAAAAAAGAACCAATAACTCCTTTTTCGTGCCAGTATTACAACCTTCATATGACTCTGAATTATATCGTATCAACTCGTTTTTATTTTATTGACTAGTTTTTTCATAGTGTTAGTGTGTAAAAAAAAATGTTTATAATCGAACTTAAATTTTGTGTAATTTTTAATCCTCTTCACTATTTGCGGACGATTCCAGAAATTTGTAAAGTAATACGAGTATGTAGCAAATTTGGTTATAGTTGCCATATCTAACGTTTTGAAATCTTCCACATTTCACTTTGACTGCTAGTTGAAAATTATTTATGATAAAGTAAAGAATAATTGTTGTTAAAATCTGTAATCTTCTATTTATAATTCAATTATTATATTATACAGTGTTGAAAGTGTTGGAAGAATGCCGTCTTACGTGTTTTATTAAAGCCTTGCGATGCCACTTCATTATGGCATTCAAGGACTACACTTACGTAACTAATCATCGTAAAACTGCTCGTAGTTACACTACCTCGTTTTAACTCAGCCTTTAATTTTAATGCTAATTCTTTGGTAGTGTCATTAATTCCTCGTATCATTGCAGGTGGATGCTCTAGCTTTGATCAATTGTACTTCAAATCAAGCCGGTTGGATTGAGTGGGCCTACCAGAAGATGAACTCGCGCTCACTGCGCTCTCGCGGGATGACTCAGGGCGTCCTTGATTACCTCATGTGGCATCATTTTGGCAGGGTGAGTTTTATTTTATTAATAAGACACTCAAACAGATACATAGCACAATTACAGTTACAAATATTATTATAACTAGTCTATAATCCAATAGTGTGCACAACATAACAAAATATGACAAGTATTAAAAACTAATAATACATAATATGAGTGTCAGTAAAAAAAAACTTATTTAATGATATTCGTGAAATGTACACATTTAACGTAGCAATTACAGATAGTTTAAACTGTGAGATGTTAGAATTAAAAATGTCCATTATGATATCTCAGCTCGTCAAGATTTCGACACATTTTTTTAAATAGGAGAGGCAAACGAGCATGCGGCTCACCTGATGGTAAGTGACTACCGCCGCCCATCAACGACTGCAACACCAGGGGAACCAGGGTAATTGCAGATGCGTTGCCGGCCTCTTAGAAAGGAGTAGGCTCTTTTCTTGAAGGTCCCTAAGTCGTATCGGTCCGGAAAAATCGCTGATGGTAATCGATTCCACAAGAAAGTTATGCGAGGAAGAAAACATCTTCTAAATCGCACAGTGGTGGACTGCCAATCATCCAGCTGGTGTGGATGGTATCGGGAGTTCTGCCGTGATGTGCGTTCGTGAAATTTGTCGGCTGGGATTATTCCGAACAATTTCTTAGAGCACTCCCCGTGGTAAATGTGAAAGAAAATGCAAAGGGATGCAACATCTCTTCGCAGCGCCAATGAATCGAGAGATATATAATGTTATGAATGTTATTCTATCATCGTAAAATGCACCTAGACATAACTCGTACTCCGAAATACTCTATGGGGTTTTGAATCCGCCCTTTCCGATTGGATATGCAAGTTCACCTGTCGAAACAAAATTGTCTGCGCAATAAAACCGTTGGGATCCGTCTTTCGAAACCTCCTGAGCTAGCAAACATTTTCCCGCACACTCTTGCTTCGTTTGGCCTGAGTTCAATTTTCGCCGGGGCGACTGCATTTTTCAATGTTTCTAGCTTTGCGCGTGCATGTACTTATATTGACATAATCAATAAAGCATTGGCTGAACTGAGTTCGTTATGTGCTATGCGATTTTTTTACTGAATTTTGGTGAACGAATATCTGTCAATAATTATACTAGTGAACGAAATTAGTTGTTATCTTGTATTAGCCATTAACAAGTTTTTTCTTATGCATTAAAGTTAGAATAAGGATGATAACTGACCACTGGAATGACCACTGGAAGGATCACTGATCACATTGCCCGGTTGTCATCCAGTGGATGCTGTAGCCCATTGACATTTACATCTATCCCCAATTACGAATCAAAACGCAGATGCGTTGTCACTTCTGAGGACTAGGATGGGATGCCTCGTATCCAGTAAGAACGGTCTCCGGTTCTCTACACTCACCATACGAAACACAGCAGTATTAAGCTGCTATTTTACGCTGGTATTCTGTGAGAGCGTGTTCCTTCCCTGGTCAAGCTGACCCATTCGTGCTACAACTATAATATAGGTGCAGTATGATTACCACGTAAATTAAATTTAATAATACATTAACAACTATACTACATTACCGTAACCCTGTAGTGGCGGTGTAAGATTATCTACTACCCCATATTATCCTGTGGATAATAAAATGAGCAGCATCTTCTTAATAATCCGCTTTCCAAACGAAGGCAATGAGGTAGTCTACGGGGCAGGCCTATGTTGAGCAGTCGGACCTTATAGGTTGTAATGGAATGGAATGGATACTATATTATCTATTATTGAAATGAAATATAAGTCATGTATTTTTTTTTTCGATTATCTTTCGTATAACTTAATTAATTAATGCAAGCATTTTTGAATTATGCACACTAAAACAAACGAGCTTTAGTACACAAAACTCGTAGTGATTTTGTTTGCATGATGAACTACGAGTGTTCGTTGGGTCGTTAAATGACATGTGGCCCGCAGGTAACACCAATTTGCATTTCATCATGAATACAGCTATCTATATTATCTTTGTGTCTCGCACTGGAACACAGTATCAAAATACTGGATACATTTTTAAGTTCACATAAATAAACGCATTGCGATATGAAATTTATTTGCGCTTGCAAAAGTTTTTAATCATTGTAGATACTCCCAACTCCAACTGTTTTATTTGCTCACGACAATAGCGCTGCTATTTTCCGTCTAGACGCCGATATTAAAAGCATTTCCACTTTATATTAAGTACCGAGCGGATAAAGTTTATAAAATGAAATCTTTGCGAATTCCAGCAAGTTATCGTAAAATTCGTCTTATTTGTCGCTTTGCGTTATATTTGCTTGATTTTAATGTGATTTCTTGCGAATGTTTTTTATGGGATAAGTGTGACAAGCGAGCACACAGTCCACCTGCGGTGTGTGGTTGCGGTAGCCCCATAGACATCTACATCTATCCTTGTTTGCGAATCAAAATGCAGATGCGTGGTCAGCCGTGATGACTAAGATGGAATGCCCCTTTTCCAGTAAAAAGGGTATCCGGTTCTATACACTCATCATACGAAGCACAGCAGCATTAAACTGCTATTTTACGCTGGTATTCTGTGAGAGCGTGCTCCGTCCCCGGTCGATCCGACCCATTCGTGCTACAACTATACAATTAATATAGCTAAAACTATACAATTAATATGTTATTGTTTAATAATTTATAAATGGTTGTAACCGTCTGTGATTTTTATTTAAGTTGATTCGATATAGTATTCAATTATTAAAAATTTTCTCTTCCTTGTTTGTAAAACGATTGTTTTTTTTTTGCAATTTGTACATATCGTGTAAAGTAGTAACTATAGAGATTCGTTTTGTGAAATGAAGATTTTGGATGTAGATACATAAATAAGCCATAATATGCATTCCACCTCAGACTTGACTTCCATAGTAGGAAGAAATCACCGCAGCACCAGAAGTTTCACATCAATTATGTTTTGCCGTCAGTACCCAGAGGAGCGCAACCACGACCTCGCTCAGATGTACCGCGCTTACTTCACGCGCAACGTGAACCCGACCAACTTGTCGCTGCTGATCGACGCGTACGTGCGCCGCACCGACCTGGGCATCGCGCGGGACTCGGCCACGATCCGCGCGCCCGTGCTCAACATCACTGGGGCGCTCTCGCCGCACGCCGACGACACCGTCACCTTCAACGGCCGCCTCCAGCCCACAAACTCCACTTGGATGAAAGTAAGTCTTGCAATACACACGTATCACGGTTCATCACGCTCACCTCAACTGACACACAACACAACGTCATACCTTATTCTAACCACTACTCTTCTTGTCATTGTTAGTTAAGTGAACCGTTTGTCGCTTAAAGATTAGCCGAAATAAAAACTTAGGCCCGAATTCCTGCTACGCTGACATCGGTCGCGTACGTCGGTCGCGCGTACTAATGTACATTGTGTTCTATATAGCCCCACACTACGACGCTGACGATAGTGGCGCGTAGTTTGCTACGTACGCGACCGACCGTACGCAACCGACGTCAGCGTAGGAGGAATTGAAGCGTTACAGTTCTTAAACAGTGAACCGTATACAAAACAGTTATGGTTGATGAAATATTTTTGTTAAAATTAAAATAGATAGTATAAAAATCTTTCTCATCAGGAAAAAATTAAATTATATCAAGTAAATCGTTGTAAAGATCGACGAAAGAAGACTACCTGTTATAACACCGATTACGGTAATACAATAAAATATGTGAGTTAATGCTATTACTCAATTATATAAAAGGAACGGTAAATTAATGTAATTAGAATTACAAGCTGGTAAAATTTCCAGTATTAATTCGAAGTTTCTTATTCAAAATCCTTGATAAATTTCTTGTTAACTTACTTTGTACTTATTTCGATTTCAAATGAAAACATTGAACGAAAATTAAAAAAAAATTATATTTAACTAGGACTTTCTCCTATATCGTCGTTTAGATACATAAATTAAAAAAGGAACAAACATACAGATGCGGAACAATTATTTGTAGGCCGTACAAAAAACTAAAACACATTAGGATCTGGGTTAATTACATAGTTTTCAGTAGCCTCTGTGTTGCGAGTTGTGGGATATTTAAAATCGGATTAGTACGGCAGGAACATTAATTGCTTTCCATAGTGAATGTGTTTTGAATTGAGATGATCTGAGTTATCCTGTCGTCTTCATCCTTTTACACGTGGTAGTTAGTACCTTAACATAGAATACCATCGTAAAATAGCAGCAAAATGCCGCTGTATATTGTATGATTAATGACGAAAACCGGAGACCCAAGTTTCTGGTTCGTTACCATTGCATTTTAGTCTTTAGGGATGACAACGCAAGTATTAATGAGGATAGATATGTGATGTGTTTGTGCGTATGGACCTCATCATTTACTTACCATCAGGCCGGTTTCCATATTATATCAAAACCGATTATGGACCACACCTTCCTTTTAAAAAAAAATAACGAACATAATATGTCAACGCAAAACTTGAAATTTAAAAAAAATAATCCTGGTGCTCACAACTTTAATAAAATAATATTTCAATGTCACTTGTGTAAAAGAAACTACCTCGTGGTAACCTCCCCAGACAATTTTATGGTATAAGCGCGACATAAAGAAGGTTAGGTTAAAAAGAACGAATGCCTATGTGTTACCGTGGATACTTGTAAAACTATAATGTCTATTGTGCTCTCGATGCTACTAATGCTGCGGTCTACACGTGAAATTGTTTCCGTATTCAAAATCAGCCAAGCGAACGTCACACTGAACAACAAACGAAGTGCATAACAATCATTAACTGCGTCATGGCTTGGTAACTCGTAAAAGTTGTGTGACACAGGCATCTAGTGTAATAGACCTGCAGCAATCGACAGGTGGCCGTCTTTTGTTAAATTAACATTTAGCTAAAGTTTCTTAGCTAAAGCTAAAGTTTTTTATATACGTGGTAGAGCCATGCTGCAGCTATATTAGTGGTATAGTTGTAGCACGAATGGGTCGGCTCGACCGGGGAAGGACCACGCTCTCACAGAAAACCAGCGTGAAATAGCAGCTTAACGCTGCTGTGTTTCGTATGGTGAGTGTAGAGAATCGTAGACCCTTTTTACTGGCAAAGAGGCATTCCGTCTTAGTCCTCACGGGTGACAACGCATCTGCATCTTGAGTCTTTATTGAGGATAGATGTAGATGTCTATGGGTCGCAGTGGCCACTTACCATCAGGTGGACTGTGTGCTCCTTTGTCACCCTATCCTATAAAAAAAAAGTTTCCTCTATTATATTACATTAATCCTTGCGTTTGCCTACTCGTCAGTCACGAGTAATACTAATTTATTTTACCGTTATTATAAAGTACTTAGTAAAATTGAAACTTTTATTTTATTTTATAAAATATGGGCGACAAACCTACACGCAGTCCACCTGATGGTATGTGGATGATATGGCCCGTAGACATCTACACTACATTTATGCTCTTTAACAATCAAAATGCCAAAAGGACTAAGATGGAATTCCTCTTTTCCAGTAAAAAGGCTCTCCAGTTCCCTACATTCCCCATACGAAACACAGCTGCATTAAGCTGATATTTTACGCTAGTATCCGTGAGAGCGTGATCCTCCCCTGTCAAGCGGACCCATTCGTTATACATACATACATACATACATACATACATACATATAATCACGCCTCTTTCCCGTAGGGGTAGGCAGAGACCACTTCTTTCCACTTGCTACGATCCTTACATACTTGTTTCGCTTCGTCCACTTTCATTATTCCCTTCATACATGCTCTTCGGTTTAGGGTACTCTTGACCTGGCCTTTCGCCATTCGTTCTACAACCATAATATAGCCGCAGCGTGGCTCTGCCGCGTATATACCATTATACATACCTATATATTTACGACTATAATATACCATTATTTGCTCAGTCCACTAAAGTTTGTTGCGTTTAAACCTTATTGTTTATTACTACTAACATCAAACCTCAAAATTTTTTTCTTACATATGGACAAATCCAACCTACATAAAACATTGATGGTTTATAAAAATAGGTAAACTCTCAGCGTTATATAGGTAAGTGGTCTTGAGAGTTTACAAAAAATCAATGCATTTTCCAAAAAAAAATGTGTGCTTTTCACAAAACCTAAACTTTAATTACTTTGGCATATGTGCCATTTTTATAAATATTATATAACATTAAAGTGACATACCAAGTTCAGTCCACCTGATGCTACTGCTACTGCAACCCATAGAGGCTCGCAATCAAGTTCAAAAAAAAGCTATAGATCCTTGTTAGTTCTGAGGCCTAAGATGGAATGCGTCACAGCCTGTATTTATACCGACTCTATTGCCCACAGACTGGAACACGGCAGTGCAATCATTAGCCAATAACGACTTTACAGAATTATCGTTTTGTTATTAAAAAAAAAATACCTCAGTTGTGATACGAACCCACCATTAACAGTCGTTAAGAAAACGAGCAGTTTATGTAATAATGTTTTTACAGTTCTATTTACACCAAATGCTAAAGAGGGAATTATCCGGCCACTGTTCTAGCGCTGAGCCCTCAGCCTACGAAAATAACAAACAATAATGGCCACTTCTAACATGCTTGGAGTAGTTAAAATCTAATATAACCTAACTTGATGTAACATGTCATGTCGTTTTATTTGTCCATTTAAATAAAACTAAGTACAAGATTCAGTATGGAATCAGTACATTTTTAAAAGTACGGAGAATCTAGTAATTACGCAATATGTTTTTGAGGTTATGTGGTAAGTGTATAATTAATCTGTAGCATAGTCATTGGTCACAGTCATAGTGATTTATTCCATAGACCAATATTACATTGTATTGGAAATTTATTACATGGATAAAGACTAACCTTTGCATGAAATTATCTATACATCTATACAAATAAATAAAATTGAAGTGTCTGTTTGTAATGTCAAAATTACAGTTTTTTACTAAATGCATATGAAAGTAAATACGATACCTATAACTAAAATACAATTTTTAAAATTTTTGTCTGTCTGTCTGTCTGTCTGTCTGTCTGTTTGTTCCGGGTAATCTCCGAAACGGCTGGACCGATTTTGACGGGACATTCACTGGCAGATAGCTGATTTCATAAGGAGTAACTTAGGCTACTTTTATTTTAAATAAGAATCAGGGTTCCGCGCAGAAACATAAAAACCCTAACACGCGAACGAAGTCGCGGGGAACAGCTAGTCTTAAATGAATTTACAATCGAATAAATTATAAACATCATTTGACAATCATTGTACTCGTAAATTAATTAAATACGTTTCATGTCATAATATATTATAAATTATACAGTACATAAACAATAAAAATTAATATTCAATAAGTTTATTTTTGTCATTTAGGTAATCGTCAACTGAGTAGTAACTTTTTTTAATAATTTAAGTTTAATAATTTAATGATTTAAGTTTATTTTGTAATTTGTGGTGATAATAAATAGTTTTAAACGAGGTAGGCAAGGAGTTAATTAGAAGAGCATTTTCAAATTAATGGTGTTTGTTGGTTAACTTATGTTTATACGGTTGTCATTGTCTAGACTTTAATTTCTATTAGGAAACATAATTTATTTAGACTAGAAAAAGTATTGTTATAACGTAGTGATCCTATCAATGAGTTCTTTTATTATGTGTATTTGATGTAATTGATGCGTTATTATGATATTTAAAACTGTGTTCTGATAGGCAAAGTAAATTTCTTTAAAGACGATTATTTATATTTCAGTCAAACTCATTCTCTTCTTGGCAGAACTGGAGACTGAGCGACTGCTCGCGTACACTTAAAGTACACACTAAGTTGCATAACTCTTCACTGCTTTATCTCGATCTTCCGAGTTCGGATTACTCCGAAATATTTATCGTTTTCTGAAATAAGAGTCCAGTAGACATAAACTGGAAAAAATGTTTTTAATGACTTTACTTTTATCAAAGCTGATTATTAAAAATAAACCTTACAGATCTCCGATTCCGGCATGGTGCTCGAAGAGCAGCCCGGCAAAATCTCGGAAGCTTTTCGCCTCTTCTTACAGGGAGAGGGCTACGGTAAGTAACAGAATGTCGGGTCCATTCGTAATTTAAAAATAAATCAACCATTGTTACAGCTTAGTCCTAAGCAATAGCGACGTCAATGTCAAGCGAACTGTCGAATATGATAACTAAATTATCACCAAGACGTATTAGCTCCAAAATAAATAATCGAATACTATCTTTTCATGTAACTTTGGCTGCATATGCTTATTCATTCATAAAACTGATAATTATTGCATTAAAATAAAGTTAACTGTTTCGCGTCTTACAAATTACTGGAATTTATTGTATACGGTAAGGCCAGCGAGTCGCTTAGTGGTACACAGGATATTTTTTTCTTAAAATTCAAAATTTCAAAATTCGCATACTAATGGAAGTCGTCAGAATTACATAAATTAGGTATTAACAGTCACAGTAGTCACGGAACAATTTTATTATAAATTCTTCATCTTCACGGGCCTCTCCCGTTGCATAAGTCACGCTCGAAGCAATCGGCAACCGACGTACAAGACCTCGCCACTTTTGATATCGCTCTCCGTTACCGGTCTGTGTATTTACATCTTATATATAAGTACGAGATCGATCGGAGCGCACAAAATCTTTTGGGCATTTCCCTAAGTCTTCTTACGTATCCTCACCGCCTTTGTACCACAAATCAAAATGAGATTGAGATGCTGGGTACTTTAATGCTACTACCACACGTTCCGAAATTATGTCAATGTTATGGCATGATGATGACTGACACTGCATAGGTTGTGGCGACAAAGGGAAGTAGAGTAAAAATACGAGCAATCTTGTACAACGATTGCCTGCCATGTGTGACTCTTTATTGGATTAAGTGTATCCTTCCTTCTATGAGAGACGCCCACATCCAACAGTGGAGTTTTGGCGAACTAATTAGTATCAGAAGAAATACCAAAAACTAACGAACAGGGTTTAAAATAATTAAAATTATAAAGATGAAGATATATTGTAAACATTATACAGTATGTAAGGAAAACCCTGTCCGATCCGGAAAGAAATAGGTACCGTACCCACATTACCAAAAACAAATAAATCTTCGTAATATTATTAATTAATTAATTTTTTTTATTTATTATAATGTTTTTGCTAAAATTTACTTAAAATTATTTAACAAATTTAAAAAATTAGGCACGCCGAACCGTCGCGTCGTCGGCGACGTACTCTTTAAATGTGAACTGTCAGACTGTCACACGACGGCTGCCCGCGTCGCATGTATTGCCATATATTTTTTCCCATTTAGTTAAATTTTATTTTACTTTTTGTTGATTTTCTTTTTATTTATACACTGAAAGAATCAGATCAAAATCAAATTCACATGAACAGAATAATAACGCGATATGTATATATATACAAAATCAAAAGCACACTCACGTTCGGACAGGGTTTTTTACATATTGTGTATGTTATAAACGGCGACAAACTTAGATTTCAAGCCTATATTATAGCAAAAAATCTGTTTCCAATATAGTACTGATTAATTTATCATTGACGGTCGCCGCATCTGACCTTATTGCGTGTGAAATTAAAAACACATAGTGACTGCTTGCAAATATAATGCAAATCACTCCAGGCACCTACAGGTCAGCGTGCTTACATAATTTACAGCGTGCTTACAAAATTACATTACATAATTTATATCGTTTCGCAGGCCTTACCTTAGAATATTATGTGATACTTCAAAAACTTACTATAGTAATTTTATATTATATAATGATAACTTGCCAACAATTGAATATTAATATTACTGTGCTTTGTATAAAACGGAAACATTTATATCCCTAAGGCATTTTTAACAAAGCTTTATATACTTTATGCTGATTTCTAACACAATTAGTTTATGCTCACTACCATGACCACCACACATTGTTTATTTATGTAGAGTTTCATAATATGCGAAGCCATCTAACGTGCTCTACGTAATATACAGCAAGGGCACAGTTCGAACAAGAGGAGAATACGCCTTGAGAAACGTTTTTAAGTTCTCGCTATTTTGTTTCCTATTTTTCACACATTTTAGTATACTGTATTCTTTGATTAAGATGGTGGCTATGGCAAGGTATATTTTAAAGAGTCGGGTGCCGGCTTTGGCTTTCCATTTTATTACTATGATGTTAATTGGTTTAATGAATAAAGGACGCGCCTTCACGCCTCGCTCAATAAGTGCAATGCATCACTTGTTTACACTACACTACTAACACTTAGCGCTTACCTCCTTAGCAAATGTTCTGGCCTGCTGACCGGCATGACGTGTATGTTTCATTTTAAGATATAATAATTGACCTAAGTTTAGTTTTGTTTTTATATTTTACTTTACGATGATTTTTATAAAGTACGATGTGTAAAAATATTCAATGGAGAAAGATATATGGGTTCTTTTAAATCTAATAATGGAGTACGTACCCGAAATATCCTAAATATGTAAAATGAACTAAATACTTATTAGCTTTACATTCTTCAATTTTACAGCGACATTATTATAATTTTGCATATAACTATTTAGTCCTTTAAAAAAAATAAAAAAATTGTTTTAAATCCAACAAAATTTATGATCCACATCATTAACAAGTTCAATGTATAGTCTATTGGTTTATTTTACAAACTATAAAACTGCTGTCTTATTGAAGTTCATATATATATTAAGTAATATATATTATAAACTTATTAGATTACAAAAATTAAAAATAATTCACTTGAACAACATAATTGGTCTCAAACCCCTTTTTCTTTTTTCTATAATTATGTTTGAGCCTGGATATGCGATTGAGTTATGCGGCATCCCCAATTACTTGGTATGTATGCAGACAGCTTGCTGCATCAGCATAAATAATTTTGTGATTAGTTAATACTTGTATATCTAGACGCACGCTTATGTTTGTAGCTTTTCATAGACAGTCAGTGTTGTATTATTTCGGGTAAATGTTTACCAATTTCAGTGTCATTAAAACGACGATGATCTTTTTGTTGGTAAACATATTCAAACTGCATTGTAATCATGTTTATTGCTAGTGTTTGTAAGTACACTCCATATTATTATAAAAGTCATACGTATGTATCATGTATTAATAAAAGGAACACATCATTCACCTTCTCACTTGAGTGTCGTAAATATCGGCTAAAAGATATTCCAAACTAATATGGCGTGACAGATAGCGGCGGACATATGGACAGTAAAAATAAAAGATCGATAACCAACAGTAGAATGCTAATCGGTTATTGATGTTAACACCTATTTATTTAAGGATTATAGTTAACTATGTTCAAACCAATCAATGTTTTTTGCCAGAAGGTACAATCTGGCAGCCGTTATGTTATTTTTTAATATTAATATGTTTTTTAATAAATTTTTATTATTATATTAAGGTATATTAATATAATAATTTATTATTAATATAATATGTTAATATTTAATATTTGAATTAAACTAGTTTTTTTAGGGTTTATGGCGATATCTTAACTCACTATGAACCGCTATTTATGTTTTTTTTTTAAATTAAATAGGTGATACACCAACCTTTGAAAATATCGACAAAAATTCCACCCCTAAGGGTGGTAAAATGGTGATTGAAATTTTTAATGTTACTGCTATTCAGAGGACTTGGAGATTGTGATATTCCTTATTACACTCAATGAGTAATCTCCAGCTGAACATAGACGAGGCTAACTATCGAAGCCGCAAAGTACTCGAAACATCGGGAATATGGGAAACGGTTAATCATATGTGATACAATCCGTAAAACAAATTAATTATGTAATTAAATATATTATAGTGTTCGCGTAAGCAGAAACAATTGATATTTAATGTTCAATCAAATTGATTTCTTGTGACAGTAAATTTTGGAAGTATTAACGTATCATACCTTCTCCTACCGCGTATATGTAGTACATTCCAGCTACTTATTGTAATTTAGTTTTTGAACGGTCCGCTTATTGTTACTGACCATATTATTTCAATTTATAATTAAGGTCCAATTTAGAAGAAACAGTATTGTTGTGTCACTTTTAATAAAATATATTAATATTACAAGTCCCTTCTGATGTGTTCCTATATTATTCCTATAATATAATCTAGAAAGATGTCTATTTTAGAAAAATTCATTTTCAATTTTCATACATTTATTTTTATTTTTGACGATTACTAGAAACAATTAGTATCTATTATTATCGTCGCTCTTCACCAGAGAGTAAATTCGTGCTTAGTGTGTATACTAACACATTATAATAAAAATAGGAATAGTAGATAACATTATTTAGTTAAATTGTTTTTATTACGGTAAGGTGACAAATGAGCTAATAGTCCTTCCGATGGTAATAAGTGGCTCCTACTGCTCTTGGGCACCTGTAACGAACTTCAATCTAAGAGACTACAGGTGCGTTTTCACCCCTGAGGACGAAATAAAATGCCGCATAACTTGTAATGAATTTGGCACCCAAACTTTTCAAACCGCAGTGAGTGGGTAAAAAAAGAACCCCGCTATCACGATAATGTTTCTAGTAATCCTCTTACACATCATCTATAAATTGCACTCACATTGATTACTCACACAGTTGCCATGCAAGTGGTTTAATTTCAATTATATAAATTGGTGGCAAAAGTGTGGACGCGCTTAGCATCCGTATATTGATATAAAACTTTTGTTTCCGCTCCGAAACCGGTAGCTGTGTTGTCACTGCAAAAATTAAGCACTCGCCGCAGTAGTAATGTATCGCAGCCAAGCTCAATGACCAACTAGATCGTATGTTGCTATGCAGTTTACGTATTCGGAGTAAGTTGTATTTATTTTTTTATTTTCTATTTTTACTCAGTCAGAGGCGAACACCTATCAAGATTTTTTTAAGAACATATGATATGGATGTATGACGAGCTCTTTTTACCTTTCTATCGCGTTTAAAAACGTAAGCATGGTCAATTGTCAAAATCTCTACTAAAATTGTTGAAACTTTCTTGATGATGTTCGTCATTTTGCTATTTTTCTGTTCCGTTGGTTGTTTAATTTTTAATTAATTATGTAATGGTTAAAAACCATATCATAATATAATTGATGGTATAATCCATTTATCAAAAACCCTGCAATCACATAAACATCAAATGACACTGTCGAAAAAAAGGGCCATTATGAAAAGTTCCGTCCCCTTTCCTTACGTTAATAATGAATTATGAGTATATTTCTCAAAAAAATTGGGGATGATTTATTATGCATTTTCCAGAAATTTAAAATTACGTTAAACAAAGTAAATCATTCGGGTATTATTCTTTAGCCTATATTCAACATTTCATTTCCAGATTTTTTCTGCGATATTTTTCGAAACGAGGGGAGGAACAGCAATTTTGAAGCTGGTTTATCAAGTTAGTTGCAAAGCAAAGAGCTAAAAATTGATATTCCAAACTCCAAACGATGATTTCAAATCTCAAACAATTTAATTCTTTTTTTTAACCTCCAAAACTGACACTTAAGTGGAATATTCGATTTTTTTAATCTCATGTCCGTATTTGGGCACGAGCATTATACAATTATGCCAAATTCCAATCACTTACATTTTATGGTTGACAGACAGACACTGAGGTAATTCTATAAATGTTCCACGCTGATGTTGGTGTAGGATTTTATTCTCTTGGAGTACCGACAGAATTCCTGTCTTTTATAAAATATAAAAAAGAAATGTTAGAGTAACTTACTCTTTAATAAATAAAATTTTAGGTATATGTGTTTTTAAGTTTAATAAAAATGTAGTGGCCTTACATATAGTGCATTTAGTACACAAATTGATGAGAATTTAGCACTCTTGCTTTAAAAGCGCTAATAAGTAATCTGCGAAGCAAATACGCATGCTATGTGCATGCCTGTTTGCCAAATGATATCTACCACACGTCAATGGGCGCGGGTTTGCGTTGTGTTCTGTTGTCATAACAAATAAGAACTGCAATATTTGGGGTAATGAGAACTCAACTCAAACTCAACTCGAGCAGCGCACTTATTCCATATTTCAAACATCACAATTATTATTGTATAAGTGCTAATCATTTCATTGTTTTTTTTGTGTTTGTGAAACAAGATTAAAATATAATGCCAGTACTATTGAAATACAATCGCTATGTAAGCTAGGCTAACTGAAAGAGTGATAAATAAAGCTGACCTCGGTAGGATGAACCACCTGAGTGCGCGTAACAGCTTTAAATTTGACGATGTTTGGATCGAAAATTACTTGTTTTGGCTTGCCATTCTAATGCTGTCCGCTGTTACAGTGGCGCCGCTCTCGCCGACGAAGATTGTCGCGTTCCGGCGACTGTCGGACGCTGGCCGTCGCCGTCCCTGTCGTCACTCGCCCGTAATCCGTATCACTGAGAACCCTATATCGGAGGCGGTAGTCTGCTAAACACCCCCCAGCCTACCCCTAATTTCACCTACCCCACCATAAAAACCTTCGTCACCCGTTCTTGTGCTCGCTGACGTGCGTTCGCGGAATTTTATTTCAATAAATCAATAATAAGTGATTTACCCTCATTTATCAGTTTACACTCCATGCATTTGACAGCCACGGCTCTATTTATCGTTATATATGTTATGAAATTAATTATTTAGTTATAAAAATCAAATTAGACATAAATTTCCGCGATCGTCCCTCAGTAAGAATGTCATAGTTGCACTTATTCCTAACCAACTGGGTCACATCGCGTCGGTTCTACCGAACCACGCACTCAGTGTACATATCTCGAGGTAAGAGCCTCTCATTTAGAATGAGGCATCTCAGTGTAGCGTGGAATGCGAGACGGGTGACGCTAACTTCGCACGGGGGAGTCTCACTGATCGACTTGTATCATTGTATAGTTATAGAAAAATTTATTAGAGGCACACGAATATATAATTCACATGCATAATATATTAACTATATGTACACCACTATTATGCATTAAATATCAAGTACTCTGGTAGACTAGGGTCGACACCATTTAACGCATATATTGACGTAATGTCTAACTAACTGGGTCACTGTAATGACCGTACGTAAACACAAACATTTACAATACAGTTCAGTAACCGCTTCAGTCTGGAGTAAGTTTCACTAAAAGTCGGCGATCTCTACAAGAGTCGCAGTCGATAACTTTGTAGTACTAAAACATTTCGGAGAAATCCGCTATACATGTTTAGCACGGTTAATGTAAAGTAGTTGTTAATTGAGAATGTTACACGATGGGCTGCATTAATGTCGCTGGGTGCTATGCTAAGACCAAGGAAGTTTTAGAAATCATTTAACGAAAAAAGTTTTTAAAAAATTTATTGCTATTTATTTTTAAGTGCTATGTACCGTTAGTTTTAATTCAAGGCCTCTATTGTGTATCGAAGAGTTGTGATCTACTTGTTAGAGTGAGAAGTTTTGTATGAATCAATCGCTACCAATTGCCTTATGTTAATTATTTATATCTTTTTCAGTATTATAAGGGTATTAATACGTTTAGTTATTATAAAAATGTTACCTCCCACCTGACACTGCATTAGTGATGTAGAACAAATAATAGAAAATAACTATAGTGCATAATTAATTTCGGTATTTATGATTGTATAATTTTATTTTTATTACATCAAAGCAGTTAATTTTAGAGCGGGGTTGCTGATGTAAAATATTGGTCAACAAATACATTCACTAAAATTTTTTTTTAATACTATATCTTGGCGATGACTATGCCACAATAAATGAAAAGGTTTATTAATCATTGTTGAAAAAGCATTCTAAAACCATTGTTTTTTTGACGCCAATATAAAAAAATCAAGAATAGTAAGTTCCCAGGTGGGGTCTACTTTCTTGATGTAACATATTTTTTTACAACTGAACATATTATCTGTGGACATAGTTCCATGTCTCTTAACTTTTGCATAGTAACAAGACATGCAATGCATTTATGGCGAATTACTAAATAGAATAAAATCCTGTTGTTTATGCTCTAATAGCGCTGTTTAGAATTTTTAACGTTTATTGTGGCATTTTAATCACTATCCTTATGTTAGTTGTCGGTAATTTACACATTAGATTAAGTTCGCTAAGCATATTAAGTTCTGAAATCCGCTGAGTGTATTTGACGATACATAAGTAAAATATATGAACGAAAGGAAAGTAAAAAGAAGGAATTTTCTTCGTAGCTAAAATAGCGTCGATCTGTAGATGTTCGATAAAGATATTTGTTTGACGTTTAGCACACACGTGCAATGCGGACTTGTATCCGCGACGTCAAACACTTAACTTTCCCGCATATAACAAACGCTTTGTAGAAGTACAATAAATAAAGAAAATAATGCAATGATTTCTAGAATCTCAAATTACATCAAAGCTAAATTAATGTTGTTTCGTTTGAATGTGTTTATAAATTATTTGTGAATTTATTATGAGTCTATTAAAAAGTGATTTTATAAACAAGGGTAGTTTTATTTATTGAGTAGCTGAGCACGCATGCAGTGCAATGCCTATTTTGTCAGTAACCTTCAGACGCGTGCATTACAACACTGGTTTTATCGTAATCGAATAGATGGTATAAACGCAAACGAGACAAATAAAGAAACATTAATTTTTAAGTATATAGGAAATGTATTTAAATATATAACCATTATGTTTCTTGTTTTATTTAACAGCCGAATCTCGATAACTCGAACCTCGTTTAATCCACAGTACGAGGGGCGTTCAATGTATTCTCGGTATGGGTATGTTAGAAAAAAGATAAAGTTATAGGTTAGAAATAAGTAGTATATAACATAATATTTCATAATTTTATCTTTTATATGAGTTATCTCCTTTCTAACGCCCCTCGTAAGACGACAAAAATGCCATTCCCTTCCGCTGAACCCCTAAATACGCGGTATCTCGAATTATTTAGACTTTGTAACTGGAACAAAATGTTATTTCCCTGCGAGATATTGTGATAGTACATATTTTAATACTATATAACTCGAATTTTCGAAGTTAGTAATATATAAAGACGTCTTTATTATTTGATAATTGTATCCATTTATTATTCTAAAAGTAAATGTTCACTGCTGCCCATTAACTGCAGGCGACATGAGATCAATTGTTGATGCTTCGCCAGTTATTAAGAAAGCTGGCGACAGTGAATTGCACAATCTAGCCGTAGCAGGCAGAATATTCCGCAAAATATGCCTGGCGGATTGGCAACCATTGAGAAGATAGAAAGTCAGAATCTAGAATTGTGTCGTAATTACGAAGTTGATACTTAGTAGTCAGTAGTCAAGCAGATCAATAAGAAAGCGGCAGTAGTCAGTTTTTAGCCGCTCTTTGTTGGATATGGTTAATTGGAAGGAGCTGGCATTAATGTGCTCCCACCAGCGACTTGCGCCTCCTTGATCTACCTTCACTGAAGTTGCAACGGTAGGCATTAAATGCTGCTCCGCTCTAATAAGCACGCCAAGCTTTTTTGGGGCTAATTTGACTTTTACCTTCACGGATCACGGCTGGGTTCCAATGCATGAGGCAATGATGGAATTGTATTAATAATGAAGAGATATGGAGAATGCAATAAATCCTTAATTTCATCCATTGTAAAACTTACATTTATATAAATAGCAACAAAGTATAAGTAAATTACAGGATAGAATCATCATCATATCCTATCAAAGTCCGCGACTGAACCTAAGTCTCCCCACAGCCTCTTCATTAGAGGATATTAACCATAGTTTGAACGCTTGAAAGGCGGGGTAGGCAACCACAATTTTTTATTATTTTTAGTTTATATCAGAAACATGCTACTGCAAGTCTCTTGTATCAGTTTCCATCTGTAGCGCGTCTTACGACACCCACGGAATGATATATGATAGCGGATTCGCTTACGCTGCCCTTAAACGGCGAACTCCTACCAAATGAGAGCAAATTTCAAGATATGCTTGATGTAAATTATAACAAGCTGAAAGAAATGAAAAATGATCAACACAAAGATATAACTTAAAACAAAAACTTGAACCTGCAAACAGAAAATTAGTTCAGAAATGAATGTATTGCTGCTTCACGACTAGTAGTGCTTCAGGAATTTGTCAGAAAATTCGAGCTACAATACGATTTTCCTTCCGGCGAGTTGTGTCTACAGTTTCTTTCTCTCTCCTTTTTTTTCGTGGGCTTAAATGCGAATACCGAAAAATTAAGAACCAAATTTCTAAACGTAATGACAATATGAGGCAATCTATGAAGAGTCCACAGTAGACGTCGATAGACTAGTTATTGAATGAATATAAATAGATATAAATATAAAGAGTAAATATCATCGTAACTTTTGTCATTTTGTACAAGTAACGCACAAAAAACTATAAACAGATTTTATGTGTGGCCTATATATACGTATGGGTACAGAACACAATTACTCTCTACCAAGAGAAGAACGCCAACTTCATACTAAAAACGTAAACACGTGTTTATGAATGTACACTAAAAGCGCTACGGCGGTGGACGCCCATATAAAACTTTTTAGCGGGAACTTCGAACCTTTGTATTCCTGTAACTTTAAACTTTTTATTTAAGGCACTTTCGAGTAATTTTGGCACAAGCCTCACAAACCTATGGGGTAAATTCCCATATACTCGTATTTGAGAGGTTGCACCAAAATTACTCGAATATACTTTAGATTAGTATGTGGGATAAAATAAAACTATAAATAAGTATAGTTATGTAATTTTATTTTCTGGAAGACTTATTGTACACGATAAACTATTATTATTTATGTTTTTTATTGCTTTTGTACATAATATTTCCACGCTTGTTACTGATATATTGTCAGAGAGTTATTCTTCACAGAACATTAACGTAAATTTAAATCAGCAAAATTATCATGATGAAAACTTAACTCAGCCCAAATACGTGATCTGAAACAGATACAATCCGAGTCAATATAGTAATAATCCCTACAAATAACGGCCAATAAATTCAAAATGTTTATAGACTTACCATAACATTGTCATAAGTTTTTCTTTTCCTATCATAGGAAACCTGCAGACAGTGATCAGATGATTTTGTGCTTTTTATTTGCACAACGCTTATCTTACTTTCGATGATGATCACACATCGTGCATAAAAATTTAAAATAATGAATTCATTTATATTCAATATCTTATACAGAGTTAACACCTCACAAAAAATCTTTACTTTATATTCACGACGATATTATGACTGTGTATTCACCAACATACCAAAATGAACTCCATAATAACTGAATTTAAGTAAAAATCAATAATAAATATTAAAAACTAAACCTATGAACTAAATATTAATAAATTTCAGAAAATATCTTCAATACGAAAGACGTTGACAAACAAATGTCATTTTTTTCTTTTTCTATTAATTCGTGGCTTGTTTTGATATAATTCTGTTAATATTAAATAATTTAATTTAAATGAATTAATAGGTAAATTAACAGTGCAAATCTCAGAGTAATATGTATGTAATTATACTTTAAAGAGCAAACCAAAAAAAGCTTAACACAGAATTAACATTTTTAGTTTCTTCTGATATAATATGAATTTGTGTATCTAATTTTTAAAATGGCAATATAAAACAACATGACGGAAAGAAACAACGATATTCTTTCTCGCTTTACTTTTACAAGCCCAACACAAACATTGAAATCATGATTGTGTGCAAATTTTTCAGCTTGCATACAAAGTTGGATCACCCTGCGTATGGGCAATGGTAGTCAACGGGCAGTGATGGTAAAGGAAAAACTAAAAGGCGTTGAGAAGAAATTATCACTGGAAACTACACACACACACACACGCACACACACACACATACTTTCAACAACGCTAGTTCGATTATTTTTGATATCCGATTTATTCGGTACATTGTTTTGAGACCATGTTTTTTCATTCCTCTGTTTCAAGATACCTGTGCTCAGTAGTGAAAGTAAACAGCCTGTTAATTTAAGAAACTAATAAAGGAGAACATCTTTCACTTTGAACAGACGAGAGCTATTTAAAAAAAAATAAGCAGGTGAAATTTACGTAAGTTTACATTGGTATATAAGTTAATCCGCCTTTAATCAACACTACGATCAGCAGCATTTTGAAACACATCTATAAAAAAAAACACATTCTGCCTTTTTCCATCACCATAGTAGAATATGGTTAAGTAATTCATATCGACTGAATTACTAAATAACATTGGATATAGACACATATGTGATTAGCTAAACAGCCTTCTAGAAATGTTCTGCTATCAATTATTGATTTCTAGGAGTAAATGTTAAATAAAACAAGATTTAATGACTCATGGATATATTTTGATACCAACAAACCTAGATTATACAAAATAACTGCAACTGTTAAAAAATAATTCTCAATGCTATTAACTTATGCTTAATATCTCACTTAAATATTACGTGCTTATAGTTATGTACAAGGCAATACACATTTATTTTATATCATGCAATGTTATTGAAAAATTGCACTGAAGACAATTATGTCTTTATTTTTTTATACAGTCTTCTACTTATTAGATACACACACATATATATATATTTATTAGATCGTTGCTGAACCATATGGAGAAAGACTGTAAAATAAATTGAGAACACGAAACTGTGTTATCATAGTTTAGGCGAGTGCAATGCTACATGCTATGTCATAATTATATTAATACAAATTAATAAAAATTAAAATGGGTCATTGTGATAAGTATGGATTATTATTATTGCCCAGAATTATTTAATTAAAATAAAAGATATTTTGTATTTAAATAAAAATAAGACAAATTTCTTCTCAATATCGTGTCCACTTATAACTTAATACCTTAGTCAAACTCTTGCCCTTTTGTCACATTTTGAAACATTTTTTAAACCAAAAATCCAATATTAATATATGACACATATTGGCTATATACTTTACTTACCTTTGTTCTTCTTTGTCTCCATTACATGATATCATTAACTGTAATCTCTCCCTACTAGTCATATTATATAAGAGCACTATATGTCAATCGCGTAACTGTTCAGAACCTACCTACGATGCTGTTTTTATAAAAGTACAAACTTAAGGATTTACTATTTGCAGAATATTTTAAGTTTTTAAGTTTAGACCAGTAAATACTTTTCGTTACAAGAAATTGAAACACCTAGTTTCATATTTATTAAATTCGATCTCTTAATAATTTCGGACGCAGCAAGCAATTATTACGTTCGAACGGCTGATATTTCTAAAAATATTGTACTTAGGAATTCAGTTACAACAGCGTTTTTTTTACATCAGTTTCAAATTGTTATGTCGAAAGTATGTAAAGGTATCCTGATTTTTTGTTAATATAATATACTTAGATGTGTTTTATGTAGGAATATCGAAACTAAATTTTGATAACGAAAATATTACTATTTTTATCTAAAACATTAGTCTGGACTGGACGAAATCACTTTATAAAAATTACGATGGCACGAAAGTTCTAAGGCGCAGCACGCAAGTGAAATATTTTTACGATTTTTCCCAGCTTGTCAAGCATATGTTCAAAGTTAGTAGTAAGAATGTGTAAATGAGCGATAATCGTGTTTTGTATAAAATTGCTTACCAATTTACCGTTGTGTCATTTTAAAAGGCGCGAATGAAAAGTTGATTACAAACATTTATTTTGGTTCATTGCAAGCTAAAATATTCTGTGATAATAAACTGTTATCTTGTTGCTGTCGTTGGTAAATGGACGATACAATTGAACAGAAAACAAAATAGCGGCAACTATCCATATAAGCATATAACTTCTTGCAAGTGATGCTTTTTACACCGGCCGTGCCAATATTTCTCGGAATCACGTCATCGAGTACCGGAACGAACTTGTTTCTGAAGTCGAGTCGTTGTTAAATAAAGTCTCAGTGCTTGTTCATGTAGAAAACGCGGGCACAGGGGCGGCAGACCGCGCAGAGGTTTTAGGCGAGCTCATGTTCACGTTGGCCACTAGACGTTTGCGGGAGTGTGACGTGTTGTCTGAGGTTGTGAACATGGACGACGAACATTTATTTTTTCGCAACTTGCTAGCTACTTCAATCGCACCTGAGTTTTGTACGTGAACACTTGCGTATAATGCTGTGTTTGATATTTCGTGACCGTGCCCGCCTCCGTATCCGCGACCTAATGTGAGAATGTGCAAGCACTCAGATTGGGGACGACTAAATCTAATCCAGTTTAACCCTCCGAAGACACAGGTTTACCGCTAATAAGAACCCTTTTTTCGTATTTCTTCAATTTAGGGGTACTCCCTTTGCTGCCTCAGCTAGCATCGGAATCCTCGGCGTCGACATATCAAATTATATTCAGTTTCGTGGTCACGTGGAAAAGAACACGAAATTGGCCTCTGAACAGCTACATTATCCAGTGCATAGTGGGTCTAATCGTCGACGACCGAGTTCTTTCTGAACGGCTCGATTCACTTACGCTGCGTAGAGATGTTGCATCTCTTTGCGTATTTTATCGCATTTACCACGGGGAGTGCTCTGAGGAATTGTTAGGACTAATTCCAGCCGCTCAATTTCACCACCGCACATCGCGATAAAACTTGTGATACCGGAACGAAGCTGTGTCAGTTTGTTACAAATTATTTTTATATTTGTTCTTCCATCCAAGATAATTATTATTATTACTTAACTTAATAGGTAGTTATATATTATTGGTTTGCGTATAGACAGTCTTCATAAAATAACATCACTCTAACTTTATGACGTAGCGTAAAGTTAATGTTATTAATAATTTAACTATCACGAATTATACTTAATCAGTTTATTGACATTACATGATATATCAATAAATTGCTCGAATTAGTAAGTCGAGTACATCACTAAATTGTAGACAGACACTGCTAACCTAAGACGTCGCCCCCAACAACATAAACTACAAGTGAATTAGTGAAGTAACACTAATCTATTGCTCTCCGAATGTACACGGTGCGTCGAGTTGGCTCGGTAACTCTAGTGTAAGCGGGCTCGAGTAAAATTAATTTTCACTCGATTAAACAAATTCACTCGATTCACTCGAGTGAAAACAGAGTTTCATCACTAATGTAGGAATAAAGTCTGTGATGGTTAAATAACTTTTTGGTAGCAAAATTAAAAAGTTTAACTTGTTTGTTTACATTACAATACAATAAAATATTGTCTCATAGATGCACAAGTGTATGGATAAATGGATTATATGGATATACATTATATTCGTATCATAATATGGATAATATCATGCAGGTTAGCCAAATTTTAATATTTCAAATTATTGTATTTCTCTTCTATATATTATGTATGTATTACAAGAGTTTAATTTTCCGCTTAGAATTTTAGAAAATTTATAATTTGTGTTGAATTACCTAAAACAAATAACAAACACAGGTCTGAGAACCTCATTAGTATGTTTAAAGTGACAACGTATTAAAGTTTTATGTTATAAGTAAAATCTAAATTAAATATTAGATAGAATAAATACACAAAACAAGTGTTTGTGTATGTTAAAAGAAAATTAGAATCTATGGGTCGAGGAATTTAAGGAAGCTTCTCTATTTGATGTAACTTCATGGGCTTTGAAGAGGGATTCATTAAACTGCATTTAGGTCAAATACATTATGTATTGAGCAAGTTGCTCCATATAACTTGACAATACTTAATGGCTTATTATTTGGTAGTCCAGGCATGTAATGTAGGCATGTAAGCCATAAGTTGACAGTTTTAGCACAATCTGATGAACGGTATGGCAGCGCATAAAGCCTTACGAGGCAAAGGGAACAGCTCGTTTACTCCTGACGTAAAACACGGAGACGGGCGATGGTAAGTACCTAAGATGCGATATGTCTTATAATTCGATCGTCAATGATCCTACTAAGCTCAAGACTAAGGTAAATCCTACCTACAACATGTCCAATTGACTTCTACGAGCCGATGAAGAAGAATGAAGATGCGATCCCACTACTTCATAAACTCATTGACACCATGATATAGTGAAAAAAGTTGTACCCAATTTTGATTAAATATTTATTGCGTTTTGGATATTTACCGTCATTTTGTTGGTTGTGCTATGATAACGAATCATTAGCTATATTAACTACACTTCGTACACGCGTATCGATAGAACACTAGGCCTTACTGATTCTTCTCTTACAAAACATGGTTTATTGAGTCTTGTGCTTAAAGAGCTTAATGACATTAATCGTATAAAGTAACTTTTGTAATAAAATTATAAGAATTTTACATTTGTATTGTTATTATTATTATTACATTGATTAATTTATAAAAAAAAATCACTATAATTCAACAACATTCATGTACACCAGGCTTTAATATATTGAACTTTAAGTTAAAGCGTATTTCAGACAGAACGCACGTGGCGGACGAAGCGTATTGCGTATAAGTGTATTGCGCATTGTAAAATGAATCTTATCCATGGTTTCCATAATATAATATGCAGTTGCAAGTTATTCAAAACGAACATCTGGCAGATATTTTTATCAAACTAAGGCATCATAGGATATTAGATCAAGTGTTTTACTGACATAAAGTCCATATTTCAATACACATTCAGCGCCCTTTTTGTGCAACCAGTCTGAAATAATCCTGAGGCGATTGAATACAGTATAAAAATGTTTAGCTACTACTTAAAAGAATACAGTGAAAGTTGCATAGATATTTATACGTTTTTTTTTTTTAAATATATTTTAAGTTTCCTGTCACTGTCTGTCATATTCACAATTAATACGATATAATACGACCGTAAGAATTATGCTAATAACAAACTATAGCGAGCAAAGTGGAACGAGGAGGATAAGAGGTAGAGTTCAGCTATGCTACTTGAAGAGGGAGGAGAAAACTATTATATCGGAATATCGGATACGCTAGTACGCGCTTAATATAGTCACCTATGTGTCAACAATTGAGTATTCAATTTATATTATATTTAATTACATAATATACATTATTCAATATCATGGGAATTAATAGGACAAGCACTTGTAATCATACGTTCCACGAGAAGGACAGGGTTGTACAAGAACGGGGCTAGAGAAGGATCGATACAAGTCACTTTCGGCTACATATGAGGAAAAAGCTATCCAAAAAGGACTACAATGGACTTCAAAGTTTACTTCTAGACTTGTATCGAAAATACAGCACGCTTGTTGAGAGTAAATGAGGAACCTATTATGTTAAGCTGTTATAAAATATCATACTTTTTTAATTTACAAGAATTAATATCAAGGAGTTCTATAAGCGACGTAAATTTATCCTTACAGAACAACTCTTGACTAACACCGAAAAAACCTATTTCAGAGAAGAATATCATGCCACTTGGCTGACAATTATTTACTAATAGAAAAAGTAAACGCAGATTTTAGTTTTAAAGGTAAGAAGAATTTCTCACAACATGCTAAGTCTTTTTCATAACCTTATGTAAAGTTTACTGACAATATCACACGGACATTTAAATAACAATGTGTACAATGACTTAGAAGTAAATAGTATTAATACTAACAAACCTACATTATAGCGTATTTAGATATTAATGTCGAATTTACGCTTATTTAATATAAAGCACGTATTGTTGTATTCTGGGGACCATTGAATGTTTCATCCTTAGTCTGTTATCAGAGGGGGGGGGGGGGGTTTAAAATGGTGTCTTGTTTACCCCTAGAGTACACAAATAACGTAATAAATAAAATAATTTTAAAACACTAATGCTTTATATTTCAATAATATTTTTTATTTTAAAAAAATTTCTTTATAGTTCCTTCTTTGCAGTTCAACACTTATGCTATCAATACATAGACCAACAATTCCTTTTACGATACAGCAATGTTGCCATGCTTGTATCTTAAATCATGCAATTCGTGTCTAGTAAATGTATCAAACTATTTCATGCACCGTGTACAAACATTTTGCTTGTTAATAGAGCAAGTCCTACAATTGTGTATATTGTATTCTATAACAATATATGCAATATTATAACCACAACATATTAATTACAACTATCCAATATGTAGACAATATTTAATGAAAAACCTACACCAGCTTAATTTAAAAGTAAATTAGTTTCACGGTAGGCATAACCTCTACAAATGTGTTATTTCGTAGTAATCAAGAATTTTCACAAGTAATATCGCCTTAGTGTTGATTCAGCCTAATATATGGATGCATGATAAGTAGAAATCACTTATTACTATTAAAATGCTATGCATATATGTGATAGATATCTTATTTACAAGTGTAAAATATATGAAATATATATTAATATAATTTCCCATTACGATCATTTAACATATTCTCAACGATGAAAAATGACTATTAACAAAATGGATATGATTATAATAAGAATAATAGCTATGTACACTTTCTTCTTCCTCAGCTTGTTCTGAAATTAAAAGAGAAAATATAAATAAAAATTGTGTGTCTTATTCACCTCAGTTAAAATATAAAACAAATTATCGCCTAATTATATGAAACTGCTAGCTGGCCTGGCAGACGTTGTTCGGCCCTTTTCGGTAAGTGGTCCGATCAGTTTCAGACTGAGAAAGATTGCAGTCAAGTACTTGGATTATAATAGGTAAAAATAAGCGTTACAGAAGAGTGGGATTTTAAAAAAAAAATTGAATTTTTTATAGTCTTAGCGTGCGGATGACAGGTTGACAGGTCACTAGGGCGGAACTTACGTGGGTTTGCAAGATGCGACAAAATTTTTAACTGTGAGAAAATAACACTGAATTTGTTTTTATTAAATTTCTCTATTCTGTTATGATTATTAAAGTAACATTAACTTTAAAATATCACTTAATGTACTTTTCTTTTTACTAATTTGTAAAAGTTTAATTCATTTCATTTCCGAGAGCAGTTGCGTACTATGCTTACTAGCGGTAATTTTTTTTTAATTACTAGAGATGTGCCTCAAAATCGAACGTTATAACTGTCAAGCGAATACAACGCCACAAAATAAATAATTCTATTTTACTATGTGTGGTGCAATAACATCTATAAATGAAGAACAACTTAAGTAAAAAAATTTAAATAATTTAATTTTTTTGTTCGTTTTGACATTTTAAATAAACAAACTCAACAAATACCAAAAATTTACTTAACAAAACACAACAATAAACTTAATAATCGAAATTAAAAGCAATATAAACTCAACTGGAAATTACAAAACGGCTGATAGGTACATCATACAAAATGCTAGGCATAGATTATACACATTAGTATTGACAGATGTCCTAATTTTCAGGGTCTGGTCTGGTGACACGTCCCGACTTACCCTTGATCGGGCACACCAAATCTCCCGATTTTTTACTCACCTCCTTAATCTGTGGTTCGATCTATACAAGCTATTACTGTGGCTGTTACTATTTAAATATTTTAGCTTTAACATTTCATATTTTCTCACCAAACTCGGACTAAATAGTCAACATCTAAGTTTTAAATTTTACGCGTATTGTGTTGGCAAGATACTGATATAATTCACGCTGTTTCGTTTTTTCTCTCGCCGATTGATTCTGCCCGCCCAGCCACGCTATGCATCGACGTCCTTAATTCGACCATTATTTATAATTTAATTCTTTAATTAGTACAGTACTTAACTTAAATGCTTCGGTTTAGATAAGTACATTTAGTAAAATGCAAGTCTTGTGGATTAGTTCTTCCACTAGTCAACTTCTTCAAGCGGTTGTAGGTACTATTGTTTTCAAAAAATAAAATGACTTTATCTGGCTAGTGATTTTATCTGGGGGTTTGAGGTTACAATTTGATTACGAATGAATTTGTGCTTTTTTATTGTATGATGCCGTTTTTAAGGGTTTTGAAATGCATACGTTGTGAGTTCATAAGATTTATTACTTTTTTCAGAATAACATTAAAATGAGGCATTGAGAAAATTCAGTCTGCAATGATAACTAATCGTTCAACAAATTCTGATTTGCCGAAAAATAAAAACGCACATAAAGACGAACACGAGAAATTATCAACTCGATAATTACTCTTCATTCATTAGCTCAGTCCCAAAAAATAATTATAAAGCACATTGCGCGTTGTGCCAAAAAGACTAATATAACTCATAGCGGCCAAAATTACCACAAAAACCTGTTTTTATTATATTTTATTAGATTTGTAAATTTTTTATTATATATTTATTATAGATTATTTTTACCTTCTGTCCCGATATTTGACCCGGAACTGGCAACACTAATACACATATATAGCCAAAGGCGCTAGCAATCGTACCTTGAAAAGCTGCAGGTGTAGTCAGCGCCGTACTGAAAATCACAGGTGCTGGCAACCATTTTATTTGTTTTAATATCAAGATAAATGTTGCAATTAACATTAAAAGAAGATTTTTATATTCAAAGTAATACCTAATATAATATGTAACTATACTGTCATAATTTGTATTAAACTGTAACTAATATTTACATGCATTGTATATAATATGTACCAGTTTTATTTTTTTTATCGATAGCCAAATCAATAATTTTGGCTTTGCTTTGTTTATCATAAATCCCTTTTGATTAAATCGATTTAACATAGTTCCATCTCTAAACACGCTAAACTGAAAGCTGTCACACGCACCATGCTATAAAGCAAATACTATAGTAAACCACGATTAAGGATACGCTTGTTCAATTGCGAACTTCTGAAAATTTCAAAATATTATATCGGAAGGTGTCAACTCAGTACAGGACATATAACCTACACATACCTGATAGAACGCTTATGAAATAAAATTGAAGGTAGGGTCGGATGCAGTATCAATGATGACCCGAAATTAATATGTACTATTTGTACACACATTGCCACAGTTGCCACTGTGATTCAAGCCTAAGTCATAATAACAAGGTACACTCGGTCACATGACGAACTGTAATGATAATTAAAACGACGTCTAGAACTCGTCGCTCGGTCGCAAAATAAAACAATTACCTTGTAGTTCACCGCCTGCCTTAGTTCTTGAGTGCCGCTCTCGACGTTCTGCACTGCGTATTCCACGTTAGACTCGATGGAATCAACGACCGCGCCTTGATCGTGGATCATAGTACCCAAGTCCTTGAATATCTGATTCACGTCCAAAATATCGCTCTGAAATGTCGCAAAATTTAGATTATTTAATGAACTGCTGAGATCATTGCTCTTGATATACTTATATTACTTTTCTTTCATCCTTTTATTACTTTTATTTATTATTCAGACTATTTTTGAAATTAACCATTATTGTATGACACATCGGAAGCATTTGCAAGAAGATAAAAGATAATCATATTATTATATAATATGTTATCGTTTTTATAAATATATATATATATATATATATATATATATATATATATATATATATATATATAATAGCCCTTTGAAAACAAATGAATGCACAGCGCAACCTAATGTCTGCTCTAGTCAAGCAAACTAGTAGAACCACAGAGTATCTATAAATTACTTTTAGGTTCCTGTAGTGGTTAGTATCCCCGTGTAGTGGCGGGTAAGAATACCCACTACCCCATATCTTCCCGTGGATGCCGTAAGAAGCGACAGAGGGAAACTGAGGCAGAAGATAGGCAGCAACATCCTTCTGATAACAGCAAAACATCAATAAAAAACTGCGGTTGCCAACCCGCTCGCCAAGTGTGGCAACTATGGCAATATACCCCCATAATTAAGGTTACGAAGAGACGGCCCCCAGTCCCCGGCGGCGCCGCTATTACTGGCTACGGTGGCGACCATGGTAACGGCGGGTCAGTTGGTGCTAAGAATCTCCGGTGGAAGTTCGGTTGCCACCTAAGACGACTCGACCTGGCAACTTATAACGCACGCACCCTGGGGACTGACGAGAAGATCCTGGAGCTGGAAGAAGAGATAGACAAGTTGCGCTGGAATATTATAGGATTATCTGAGGTCCGAAGAGAGGGGGAGGACATGGTAATCATCGTATCTGGCAATTTGTTCTATCACCGGGAGGACAAATTATCGTTGGAGCCACACGTAAGTGTGAGTAACGATCCAAGAGCAAGTCTATTCCGACACTATTCCGATAAAATTCCGGACGTCAGTTTGAGCGAGATCAGAATGGCTCTCCAGCACCTTAAAAACGGCGAAGCCCCAGGCGAGGATGGAATTACAGCGTAGCTTTTGATAGCGGGTGCAATACCGATACTTGAAGTCCTTCAGTAGCGCTTTGATTCCGTCCGCCATGGTGGCACTACACCGGAGGCGTGGAACAGAAGTGCGATAGTCTTGTTCTTCAAGAAAGGCGACAACGCTCTCTTGAAGAACTACAGACCGATTTCCCTTCTGAGCCGCCTATACGTGCTGTTTTCGAGAGTCATTACGAATCGTCTCGCATACAGATTCGACGGCTTCCAGCCTCCCGGAGAAGCCGGTTTCCGAAAAGGCTTTAACACCATAGACCACATACATACCCTTCGGCAAATTGTACAGAAGTCCGAGGAGTACAATTTGCCACTACGGCTGGCGTATGCGGACTATGAGAAAGCCTTTGATTCCGTCGAAATTTGGGCGGTGCTGCAGTCCCTTCAGCGGTACCATGTTGACTGTTGGTATATGGAAGTGCTGAAGTGTTTGCACAGTCAGGCTACGATGGCTATCCGAGTACAGAAACAGAATACGAAACCTATCCAACTGCAGAGAGGTGTTAGACAGGGTGACATTATATCCCCAAAATATTTCACTGCTGCATTTGAAGACATTTTCAAGGTTCTGGACTGGAAAGGATACGGTATTAACATCAACGGCGAGTACATCACTCATCTTCGATTTTCCGACCATATAGTCCTTATGGCAGAATCGCTGGAGGACCTAAGCACTATGCTCAGTGACCTCAAGTGCCTCCCAATGGATATGTCTTAGATGAACATGGACAAAACAAAGGTCACGTATAACGTTCATGTCACACCTATGCCGGTAGTTGTTGAGAGCACTAAGCTCGAAGTTGTTGACGAGTATGTTTACCTGAGACAAATAGTCCGACTAGGTAAGTCTAACTTCTACCGAGAGGTCAATCGACGGATTCAACTCGGCTGGGCATCGTTGGGGAAATTACGATACTATTAGTTAACCCTTTTATGTTATTTAAGTTCGGCGTCCGAAATGTTTACACCTTAAAATATGATGGGTAAAAAAAGCAGCAAGTAAAGTTCTGTAAGTCTGATATTGCGTTTGCGACCCATATACTAATCATGGATGGATGGAGAGACAGGCAGGATGAGGGAGGAGATAACTGTTTAGTAAAAAATATTCTTTTAAGTTTCAAGAAAAAGCAATTTCTAATGCATAAAATTCTTCGAAAGTTGTTTTAAATTTACCTAAACCACACAACATCGAATACAAATTTTGTTATCAAATAATGACTCTTAACTACAAAGTACTTATTAAAAATATCTATAATTTTGAACGCGGGTTTATTGTGAGAGATTAATTACCCATATGTAATGCCGTTATCAGCAGTTCATTATATTCCTAAAAGGGTAGAACCTAAATATTATGTGATTTACGATTTAAACAACATGACACAATTGTTTTATAAGTTTGCCTTGGATAAAAATTGTTTCTTGTTTCTTTATAATGTTTAGATTTATTAAAAGCCAACGAAAATACTGAATGGACCGACAAATCGAAAATAGTTGATATCTGTATACACAAAAAATTAATTTCAATTAAGTATTACATTTTAGTCTACTGATCTACCAAGTAGTCAAAAATGATGGCCCAAAATACCCCTAAATTAATTTTGATCTTTGGTATCACCCAAGTATCTATTTTTTGGCATTTGTTTTTGAGTTTATATAAATATTACACATGAAATAGGTCTGAAGGGTAACATATCGCTCTACAATACAAATTTATTTTACTACACCGATGCCGTTGAAAATGTATTTCTTTTTAGTCTACTGATGTATTTTTTAAGTTTAGTCGACAGTATTTATTGTAATTATTTCTATGGAATAGTTGCCTTTTATGCTTTTGTTTCTTTATCATGAGAATGTTTTATATATAATTTTCTGATGATGTAAGTTATAATATGTTCCAAAAGATATGGCATGCAACTATGCTGGCTACATATACGTACCTAGTTTTCTTTTTAAAAATCAATGAAAAATTTATAAGCCTATAGTGATTACCTTATTGATAGTTTACTTATTACTTTTTTTCAAATTGGTTTTGCTACCAAGCCACACAGTAATCAGCGGAGAAAGATGTTTAAAGCAGTTTTACCATATATATTGACAAAAAAAGGTTCACCTCCAATTGTCTGATATCCCTCTCCCGTTCCTCCAGCTCGAGAAGCTCTCGCTCCGACTGCATCGTGAGTTGTTCTTGCTTGCGGACGTTCGTATCACCCATCTCCAAGAGTTCTTTGTTGTTGGCTGCGACATTCAGAAGCGTCAAGATTACAAATCACATTGTCTTTAGTTTAAAAATATTTTAGTGTAGATGTTCGATGATCTTCGAATGTTTCGGAGTTTTTGTTTCAAACTGATATGCCAGCCCCATCGTACTCATAGGCCCATATTAATAAACGTTACTCAGCTCAAGTACTTGCACTTGAGTACAATACCATATTATTAATAGAATCAGGCATTACTTTGCGGAAATCCATTATATAAAAGCTTAAAAAAAATTACTTCGCAAATATCCGCGTTATAAAATAAAATCTTAGCAGTTAGCCACCGTAGTCTATATCACCTGAGGATGCCTCGTATAGAGGCGAAACAGGTGTCGTATTATCGTCAGTGGTGTGTCTTGCCTAGTGTAGTGGTGTTGGGAGTAGCGGTGCTGGGATTAGCGGTGATTGGGATAGTGCACGCAATTGAGGGAGGGCGGGAGGTGATCTTCATACTAGGTAAGACACATCATTTTATTTTATAACGCGGATATTTGCAAAGTAAATTTTTCTAAAAGCTTTTTTTACAATATCAGTTGAGTGCCACACTGATTAATAAACGAAACACATCTCTCAAGTGTGTTTACTTGAGTGCAAGTCACAGAACAGTATTCCTAAGTACAGCGTTTTGAAATACTGTTTTTATGTGTTTATTAATTAGCAACGATCTTGTGATGCTGATATCGTAAAGAGGGCGTATCAAATGATTACGCACTTGTGTTCGTCGTTGAGTAACGTTTATTAAGACGGACCTTAATAACACCATTGAAATTTGTAGTCAATAGAAACTAATAAAAAAAATGCATCATCCGACATTGGCTGTAGTAACACCGTCGAACATACCGAAAAACGATTTCAGTTTGATTTTTTAGTATCTGAAACCACCGTGATAAGGTGATGGCCAAAAATTTTATTACATGTGAGTTGTGTTCTATCTTCACAGCAATCACTGAAATTTTTCTCTTTATCTTTACATGTCAATTCACCATATATGCTCAGCGGGAGATCATGGATGGCATGTTTGTATATGGATGCGATAACACAGACTTTAATAGCTAAGCAAATAACAAAAAAACATGTGCTTTCCTCCTTTAAAATAAAAAATAGGAGGTTGGATAATAGAAAGAGATAGATAGAAATGGGGGTTGAACTCCAAACCACCAATCGTTTGTGCAATATATAGTTTGATACAAGCGACATGTTGGCTGACGCCGTCAGTCATTCAATCCATTAAATTGTGTATCGCGATTCGGTTTACGTAAAGCTGACCAATGTTACATCGTGATAAGCAGAGGTGCCGTTGCTTTGCATACTTAATCTATTTCGCTGTAATCCCGTAATGACGTTTATTACATTACACTACATGTGTGATTGTAACTGGCACATATTATGGGTATAATTCTATATAATAAATTACCCAGAGATACGATAAAAAATTCAGTCTTTTAGCTTGTTTAAAAATAATATTAAAATATCATTCTTTTGTACAGGACTTCTTTGAATAGACAATTAGAAAAATATAATTGTCTATTCAAAGAACAACAAAAAAAATCAACCTATACAATAATAATGTTGTACATTAATTATTGTATAGGTTGTCGACATTGAAATCTTAATGTCTTTCGTACATTTCTTCTTTGTTTATAAACTTATTATATATATTGCCTTTCTCATTGTGTTTTTCTTTAACCTGGCAGGCACGTATATTGTTACTTTTTTTTTTGCAAAATTAATATAATACAGCGTCCCCTAAAGACAACATGTAGATAATGTAAATAAAAATGTTCAAATCTACAGTAATTCATAAATCTGTATTTAGAGCAACCAACTTATTTGCAAATCTTAAAGAACCCGACTGTAACAAAATGACACTAACTTTTTACAATAATAATGAAAACATCTAAATTTTCATTTTATACCTTATCTCATCTCTTCTACAAATAAAATGCATTTTTAATAGTAAGTACGTAATAAGTACCTTTTTTCACTTATCATCAGGTAAGCCATATGCTCGATTGCCTCATCTTCCATAAAACAAGTATCGGTTTTAATACAAACAATTGTTGTCTTCTGTATTCATTAATTAACAATACCTACTCCAATTATTGTCGACAAAATGTTATTCAGAACTTCCAGACAAGTCAACTCTTTAGCAAATTTGTCTGTACGTAACGTATATTTCTCTTCGAAATAAGTATGTGATACTTAATTTTGAGTTCATTTGTAATAGAACATATCGAATGTTAAATAAAAATGAGCTTCTGAAACCAGATATTTTTTAGATTGGAAACGGAACTCCCTTTTCCCTAAAGAGTAAACTTATATTTATTCTTTTTGTTTCCTTTTTATTGTGATTTTGGGAGACATTTATAAGTTCTATAAATTTTATTAATGCTCCAAACCCGAACAGTTGCGTTTAGTTTGTTAAGGATGCATGAGACTAAAAATAACAAATAATACGCTCTGAATACCTAGAAATGAGCACATGTAAATTTACAATGGATTATGCATTGATAATCTTGTAATGGTGTGACGTATGCTTACCGTTCATTGCGAACGGGTCGCCGATATTGATGTTTTGGGCCTTGACTTTCCTCACATCTTCCTTCGACTTCTGGGCCGCCGACCTTTGAGTGGACTGCATCAAATTGACACAATAAAACAAATTAATGATCAATGTATCAAATTAAAAGTACCAACTAAAAGTAGGGTATCAAAGTTAGAATAGAAAATATACAATATTTACATATACCTATTACATAAATATTTAAATTTACACCTTTTCTGCCAAGAAGCATGTTTGAGTTAACTACGTATTTCTGTCGTCAAATAGCAGTGCCAGTAAAACCACACGCTGTGAGACATCCTTTCGCAATAAAAACCTGCTGAACCGATTTCCATTAAAGCTTAGTCGTGAATGAAAAAACTACATCTCATCTAATAGTCAGTTTTAAGTTGTGTGTTTGTTACACAATGTCAACATTTCTATATCTTGTCGCCAGATGTAAATAGTTCCCGATCGGTGTCTAGTAAAGTATGTAAAGTTCAGCTTTATACATCCTACTGCTGGGCACAGGCCTCGCAGATACTGAACGATGCACATTATGTCAAATTGTAGAAGTTTAATGAACCACAACAAAATTAACAAAATGTTTGTACTGAGACAATGATTATCCCATAATGGCTCACTACCTTTAATGTTTAATCTTTTATTAATAGTATTAACATAATTATTTTATATTTTTTACTTCATTAAATGCATCTATACAAATAAATAAAATTGAAGTAAAATTGATGTGTTGTAATGTCGAAATTACAACACTTTACTAAATGCATATGAAAGTTTATACGGTACTTGTAACAAAAATACAATTTTTTAAATTTTTGTCTGTCTATCTGTTTGTTCCGGCTAATCTCAGAAACGGCAGGACCGATTTCGACGGGACTTTCACTGGCAGATAGCTGATGTTATAAGGAGTAACTTAGGTTACATATATTTTAGAAAAAGAGTTAGGGTTCCGCGCAACATAACTAAAACCCTAAACTACACGCGGGCAAAGTCGCGAGGAACAGCTAGTTTAAAATATATTTACAAACTAAACTTGCCATTTGTTTAATTTATAAAGTTCTGAGAAAACTAACATTAATTATATCAAGAATTATAAAGACAATATGTTTGTGAGAAGTACATACACATACATTTCTCTTTTTTGTAATAAATTGCTTTAATTTATAACATTAATATGTTGTAAATTAAAGCAATTATTATGATTATATATTAAAATATGCAGTACAAATTCATTGACAAGAGTTGATTGCTTTTCTTTTATAATTAAGTATAACCATAATTATTTTCATTATAGGGTGCAATATTTTAAGTCTACTTATATTTTGAAGTAATTTTAAGTGCTTTATAATTGAATATGATTTTTTTAATTATGCAAAGATATACACACATAAAGGGATTACATAAAGTGTCTAACCCATTCTTTAGTACCATATATTTACCTGGAATGCATTGAGGGTGCTTAAATACTCATCACTGAGGCGATCACGTTGAAGTTTCTGAGCAGGTTGGTCCACGGGCAGCTTCATGAGTTCCATTAGCAATGAAGATGTGTCTTTAGCCAACTTTTGTGTGTAGTTTTGGATTTGGCGCCTGCACACAAACAAAAATTTTATAAATTATACTAATACTACGAGTACTAACTTACAGCTTAAAATTATAATAAGATACTGGATTACGTGTAGATAACCAAAAAATAATGACAATTCTTAGTCAAGTTAAAAGCAAGCCACATCCGCTTTCTTTACTTTTATATCTAATTAAAACCAATTCAGATTATAATTTAAAAAAGAACAGGTCTCCTGTGATCATCAGTGCTGGCAAAGCACCCGAAACGGCGTCAATTAAAAATAAGTAGAATTAAACGCGATAAAATCCGTGTAAAAGTAGTTATATTCAATGTGTAGTATTCGCATAAACATATGAAATTGTTATAGAAGTTAGAGTGACAAACAAGCACACAGTCCACCTGTTAGTGAGTGGATGCTGTGACACATAGGCTACTAGTCTCCAAATAGCTCAAAATAACTCTGGTTATATTTGAATTACACTTACAACAATTAATTTTAATTACTGCAGGTGAAAATAATTTATCAATTCGAACAGTACTTTATACCCCCTATTATAAAAGAAAAATCAAAAATGAGTGTTGTCAGCCTAGTTCTTAACACTACCAAGGTGGTAAGGGCTAATTATTTTGTCACTGTTTGTTTATAAAGTTTTGTACATCTTGACTTTCAAAGAATTATGATTGTTTTATAAAAAAAAGTTATAACATTGTAATATGTTTATACGAATATGAAGAAAAATAACATTTATATACAATGAGGACACATCATTTGACCTATTCAATAGATGAATACATTGGTGTGGTGAGTAGAATAATCATTATATTTACTTTAATTTTATTGCATTCTGTTTGTTAGAGGTTGTTCTGTAGCGAGAAATATATCTGTAAATGATTTATGGAGTAAAATATGGGGCAGTCCATATTTTTCTAAAACTATGCCTGGGGATAGATTCAAAGAAATTATGAAATATTTATGATTCGAGGTGAAATCAAAACTATCTACGAAAATTATAACGGATAAATTTGCGTTGCTTTCTCAAGTATGGAATTGCTTTATGGACAATTGCATTTCGTGTTACAAACCGGGAGAAAATGTTACAATAGATGAACAGTTGTTTGCTACAAAAGTTCGATAAATTTATCCTCGATTAACAATCAAAATGTAGCTTTTTGGTATTGATAGATGCAGATATTGTCACCCCTGAGGATTATGATGGAATGTCTTGTAACCAGTAAAAATGGGCATATACCCATTTTAATGTTTTTGCATTACATTTGGGTATAAAATACTCATTTTTACATACTTGCTTAAAGTCTCTGCTTGCAGCAATCATATGACGGGTTATTTCCCTTTAGTATGGTTAAGGAGGGCGATGACTGCCGCATGTGTCACACCTGTAAACTAGTGCTGCTTATGGAGGCTGGTCTACTCAAATTCGCTATGCACTAATAAGCTCCAAACTTGTTGAGGTCTGTCGTCACAAGAATGCGTGCGTAGCTTGTTTCACTGTTTCTTTTCTGATCAGAGGAACCTCATTTCGAAATGATATTAGATTTGGAAAAGTCATTTGGCAAAGGAAAACTTAGTTATTACGTCAAAGAAAGAAATATACTTCATTTCAAAAGGGTCTCCAGTTATTGTCACTCACCATAATAAACTACAAATTATGCAGCTATCTTATGCTAGTATTTTGTGCAAATGTAGTCCTTCCCAGATTGAGCCCACTCATTTTGTGCTGTAGCCATAATACTCAGTATGGCTCTACCATCTGTGGCGGATTATTCTTAAAGCAAACTACACAAGATTACACGGGACGGGACGGACACGGAAGTTTTTAAACAAAAAAATATTAATTAAGTACCTATTAATACATAAAATAAAAAATTATAATTTCTATAGAGGCGTAGAGCTACTAAAGGGCGCCCTGTCTACTTACGATTACTCCTACATCACCCTTGCTCTCTTGTCATGTTTTTCATTCACGCCCATCCTGTTACTTGTTCTAATTATTTTGCAACTGAACTATACTACAATTAATACAGTTTATTTGCAAAACAAGTAGTTATAACATATAATATATGGCTGCTATAGGGGCGCCTATGAGCTGATAGCCTAGGGCACTGTCGACACTTAATCCACCTCTGTCTACTATGTAAACAAATAAGTTAGAATAACCTGTCTGCTTAAACTAACTTTTTTTTTAAGTATTATAAGCCAGTACTTGACTACTATCCCACCTGATTGTAAGTGGTTATGTAGTTGTTAAACATACTCACTGAAACAAAAGCTTATTCACTTTTGTCTTGAATACACCCAGATCGTAATCGGGTGGAAAAACAGATGCTGGCAAATTGTTGTGTATATATTTAATGGTAATTATTTATTGTGAAGATTCAGTCAAGGGAGTTTTTGTTGTCACACTTCACAGATATTTTGGTAACCATGTTTTTTTTTATTATTTTTAGTTGTTATCAGGAAGCTGCTGTCGCAAATCTCTCGTTTCAATTTCCTCTCTGTCACCTCCTACTACTCCTACAGGATGGTATGGGGAAGGGGATACTCTTATGCCACTGCTAAACAGTAATTTTTTTTAAAAACAAAACAATTAAATACATGTACAGAAAATTTGTTTTCCATATTGTATGGCAATAAATATAAAATACCTGTTATCATTAAACATATGTTTATTATATGTTTACTGCATCATTTGGAACATCTCTTCTGAGTTTGTGATTAATAAAAGTAAGAAAAATAATGCATCTAATTGTACTTACAACTGATTCCTAAGTTCCTGTGAATCTTGAGGTGTTTGAAGTTGATTGACCATCTTTGACATCGATGAGACTAAAATAAAAATAAAAGGAACTCCTTTAACTCATTCATTGCCACACAATAATTTCCTAATGTCATACGTAGGGCCACCGCTATAATTTGCCGAGCCTCGCATGGCGAGTCGTTGGCCGTACGAACGAGGAGGATACATCTCGCGTGGCGAGTCGCTGGCCGTAAAAATGAGGAGTTCGCATCTAAATGCATATTTGCCCATTTTAAGGTGTTAGCAGCGAAATTTGCAGGCGTTGTGCCGGCATGAAATACTGTCCCACTCTGCTGAGCATGCCAAGCTTTTTAGAGGCCAATTTAGCCTTCCCTTCCAAGTGACCACGAAACTCCACATCACTCGATATGTCGACGCCGAGGATTCCGATACTGGCTGACGCAACATGGGGAATGCCTTGAAACTGAGGAGATACGATAAAGGGGCTCTTTTTAACGGTAAACGCGCAATCTTGTGTCTCCTGAGGATTAAACTGGACTAGATTTAGCCGCCCCCAATTCGAAACTTTGTTCAGCAAAGACTCGACTTCATACACAAGTTTGTTCCAGTACTCGGCGACGTTTTCCCGAGAAATATTGGCACGGCCGGTATATAAGGCATCACCAGTGCTGTCATCTGCATAGCAATGAATGTTACCGGTTTGCAACATATCATTGATATTCAGAAGAAACAGCGTTGGTGATAGCACGCAGCCCTGTGGAACACCAGCATTAATAGGCTTCTATTCGGAGCATGCACCGTCTACAGCGACCTTGATGCTCCGATCTGCAAGGAAGCTGGTGATCCAATTGCACAATTTCTCGGGAAGCCCATAGTAAGGGAGCTTCGAAAGAAGCGCTTTGTGCCAAACCCGATCGAAGCCCTTCGCAATGTCCAAACTAACGGCCAGTGCCTCCCCCTTGGACTCTACTGCCTCCGCCCATCTATAAGTCAGATAGATCAGAAGATTACCAGCTGAACGACCCCGACGAGTCTCTAAAATCAAAATGAAGTCAATTTTCGCCATCCCCGCCCCCACCCCTCATTCTCATCTTTGGTTTTTTTTTTATAAAAAAAATACCTGACGGGCGGGCCACGGTTTTATTACATAAAACAACATTCAAAGTGGCTGATAATTTAGAATTTACATTTTTTTTCTTTGTATTTTTGAAGAAAATATGATAAATAGTTAAGACTCGCGTATCGAGTTCTAGGCCACCAGCATGCAGTTCTAATAAACACGCGAGGCGAGTCCTTGGCAACGAATGAGTTAACACAATTAAAATAGTTTATATACTAGCTGTTCCCTGCAACATCTTCCATGTGGAATTCATTACAATTGGATTTCATATGTTTTATTTTTTTGTTGTATTCTATTCTATTTTTCTAAAATAAAGGTAGCCTAAGTTACTCCTTATAACATCAGCTATCTGTCAGTGAAAGTCCCGTCTAAATCGGTGCAGCCGTTTCAGAGATTAACCAGAATAAACTGACAGACAAAACTGTTAAAAATTGTTTTTTTGTTACACATACCAAATATACTTTCATACGCATTTAGTAATAAGTTGTTGTTTTGACATTACAATCAGACACTTCAATTCTGAAAGTCTTTGGATTAAGTGTATAGATGTTTGTTCATCACAAATTCCAAATCTTTCACCAAATAGATTTAAGCTTTCCCTAAAAATAATAGGCATGATAGCACACCATATTTTATAATATTATCTATGATGCTCTTAGTTCAGCACTTAACACATTGCAGTGTAACTCTGTGAAAATGCTGATAATGAAAATCTTAAATTGTAGTATAAATGATAGAATGTGAATAAAAACGTTTAATTCTCTAAAGATACCTGTTTTAGTTGGCATATTCATTAATTTTTTTTTTTTGCTGGCCACAGGCCTAATTTCTTTCAGAAATGCGATGGTTTTAAGGCTAGTGCTCAGCAATGGGATGAATTTTTTACTTTGATAGTTTCTAAAGGCCCAATTGTGACAACTGGGAGACTGATAACAAATACATTAAAGGAAGCTACTATAATGTTAATCAAAACAATGGCTTATTTAAATCTTTGAGGATTATTGTTATTATAAAAGAAGACTAAATAGTACTGTAAAATAAAAATCTCACCATTCTGAGAAATTTTCTTGATATTACTTGCTATTGTTTGGGATAATCGTTGAAAGTTGTTGGTTTCTTCATATGACACACCTCCTTGATACGAAGCCTCCATCCTGTATGTAACATATGAAAAAATAGATAATTTACACTGTCCCAACAGAATATTTTCTATGATTTTCATAGTTACATACCTTCAGATAATAAAGTTTATTGTTGCAAATACGTGACGTCCACAAATGGCTTTCTGTTTCGCGCAATGTAAACAACACTTTTTTAAATATTTCCACTATACTTATTATTCAAGTCGCTAATATAAAACGACTATTTATAGTAGCAGGGTATTAACAAAAACTTTCTAAAATATTGATCAAAATTAAAATCTACAATATTCATCAACAAATTAATTGACCGAACCGAATGACACCACAGACTAGTATATATATTATATACAATAATCAAAGAGTATAGTAATTGTCCTATACAATAATCTATGCTGAATCACAGAATACTAATACCCTTAGGCGGGTATTAGTGTTCTGTGATTCAGCATAGATTGTGCTGAATAGTGAAGTCCGGTCACATACATACGGAAATCCGTTTCGGGATTCCGTTTCGATATTCCGATTCGGAACCCGAACGTAGCAAGACCATATAAAATCTATGACCCGCCACACACGTACGGTATTTTCCCGTACGGTATATTCTCCGATTCGAGATTACGTATAACCGCCTGTGCGTTCGAGATCCCCAACGGTAAAAAGCCGCCCCGAACGCAAGTCTTCCATAGATTTTCTACGAGTCGTAACACACATACGTAAATTCCGTACGAAACGCGCTGAGTGTTCGTCGCACGACCGAAGCGAGTATGTGTGTTTATGTATGTTTTTACATTTAATGTTGTAGGTGTATAGCTTTTCGTAACCTTTCATCTTATTTTATTTAATATTTCGTCGAAAGAATTTACAGACATAAATATTTAAAAAATATCTCTGCATAGATAGGTCTTTTTACATAATATTGACTATATTTCAAGCTTAGGGTGATAAGGGGATGCACCTAGTAAGAATGATACAGGAACAATGGAATCGCAATCAGAAAATCGTCGTCATTATTCGCTGGCAGAATGTCTAGACTCAAAGGCTAACATCTCTCAACTAGGCGTGTGTATCTCTTTACGGAATCGATTCACTGATCCGAATCACTGAAATGATTCAAAAGATTGGTTCAGTTCAAAAGTTGTTACGCTAATGGTATCTCAAGGCGTCTAAGCAGACACCTTATCTTGAGAATCACATCACCATTAGAGCACTTGTTTCACCGTTTCCACTAATAGTTCACATGCATAGACAATACACAAAATGGCACCGCTTTTACATATCAAAGTCTACTTCAAACCATTATTTAAACAATAATACAGAAGCAGCAAACCGCCGCCGGTCAAGTTCCCACCAAAACTCTCTCCTAGCGGAGAATGATACACAGAACCACAGAATACATATATACCCAGAACACTATTAAGAAAGAGTATTAGGAGTGGTTCTTTGCCTCTAACCACTAATGGAACAGATCTTACTCCCAAAAAGGTAATCTTGAAGACCAGTTTAATATGGCCAAAGACGCCTGTACAGAAAGTAAGACAAATTGAAAATGAACCAGTATTTGTATTGACTGGGAAAAAATGGTTAGAAATAGAAAAATAAAATATACGAGAAAGAAAAAAGAACATAAACAACAAGAACGTAAATGCCTCAGAAAGGAAAATAAGTCAAAAAATATAGTCAATGGGTCTAAAGAGATTGAAGTAGTAAAATGAAATAAATAAAAAGTAGACTGCTAAACAAAATGCTAGTATGTTCAAAATATCTACAAAATACCTCAAGTGAAATTACTGTAGAACCCCCATTAATAAAAAACGATGATTCAAAATAAATTCCGAAAACTTTAACCAGGCAATTCCACCCAAGATTAAAGTCGAATCGCAAATACAGCTAGCTAAACCAAAACATAATGATAGTGGTGAAACAGCGGTTAATAAAGATGTTAATTGTATATATGTATACTCACACTATTTACAAACCTTTAAAGAAACCTTACCTATTATTAGGTATTAAGTTATTAGTTTACCATATACATAAATATTATTACTGTTGCACAAAACTAAATTTACTATATTACCAATCGCGCCTAAAACAAATCGTGTCATCAAACACGAGACGAATTTAGACTGGGTCAAGGTCACATAATTTGAAAATATTTGTTATTTAAAACACACACACACACACACACACACACACACAGACACACACACACACACACACACACACACACACACACACACACACACACACACACACACACACACCCACACACACACACACACACACACACTTACTTTATCATTTTTAATATCACATTTATCCGAAGGTAATAGTCATAGGTCAAATGCAAAAGCAATATATGTATAGGTGAGCGTGAAAAAAACAAAACGTATCACCCGCGCTCACTCAATATTCGATGGCCGGTGGTACTTCAACAGCCGAAGCCTTTGCCGATGCGTCGCGAAAACAGCCGAATAAACGATTTGTTTGTTACATTTTATTCTGATCGCTGGATTGTAAAATCATGTTACCGATTACCGAGTAAAACGTATTATAACGTTTCGTTGGACTGCAATAACCCGCTACCCGCAATTGTATGAATATTGAATAGATGGTTTCAATAACGGTTTACCTTTTGTAACGGCTGTATTATGCGAGTAACATTGGGGTACAGATTTATTAAAATACTACCTTTTTCTTTACATTACTTGTTTAAATCGTAATTCATGTGACTTTTATTTCCATCTACAAATAATATTATCGGGAACTGGACTTGTTTTTCTACTAGATATGGATAAAGTATGTTGTGGATGTACTGAAAAAATAAATCTTTATTTTAGTAGTGTGGTTATCCGATAGGCCTAAACCCCAGTGTGACGGTACAGAGGCTCTGATGTCTTCGCGCATTCTTTTAAGCGGATAAATTACCATGGGTGAAGTAGTTTTACCAGTGGCAGGGAAGGTAAACATTACAGTCAAACGAGTCTTAGTTTGTGCATGATCCACCTCGTAAACGTTTTTACATCCCTTTTCTGCCAATAGCTTGGTGTTCTTTGGACATAGCTGAAAGCTAGTTTCATCTCCATTATAGACGCGGGAGGAATCACTTAAAATATCAAAGAAATAATTTTCTTTTAAATATTGTTCAATTTGACTGAACCACTGTCTTATGTTGGTTTCAGAGACATTTGCACTTGCTGCTGTAATAGCGTCGGAAGTCCTCTTTGTGATTTCTGGATGTCGTTTTAGCAACAAACGATACCAACCTTCTCCAGGTTTATTATTTATAAAACAGTTCGTTCTTGGATTTTTAATCAAAAACTGTACGACACTTAAAAAGATATCTTTCTTGCGTTTGAGAAATCCTTTTTTGCTACATGTAATTATCCACATAATAACTCAATTACGGTTTCTAAATGTATGAAAGGGCGCTAAGCTACTTTGCCAACATCAAGACATGAAATTTAATTAACCCCCCCCCCCATCCCCCACTTCACCAGCCAACAAATTCTATTGAATTTTGAGTATATATATAAAAAATTCTGACAGACGTATTTTAAAAATATACGTCTCAAAAATATCAGTATAAACTGCACCTATATAGTTTATAAAAAAAAAGACATGTACACGTGATGGAAGTGAAACCTTCAGAAAACTAATCTTCGAGAGAATACGAACGAATGTAGAATAGCAGGAGTAAGATAATTGTAAGGTTTATTTGTTACTATAATTAATATTATAATACTTAATTTAATTTTGACATTACTATTATTTGATTATTATTTTATTTTTGATTTTATTGTGATTTAATTTTGGGTATAGATTTGATTTTAGTTTTGATTTACTTTAATTTAATTTGGTTTAATATGATGTTCTCAATTACTAACCTAGTATAAGTCATACTAACAACTTATGGATCTTTGATATCTGAAATAAATAATAATTATTATTGGGGTATCTATAAAGTTTTCTCATCTGGTTGGGCACTATAAATATATAATTGTAAATGAAAATGGTAAACATACAATAATATCAATAAAATAAAATAAATACATAAATATATACAAATCCAATCAGATGGAAGCCCTCGGCAGGGGAGAACAAACGGCTGAGGGTTAGGGGGGAAGGTAAAGAAACCGGCGGACGATGCGGGCGGTATCGAGGAGCACCGCCTTCTGCATTTGAGCCTGGAGCGGTCCGTCACGGAGTCCCAGTCGCCTCAGATGACCCGAGAGGCTGACTGGGATTAAACCGTTCGCAGAAACGACCACAGGAATAATTTCGGTCGGCAGACAACCCCACATGTCAGTCACCTCGTGAGCCAGGTCCAGATATTTTGTCAGCTTATCTGTTTCGGCTTTCACGAGGTTCTCGTCATAAGGAATGGTAATGTCGACCAAAAATATCCTTGACTGTGCCCGGTCCATCAGCACAATATCAGGCTTATTCGCAAGAATGGTCCTGTCTGTGATGATGGCCCGGTCCCATTAGAGCCTGGCGCGGTCATTTTCGAGCACGGTTTCCGGCAAGTACTTATAATACGGCAGTTTCCGATCCACGAGACCGTATTTCTGAGCGAGCTCCTGGTGTAGAATCCTGGCTACTAGATTGTGTCTGTGCAAATACTCAAAGTTAGAAAGCGCCGAACAACCGGAGATGACATACCTAAATGACTCACCGGGATGGCGACAAGCTTGACAGATGTCGACGGCGCCATCCTTTAGGATGTATCTCCGAAATTGTTGGTCTTAATAATCTGATCCTGTATCGCACAGACAAAACCCTCGGTTTCCCCAAAGAGGTCACCGAAACGTAGCCAGTGGAGGGAGGCGACTGTCTCTACGAAATACTCATGTAGAGCCTTGTAGAACCTCCCGTGAAGCTCCTTCTCCTTACATATGGTCTCCCGGTCGGAAATGCACTGTACTGCTGGGTCTTGCCATTGCTCGTTGGCTAAGGATAGAGGAGTAAGCCCTTTATCACACTAAATGACGTCCCTATAGAATGGATCACCCGACCTCACCAGAAAGTAATTACGGAGGCTGCACACTTCACGATTATGCATGGTGAGAGCACTCAAAAAGCCGCGCCCACCATATTTCCGCGGCAAGTACAACCTCATTACTGACGATCTCGGATGATGCATCCTGTGAGACATCATAACAGTGCGGACTTTTCTATCCAGAGCATTCAGTTCAGTCTGAGACCACCTGAGTATGCCGAAGGACAGGCATGACCCAACCGTTATATGCGTGTGTCTTATTCACACCCGACAAAAGACTGTTGAGCACTTTTGTCAAGCGTGCATAAGACACATCGCAAACTGACTGTTTCATGTCCGCCTCACCGATACCTATGTTCTGTGACTTACCCAGGTATCGGTGTTTCAGCCTCGGATAGGGTCTTTATGTTAATGGGCATAGATAAGTCTATGCCCTCAGAGTTAGCAACCCTACCCCTTTCGACATGGTGGACCGCACACTTATCCGTCCCCAGCTCCATTCTAATGGAATTGCCAAAATCACAAGTGATGTTCAGCAATTCCATAAGATGGGAGCGACTGGAGGCGAATAACTTGAGATCATCCATATAGAAAAGGTGGGTCACTTTTGTACCTCCTTTCCGAAGTTGAAATCACCTCCTGAAACCCTCCAGTAAGATACTGAGAGGGTTCAGAGAGAGGCAGAACCAGATTGGACTCAGACAATCGCCCTGGAAGATACCCCTTCTTATCCTTATGCGGTTCTCCGCAGCCGTCATCCGCTCGCCTAGATGACAAAGGATCGTACTCCACTGCCCCATACATTGCCAGAGGAAGTCTCTAACTGTACAGTCAACTTTGTACAGCTCGAGGACACTCTTCAGCCATGTATGAGGCACCGAGTCGAATGCCTTTTTGTAGTCTATCCAGGCGGCGGAGAGGTTCCGACGATTGCGTTTAACCACCTTGCCAATGACCACGTCAATGAGGAGTGGCTCCTTGGTTCCACGACCACCGCCCCGACATCCATTTTGAGCGCGAGATATCACCTGATTTGAGTTCAGGTGAAGAGTGATTCTCGCTCTCAAAATGGATGTTAGTGTCTTAAATATCGTGGGTAGACACGTGATGGAGTTGTGTATCGCTAGCAACGCAAAGTCGGGAATTTGTATTTGGAAAAATTCAAAATTAGGGGCTTTTTAGGTGCTAATTAGGTGCCAAGTTTAAAAATTAGGTGCTCTAAAATTTTCAGTGCAACGAACTGTTGAAATTTGCGTTGCTGGCAAAACGTATCGCTGGCAACGCAATGAAGTTATTAGATATACGATAAATATTAATAGCAAGGAATTAAGTGCTAATTAGGTGCTGCAAGTATACGCAATAACAAGGCGCCCCTAATAAAAATAAAGTCGTTATTCAGAACATAGCAGATGCAAAATTCAGATTTCCTGAAAATCAAAATACAATCAAAATTGCTTTCAGAAAAAGTCCAAATTAGGGGCTTTTTAGGTGCTAATTAAGTACCAAGTTTAAAAATTAGTTGCTCCAAAATTTTCACCGCAACTAACCATTGAAATTTGCATTGCTGGCAAAACGTATCGCTGGCAACGCAATGAAGTTATTAGATATACGATAAATATTAATAGCAAGGAATTAAGTGCTAATTAGGTGCTGCAAGTATAGGCAATGACAAGGCGCCCCAGATAAAAATAAAATCGTTATTCAGAAAATTATTCAGTAAAGCAAATGCAAAAATCAGGTCTTTGTGTTTGTGCCATCTAGCGTCTATCGTACTTACCACCTCGATAGTCCATCGATTTTGATTCGATAAAATGACTAGAACTATAGAACGTTGTAGATGGCGCTATTTATTACAAAGCAATTTACATACATAAACATACATAAACACTCAAGCCTGTCACCCAGAGGGGTAGGCAGAGATTATGGACTTCCATTTGGCACGATCCTGACACACCTCTCTCGCTTCCTCCACATCCATATACCTACGCATACACGCTCGTCGGTTAAAGGTACTCTTGTAAAGGTCAAAGCAATTTACTGGAAAGAAAATATCCTTTCGATTTAGTATAGATATTAGTATATATTATATTATTTTTTTATACGATTTAGTATATATATCTACACTAAAGTTTAGGCTTCACCTGTTTAAAAATAAGAATAGTAACATTTATTTAGTTGAAAATTATATTAAATAATATTATACTTATCTTCACGCACAATCCCTGACGGGGTAGCCAGAGAGAACAGATCGCCAAGTGTCACGATCCTTACATATCTCTTTCGCTTCTTTCAGATTCATTATCTTCTTCATACATGCACGTCTAGGTATCCGAGTACTCTTGACCCTACCCTCTTCGAGAAATTTGCTCACATGGTCTTCGAAAGTTAGTCTCGGTCTACCTCGACACCTTTTAATATTAACTTTCGCGCTATATATTTTCTTCACCATTCGGTCTTCACTCATTCGCTCAACGTGCCCAAACCACCGAAGCACGCCCTTATCAATTTTTGTGATAAGGTCATCTTTCAAACCTGCCATATTGCGAATCTCTTCGTTTCGCTTTCGGTCGGCCATAGTAACGCCGCACATTTTACGAAGAGATCGCATCTCCACTGCATTCAACTTACTTTTATGCTTCTTCTGGCATACCCAGGTTTCGCTGCCATATAACAAAGTCGGTACCAACACTGCGTTATGTATTGCAAGGCGTGCACTCTTCGCTACGCCTTGCCTTTTGACTAACGCAGTCAGGGCACCATTGACTTTGTTCCCGGCAGCGACACGCCTGTCCACATCTAAATCACATCTTCCATCCCGGCTAAAAGCACTCCCCAAGTATACAATTTCATTTACCTGTTCTAGACATTCCTGATTTACCCATATTTCACACTTCGTTCTCTCTTCGTCCCTTTCAAATACCAGAACCTTAGTTTTATTAGCATTCAAACGGAGACCTTTAATTTCACATTCCTCTTTCATACACGTGACTAATGCCTGCAGTTCTGCCTCTGATGGTGCAATAAGCACTGCATCATCAGCATACAGCAGACAATTTACTTTTATGTCACCCAATTTCACACCCAAACAGCTATCTTTCAGCTTTTGTAAACAGCTGTCGAGATACAGTATGAACAGCCAGGAAGACATGACACAACCCTGTTTTACGCCCGTTTGGACGCTAAACATGGGTGACAGGTCATGCCCTACCCGCACACAGGCTTTACAGTCACAGTAAAGAGACTGCACAGCCCTTAGCATATATTAATAATATTATAGATTATATTACATCAGAAAAACATAAAATGCCGTTCAAACCTTATAGTAATTGTGGTTTTGAATCCGATAATTTCCAGAATATTACCGTCATCTACATGCGACCTCAATAATCTTTCAGCACCTAATTAGCATTTAATATTTAGGCACTGATAAATAACAAAAAATACCGTTCATACATTATGAATAATATCTTAATCTGTATCGGGTTTCGATAATCGCTCAGCACTTAATCAACACTTATTTCCTTGCTATTAATGTTTATCGTATATCTAATATATCTTGCTAGCGATACGTTTTGCCAGCAACGCAAATTTCAATCGATCGTTACGGTGAAAATTTTAGAGCACCTAATTTTTAAACTTGGTACTTAATTAGCACCTAAAAAGCCCTTATTTTGGGCTTTTTCTAAAAGCATTTTTGATTATTTTCTGACGTTCAGAAAATCTGAATTTTGCATCTGCTTTGTTTGGAATAACGACTTTATAGGGCGCCTTGTCATTGCGTATACTTGCAGCATCTAATTAGCACTTAATTCCTTGCTATTAACATTTATCGTATATCTAATAACTTCATTGTGTTGTCAGCGATACGTTTTGCCAGCAACGCAAATTTCAATGGTTCGTTGCGGTGAAAATTTTGAAGCAACTAATTTTTAAACTTGGTACTTAATTAGCACCTAAAAAGCCCCTAATTTGGACTTTTTCTGAAAGCAATTTTGATTGTATTTTGATTTTCAGGAAATCTGAATTTTAGATCGGCTATGTTCTGAATAACGACTTTATTTTTATTAGGGGCGCCTTGTTATTGCGTATACTTGCAGCACCTAATTAGCACTTAATTCCTTGCTATTAATATCTATCGTATATCTAATAACTTCATTGCGTTGCTAGCGAGACGTTTTGCTAGCAACGCAAATTTCAACATTTCGTTGCGGTGAAAATTTTAGAGCACCTAATTTTTAAACTTGGCACCTAATTAGCACCTAAAAAGCCCCTAATTTTGGATTTTTCCAAATACAAATTCCCGACTTTGCGTTGCTAGCGATACACAACTACGTGATGGGGCGGTATTTGCTCGGGTCTGTGGTATCCCGGTCTTTAGGAACCAAATGAGTGATCCCAGTAGTGAAGAGGCTCGGGAGCGACTTTTGTTCGAGAGCCTCTTGAATTTGTCGGGCGAGCACAGCGTGACACACCACGAACCCCTTCAGCCAGGTTTACAGGCTCTGACCACAGGCCGCGCCAGAAGACAGTGTCGGCCTGATTCGGTGCTTGGCCCGTTCCACGTACCATTGGTCATTCCAATGGTTTATAGAGCCTCTTCTGATCACTCTGGAAGAGACGATTCTGGAATCCGCTTTCCCCAAGCAGCGATTTTCTGCTTCAGGTCGTCTATGCGCTCCGTCAGTTTTGCGTAATATCCGGCTGAGACAAACTTATATTTGTCCCAGCAAACGCCATCCTGACGGTGCGCACAATTCTCGGTCTATGATTACCCGACCCGAAGCTTGTCAGTCTGCTGATTAGGGCTCTTGCCTTTGCGATACGGTCCTCAATTCTTTTCTCCAGGCTGGGATGGCGCTACTTTGTCTAGTAGCGCATCCAGCCATGGGAAGTTTGGCGCCAATAATACGACAAACTGCCAGTGCGGTGCCAAAAAGATTTGAGTCCGTATCGCAAAGGTTCCGGCTAGCTTCCAAATAGGTCACCAGCATTGGGTTGAGAGCACTCACGACAGCCCGATTCCGCTTGCTTAGGGGTATGCGGGGAAGTCGCGGTCGATTTTCGAAAGGCGTACTGCGCGTTTCCAAAATACTCCTCATTTGCTCTCCTTTGTGGGAGACTATTTCATCATCGTCTGAATCAACTACAACTGGAATATCCACGGCGTCATCCACGTGTGCGGGTTGCACTACAATTAGTGGCGCCGCATTACCAGCTGTAGCATTTTCATCCAATGAGGGAACAACCTCACGTCGTAGTCGTTCGAGTGCGGCGTTACTAAACATGTTGGAGCGCAGGATATACCGAACTCGATCTGCCAGGTTTTGCTCCGTTACATGAACCGATGGCTCCAGCTCTGCGAAAAAGCGATGAATCCGAGCCCGATACGCCAACACTCTAGTTTCTTCCTTTTTCGCCCTAAAGTACGCTCGCAATGCGTTATTATTATTATACATCTATATTCTCCCTATTATAGAGGTAACTTAAACCCTAATCACACGGGCCGAAGCCAAGCGTAAGCAGGTGCTAGGTGATGGTGTAAGCGGAGGTGACGGATGAAGTGGTGAGGAATTTGCGTGTGAGTCGGCAGGTGTTGAGTATTATTATTAGTACAATATTGTTACCAAGTTTAAAATTATTTTAAATTTTATTTTACATAATATATTACATTAAATATTAAACAGACTCGCAAGTTTTTAATTTCGTTGATTGACACGAGTAGTTTATGGTAACTAATGTATGAATATTATTATAATACTTTTTTTTATAAGATAAGGTGACAAACGAGCACACAGTCCACCTGATGATAAGTGGTTGCTGTGACCCATAGACATCTACATTTATCCTCAATAAAGAATCACAATGCAGAGGATGGAATGCCTATTTTCCAGTAAAATGGGTCTCCGGTTCTCTACACTCACCATACGAAACACAGCAGTGTCAAACTGTCATTTTATGCTGGTATTTTGTCTTTCCCCGGTCGAACCGAACCATTCGTGCTACAGCTATACATACTACTAATATAATTGCAGCATGGCGTACGATATACACGTATGATAATTTTCAACCACAAGTGCGGCATAAAATATATGATAATAGCATACAAATATTACAATATTTATTTATAGACATGTAAAGCCTAAATTTTACTGCAATAAATCAAAAGATTATTTTCTGTCGAGTAAAATTAGTTTGTCGTAGTGCCAATTAAAATGTATGTTCAACATCTTGAAAGCACCACATAAACACGAGACCGAGAAAATAGGAAACACAGCAGTGTTAAGCTGTCATTCTACGCTGGTAATCTGTGAGAGCATTGTCCTTGCCTTCCCCGGTCGAGCCGACCCATTCGTGCTACAGCTATACTACTAATATAGTTGCGGTATGGCTCTACCACGTATGATAGTTTTCAACCACAAGTGCGGCATAAAATGTATGATAATAGCAAACAAATATTACAATATTTATTTTTAGACATGTAGAGCCTAAATTTTACTGCAATAAATCAAAAGATTATTTTCTTTCGAGTAAAATTAGTTTGTCGTAGTGCCAATTAAAATGTATGTTCAACATCTTGAAAGCACCACATAAACACGAGACCGAGATAATAGGAAACACAGCATATTTTTTAAATATTAGCAATGCTATTGACATTACTTATATTCCCTTTAACCACTGTAAAGTAAAAATGCTTGTGTTGCAGCAGTTCATGACAGTTGTCGAATGGCGGCTTACATCCCACAACCTTTGAGTTCGCGGTCCGCACCCTGCCATTAGGTTATTGTCGCTCACTACAGTGTATTTTATCTCATTCTCTCGTAGACTAAATCATATAGATGTATATAAATATTTCGCAAACGGACTGCTTCATCCAAAAGATGTTGTTCTATACCCCCAATGTTTTTGAAAAACATATCCAACGATACCCCACATGATGGAATAGAAATTGCCCCAATTGCACTACACACGCGGCAGCGGCAGTTATGATTTAGGGAGCAAGGAAGGCCTTGCGCCCCTGCCTCCCTGCTGCAGGGCGAACTTAGGATATTACCTCTGTTTGCAAACACGAATCACAATTAAGGGTCATCTACACTCCTACTCCCTAGATTGCCGCTGCGGCAGACAAGTGAGTAGCAGGTGCAGCGCAAACCGGTTTGTAACTAGACGAAGCGCCTGTAAAACTGTCGGTGAACCTGTCGGTGACAGCTCATGCACACATCGCTGCGCTATGTATACCCATCCTTAGCGGAACGATGTATGCGTGTACTATTTTACTCTTATTTGGTTTTATTAACTTTTTGGATTCAATACAGCATTTTATGCGTTTTTAATAATGGCGTAGCTCTGCATATGCAAGCAGGGTGCAGTTTATTAATGTTGTATAAAGTACACAATAAAAAAAGAAATAAAGCTACATAGGTGCAGTTTAAATATAATAATTTTTATATGTGCTTTTCAAAATACGTCTGTCAGTATTTTTTATTTTATATATACTCCAAATTCGTAGGCTGGGGTAGAGGGGTGGTGCAATCAACACTTAACAAATTTAGTTTTATTAACTTATTGTGCTTATAATTGCATTTTATGCATTTTTAACGATGGTGCAATTATATTCAAGCAAGAAGCAAGTTTTTTTAAATATTTCAATAAGTACCCAATTCTAATTATTTGAAGTAATATCGACGATACAAGGTGAGCGATTTTAACAATTTTTCATTTCTAAACTACATGGGTGAATTTTAAATAATTAATATTTTTGAGATGTGCTATTTGAAATACATCTGTCAGTATTTTTTTATATACATACTCAAAATTCGTAGACTGGGGTAGAAGGGGTACAGACGACCTGACAGCACGAAAATGTGTAACCAATTTTGATTTGTCATTGTTTGCGTTAGCTAGTGATGTACATTTTACTTACAAGGACTATCGAAAAATTTTTGTTCAGGAAGCGGTAAAAACATTAAAAAAAATGGTTTAATGTACGAAATTGAATAGATTCAAAAATTTACTTATTTTTACCTTCATGGTTCTAAAATAATTAAAAAATATTCATATAACATGCATCCGAGAATAAGCTAGGTGCAGCTTGCCTTTTGTTGGATTTTAATTCAATATAAATAAATTTCCAATAATCTCTGAAGAGGTGAGTCGACCGATAAACTTAATTTTAAATTTTTTACCGTGAAGAATTTTGTAAACAAAACACGTCAGAAGGGGCTGTGAAGCTCGATACCTTTGCCTGCTTTAACTAGCGAATCGTAACAACAACAACAATATCTCTGGTCAGCAAGTAGCATTATATTTATATATACATACATACACACGTATACAATTTTACATATACATTATACACAGTTATGTATTTGTCTTCGTGTCCATAATCACTGTTTTTTATTTAGAAAAATTTGGATCATTTATACTCGATTTTCGCTATTTATGAATTGATTTGGTAACGAACGGATAGTTTACGATTATTGTTTGTAAAATGAGCGTAGTTGTGTGTAGTGTGTATTAGTGTAAAACCTGATTGTTCGTCACAGAATTCAGTAAGCATAAGCAGAACACTTTGTAAAAATGTTCAGGCTCTTTGTTGCCAACTGTAATGTATAAATTTCGAAAAGATAGAGGGACCGACGAAGAAAATGGAATATTAGACGTGTGATTTATCAGGTAATATCTGCAATCTCTCGAATTCCCAAGTCCTACGCAATGACAGTACCGTTGCATACATATGCTTTCAATTTCAATTAGTTATTACGATTTTTCTTTTTTTTTTAAATTGTGGATCGTTAGCTGGCTACGTCAAAACTTGGACGAGATGGATCCCTCCATATTTTTGCAATACTCACCCCCAAATGGACTGCCACAGGAATCCAAGTTGGCTACATATATGGTATGACCTTAAGTTTTATGGGATGTATAAACATATAATAAATACATTACTCATTTACTGAATGTTTCAGAACCGTTCCACATCAACTCCCACAAGAACTTTAAATCAAGCTTTAGGTAAGCTTAGCCTGGAGTCTTCTCCAACTGCTATTAAAAAGGTGAGAATTCAATATACATTGCACATGTTATATTAAAAGGTGTATACATTAATAGTAATCTTAATAAAACAATGTTATTTTGCTTCATGTAGGTAACATATTTTTATTTTATTAGGTACTATTAAGTGAATTTGTTCCTGTGAACTACTTCAGTCCAACAAATATACTTCCCGAGTCACCAGAAAGCTCCCCTCCATCCACTTTGGCTGGTATACCCACTAATACACAAGTGCATCAGGTGAGTAATAGTTCTCAAGCAATGTATTATAAGTAATCAAAAATACACATTATCACATAGTCATAATTATTAAAATTTACTTCAGATTTCACAGATTTTATTAAATTAAACATCTGCATTATTAAGGTAACTTTATTTTTTTTACACAATGGATTTATATTATAACAGTATTAATAATAATATATAATATAGTTTTAATTTAATAAAATTATTTCTTGATATCTATAAAGAATTTTTCTTAACAGGAAAATGTAGGTGGTACAACTTATTTTTATTCTACCAACGATAGTCTCAACACTTCTGGTGCCCTAAACTCATCAGCTTCAATAGGTATGTCTTTTTAAATCATTTTTATTTATTCATTATCAATTTATGTATCAATACTTGGTTAAATTGACATAGGTTATGAGACATTTAGGTAATTTTTTATAGAAAATTCTATTATATATTTTTAAACACATTAGCTCCTTAAAAACTTGTTGTGTCATAAGCACTGGGTACTTTTTATTATATTTAGATATGTTGAAACTGTTACTAAGTTTCCACATAATAAGGTGGAAGAATGGTATAAACCAACCGTTATTAAAACTTAAATTAAGTGTTAATACGAGTTAATTAAATTAAGTAAGATTTTTTAATTTATAACACCAGATCCAAGTTATTGTCACCATAATAACAATTTAATGTCATGTCAAGATCCAGATCAAGGGCTTTTGTAGATATGTTCTTCTTTACCAGACTTTGAATACTGTAATCCTATTATAGGGAAGATTTGCCTTAATTATCACGTTTGGTATTTGAATCAATTGAATCACTTATGTTGATATGATATCGATAGTATTATTGTGCCATACAATTTCATGCAAAATTAGAGTCACTAACTCCATCCCTTTTGGTTTTTGTATGACAAATTATGTTATTATTGTCAGGTTCTTACACACAGTCAATTACAATTCTAAGCAGTTCTTTGTAAATTAAAACAAAATGTGGTGCAAATCAAGAATCGAAGGTTATTTAAGTTAAAAATTACAGTGTGATGAGATTTCGTAACAGAGGAACATATTGGGGAAGCCTTATGTTTTAGAAATAAAGTATTTATTGCAAACATAACATTGACCATTTCAACACCGAGAGTGTTAGAACATCCACTACCCCATGTCGTCCAGCGGGTGCCGAGAGGCGACAGAGGGAAACAAACCACAAGATGGCCATCATCATCTTCCCATTAAAATTAAAAAGACTTGGTTGAAATGAAGTCCCTTTCGTAGTATATTATTATTGATAAATTTAGTAGCATCATCTATACAAAACGTGTCTGTTTGTAATGTCAAAATTACAGCGTTTTACTAAATGCATATGAAAATATAAACGGTACTTATAACTGTCTGTCTCTCTGTCTGTCGGTCTGTTTGTTCTGGTTAATCTCCGTAAAGGCTGGACCGATTTTGATGCTCTTCGATTCTGATAGCTGATGTCATAAGGGGTAACTTAGGGTACTTTTATTATAGAAAAATAATTAGGGTTCCTTGCAAAAAAAATTAAAACCCTAAATTACACGCGAGCGAAGTCGCGGGGAACAGATAGTTTAAAATAATATTTCTTTCATGGCAAGATAAGAAAAAGTGCGAGGGAGATGGATATTATTTCATCTCGCTTCCTTATAGACCTCAAGGTCGTGACGGAAAACTTTTATGGCGGCTGTACACGCACGTCGAGACACCACGAGACAGGCCGAGTACGAGTGTGTACATGGTGCCCTCGTCTCGTCGCATCGCGTCTCGCGGCCCTCTTTTGCTCTCGGAAGCCTGTCGGTATTTTGCGTTCGAATCAAAAGGGTCGAGAGAAAACGAGAGCGCGCATGTACACATGTAGTTACTGTAGGGTTCATATTGTTAAATAAATAAAAATGTAGGTAGTTACATGGTTCTGTTACGGTGAATAGAAACCGTCCACTATCTTTTTCTTCGTCATGGCTTGTTAATTTTTATTTAATGGTACATAGCCTGTACAAAGGCAAAACGCAGCAACAATTTATTCTAGATCCATCGCAGCGGGCATCTAGAGTTCAATTGATACAACGACAACGAGTATGTGTACATGGTGTGCTCTCGAGTCAAGTCTCTACGTGACGAGAGGCACGCGAGGCGACGTGACGAGTGTGTACTTATATAGTTTGTACAACCATTAATGTAAAATTTGCTTTTAATAAAAGTTCCGCTGGGTTTCTTGCTGGTTCTTCCCAGGGCAAAGGTTTTTTTTCGAACCAGTGGTAAAGTAAAAAATGACTTTCAATAAGAATTACACAAGTGATCTATATTGAATATATAGATCACTTGTGTAATTATTCTATTCTATTCTACAGGCGCCATTACACTTTTTTTCGCCTAGCCCACATCGGCCAAGTCCGTACCGTGCGATAAGAAACTTCGCTCCAAAAAATATTAAAAGTTATAACATTGTAATATGTTTATACGAGTACAAATGTGAATAAAAATAACATTCACATACAATGACGGCTAGGGTCATTTCTCATTTGACCTATTCAATAGATGAATGCATTTTTGTTGTGAGTAGGATAATTATATTACTGTAATTTTATTGCTGATCTTGTTTCACATACCTAAATATTTTAGTTTATACGTTCATTACTCTACGCGTTCTCATTGAGTCAATTTCATTATTTTGGTTGATATTTCGTGAAACCATACCGTTGACTACAATTCAATAACAAATTAGGGGACGATCGTCTCGGCGACGAAGATTACGTGGCGTTCGAACATCAATGGTTATAACTCTCAAAATAATATGATGTCACCAGGTGGAATATTATGGAAATCCATATTTGAAAATGGCTTAAAGGTCGCCGAGGAAGTCATAATGTTGCGACTGAATAGCCAGGACCTTTTTTTTACATGGGGAAATGCCTACGCCTACTCGCCTCGCGGGGGCAAGGACGGGTTATGTCGGACTCGCACCGACTAAAACCCATGGTGTTCCACCTTCGCCGCAAATTAGCAGGGCCACGGGAACGCTTTCGCACACATCCGCGGCCTCACCAGCGCCGGCCACCCCATGGCAGCCCCTTCTCGGGGGAGGACCTCCCCCTCCCCATTCTCCTTCTCAGGCAAGGCGCACCAGGAACACAAGGCACGCCCCCCTCCACGGCCTCCAACTCCACCTGCGTATAGGACCCCCCCGAGTCCGATACGCGGAGGCCATGGGCCCAGGAAAATCGAGCACTTAGTAGCATCCGCTCTCCCGACCCTAGCGGTGGATCTGGTCTCTGGCTCCACCGCCAACCACGTTTCGGCCGCGGAGGGTAGAGAGAGCGGCGCCTCGCAATACCGACACTCCCCCTCCCCCCGCGGCCCCACCATCACCGCATCAACGGTGCGGCCCCGTCAGAGTCGCAGAGGATAGGGCGAGTGGCGCATCGCCATACCAACACTCCTCTTCCTCCGCGACTCCACCTCGGCTGAGCGATAGGGGGAGAGGACACCTCTCTCACCGCAGCCCACCGACACACATCCAAAGTGGGCTCGCTAAACCGGTCCTACACCACGGGCTAGTCAAGTGGTTCCTCTTTGTTCACCGCGGGTGACCAAGCCACGGCTACTAAGCCCCCCGCCCCCCCTCGCCACGACAAGGCGGGAACCCGTTCGGGTGGGGAATAGCCAGGACCTACCAACTATGCGCGGAGGCAATTTGGAGAGGAATTAATGATAGCCTGGAAACTTTTGATAGATGATACAATTTTACGACACAAAAAATTGAACTGACGCCGAAGCAAATCGTCGGCTTGGTTATTCATGATACATTTCCCTAGAAGAACTTAAAAAAATCATTTCCATTCTGTATGTTAGAGGTTGTTTTGTAGCGAGAAATATATCTGTAAATGATTTATGGACTATAATATATGGGGCATTCTATAGTTTTAGAAAAATATGGAATGCCCCATATTTATATATTTATAGGCTAGGGGTAGATTCAAAGAAATTATAAAAAATTTACGATTCGATGCGAGATCAGAACGATCTACGAGAATTATAACGGATAAATTTGTGTTGATTTCTCAGGTATGGAACCGCTTTATTGACTCAATTTTGTGCTACAAATCGGGAGAAAATGTTACAATAGATGAACAGTTGGCTACAAAAGTTCGATGCCCTTTTGGCTGTGTTTATGTCAAATCAAAATACTTGTTGAATGCTTACCCATATCTTGGGAAAGATGAAACTCGAATGCAAAATCTTGGAAACCACGTCGTCATGCATCTTATGAAACCATTTTTAATAAAGTTAGAAATTTGACTACAGATAACTTTTTCACATCTGTGTCTTTCGCACAGAACTTGCTTTGGTTCCCGACTTATTACGTTTTTGAAATTTGGTTATTATACCTACTATCAATGTGTCTAATTTAGTTTAGGAAGTGTGTAACTGGCCGTTGTACGTTAGGAAAAATACAGATCAAGTTATAAATATTAACTTCGTAACACGGAAATTCTTTGACGGCTTCTTATAATATTTTTTGGATGAATCTTTTTTAAATTACTAATATTCCACCACTCTTAGTAACCTTATAATGTTTGTTAGGAGTAGTTCACGGCAGGTAGTTTAGCATTCTGATAATTTTGAATTCGTGACTTTTTACTGTGGCCAAGTTATCGTTTTTAAAAATGTTGCAAACTTTTGTTTTGAAAGTTTGACTGATTCACCTCTTACGCGATGATTCCAGCTAGCATGGATTAAGACTTTGTGACTTTAACTGCTGACTGGTTTCGGCTGACGAACGTAAAAATATGACATCATGAGCATCGTAGAATAACATTTATAGTTCTTAGGCTATTCATAAAGATACGATTGAGTGAATACAGTCAAGTGTTTATATTTTACACGAAACTATTAAGCCTTAATAAGTAGGCGTAGGTAATGAACCGGTCCTTCTTATTATAAGTTTTTAACTCTGCAAATCAAAAGCCTTAATTTTATAAAAAAAAAACTAGCTGTTCCTCGCGACTTCGCTTGCGTGTTAGCGGTTTTATGAACTCTAATTCGTTTTCTAAAATAAAAGTAGCCTTGTGAAATCAGCTATCTGCCAGTGAAAGTCCCGTCAAAATCGGTCCAGCCGTTTCGGAGATTAGCCGGAACAAACAGACAGACAGCCAAATATTTAAAAAATTGTATTTTAGTTATAAGTACCGTATTTACTTTCATATTTAGTTTCACATTTAGTAAAAAACTGCAGTTTTGACATTACAAACAGACACTTCAATTTTATTTATTTGTATAGATTGTGAGTAGTCCGCGGGACGCCTAGCAGATGTGAAACATCGAAATTAATTTGTACAGGTAATATGCATAAAAGGATAGCTTACGACAGGAAATAAATATGGCCTAATGAAAAATAAAATATTAAGAAGAATTTTTTAAGAAAAAGATGACTGTTTATTTAATAATTTTTTATATTCCTTAAATAAAAATATTAAAAATTCGCGTCAAAGAATAACTATCAATAACAAATGTTTCAATATAAATTCCAGCATTATTAGAAAACTTAATTTTTTGATGTTCATATTAAAAACAAATAGGAATAACATTCTTGTGCCATTTGCAATTTTGGCAGTCTTTATTAAATTTATTTTTCAAGCAATTATTTTAGTGCATTATTTTCAATAAGAATTAAATTAAAATTAATTAATAATTGATTTAAAAATATTATATGCAATGAAAATTGCATATAATATTTCGGCGTGGTAGGCGGTCCGACCCGCCGCTATAGATGTTTCACATCAATAGTTATATTTTTTATATTTCTGATCTGAAAGGCTTTGCCTGAGAGAAAGATTCCCCTTTTCCATCCACGGCCATACTCTATTGCTTAACAAAAGCCTACCATAGTCGACAAGATAACATTATCAACATGTTCAGTAAATTAAAATAACAAATAGTAACTGCGCCGGCTAATACGCTATGAAAAACTACTATCCTTTCCAGGTGGTTCGGAGTCATGCCTCGGGGGAAGTGTGGGCCCGGGCACTGCTTCGGCATACGCATCACAAATGTACTCCGGTACACCAACTCACATGGGTCCAATGGCCTCCAAGCCGGGTATGTTGCTATATGTTTTTTTTTTAAAACGTTATATGTACACTGAGTTGATCTCAGAAAGTTTTACAGGTTAATAATGTATTGCAGATTAATATAAAATAGTCTTTGTTCTTTCTTATTCATGTATAAATAATTACAGAGCATGCTATGTTTAACTATATTAAAATAATTTCGGAAATCAACGCGTCAACTCACAAATGTAATAACTAAAGTTACTCTATTATAAATAATAATAACTATGGTTTAAAAATCATAAGACATTCGCTGTACATGATCCACATTAGGAATAAAATAATTATGTAATCTTAAATCTAAAATAAAATATAATTTGAATAACGCGTTTTAAAATCTGTGTGTGCATGAAGCTACTCTTTTCAAATTACATGAACGAATAATTTTATAAAAATTATGGTGTATGCTATGCGTTCCTCAACAGGCTTAAATGGTGTTTAATTACTTTGTATGAAAGAATATACATACACATGCTTTTATTATAATTTGCGAATTCTTTTCTTTATTTAATAGAATATTCTAAGCTGTGTACCGTCTGTGGGTGTACTTTGGCCTTTATCCATATCACCACGTGTTGGTATGTGTAATGTAAAAGTTGACTAAATTAAATTTAAGATAATAATCTTACCGACTGTTCTTGGGTACCTATGTTACATGTTCATTATATACTCAGTTCTGAAATACTCAGACCAGCAAGCAAAAGTTGAAAACGTCTTTTTTGGATGTATGACTGAATCAACTCATAAGCGCGACGATTACGGCCAAGATGGATTAGAACTTTGTCCAGCAATCGACTGCTGACTGGTTTTGGCTCCCGAATGTAATGATATGACATTGTGAACATCATAGACTAACATAATACTTCAAAATTAACTACAGAGTCGTCTACCCCGCAGCGCGGTCTACTATTGTATACCCCAATAATCTTTTAGGTACAGAACATCTTAAATAATTAAGATGTTCTGTACCTAAAAGTTCAACGTATGTAATTAATTAATTTTTTTATAGGATAATGGTGACAAACGAGTACACAGTCCACCTGATGGGAAGTGGTTGCTGCGGCCCATAGACATCTGTATCTATCCTCTATTACAAATCAAAATGTAGATGCGATGTCACCCGTGAGGACTAAGATGGAATACCTCATTTCTAGTAAAAGGGGCCTCCGGCCACCTGCACTCACCAAGCGAAACGCAGAGGTAAACCTCTACTTCACGCTGGTTTTATGTGAGGTCGTGGTACCACCCCGGTTCGAGCCGGCCCATCCGTGCGACAGCAAAAGCTACCGCGTGGGGCTCTACCACTGTTAAAAATTACTTTTAATTAAAAATTACTTTAGTGCCTTTGGAAACGATGAATATTATAAAATGGTGACGTCATTAACCCGTGAACAGTCCCCTGCTGGACCTGAGACTATCCTAGGTGTGGAGGCGGTATTCATAAGCTGACTGTGTTATTTAATAAGCTGGCGCAAACCATTTGTCATTTATAAATTTCCGCTAATATATGTTTACAATGCGAATAATATTTAAGTAATAAAAACTGATAAATATTTTCGTAACACGAAGTACTTACGAAACAGAAGTGTTTTAGGGTTTAAAGGCGTCGTGATTGACCCGTATCCGGAGAAGTCGTCAGGTATTACGTTATGGAACGGCGAGAAATAAGAGATGGGAATGTAAAGTCAAAATCGCAGCTGACATTTTCTGATGACCAGCACTAGAATACTATTATTTATTTTCATATACTTTTCATAAACTCAATATACAATATGGTATATTTGGTGATAAATTCAAAATTAGCTTCTTGAACAATATCTGGATTTTCTTACTAAACTATTCTCTCAATAATTTTTTATTATGTGCTTAAATCAAATTGACTTTTGAAGCTTTGACTATGTGTTTGTCTTTGCGTATTATGTAATGTAATATTTCTAAGCGTTTTGAAAACATTTTTTATAGGATAGGGTGACAAACGAGGACACAGTCCACCTGATGGTAAGTGGTTGCTGTGACCCATAGACATCTACATTTATCTATACAAATAAATAAAATTGAAGTGTCTGTTTGTAATGTCAAAATAACAGCTTTTTAAACTTATACAACAATTATGATTAATTTTGTTACAAAAATTAATTTAAAATATTAAAATCCACGGCTGAATATAGGGACTTCCCTTAGATTGCCTCATAAAGGAAATATTTGCCATAGTTGCCACGTTTGGCTGACGGATTGGCAGTCACAGTTTTATTTTATTTTATAGTTGTTGAAAGAAAGACGCTGCTGCCCATCTCCTAGTTTGCTTCCTTATGTCGCCTCATGCGAGATACATGGCACCACAGTGTGTTAATATGATTGGAAAATACCATATAATATTTATTATGAATGCAAGGCGAAATCGATTAAATAAAGCATAGCAAACAGACAAGCTTTTGCTTAGCGACGTTTTGTACAAACTCCTGATTGACTGCGTGATGATGTTATAAGAAAATTTATTAGTTTTTTGACGGTCAAAATTCCTGGTTGCAACACAGCCAGTCAAGGGTACGACCTCTGATTATACTTCTTAAGCGTTACATCACAAACCAGGATACCATTTTAAGCAAGTAACGCCTCTGTGTATTATCACTTGGCTTATATGTATACTCAAACGAATATCCCGCGTAGTTAAGTTCACTACGGTGCGTGGAAATTGTCACCTGGTTGTTATTGTCTATAAATATATATATATATATATATATATATATATATATATATATATATATATATATATATATATTATAACAGAATCGCATATTATATTTTGCATCAAATATATTTTTTTCTACATTTATTATTATTACATATACATTACCTTGCGAAAGTTATTTGTTATTAATTTTATAGCGTAATTATTGAATGTGTTTTTGACTCATACAAAAGCCATCATTTTAGTAGAGTTTGTTGTCCTTCAGATGTTTGTCTGTATGTACTTTATTTGATTTCGAATATAGTCACTTCAACGATACAAGTGCAAGATTGAAATATATATTAGTTGGTGACTGGTGTATCATAGGGGCTTGTGTAGGGAGGAAAATGATTGTTCACATTAGTTTGTAGTCGATTTATTATATCGAACCCGAGACGCGTGTTCACATTTTACACGCGTGGTTTGCTTGCTACTTAATCGCTCGACCTACTTACTTCCTATGATAATACCGCGAAGCACGGATCTAAAAATGGTCACGGGTATATTACATTGAATTGTTATGCACTATACCATAAAATGCAAGGTGGCTCTCTTATGGGTCAGGATTGATTTCATTAGCGCTACATATGTTAGTTTCAAAAGTAAAATTACATGCTTCATGTTCTTAATAATATATTTAAGTACTTACTTATCTCTAATTACTTACGTTAATTTTTAATTCCACTGTGAAACCCATTGATTACAAAAGGTTTATATCTATAAACATGTAATACATAGTTTCATTTTGTAAATACACTAGAGAATGCCAACAGATTATATAGTTTTAAATTAATTTTATTTTAACACTAGTAATTTAATAATGCACTGATGTTAATTGAGCGTCTAGACGAGCTGCTGTTTGGGCTAGCGCTGTCCCGCGTCCTTGCTCTATACTCGAAATAACTTGTTCGATCACTTTACCCGTAAAGCCGCGTATCCATCAAAAATGTTGACAACATTTATGTTTCCAACAAGCGTCTCCACCGAGGGAACAAATGTTTGCAACAAGCGTATTCCTTTGATGTTGCCGCCGAAAATGGAAACACGGTTCCCGACATTGTTACAAGTTTTGTTGCCAACACAACAGTTGGTAACAAAACTTTGGTGGAGACGCGGCTTTAGTTTCTTTTCGGCTTTCTGGCAAAAATGTAAAGACATGTTACACTTCTCACAATCGTAACAACACTATATAACATGGCAGAGCCATGCTGCAGCTATATTAGTAGTATAGTTGTAGCACGAATCGGTCGGCTCGACCGGGGAAGGACCACGCTCTCACAGAAAACCAGCGTAAAATTGCAGCTTAACGTTGCTGTGTTTCGTATGGTGAGTGTATAGAACCGGAGACCCTTTTTACTGCCAAAGAGGCATTCCATCTGAGGACTACCTCACGGGTGACAACGCATCTGCATCTTGAGTCTTTATTGATGATAGCTGTAGATGTCTATGGGTCACAGTAACCACTTACCATCAGGTGGACTGTGTTCTCGTTTGTCACCCCATCCTATAAAAAAAAAATTATAGCTTTCTTTGTTTACAGCTTGCGCTTGGTTATCAGCTCCGTTCTAAGCTATTATCACTTCCGCGTTCTTTGACTGTTGCTTGCCCATGTTTTTAAAAATAGACATAAAATTATTTCAAAGGTTATTTTACGTAAAAGAAGTGTCAGTCGGTTGAAATTGTAGATATATTGATTGCTAATTATTCTACTTTCTAAGTTAACTTTTACCGAAATTTAAAAGCTTACATTTAATTCAATTTGCTTAGGAGCTAGTTTACAGAAAACGCACAGGTGGCTTTACTACTCTGCCACTCCGTGTGGTACAAGGAACAAACTTATTATCTACTTTACTTTTTGTGTGCGCATTCTGACATTCATTATTATTTGTACTCAAATCATTAGTTTCTGACTCGACTATATATGCTGGTTTCAACCTTTCAATTGAAGTATTGTTGTGCCTATTAGGGAGTTGTACCCTAAATACCTTATTATTTCTACAACGCTGTAGGGGCCATCGTAAGTAGGCGTGAAAGGTTTTAACCGTATCATTTCTTATGAAAACATGACTGCAATTACTCAAGTCCTTACAGACAAATAATTTCCGTGAATCGCTCGCTCTTCGTGACTGTGAACGGAGATTACTTATAACTACTCGCAATCGTTCGACATACGTGTAATCGTCCCTGTTGTAGTTTGGATTTGTCTCACGGTAAAAATCGTCTGGTAAGCATAATGATTGCCCGTAGACTAACTCGGCTGCACTAAAACATCACACCTACTGGCGGTTCGTAATCCAAACAACAGATAATTCGTCATCACATGATTCATTTTCTGATAACCTGTTTGTTAAAGCGACTTTCAAACAACGGTGCCACCTCTCTATTATCCCATTACTCTGAGGATAGTAGGTGTGGTTCGAATCCTTTGAACTCCTAGTAACTTTAATAAGTTTGCAAAAAGAGTGCTTTTATATGCCTACCTTGAGCGCTGGTTAACTTACAAAGGCACCCGAACCTACATACCCAGTTCTCATAAATAACCTTAGCTACGGTCTCAGCGGTGATATTTTAACGGGTATTGCTGCCGGCCAGTGTGTACAACGGTCTATAATTGTGACGCAATACTTTTTACTATGGCACGTGAATGTGATCAAAACGTTCACTGGGCTCGAATGAACCTATTCCTGTAACAACATGACGTATTACTTTGCTTTTTTGGCATTGTATGCATGTTTTTACGGTTCCGTACCTCAAAAGGAAAAAACGGAACTCTTATAGGATCACTTTGTTGTCCGTCTGTCTGTCTGTCTGTCAAGAGCCTTTTTTTCATGAACGCGTGGAGGTATCAAGCTGAAATTCATATCAAATACTCAACTCTACTGTCCCTTGGAGCTGTGAAAATCAAGCTTCTAAGCCAACGCAATCAAAAGATACAGCCGTTTATGCCGCAAATTTTCAACATTCGCAAGGGAATCAAAACCTACAGAGTACTTCCCGTGAACTCAGAATCTTAAAATTTGGTACGAAGCAACGTATTATAGAACAGATAAAGGAAACATTGCGAAAAGCATAAATTTTTAGTTACATCATATAATAAAAATATTTTTAATAATTTTATACTTATATACCTACGGATTTGTTCGGAACCATCAGTGCACGAGTCCGACTCGCACTTGGCCGGTTTTTTATTACCCATAATCCTACTTATTTGTTCATATTCGGCCAAAAGAACCTCTTAGTAACCATTGAAGGCCGATGTTATGTATAGATTCGAAAACAGCTTTCCTGAATGACGGTGGTACGTAAGGTCTGATATTACCGCCCGCGACGTCATAGTATATACTTTTATTAACGTTGGGAATAACAATTTGCTTTAACTGTAACTTGTTCGACGTGCCGGCGTCCTGTAGCATCTGCGAAATTTGAACGTCGGCTTCCTGCGCTGTTTCTAATTCCTCGTAATCTATGACCGTTGGACAAACAATAGTTTCAATACGCGATAGCGGGTCTGCGACTGTATTATTGTTACCATTGTCATGTTTTATACTGTCTAATTCGCCGAGGAGTCTCTTTACCTTTGTGAGCGCGTATGTCAAAGGCTTGTGGTCTGTGTACACGGTCATTTCCCGCCCTTCTATCACGTTGAGCATCTGATTGTTTTTTTTTTTTTGGGAAATACCCGAGCGGCTTCCAAATACCGTTGATCTTCTATTGCAATACTGCGCCTAAACAGGTGTTCGCGGCATCTGACATCAATCCGGCACAGGATGTACTAATGTTACCGCGTTTGATAGGTCTAACTTACACTTTTCGAACGCGTTGTCGGCTTCACTGCCCCACTCAATTTTTGTCTTGCTCTTCTTTTTCGAGTTATGTAAAAATTTGTTTACATTCATATGACCCAAGTGTTCACATTTTACACCCCAAAACGAAACTGAACTACCCACTTACAAACTACCGCCCCGCCGGTGGCGGTCGTTATCATATTTCTCGAGAATTACATACACATTGACACGGGTGACGCATGTGTGTGCTGTGTCAGCAGCGCCCACAGTAAAACCTAAATTGATATACTTATACTTTTAATCAAGTATGCACCAATGCACCATTGTCCATTAAAACCTATGAAAGTTCACTGTTGAATATAGGCCGCTCTATAGAATGCCTTATAAGCAGTATATTTGCCGCAGCTGCTGCGCTTGGCAGGCAGGTTGGCAACCGCAGTTTTTTATTTTCTAATTATTACTATTCCTGTCCCTTGGTGTGTTTCCCTCTGTCGACTTTTACGACACGCACGACACGATATTGGGTATTTATTGGATATACTTTTATCGCCGTTACACGATTGCACCACACGTAATTAACCAAACCGACAACGGGAAGCAGCGTCGAAGTTGCGAGATGTCTGCACTGCAATCGTCATTGCGCCTGCCAATTCAAGAAGAGGAAAACTCTGCAAACATCGTTATTAAATAAATGGCTTGAAGTGTATATATAAATGGCTTAAAACGATAAAACAAGAGCTCCGGTGTTGATAAATCTCAAGCTACTGTGTTCGTTTTGGCGTCATGAGTTACTATCGTAATTTACCGTCCCTAGGTATCTCACTTTATTCGGGTTCTTTCTTTTTAGGGTTCCGTACCCAAAGGTAACCAACGGGACCCTATTACTAAGCCTCCGCTGCCCGTCCGTCTATCTGTCAGCGGGCTGTATCTCATGTTCCGTAATAGGTATAATCTCACACTACAGGCAGTCTCCGAATGGGGCGATGCCAATCTTGTGAAATTCAACGCGTCCAAAACAAGCGTGTCTCTTCACTGCAAAAAGGAGCCAGCTCACCTTGGCTCCTTCTTTCCGAAATGTATCACTGAAATATACCGACTGCCTTTAGTTGTTAGGGCTTGAAATATCTTCAAATTTGGGCGGTTCATTGAGTCCAAGGCCAAAGCAGCTGCAAGGAAGCTGGGAGTCCTTGCAAAGGTGCGGCGATACTTCACACCGGGACAGCTGCCGTATGGCAATACTCCATGCACAACCGGCAACCATATATGGGCTGGTGCTGCAAAATGCCACCTAGCAGCTTTGGACTCAAAGGAAAGGCATGCTAAGAGGCTTATTGATGACCCGGATTTTGTTAAAACCAATCTTACCGGCCTCGAACACAGACGTAAAGTAGCCAGCCTTTCGGTTTTCTACAGGATTCATTTCGGAGAGTGTGCGCAGGAATTGCATAATTTACTTCCTCCCTCTCCCTTCACCAGACGTTTGGCCAGTCTCCACCCTTTCGTTGTTGACATACCACGCATTCGAACCAAACGGTTCGCCACGTCGTTCATCATTGCATACAGCAAAGGAGTGGAATAAGTTGCCAGCATCTGTCTTTCCATCCGATTACAGTGTGGGTGTCTTCAAGGAAAGAGTGAATAGGCTTTTGTTAAGTTAGTGCGATTCACCACTTACCATCAGGTGGGATCGTAGATATTAGATATTAAAAAAATAGGTAGACAGTTGAAATTTTCACAAAATAAAAATAAATTAAAATTAAAGGGGGCCCTTACTAGAAACGTGTTTACAATGGTACAGAACCCTTCATGCGCGGGTCCGACTCGCACTTGGTGGGTTTTTTTTAATAATATTGGGTTGTTGCATGTATTTTCAAAGAGTGAGCATCATCTTTCTAAGTATTAATTTTATGAAACTAACAGAGCATGAATTCCCTAATGATAAAACTCCTTATTTATGACAGAAAAATATATTTACTTTCTCTTCAATATCTTTAGGATCCATGGAGCAAGGGAAGGTGGATAATATTTCACAGTTAAATTGTTATAACTTGTCACGTGCCATTTATGCCACTAGTACTCATACTCTGTCGTAGAGGTAGTAAACATAGATACCTTGTAGACGCTTTTCCTTTATATTCTAATCTACAGCTAATCGCTGTAACTGTTCAGGGTACCCTTGCTGTCAACTCTATTAGGATCTCACCAACTTTTTAATAAGCTGAAGAATCTGCCGTTATCTAATATGGACTGACGACCGGCCCTGGGTTCGTCTTTGATTTTACAATTCCTCTGTTTAAATATAAAAATCAGTAATACACTGACTAGCTTGTCAGGATCTTCATAAAATGCTTGGAATATTCGCTTAAAAGATGCACTAGCCTTAAGGCCAGAACGGAAGTCGTAAAGAATGTAACTATGTAGTTGTGCACATGTAATATTAAAGTCTCGGTCATTATTACAGCAAACAGAACATAACTGAAATTTTGTAATGGTACACCACCGAAAGTAGCGTTTACATCTTATTGAGCGAAACAAAAAAATATGCAAGAACCCAAAAAAATATTTGTTTCTCATTCATCGTGAACAGAACAAGCCCCTCAGCTAAATAGAAAACATGAAACGCTGTACTATATTATTATTTATAGATTATAATATATTCACACGATATTTACAATATATGTTGATTCATTGTATAATATTCCTAACATGAACTTTTGTCCATAATGTACAGAACAATAAATAGTAGCCTTTATTAATTTTAGTTATTTTTAATTCATAACAGGACTCGCCGCAACATTCTATATGCCAGAAACAATAAGAGCGGAAATATACCAGAGGAACGAAGATGTTTTTCTACACGCTGATCTTCGTCAATTTCCAGGTGACCCAACTATTAAATAAACATCATCATCATAATTTCATCTAAGAAGCCACACGAATGTTTATAATCGTGGATTGAGGGGAATTGAGAGATAAAAACTTGCATCCTAACCTGTTAAAATATTAACTTCTATTCAATTACTATTACGAATAATAGAGGTTTCGAGTGAAACAATCAATAGAAAAACTACCTCTCATTTACTACTTTTTATCTCGCTTTTTTAGTTTATTTTCTAATCACAATGTCACCAATGTCAGGGGGCTCTGAGGTGTTTGACTTCTTTATGCCATCGTAAACTCAAGCTACCTTCTGCTTTTAATTTTTATTTTAGTCCAATATACGGAAAATTAACTTACTATATCTTAAAAGTGGTAAAGCACGGTCGCCGAGCGCGAAAAATTTCGTACAATGATCCGTTATTACTTGTCTCTGTCGGTCACATAATATACGTATTACTACTTTGACCCGCATATAACATTCGATGATCGCCATCATTAGATATTGCAAACCTTTTTGCCATAATAACAAGGCTTCTTATTGTGCAAGTGTTCTTTAAGTTTGTTTTGACATTGTTTTTAATTTTTAAATTAGACTTTTGACGACTTTCTGTATTCAGATGCACTTGTGATTATTCAGTTCTATGTTTAATGGTTTTTGATTTTGAACAGTTCCGTGTACACTGAAACAGAAACTAACTAATTCTAATTAAATATTTGTTTAGAAAACATTCGTTTTATTTTCTTCAAAGTGTCAAACGAACTTCTTGTTCTTCTTTTAAGTTATGGCTTCTCTTGATAGAAGTCAAACGAACTTTCAGTCCATCTAAGTGGCAACTCGTCTGCAGCCAACTTCACACAAAAAAGCTGCCATGCATTGTCACTTCTAAGGGCTTAGATGGAATACCTCACAGCCGGAATCAAACAGGCTCTCAATACCCGTAACCGGAACACGGCAGTACAAGTACCGCTATTTTGGCGGCAGAAATAGATAAGACAGTAGCTTCACTACCCAGATGGTCTTTTAAGAAGAAAGGAAGTACTACCACCAGTAGAATTTTAGTAATAATAAATGTTTTTGATAAATGGCTGAGCATAATGGTTACATATTGCACCTTTCTTTTCTTTTGTTCAATTCAATTCTTTTTTCAATTTTAATTATTTGCGATTGGCAACCGGACTTTATACATGAGATTGGAGTTAATTTTAACACGTTTAGCACTACTGTTATGCCTAGCTTGTTTTTTTTTTTTCAAAATTTTCTTCAGTTGTCGGTGACACAGGATTACTGTACATGAGTGTGTGCAAGTACAGGTACACTCTCTATTCCCCTACTCTCTTAGTCTGATGAAACAGCAATCCGGCACGACTGGAGGAAATTCAGATGCAAGACGGTTTTACGTGCTTCGCGAGACACGCGGTTTCCGCCAGTAAAATTTCTGTTCTGTTAGATTCGATTAGTTTCGTTAGTTGATAATACGAGTAGAGAGTTTTGCGAAAACATGGCTTAATAAAGCTCACATTTCGATGCCTTACTTTGATTCGAGTTAAGGTCGAGTCGTTACAGTATGCGATCTCCGTAGGCGCCCTAAATATGGCTTCATTGCAGTTCTACTAATTCTTCTTCCAGACCTTCCAGAGAACGTTGAGATGTACTCCGAGCTGACACCCCTTGAAGGCATAGCACCCCATTCCATGTCCTCGTCGTTTCGAGTGGTGCATCGTCAGACCGGGGAGCATTATGCTCTACGCCGACTCCACGCATACGCGTCGGTAGCTTCCAAACGTATCGACATGTGGAAGCAAATCGATCATCCTAATGTTATCCGACTACTTGAGTGCTTCACTACGAAGGCATTTGGAGACCATTGTAAGTACTAAACTTAACGTATTGAACCAGTTAATGTTGCTACATAAGTGATTTATATTAGATGTATTTTAATTAAACTTAAAATTAAAAATTCATTTTCTATTTTTTCCATAATTAACAATAGTTCCGTCCAACTGCCAATATAATTTGTTTGAACATAAAGATTACAGAAACATCGATTTGTGTCGTTATTGCATATCATTTGTATAAAGTAAGTTAAAGTTGCAGCCTATATACGTCCCACTGCTGAGCACAGGCCTCCTCTAATTTCTGAGAGGGCTTGTATACTGTCCAGTTTTTTACTTGTTGTTTGTCTAGACCTAATATAGAAGAATATAAAAGTGGTTTACAATGTTCGAACCAAATTTTAATTAAAAGTGCGTTGCACCACAAGTTTCTAAAGTGCTTCTAACTATTGCATTATAAAGTTTTATTTTCGTTTTATGTCACTTATTGACAACAAACCCCAAGGTCTTTTTTGGAGCTTTTAAGACAATATCAGCCACATATTAAAAATTTAATTTCGTGTCAACAATATTGCCTAAATCTTGTATGCTTGTTACTTTTATCAACCTTTTATGATTTATTTTGTAATAATAATATGACCATATTATAATTGTATTACAACATTAAGAAATAAACATTATTTGAGTAGAGTAATTTATTTCAACACATTAAATTTCTCTTTCTATAAGTTCATATTAATATTTTTAAACCAGAAATCTGTCAACTTCTTTCTGCAGTAAGATATGATCTGTTATTGTTCTTATAGGCTTAATGATTTTTAAATAAACCACAAATAAATAATCGTGAGAGTTGTGAAAATAGGTCATAATATTATTTATATATTATACTAGCTGGCCAGGCAGACGTTGTTCTGCCCTTTTCGACGACCCTTCATATAAAAAATCCTTAAATTCGTAATAAAAAATATTGAGTGTCACTTATGAGGATAAAAACTATCCTATCTCTCAAGTTGGACCAAACTGCACAGAGTGTGCAAAATTTCATTGAAATCAGTTCAGTAGTTTAGGAGTTCATCGCGGACAAACAACGTGACACGTAATTTTTATATATAAAGACTAACAATTTAAATTAAAAATATCGAATTCCCCGAAACAAAAAGAGCTGATGATCTTCAAACGACTGAACAGATTTTGTTGAAACATAGCTTCTTAGCTAGCTATACTCTCAATCAAGTCACCTTTCAAACAAAAGAAAACTAAATGTAAGTCGGTTCATCCATTTGGGAGCTCAGTGCCACAGACAGACACAGATTCACAGATACACACGTTAAGCATATAACAATCCTCTGTTTGCGTCGGCGGTTAAAATAGAATTGCACCAAGTTGTGGCTCCTGAGGAAAGCCAGATAATTATTTTCAATGTTGTGATAAATGAATTAAATTGAAATGAATCTCTACAGGTGCTAATCCACCTTTTTGTAGAATTTTAAGGTGTTTAAAAATTGATGTGTCCAGTCTGTAAAGAAATAACTGCCTTATATTAAGCTGAAGTACTTGCATACCATTAAGACATAAATAACCATTTTTGTTTGCCTGTCTGTCCAGGCTCATCAGCCTAATGTCTGAACCGATCATAATGAAATTTCACGAACAGTTAGAGAGCAATGCCAGGAGTGGATTAGGCTGTATTTTATCCGAAAAACTCGGAGATTTATTTAAAAAAATGAAAACTTAAATGGTCTTTGATTATTTTAAATCTAAATAATGCCACATTAGTAGATACTAACAGGTGAAGCCGGGGCGGATCGCTAGTATCAAATAAAACTGAAATTGTGTTGTAATATTTATTCAAGCAAGGTCCTTTATGAACGATTTCAAAGAATATTTACGAAAAGTATTATAATTGATTTCTTGTTACAACAGCCATGGTACTGGTGTATGAGTATCATCCTGCCTGTGTGACCCTCATGAACAAATATCTGTCTGGCACTGGCAATGGCAACGCGTCTGACTCCAACGGTGCCTTTCACGACCCATTCTCCTCAGATCCAGATGCACCACGTCCATACACTCATCAGGTAATTACTTTTTTCTACTTGTTAACTGACAAACACATGTTCTATGTTATTGAATGATTGTCTCAATCATCACATAAACTTGTGACACTATTTTATTTCATACTAGCTGTGCCCGCGGCGTAGCTCGCGTATACAGGTTTTACATAAAGAATTTGTCGTTTAGGTAAGAGAATATTAAACGATTTATTTTATTACTGTATCAATAAGTGGTAACTAAATAAATCATTATCATCAAAGTTCTAAGTCGTTTATGATAGAGCTTCTGTGCAAACGACGTTAGAAGTAGGCTTAGCCGGGGTGTACACAAAAAGGTTACGGGGGCTACTAACGCGGGAAAAAGCAACATAGAGTTGGCCATGTGCAAAACAGTCAGTACTGAGGTACACTCCTACAACGCGTAAAGTTTGACTTACGGTCATCGCATAACACACGCTCACTGTAGCTGGGAACTGAACGCGCTTAAAACTGAAAAGAAAGTTACTTCTTAATAGAGGGTTTTTGGGCAGTGCTGCCAGCTAAAAAAACTCATTCAGCTCTAGGACAACACAAAAAGCGCTAGATTTCATAAAAACAGCGCTTTAAAAAAGCCCTAGATTTCGCGCTAAATTAACTACAAACAAAGTTTGTGTTTTTTTATATAATCATAATAAAGAAAACAACATTAAGTTTTTTTTCTGGCAATATTTTTTTGATGTATCAATACTTCGCAGGACATCGACTTATAATTATATCAATTGCTGTCAACAGTAGTTAGTACTGTACGAACAATAAAAATGTCATTAATTGTTTTAAAGTGCAATGTATTTCGCAACTTAGTTTCAGATGTCAGCATCTGATTGCGGTTGCTACACAGTTTCTTTGTGTTATAACTTCTAAGTAACTTTTAACTTAGCTGTGCTCTAAGCAACTGACTGAAACTGAATAAAGCAAAATAAATGCGTTGCCAAAACCATGAACGAAAACTTTAATAAAGGGGATTTCCCCGCTTATAGTCGTCGGTAAAAAAATCAAGTTGATCATCCTAAAGGGGAAGCCAGGAGATCCATAGCACAGGGTATCCTAGTTTGGACTCGTCTCCCATGCTCTTTGCTTTGTGGAAAAAATATGTTTGAAAAAGATAAACTGCAATGTACTATTTGTGGGAAAAAATAATAAAGGTCATTATTATTATTATCGGTAATGTGGACTAACAGTGCTGCTAGAAAAGAGTTAATAATCCGCTAGTCGCTAAAATATTGAAATGTGTGCTAAATACACCAAAAAGCGCTGGATTAAGCTAGTGCTAAAATTACGAAATGCGCGCTATACATTCCAAAAAAGGGCTAAATCTAGTTCCCAAAGCGCTAAAATGGCAGTACTGATTTTGCGTATATTATAAATACAATATCACGACATTTCGTTGCAATATTTTTATTTTTGGTTCCGTTGTATGGCTTCGATGGTTACAAATTTCTTCAGTAAGTCTCAATACGATTCATCGGCGAAAAATCTCAACACAGCAATTCAGAAAAGTTTGTAATTTGTACAACTCCATCTATTACGTCCTTTGTGTGAGAAAACATCCTTTTTAAATCTCTTTTTGTGTTTTAAGTATAAATATATTAATTATTATGGAACGTTTTTTTTTACACACAAATCTTTTTATTACTATTTCTGAGATTTTATGGCGCCATTGAACAAATTCGAACCTACATTTCAAAATAATAATCATTACTTTCGATAGAAAAACCAATTTTAATAAAACAAAGATTAAATGTAACTCGAAGATACGCTTTATGATTTTCTTAACGATTTCTTTGAAAATAAAAGATGTTTACTTTAGACGTGATGCGTTCATATAATAACAGACAAATAGATAGACAGACAATTCTAAAAATTATAAAATGTTCTTATTTAATTATTTTCAGTTCCCCATAATGATTTTAGCCACCAAAATATATATACAATGTACAGAAAGAGACACAACATGTTATCATCATTTTTATTATATGTATATATTTAAAGAGAGATGGCGCTGCTAACATCAATTCTAAAAATAAAAGAGATTAATTGACGCGATTGATACATTATATAAAACGCAAGAGAACTTATAAATCAGTGCCTGCACAGTAAGCAAAAAATAAAGTTTGACTCTCGCCAAAACCAACGCAATTGTTAATAGCTCTTTTAAAATTTGATTTACCACATAGAGTACTCGGCGGTAAAGAATAAATTGAGTTTGTCAACACGCAGTAGGGCAGCGAGTAATATAATAAAGATTAGCAGTAAATATGAAAACTCATCTACAGGAAAAAACCACATTGCAATTGCATTACATTTTCACAACACCACCATCTATCGAAGAAATGGGTTAACTATTGTGCTTCAGATTTAGTTAATAAGGTTAATATATTTTTGTATAATATATTTAATACGTTCTTTAATACTTTTGTTTACTGCGTTTTAGATATACATAATTATATCATTATTTTACATAATTTAACTATTATTTATGATATGATATTAGTTTAAAATGCGCGTTTGATGACTCAAACAAAGCGACCGTTGAGCAAATTCGTACCTATACTTCCCTACCCATACTTCAGAATATTTATCATAACTTTTGATAGAATGAACTGATTTTAATGAAATAAAGACTAAATGTAATCCGAAGATACACTTTATAATTTCCTTAACAATTCTTATGATATAGATTAGTACTTTATACGTGATACGTTAACAAACAAACAGACAGACAGACAGAAAATTCTAAAAATGGTAGAAATGTATTTAATTACTTATTTTTAGTACCCCTCAATCACTTTTATTACAAAAATATAAAATGTACAGACATCTGCTATTTACAGTTTTATTATATGTATAGATTTGACACTTTATAGTCATGTTTGAAATTAACCAGGATGATTTTTTACGGATTTTATCGCGTTTAATTTAACTTTTTAATTCCCGACGTTTCGGATGCTTTACAGCACCCATGGTCACGGAGGGGGGGGGGGGATTAAAAAGTTGAATTAAACGTGATAAAATCCGTAAAAATTAGTTTCATTTAATGGGTGGTTTTCGCGTAAATATAAGAAATCATTATTATCATATATTTTTCGGCGGTGGGCGACGTGCGCAAAATAATTTCATATATATGCAATATAGAATTTATAACATAAACAATAAAACCAACAACTTTTTGACAACTCTTAAAAATATATCACTTAATTTGTATGACAGAAAATCTCATTTCAACCCCCAACGAGTTTTAAAAACGAGCCCATGGGAGCTTTCTTATATTTATATCACAATATAGTATATTAGAGTTAATGCCACATTGTCCTGAGTTAAGAGTTTTATTTGAATCTTATATGTGGTAGAGCCATGCTGCAGCTATATTAATAGTATAGTTGTAGCACGAATGGGTCGGCTCGACCGGGGAAGGACCACGCTCTCACAGAATACCAGCGTAAAATAGCAGTTTAACACTGCTGTGTTTCGTATGGTGAGTGTAGAGAACCGGAGACCCTTTTTACTGGAAAAGAGGCATTCCAACTTAGTCCTCACGGGTGACAACGCATCTGCATTTTGATTCGCGAACGAGGATAAATGTAGATGTCTATGGGTCACAGAAACCACTTACCATCAGGTGGACTGTGTGCGCGTTTGTCACCCTATTCCTATAAAAAAAAAAGAACGAAGATTTGCACGAACGATCATTTGCAGTGTCTGGAGTGTAATAGGTCAACGAACTTCAAATCCTACATACTCCAGGGAATCATCCCTCGCTTCCGATTTCTGGTCCTCTGGGTATGGACGCGCTAAAGAAGACAGTTCGTGTTATTTTTATGTTTAATATATATTTTTAGGTTAAGGTATATAATGCTATGGGCCAATGTTCTTAATTTTTAAGTTCTTGATGCCTGAAATAAAGTTATTGTATTGTATTTTATGGGAGGGGCCTATGTTCACCAGTAGACATGTGATGGTCTGTAATGATAATGATGATATGGACAGTGGGTAGCAGTATTTGATGATTCATTGATAGTTATGCCGTAGTGTTTATGATGATGTGACTTTATTTAACTATTTAAAAAACTTAGCATAGCAAAGGAAAAGTTGAAGGATTAAGAAGTGTATTACTTTAAAATATTAAGACTATTTATTATAATAGGTTTCAGGTGAGATTCAAATTACATCTTATTTGTATTATGTAATTAATATGATTTCAAAATCATGTTAACTACATTGTATAAAATAAGGCTCGCCTTAGCTTATTATATAATTTTTGTCATTCCCACTACCATTGATATCTACATACATTGTTATTAGAATTATGATATTATATCTTATTTTTTAGGTATAATATAATTAAATATCTGATATGTAATTGAACAGAAAAACGCTATGCTGCGTGCTGTAGCCTGTGGAGCTCTTCTACCTGAAGCGGTACTCTGGAGCCTTCTCGTTCAGCTGACTGCAGCCTTACGGGCCATACACACCGCCGGTCTTGCTTGCAGGTTATTATTTTATCAAGATTACTAAAATTATACAACTGACACGACATAACACATAATATTATCATATGGTCATAAAAAATCGTGCAATCAATCAATAATATTTGTTACTTAACAAACCCAGAAAATAGCTTTAAATCATTTTACTCCAATGTCAATATAAGATTTATATTTTTAGTAATGTAAATAACTGTTTTATAGTAGTTATATTGAAAATGGAAACCCATACATAATAATATAACTTCTCATCACAAAAACTAACCACATACTACAGACTGTTGCACTGTGAGCAAGATAATAAATTAAACAGTTAAATTAACCTTATCTTATTGTGGGTACAATACAATTCATCAGATTACTAATAATTATACCTTATTAGTCACAAATACACTACTATAATGTATATATATATATATATATATATATATATATATATATATATATATATATATATATATATATATATATTAACGACAACGGTAAAATTATATAATTTTCTGTTTTAGCTGTTCTACGGTTACAGAGTATGTGTTACTCCTTTCCCCTACATATTTTCCGTGCTGTACTTTTGTTTCTTTTGAAAATTTACTCCAAGCTTATATTACTGAGAACTCTAAATATTTCACCACCACTTTCTTGTATCTATCCTACTTTTTTTATCTATCATCATCATGTGATTTTATTCATGATTTTTTAAAATTTAATTATATAATCTATATACATCTATCTCCCTTATAGCCATTTGTTGTGAAAAATTCTTTGCATACTTATAATGAGGTAGTCTGGAAGAAATCGCTTCCGGAGCGATAGCCAACTTTCTTTATTTAATTATGTTTTTGTTTCAATGTGTATTAGTGTAAAATAAAGAATATATTGATTGATTCATTAAAACCTGCATCAAAAAAAAAATAGTTTACACTTTTATAATAACTTTCATCACCTATTTTTCCCCTTAGGGATAGATAATGCTTAAAGACGTGTTACTTAGATTCCAATTGAAAGCTAATCAAAAGACGAATTCTTAAGGATAAAATTAACAAAAATGCTGTTTGAAGAATCGCAAAATAAGAATTCATTTATTTTACTTACAGAGTAATTTTGGTAAGTTTCGAGTCAATCGCTCCGTAAAATAAAAACATTCTTAGAAACTGTTGGAAAAATTCTGTGAAACACTCTATTTCACCCTCTTGAGGGTTGAATGTTCCAAAATCCTTTCTAAGTGGATGTCTACATAATTAAAGTAGTAAGTTAGTTTTAAGACCGTAATGGTAGATTTTTGAAGAAATTAAAAAAGGAGAATATTATTAATTTTAATTCTAGAGTATAATTATGCAACAATTTTAAAATTTAAAAAAACATTAATTCTTTTTTCTCCATATAAATTTGAACAGCCTCTGGCCCCCAGAGGTTGTTTTGAATAATCGCTAAATTCAAATTAATTTATTTTACTTACAGAATAATTTTGGTAAGTTTCGAGTCAATCGCCCCGTAAAATAAAAAGTTTCACACACACTGCAATACCCTATTTCACCCACAGGGGTTGTTTTCCAAAATCCTTTCTTAGTAGGATATAAATTAATAGGAATCCTTTCTTAGGATGTCAACGTTATAAAAGGCAGCTGCTGTCCAAATTTCAGATTTTTACATCAAGCAGTTTGGGCTGTGCATTATCAGTCATTCAGGTCATTCTATTGCATGCCTTAAGCGCAAAGCGCGTAGGTATGTTCTACTAGCGCCTAAAAATCAAAATTCCAACGTTTTTTTCGTATAAAATCGTATCTAACAATCATATTGAACATATAAATGATATAAAAAGCACATTGTCAGAATTTTATATACCTTCTTTATATATAAAAATTACGTGTCACATTGTTTGTCCGCGATGAACTCCTAAACTACTGAACTGATTTCAATAAAATTTTGCACACTGTGTGCAGTTTGGTCCAACTTGTGAGATAGGATAGTTTTCATCCCGAAAAGTGACCCTCAATATTTGTTATTACGAATTTGAGAATGAGTTATTTTAAAATAAAAGCAGCCCAAGTTACTCTTTATAACATCAGCTATCTGCCAGTGTGTGTAAATATTGACAAATATTGACATTAATGTTTATACCATACTAACGTCACTTAATTGTTTTGCCTTTCCGGAACCCCTCCAATAATACTTAAACTCTATGGTATGGTATTAAAGTTCAAATTGACTTTTAAGTATTATTACGAATCTTTTGTATGGGAATACAGAAAAGCGTTGTTCTTAGACTTTTCAGGCATTTTTTTTAAATTTTTCTCTCCGTAAAAACCATCTTTGTACTTCAAGGAATATTATAAAAAAAGAAGTAGCGAAATCGGTTTAGCTGCTCTCGAGATTTGCGCTTAGCAACACATTCAGCGATTCATTTTTATATTATAGATATATACTACCACATTACACTCAGTTTAATTTAATTTAGATTTTTAGTATTTGTACTAACGTTAGTAACTCAAAAACAAACTCATCGGGAGTTAGTTACGGATCGTGTGATAGCGGTGTAAGATTAGCCACTATCCTATATCTTTGTGCAGGTGTCGTAAGAGTCGAAGGGGTGTAACAAACCAAGAGATGAGCGGCGTCCTTCTAATAACAACTAGAGCTAGACTAAATTAAAAATTTACGGTTGCAAACCTGCCTGCCGAGTGTGGCAACTATGGAAAATATATCCCTTATGAGACAATCTGTAGGGTGACCTAGTTTCAGCATTGGACTTTGAAGACTGTAAGGATAATTCCATTGCTGAAGATGATAAAGAATGTAATGATGATGCTGCAGTTTCACCCACATGATATACTATTCTTAATCGATGTCGAGTTTCCGTTTGCGTTGTTCACTCTAGTAGCGCAGATACTTACTAAAATTATTGTAATGTTTTTGTATGTAGTTAGGTATAGGCATTTTATGTTTGTATGTTTATCTTTTACTAGCTTACGTGACGGTAATATGGTCATCCGATTAATATGGTCACTTTCTTATGACTCAAAAACTACAGCTCTTCATCAGTCTTATCAAATAATAAAAGGTGAAAAGGGCACTGCTTTATCAACGCCATTTTGACATTTAACTGTATAGTAAATGTATGGTCATTAACTGTTGTTTTTTAATTGATTCTAAATGATTTGTATTCTTAGAGGAAGATTCTCAAAAGACGCTGCTGTTTTGGCTTCCCTGGACTAGGATGTTAGGCTGTTTAGAAAGTTGTGCTTTCTTTTAGACATATAGCTATTTTAGTTTAATAGATTTGCATAAATAATTAGATAATTCAGTAGTTTAGCCTGTAGTTCTTGAAAAATCTAAATAGACCTGCTGTAGTTCAGGTTCCAGAAGATAAAATGATTCGTTTTTGTAAAGATACAGGGTTATTTTGCAATAACCGGCCAAATTGGCAGAGAAGGTTCAGAATAACTAATGTAGGCAAATGAAGAAAAATTAAAAAAAATCTCAAACATTCTGTCCTTTTTATCCTTTTAATTCAAAATTCGTGGTAATGCGTTATTTTAACTGATTTTACTCTGCACGCACACACTCGTAAGAGTCGATCGGTAGGTGAAACGTTGTTGCCCATAAATCACATTCAATTTGGGATAATTTGAAATAAAAGTAAAAACTTATTTACTCGTATTTTCAAAAACGGCAATAACGGTATATCATTGCTTTTATATTTGAACTAAGTTTAAAATTATGGCTGCTCTTTGAAAAAAAACCCTGTATGTTATTATACCTCAGTAAACTTAAAGATCACCTTAAAATTAACAATTCGAAGTAAGTATACCGTGACGCTGATTTTTACTACAATTATTGCTAATTTTAACTATATATTACGAATAGATTTACTATTCATGACGAATAAGCTTGTAGCATGGTATTTTCACGTATTTCTGACCATTTTTTTTCTTTATTTATGGTTTACATCCAATTATATTAATACATAATTAATTTTTAAATTAAGTTATTACAGAAGCCAGTTAGTTTTCACTAACTAATGTCACATACTTCATCATTGAGTTTACGTAAAGGTAATGTTAAAACAGTCTGACAATGAAAGAGAATGGACATGAAAACCCAGGGACTATATAATGTAAGTCAAGATAAGTCATCGCACGCCGGTAAACTAGTCAAGCAACGTTTATTGTTACGACTCAATTTACAAATACAATATATATTTCGAACTATGAACTTATTTTCAAAATAAAATTAGCCTCTGTTACTTAAGGACAGTGTTTCTTTTTATTAGCGAAATAATAATATTGGAATTGAATCTGTTAGAGAGAGATCTAGAGAGATTCCCCGCATACAAATAAATTTCACCTCTTTATTATGTTAATATATAATACAGAAGAAGATGAAATCTTAATAAGCTAGAGTTTTCGAAATGTTGCATTTTTTATAAGACACAATATGTGTATCTATTTGCGAAACAAATGCCTTGTCGTTCATATCTTAAAGGCTGGAAAGGGTAATGCAATGGAAATTGATATGAGTATGTCTCGCTAATCCGGTGTGATGAAATTTATATTCATTTTTTACTTTTATGCTTGCTTGCGGTTTTCACGGTAATGTGCGGAGCGTCCATAGTAGAATATCGATCGAAACAATATCTTAATCTGCGGTAGTGACATATTGTTGATGGTTAGCTTAGCACCTCGGTTTGGTATCACCTCGGGATAGGTTTGGGAACCTTGATTCTACTCATACATTTTTAATAGGTATATGAAATGTAAAATTAGGACCACACAACACAAGGTTAATTTTAATGAATATTTATATAAATGTGATATTTTAAACATCTATATATATTTTGTACTAAGTGAGGTAAGTGTCTGCACTCGGCTTATTGATTGACCATTAAATATGAAATACAAATGAAGTAAATTCCTAGTGTCAAATATTATTTACTGGTTACACCATATAGTTTGCGTCCATAGTTATACCTTATATATGCCTACTTCAGGCACCAGCTTCTCACATAATAAAATTCTGTTTATGTACTACTAGATTTACATTGTTTTACTTTATGTTATGTGAGAAGATAAATAAAGACTTTATTATTAAAAAAAAATAGTAAGGTTAAGAAGGAAGCTCGATAATATCTACTGCTGGGCTCGCAATTTCTCGCGTAATTTCGAGAAGATGTTGGAGCAGGGAAAAGTGTGCCTTGGTGCACCGACGAATGTTGCGTCTTCGGAATATACCTCAGAAATACAGGTTTGCAAATATCTTGCTTCACTGCCAACCAAATGTAAATCAGCACTTACAATTTAAACTAAAAATATCAGGATGGGACGGGAAGTTTTAAATTTGTAAATAAATTTTCTGCTTGGTTTTAAAAGATCCTGTTATATTTGCACACTGTAGGACTTTAGACCCAACCAAAGTGGTGATGAATGGGTGTCGAGTACGCATCGCTTGGTGTGGAACAGCGGACATCGTGCACCCTAATACGAACGATGTTGCACAGGTATGTGTAATAAAGAGATATTTATTTTTATTTTCTTCACTTTGTTTTAGCTTCGCCTGTCACCTGTAATAGGTGGAAACTACGGACTTCCAACTGGTATGATCCTGACATGCCAAATGGAATTCATATATTCCATTATATGCACACATGCTCGTCGGCTGAGCGTATCTTCAATATATAGTCAATTTAGTTGATAAACTGGTCAAGTTAAGATAATAAGTAAGTAAAGGGGCTGTAAATGGCCGTTAACATGCTTTACATACAAAATGCTATCATTTAACATCACAAGGGATCTTGGTCAAATGTTGGTATTTTTATGATTAGAAAATATGACGTGATAATAATACTATAAATAAATATTTTATTATTGAAATTCTTGTTTACGGTAGGACCTGTAACCCTCCGTACGTAGGAGGGAGAGACAGAAATTTTTTAAATTGTTTGAATCCAACCCATAGACATTGTTTGTGCTAACCAAAGAGTACAATCTTTTTTTAATATACATAATATTAGTTAAGTTTACAATGGAATGCCTCATAACATTTAATCATAGGCTTTCTTAGCCTTTCAAACCAGACTCAACAGTGGGTACGATATTGCTTGGTGGCTGAAATAGGTAAGAGGATTGTAACAACCCAGCGGGACCCTTGTCGGACGGCACGAAGCGGAAATCTAGCTCTTACCATATGTGTAATAAATACTAATAGTAATAAATAAAATACTCAACGTCAAGTCGCTAAAAATATGCAAAGGTTGTCACAAAAACATTTACTTAGATAATAATATCATAACATTATATTTTATCAGTATTCCTCGCAATAATATATCTTTCTATACAAAGATAAAAATTAATACTTTACAAAACTAGTTGCATTCCGCAGCTTCACCTGATTTGTCGTGATGCAAACTAAGGCTAGTACCTACCTTATTTTATTTTATCTTACCTATATTGCAGTATCTCTGGCATTCCGCTTAAAATATTGGATAGGGGGTTGAACAAAATGAATACAAGTGGTAAAATTAAAATATTTATACAAGCGAATTCAATATAAATTATTAAGGATAACTCAAAAACTACTGGTCAGACCTTGATCAAATGTATATGGGACCACATAAAAAGCACAAGGTTTCAAATAAAAAAGAATATTCGAAATCGGTTCACCTAGAAAATAGTTATGAGGTAACAAATAAAAAACGTACAGTCGAATTGAGTACTTCCTCCTTTTTGAAGTCGGTTAAAAACAGGTTAAAATTATACGCTGGTTATGTTTTTTCAACCACCTTACAAATATGCAACCGACAAAGATTTATGACATTTATTATTGTTTTTTTTTTTTTAAATTGTCTTTTTGAATTTAATGACTCAACAAAAGACAATAAATTCTAAGATAATGAATTCTCATCATTACATAAAATTAAATTGAAAATCTTGATGGAAAGCTATCACATGGTTATTTATGCCATCAGGATCTTTCCCAATATTTAAAAATAATACCCAGTAATATCATCTTGTTGGGTGAACAACAAACGCGTGCAACTGATTCCGTGTACCTGACACTCCTAAATTGACGTACCGGTACGCAAGCGAAGCCGACCGGTACTACCGAAGACGTCGCGGGCAGGTGGGGGGGGGGGACTCCGTTTTCCTTCATACCGCGCCCCATCGTTGCTCCGTATAGTCGCCGAGTTGACTCCCATTTTTATTACACATATGCCCTTACCTTGCACCTACCACAACGACGAAAGTTTGTTACGAAAATAGTTACATAATAATCTTTTTACAGGCGCAACAAGACGACTTAACAGCGCTGGGTCGTTTGGCGCTCGCCCTTGCTTGTCGCACCATACACTGCGACAACCTGGCTGCCTCTATGGAACTAGTTGCCAGAACTTACTCCGCGGATCTTAAAAATCTTATACTGTATGATAAACCACGACACTTTCAATAATTTAGCGGCGATTTTTGCTTTCTTATTTTATTTTGGATTTATTTATTATTTAAACATAATTTACAACACAAATAATAATAGTAAGTTTACACAGGTTTATGGTTTTATATCGTAAATGTTATAAAGTTATTAAAGGGATAATCACTGAAAGATATTAGCACTATGCTCAATCACTACAATAGTGACTTTTAAGGGATAGGTCTTATGATTAATATCGACACTACACAAGTCATGTGTAACAAACATGTCACATCTATGACGATAGTTGTTAGGAAGACATGCTCGAAGTTGGTGACGAGTATTACCTTGGACAAATAATCTGACTAGGTAAGTCCAATTTCGACCGGAAGGTCAAACAGTGAATCAAACTCGGCAGCAGTGTTTGGAAGATCACAACATATTTCCTCGTCAAGTATTACTCAAAACTTGGAAATAAGAGTGCACACAACAAAGCATTTTACATTTAAGAGAATTTAAATAGAGTGAAGCAAGGGTCCTAAAGTCTGTGCTCGGAAGCTTGGTAGGAGCTACATTACTAAACTAAACACATGTGATGGCAAAACCCTCACTTAAAAGCCTGATGTACTCGCTGAGATCGAAAGCTATTGTGGTGCACTACATGCCTCACAAAATCAAGTAAATAATATATATAAGCCTCACTAAGCCGACACTTTACTTATGAACTGCCAGATGGAAATCCGATGTCCAGAGGAGATCAAGTTGGCAATCGGGCAAGTTAAAAATAGAAAAACCTCAGGAGGGGGACCCAGTTACAACATCGCTCTTGAAAGCGAAGGGATAACCATTGCTAAAAGGGCTCTGCCGTATTTTCAACTGCGTCTTACGAGATGCAAGAACTCCAAAGGCGTGGAGCAGAAGCATCATAGTGTTGTTTTACAAGAAAGGTGAGAAGACAATGTTAAAAAATTCTCGGCTTCACCATCAGAGCAGGTTAGGCTTCGAGGAGGCTATGGCACCATAGACCACATCCACACAGTAAGGCGAATTATACAGAATACGAATGAGTATAATCAGCGTCTTGCCTGTGGACTATGAGAAAACCTTTGACTTCATCGAAACTTGAGCTGCTGTTGATTCCTTGCAGCGTTGCTGGATTAACTGGCGATACATAGATGTTTCCAGACATCTAAACACCACAAGCTAGGTATCGGTTCAAGTACAAGGTGGTCTTACAAAAGCTATTCAGTTGCATCGTGAAGTGAGACAGGGGACATAATATCCCCGAAACTGTTGAAGATGTTTTTAAGACGCTTAAATGGAATGGACGAACTCATCTCACACTTATGCATTGCCGATGATATCGCCGTCATAGCTCATCGCTGCAGGAACTATAAGACTTGCTGAGCAGCCTAAATGAATCTAAGAATGAATTTAAATACGACGAAAGTCATGTCATACCAGATTCAATCATGGTTGATGATTAGTTTCTTATAGCTCATCGAGAAGTTCTAATTATGGTACTGCTGGAAAATATAAACTGTGCTTTTATAGAAATCGTTTTATAAATCGTTTATTTTTATGTAAGATAATCATTTAAAATACAATAAGTGGTGTTCAAAACATAGGTTAGTAATTCAAATTATTTAAACTTACTGAGTCATGAGCTAATTTCGTTTCTTCATTACAGCCCTTTACAAGTCCACTGCTGAACATAGGCCTCTCCCAAGGAATGCCACAAAGCACGGTCCTGAGCCACCTGCATCCATCGATTCCTGCATATCTTACCAGATCGCCGCTCGAGAACCTTTTTTTCCCCATCGGTTGTCGGTTCTTCGAGCTATATGGCCGGCCCATTGCCACTTCAGCTTACTAATCCAATACATAGTACTAATAAATAATATTATTTAAACAAAATGTTTCAAAATATTTTTAAACTACTTAATAGCTACTATAATTTATATTATGTGGTAGAATGACACTGTCAGAAATTATGACTGCAATACGAATATGCTTCACGGGGGGGGGGGGGGGGGACCTGTTGCAATACAGGCTAAAATTGTAGCATAATACTGCTGTTTATATGAGGGCATCATCCTACCAGGATAATTATAATACTGCCACTGTGGTGTGTGTGTATGGTGGGGGATGCGTGCTCTTATGTGCCTACAGTATATCCCACACAGTTGCTAGCTTATGATAGTATTCGGAAGTTGTTTCCATGGTTGGTCAACTAAAAGAATGCCATATTCGTACATTATGTAAGGTCAACAACAAAGTTTTTATAGTTTATTCTTTTCGTTACCGTTACAGCCTATCTAGAGTCCACTCCAGAACATAGGTTTCTCCCTTAAGTTGCCTCATAGAGGGGATATTTGTCAGTTGTACGTTTGGCAGCCTGATTTGCACACGCTGCTTTTTACTTGTAGTTGATATTAATAAGAACTGCTAAGAAGGGTTTGCCTCTGTCGCCTCTAACAACACCCATGGGTGTAGATGGAAAGACATTCTCACAACGCCAGGACACGGTCGGATTATTCTTATTACAATGAATTTCTATTTCACTTTTAATGTTTTAATATTTTACAATTTTATATTTACAATGCTGTCTTTTTAAATAAGGTACTTGTTGTCAACATCAACCGCTCGTCGCTCCGTAACAGATCTCATGCCTATGATAGGCGCCAGATTTTACACTCAGGTGTGTATGCATTTACCTATTTTTTTTTCAATGTCATTTGTTATAGAACACTAAATAAACTAAATCATTCATAAAGATCTTCTTGGTTGTAATTAAGTATGGAAAACATAAAAATTTTAAATTACTATTTCTAAGCATTAGTATTATAACAAGAATGAAGGGTTAAAATATTTTTTATAACAAGTTGTCAACAGCAAACGCGTTAAGACTTGCTATTTGTATCAGGTTGAAGCTTTGGAGCGAAGAGCCGACGTATTTGAGGAGCAATTGGCCAGGGAGATTGACAATGGCCGGCTTCTGCGTATTCTGGTCAAACTTGGAGTGGTTAATGAACGGCCTGAGTAAGTACCGCAATTTCGTATATTTTCTTTTTAAATAGTCTCTACAAAGCTTTTTAAATAAAAACAAACAAGTATAAACACTTTATATTTTCGAGTCCAAAAAGATAAGCTTCAGTATAGAAATACAGAATTACTTACTTTTTGCTGCTTTACTATTATCTTAACTTGTATGTATGTATGTATCTTTGTATGTACGAGTATATACGAATTAATGGATTTTTATTCAGTTTCACACAGTTCCAGAATTCTAAATAATCTGAAAAGCACTACTTACTTACTAAGGGAATAACTGCACTCTAAAACTTGTGTCGTACCTAATTATCTTGTCTTGATTAATCTTTTTTTTTTAATTTATAAGTGATGCAACCTTATTTTATAATAAGTAAAAATAAATTCATTACTCACCCAGATTTTGAAGAAATTTTATTTTTCCTGTGATCACATGATTTATTGTTCCCTATTGATCACATGATCCTGTTGTATTAATGTACACCAAAGTTGCAGCCTATAATAGTTGCAAAAGTTTCTGTCCTGAACTATAAAGAATAAATCTCAAACCACTATCATTATTTTTAGATATAATTTCCCTTTATTTCAATACACTTATCACAGCGCTTTACTAACTTTTCTATATCCTTAAAAAATTCTCTAAATTTATGCGCTCAAAATGTGTCAAAACTACTTACTTCACCTCATCATCAGTGTGATTTTTTTCTTCTCCGTAAATCGGATTTCAATTTTAAGACTAAATAACATAATATGGGCTGTATGGTGGATGGTCGAGCTCAGCGAAAAACGCATTCCTTAATAGCAGCCTTTTAGAAACACCCGATGTGTGAACCGGAGCAATGTCATGAAGAAACAACTCTTCTTGTGAGAATACCTCTCTATGTTTTTCTTTAGTAGCATCTCGCAATTGATGCAGCAAGGAAGCATAGTAATCGCCTGTTACTGTTGTATTGCGTTCTTTAAAATTCACCAGTAAAATTCCTTCGGAATCCCGACAAATATTTACGACATTTATTATTGGGTTTTTTTAATAGTCTTTTGTTGAATTTACTGATATAATGAATTCTCATCCTTACATATAATTCAATTAAAAATCATGATGAAAGAAATCACATGGTTATTAGAATTCAATTTCACTTAAAGCGTTATACAAACTTTCCCAATATTTGAAAATAATATCGAGTAATATCATGTTGCTGGGTGAACACCAAAAGCGTGCAAGTGATTCCGCTTACGTGACACCCCTAAACGGGCGTACCGGTACGCAAGCGAAGCCGACCGGTACTAACGAAGACGTAGCGGGCAGGTGGAGGGACTCCGTTCTTCTTCATACCGCGCACCATCGTTAGGCTGCGTTTCCACTAGAGATTTGCGAGGATGCGTGGCGAAGGATGTGTTTGTTAAGACCCAATAGAATCACTTCATTTACCTAGGCTCGCTCAGTGCACCTCTAGTGAGAACGGCTTAGCGGAGCGAGGTTTTTGTATATACAAAACAAGGGAAGAATGCGTGCGAGGGATGTGTTGCGAGGGCTGTGTGCGAGTGGTGTGTTCCAGGTATGTGTTGCGAAGGATGTGTGCTAGGGGCGAACGCGAGCAAAAAAATAGCAGTCACTAGACGGCAGCACTATACACATTCTCGCACCGCTCATCTGCGCTCCGTTTCACAGCGTCACTATACATCCTCGCACAGCTCAGCGGCCTAGCACATCTCTGGTGGAAACGCTCACACGGTTGCGCAGCCTTGCTATGCATCCTCGCACCGCACAGCTACCTCCCACATCTTTGGTGGAAACGCAGTCTTACACCGTCTAGTCGTCGTGTTGACTCACTATTAGTATTTATTACACATATGGCACTGTTGTTTTTAAATAGATCATCATAACTGCGAATGGAGAAGTTTCATGATGTTGTTAATATAATTTCAACGTAATGGTATTAAAATGTAGACCAAAAGTAATTAATCACTGAAAAAATTTTTGAAATGCATCTATAAATGACTTAAAAATAGATTATTGTAGTTTACGTATTTTAGTACGGAACGTCTGTGGTTTCTGAATCGCCTGTGACGTCATTTGACCTATCCGAGATCGCCGCATCACAAATCATTCAAGTAATTAGTTCTTGTACTGTTATTTATTCTGTGGTATTAGTTTCAGAGTCGCGCCAGGGCTCTTGCTTCGTTCGGGTTTATTTACGTACAATCATGTTTCTTTTTTATTTATGAGTGGGTAGTTTTTATTTCAATACAATGGAAGAAAGCTTAGTCTAAGGACAAAGAGATAATTTGCATAATATTGTTATATACACAGTAATGGACTTTTTTCTTTAAACCCGTCTTATGTTAGTGCTGAAATAAAAGGAGTTTTTAAGTAAATATATATACTTTTAAGTTTATTTCAACAGCCATATTTTTGTTTTAAATAAAAATCTTTTCAATCGCCGTAAAAAATTCATTTCTTCTTAAATTTAGATTTTAATTAAAATTGAAAAAATATTATAAAATCTAATTATTAATTACCAGTGTTCAAATTCAATTGTCAATGTCTTGCTACGGTAAGAGGTCACATGTTCTTTGCAAGTGTTCGTAAAATTGTTGTTCCGTCGTGAAATTTGTCGGAAAATCTCTTAAAACTTTTCATTGTAACATGTCCCAGGCATGCTCGATAGGATTAAAGTCGGGCGACTGTGCAGGCCAATCAAAAACTTGAATATCGTGGTCTCGGAGAGCGGCCGACACCAGCCGCGCCGTATGGGTAGGAGCATTATCGTGCATCTGTGTGGGACAATAACATGCTCTGCTACCTCCTCGTGGCATTTTTGTGCAGTCATGCTGCTTTGGATCCAAACGAGCTGGGTTCGTCTGCTAAGACGAATTCCTGCCCACACCATGATTGTCTCGCCTTAGTATGAGTGGAACTCCTGAGCGTGCCGTAGACGGCTTACTCTCCCTGACGTTCTCCAAACGCGTGTTCTTCGTGAATCTCGCCTATTCTTCCGAGTCTGTAGAGTCAGAATCAGAGTCTGTAACACGTATAATAAATTTATCCGTCACGTCATCTACAATAAAATCAAGTTTGAAAAACTTATCTTCTTCTTTTTGAACATGCTCCACACATTTCTTCCACCGATCAAGGGTGAATTTCGCCATACCATCACTTAATAATGTGTTAAAATTTTTCAAATTTAAACGTAGTATTGTTTCTAGCTACGTGCCCCTTTACATCAGCCCAAATCAACTCAATGGGGCTTAATTCACAATCAGTCTTTTAGGCCAAGTTGCTTTAACATATTTGTAGGTATTAATAACCATATTTTTTTCATTCACAGTAAAACTAACTAGTCACCTAAAATTAAATTAAAATGATATACATACTTTACTTACATGCATCTTTGATAAATTAAGAAAAGTTTTATTATTACTGTTGCTGTTTTTTAAATAACTTTAAGATAACTTTTAAGATAACTTATGCAAATAAATGATTCTTCTTCTTCTTCTTGAAAGTACACCCCGAACCAAGAAGTTTTAATTGAAACTACTAAACAGCATTTATATATATCCTATTCCTATACATACCTTTGGACGTTTCTTTTTCGGAAAAGTAAAATCTGTGATTTATCTCTCGACTGGTTGTGGCTCCAACATTAACCACTCTTAATAAAAAAAACAATTATCAACAAAACAAAATAACTAATTAAATAAACAACAAAAAATAACAAAAATTTTAATAAATAACTTGTATCACCACGAGCGCGTTCCGAATGTTGGTGAACCCGTCTTGACCCTTACATGTTTTTGTCGGGAAAACGAGACATTACGACAAATACACAAAATGGAAAGAGATAGATAATAGATTGTCAACTCCACAATCGTTTTTGAGGTAAATGATCTTTCGTATCGCTGCTAGTTGGCTCAACCTTATATTATGGTCTATGGTACTTATGCCTTTTCGGAAATTGACTTATTATGAAGACTGGAAGTCACAAAATAATCCGTAGACGCGGTTTAAAAGACAAAGAAATCGGTCTATAGTTCTTCGAAAGAGCGTTGTCGTCTTTGCGTTCCTGTGCTAGAATAGGTTTTCATGTCGCCAGATTCTTTGGGGTACATATATAATCTATTTTCCCCAAATTACAATCTTACCTGTGCATTGATTTATCATGCTGAATCTTCAGACATATTTAATATAATAGAGTTATTTTTTAAAGAATAAGAAATTTTATATTCAAGTTCAAAATATATAAATAATGATATAACGTTAAGGTATCTACTTTTATTTTAAATTATGCCAAAATGAATGTGATTTATGGGCAACAATTACGCGTACACGTTTTTGCTTAATATTTACTTTCTTAGTAACACGCTCACTACTAATGCCTAACTACGCACTACTAATGATTAATGAATTATAATTCTAATTTTCTCTTCGCACTTTTAACGGGATTAGGATTGTCATAATAAATAAATTAAAAAAATATGTTTGCTTGTCAACGACTTAACCAATGACTGTCATTATTATGGCGTATTTAAAAATTGGAATAAACTATTTACAACTAAATTACGCAAGTAGTCAATTGTTCTTCGATTGGTAGGTACACATACGTTGATTTCTTGCCGCAGTAAAGACTCACTTTTGTATAATCTGTAACGTAAATTTTAGTTGCTTAAAATGTAACACCGCTCCATTTGATAGTTTTATAGTATTCGCAGTTGGATTATTCGTTCCGAATTCCGTTCCGAATTCCGTTCCGTTATTGGTGTCGAAACGACACTACCTGTGGAAATTTATAAATAGCACACTCGTGCGTAATAAGGTCACTGTTAGCTGTCGGCCGGCCGGGCGGACATAAGTACCTAGCGGTGTAACGGTTAACGGAAAGAAAGGGCGCGGGAAGATGCGCGACAAGGTACCTACATTTGTAACTGAACACCCTTACGAATGTGTGCGTGCGTAGTAAAACAGTAGGCGTTAGATATTTATGAATGGCAATCTGCATTACCACGCATCCTGAATTTAAACGATATTTAAATGACTGAATGTTTGTGACTTTTTACTTAATTTTTTTCACCATTCACCTGTATTACTTATTCTGAACCTTCTCTGCAAAATTTGGGTGTACATGGCGAAATGGTGTAAAAATGGCCCGACCAATTTTGATGAAATTGTTTGTGTGTGAGTGGGTCTCTAAATTGTTTAGACTCACTATTAGACTTGGCAGGTGTTGTTGTTGTCGATATCCAAAAATCACGCGTACCAGCTGGGGCTAATTGCGAATGTGTAATATATTATTAATGTTTAATAACTATAGGTTTATACATTTAGAAGATAGATTTACACTCGGCTTTAAAAAATATCATGGCATCTCCGTCGTAAAACATAATATATAAACCCTTCTTATGAATATTTATCCATGTAGGTTAAACCTGGATGCATCCTGGTCGGAGACCGGTGACCGCTACATGCTAAAACTATTCCGGGATTACCTGTTCCACTCGGTGTCTGCAGATGGGCGGCCGTGGCTCGATCAAGCACACCTTGCCCACTGCCTCAACCAGCTTGACGGTGGCACCAACGCTAAGGTTCTTATTTGTTCACAAACTCCTAATCTATATTTCCACAAGGTAATGATAAGTAAGGTAGCCAATGTAATGAGCAAAAATCAAGAAAATTACTAGTATGGACAAAAATTAATTTTTAAATATTATTTATTTATATATATATATATATATATATCTGACGGAATGCTGGATATATTGTTTCAAATAATGTTGAAATACTTGTTAATTTATTATGTCACATCCGTTATCAAAACTTCATCCAGTTGTATTCATTCAGACATTATTCATATTAAAACGATTATACCGCCTTCGGTCTTTCGGAAATCACAAGATTATTTTGTAATTCCCTTTCGCTATGAAACTTTAACGTGCATGTTCACAGGTGGAGTTAATGTCACGCGACGAGCAAAGTGTTCTAGTGGTGTCCTACGCCGAACTGAAGCATTGCCTAGAACAAGCCTTCGACGAAGTTATGCAAGCGGCCTCACCCGGGCCTTAGCTGTGGCTCCCATAAATTATATACCCTGTCATTGCAATAGGCTTTTCTTAGCTACACATTACAATACATCATACATCACTCACAGTGTCCGGCCATATGATCACACGTTCCACGAACTCTTTTTAAAATGTCTTATTGTTTTAAAGTCCTACGTGTGCCGATGTGATGTTTAGCTAAAATTGCCACTTTGTGTTCACGTCCGTCATCCACATCGATAAGTATTTTATGTCGCACGCGCAGTGCGGTTTACGTACAAACAATCAAGCAACGGATGACGGCGACAGTTCGCCGACAGGGGAGCCATTGTTGCACGATCCCATAGCGGAAAACGACAACACAGTACTGAGATGTAACGCGATCTCATTTTTACGAAGTAAACCCTTTTACCGGATGACTCTTGACATTGTCGCGTCAAAATGCAAATGTTTCGATATTTTTTATACGGAGTGGGTGTTACGAACGAAGAAGTGGTCAAAATTTGCACTTCTGTACGCCCTCGTAAAGCTTTAAGTGTCCGATAATAGTTTTGTATAGTGCCGATTTATCATACCGAACAGCCGCCTGAACAAAACGCCACAAACATTCCAAAACTAACGACATCAATTTATACAATCAAATGTACTTCCTTTGAATAAACGAAACAGTTGTGCAGTCAGCTCTACGAATATCTAATGATTTGAAAAAAATTACTTTCTATTTACAAATAATTGCGATTTGAGGGTATGTTTGAATATTTACGGTAGGCTTAGGAGATATTTTTCGAGCTGATCGTTCTATGTATGCACGACTGCTCAATTTCACGATAGTGTGAATGCAGCTACTGTTTTGTGACGTAGATCTGAATTTGTATAACGATGTGTTTTGTTTAGCAGTGACAAGGGTCGTTAATTAGTCAGTAAGACGATGGCAATAAATAACTATTAATGGTCCGCGTCACCGCTGACAGTTCACTGAATATTTTAATTATCCAATGACTTTTCTTGCCAATTCATTTATCTATACCGGATTAGACTATTAAAAAAAATATTTTTCTCTCCATTTTTAACCATTATCTAATTAATATACTGTATATAAATAATGAAAGTATTGTTTTGTGTTCGGAATAAATATATAAATTTATATCAATCGCATTGTATTTATTTTGTCTTCAATAAATTACTATTCAATTAAATACAATAATTAATACTAAATACTATACTCATATTTATTTTTATTATAAAGTAGCAATATCGTTGTTAGTGTTGCAAATTCCGATCTATGTATAAATTTCATTCTGACTTTTCATGAAACTTAAGAAGGAAATATTTTGAGATAATTATAAGTGTATATTTTTTTCTAACAAATAAAAACGTTTTCAATTAGATTTATTTATTATTCAATTTCTATTACTACCTCTAGTGTAAGTAAATTTTTGTACACTTCTATACATCTATACAAATAAATAAAATTGGTGTCTGTTTGTAATGTCAAAATAACAGCTTTTTACTAAGTGCATATGAAAGTATATACGATACTTATAACAAAAAACCATTTTTTAAGTTTTTGTCTGTCTGTCTGTTTGTTCTGGCTAATCTCCGAAATGGCTGGACCGATTTTGACGCGACTTTCACTAGAAGATAGCTGATGTTATAAGAAGTAACTTAGGTTACTTTTATTTTAGAAAAATAATAAAAAAAATTATAACCCTATATTACACGGGGGCAAAGTCGCGGGGAACAGCTAGTATCAAATATATTTAAATGCCAGGTGCTTTTTTACACAAACGTTAATATTTTAAAATAAAATTATCTTCAATGACTACCACATAGCGTTGTGGTCAGAATTACCAAACAGAAACAGAAACAGAAACTTTTTTATTCAATATAGATTATAAATAATACTTATACTCTTGTTTGATTACCACTGGTTCGAAAAAAACCTCTGTCCTGGGAAGAACCAGCAAGAAACCCAGCGGGACTTTTTTTTAAAATAACAGCTTACAATCATGATGTTACACAAATTCACAACACAACAAATTAGAAATAGCTTGGTAGCGATCACCTCATTTCCAGGGGTTATTATCATCCATAAATTCCTTAATATTATAATAACCCTTTTTATACAAACTTAGTTTAATAAAGTTTTTGAACTTTGAGCAGGTCAAATTTTGTATATTTTCTGGAATTTTGTTGTAAAACCGTATACATCGCCCCAAGAATGAATTACTGACTCGATGAAGTCGAGTAACTGGTACTACTAGCTTGTGTCTGTTCCTAGTATTTACAGAATGAATATCACTTATTTTTGTAAAACTACTTTTATTTTTGTGTACGTACATTACATTTTCATAAATGTATTGAGATTCCAAAGTTAATATATTAATTTCCTTAAATTTTTGTCGCAGCGACTCTTTAAGGCTTTAGATCATAAATTGCTCTTATGGCCCTCTTCTGTTAAACAAATATAATTTCAGTGTCAGCTGCGTGTCCCCATAGCAAAATACCATACGATATTATGCTATGGAAATAGCTTAAGTAAATTAGTCTAGCTGTTTCAACACTGGTAAGACTTCTAATCTTTTTTACAGCATATGCTGCAGAACTAAGTCTGCTTGCTAGTTTTGATATATGGGGGCTCCATTGAAGCTTCGCGTCTTTTGTGATTCCAAGAAAAATGGTGGTATCTACAAGACTCAGTTTCTCCCCATTTAAAATTACATTAGTATTTAATTGTTTGACATTTGGAGTCATGAATTTCATACATTTCGTTTTAGTGTCATTTAAATGCATATTATTAACATTGAACCAATTTACTAATTTAGATATAGCATTATTTACTTCGTCATATTTTAGTATTTGTCGACTTAATTTGAAAATTAAAGAAGTATCATCTGCAAATAATACTATATCATGGTTATCCCCTACTATGTAAGGTTTTACACATTAATCTACACAAGAAACAGAAAGGGGCCGAGAATTGAGCCTTGAGGCACGCCCATTTGTACCATCGATCCGGAAGAGCTCATATTGTTAATGACCACTTTTTGCGTTCTCTTACTTAAATATGAAATAATTAATTTAAGAGCATCACTTCTTACACCGTAGTGTTGAAATTTCCTGATTAATGTTTCATGGTGAACACAATCGAAGGCCTTTGATAGGTCACAAAATATACCCAAAGCATCCTGTGAATTCTCCCATGCATTAAAGATATATTTAATCAGCTCAACACCGGCATCAGTTGTCGAGCGACCCATTGCGAAACCAAATTGATTTTTATGAAGTAAATTATTTATATTAAAAAAATTTAACATTTGGTCAAAAGCAATTTTTTCAAAAATCTTACTAAGTGTTGGTAACTACTAAGCCACGAGATTCCAGCAGAATTCAATTTTGCAAAAACAACAGTTGTTTCAAACATAATCACCATCACAGAATTGGGCCTGATTACCTGACGTAAATGGGCTATGCTCGGCGTTTCTTTGCGTGATAGACTTCGCAGTAGAACCAGAGTAACCGACATAATCCAAAGAATTAGTAGGCTGAAGTGCCAATGGGCCGACTATATAGCTCGAAGAACCGACAACCGATGGGGAAGAAAGGTTCTCGAGTGGCAGCCTCGTACCGGCAGGCGAAGTGTAGGGCGTCCCCCCACTAGATGGAGTGACGACCTGATAAGACATGCAGGAAGTCGATGGATGCAGGTGGCTCAGGACCATGATTTGTGGCATTCCTTGGGGGAGGCCTATGTTCAGCAGTGGACTTGTGAAGGGCTGCTATGATGATGATGATAACATGATGTAAATCTCTTTACTTTATCTATCTATACATATAATAAATTTGTAGAAAAGTCGTGTCTGTAATTCTAATATATTCTTGAAAAAACAAGTCCAGGGAACTAAATAAAGGGTTCTGAAGCCAAATTAGTGGTTTTTATAATTTTTGTCTGTCTGTCTGTCTGTGTATTCCGGATTCACGCAAAAACTACTGAACCGATTTACATGAAATTTTGTATGTAGGTAGTCAGTAACCCGAAGCAACTTATAGGCTACTGTTTATCCAATTATGGAACTTCAAAAAAAGGAAGGTTAAGTATTTTATTTCCATTAGATGTTAATTTTCTGTTGTATCTTAGTTATAGGCAGGATGATGGGTGTTTTTGAAATACAAATACAAATGGAAAAAGTACCTACTATATTTTGCCTTCAGTTAGTAATAAATGAAATAATATTAATAACTTACATTTATATGATTAAATTATTAGATTTATAAAATTATTAAAAAATTCTAACGTTCAGTATTTTAGTATTTTTGTTATTTTATTTTAAAAGTGTAATAATTTCAATAGATAATAGTGACGTCTATCAAAAATATGAAAATTGATAAGGTATTTATTTCAATTACTTCCTAATATATATGTAAAGTGATAAAAACTGGTCTGTCTGCAATCGTTGCAAAATTTGCATTATCATCATAGTTTTATTAAAGAGATTTTTATATATGTCGTGGCCAGATCGTAGAATTGATCATATATCATAAAGTAGTCTATCATTTCGTGAAATGGTGTGATCATTTCATGATATTTAACACTATTTGTTGACCGTGTAATGATATAGCTTGACCAAATCAATGAACAATGAATAGAAATCGTTTGAAGATATTAGTGTGGTGATAAATTTTGTAATAACTCATATCATGAAATTTGTTTGGATAAGTTATATAATAGTTTTGTCAATATTATAAGTGAGGCAGCAGAACGAACAAGAGAGGATAAGAGTGGGCATAATAATAAAAAGGAACATTATACACTCGGCGTCAAAAAAATTGCACATCCGAAAAAAATAATTTAATTACTATTTTAACACAACAGGCCAATGGCAATGTTGTGGTTTGAGGGTATCATTCGAAAGGTAATTTCATTAGCTTTCAGGAATTTTAATAGAATTTTACTTTTATAACGAGACGAAAGAGAAATTAAAGAAAAAGACAGGGTATGTACGAATTTGCAAATTAATAATTAAAAAAAAAACTTAATAAATACAAAAAAAGTTCTTAAAACCTAGTGTTATCCCCCCCCCCCCTTGCCTTGATAACGGCTTCCATGCGATCTTTCATGGACCTTACAAGGGTCGCAACAGCCTCTTGGGATATTTGTTCCCACTCTTCAAGTACCGCATCTTGGAGCTCTTGAAGAGTGGTTGGAGCTGGATCTTGAGCTCGCACGCGCCGTTTTAGGTCATCCCAGAGATGTTCTATTGGGTTAAGGTCTGGACTTCGTGCTGGCCAATGCATAACAGGGATATCGACCTCCTGTAAATAATCCCGTACAATAGCCGCGGTGTGGCAACGAGCATTATCATGCATTAACATGAATCCATCACCGACATAACCAGCATACGGGACCACATATTCCTCCAGGATTTCAGTAATGTGCCGACCAGCATTTAATGACTCTTGCCCACGGCCACCCCGAGTCCGGGAAACGCACACAAGTTCCGTTTTCCCGTCGACGGAAATGCCGCCCTAAAACATACACGAGCCACCCCCGTATTCGACGGATTCTTCGAAGCAGGGTTGTGTGAACCTCTCCCCCTGTCTTCTGTAGACCCTGCTGCGTCTGTCATTGCAGAAGAGATAGACCCTCGTCTCATCAGAGAAGAGTACGGTCCGCCACTGTTCTAGAGTCCACTCGCAATGATTGCGAGCAAACTCTAGGCGATCTCTGCAGTAAGTTTTGGACCTTTAGCAGGTTTATGGGCTGTTAAACTGTTTTCGTGTAACCTTCTTCTTATCGCAGAAACACTCACAGATGTTCTCCGAGTTGATCGAAGCTGTTGTTGCAACTCAATAGCATTTGTAAAACGGTTTCGTAAAGATGTCGTAACGATGAAACGGTCATCTCGTTCTGATGTGCACCGTTTTCTTCCAGATCCCGGTTTTCTAACATAACCACCAGTCTGCTGAAAACCGGGACAGGTTCAACTGTCAAGCAACGTCACACTGCCGCATCCCCGACTGCAATAGGGCAACAACTTGAGCGGCTTCTTCAGAGCTGGTGTCCAACTTTACTTGTTCTTACTTGGGTTACTTGTTCACGTGTGTTCACTGCAAAGTCTAAATTACGACTGACCCATATTTCATCCAGATCGACCCTTTTATACCCTTTTTAGGTGGTGTAACTAGCATCCTTACTAACGAGCATTTGACAGTGTTTATTTTTGACGCTCTATAATGATAAATGTTTTAATGATTTCATAATTTTTTTATTAATAATGTAAGGCTATTCAAATACCCATTTCAAACATACCAATATTTATATAAATATAATTCGTTTCTAGCCATTACAGCCATTTTTCGCGCAAACTCAGAGAGGTGCGATTTTTGTGACGCTGAGTGTATAACTGGGTGGAATAAGCGTGTCAGCAACGGACATAGGGAGGCTCGGCTAAAATTTCATATCTGGTTGCAATATAATCGACCTACTTATTGGTCTATATATGATTAAATGGTAGAAAGTAGAAGAATTTTTAAATCAAAATGACGTTGGTGTCAAAATAATAAAGATATAATTAAAAAAATTGGTAAATCCAATTGAGCATGCCTTAAGCGCATTAAAAAAATTACGTACTTATAACATGATTATACGGAATTTTTTATTGTAGTTTAAATACATTTCGACACACGTCGAACACCTTCGAAAATGACACCCATGATGAAAAAATTGGTACCTACTTCAGCCGCCACCTTGCATTTACATTTCGACAGCACTATCGGCTTCAACGCCCACGAAAACCATGAGAATGACACCCATTATGAAAAAATTGATATCTATTGCAGCTGCCATCTTGGATTTACATTTCGACAACCCTATCGGCTTCAACTCTCTCGAAAACCATGAAAATGACACCCATGATGAAAAAATTTATATCTATAGCAGCCGCCATCTTGGATTTACATTTCGACAGCACTTTCGGCTTCAACACCCTCGAAAACCATGAAAATGACACCCATGATGAAAAAATTGGAACCCACTTCAGCCGCCATCTTGGATTTACATTACGACAGCACTATCGCTTTCAACACCCTCGAAACCCATGAAAATGACACCCATGATGTAAAAATTGATACCCATTGCAGCCGCCACCTTGGATTTACATTTCGACAGCACTATCGGCTTCAACACCCGCGAAAATCATGAAAATGACACCCATGATGAAAAAATTTATACCTATTGCAGCCGCCATCTTGGATTTACATTTGGACAGCACTATCGGCTTCAGTACCCTCGAAAACCATGAAAATGACACCCATGATGAAGAAATTGATACCTATTGCGGCCGCCATCTTGGATTTACATTTCAACAAGCCTGTCGGTTTCAACACCCTCGAAAACCATGAAAATGTCACTCATGACAAAGAAATTGAAACTACTTACTTTTAGTACATACTACTACGAGTGTATGTACTATGTATTATTTATTCTGTGCTTTTAAAATATTATAATTAAAATAAATCTCTCATTATTATTATAATCAAGTATTTAAGAAATTTGGTTATTCGAATATTGTGTATTTGTACAGCGATTTTTTTGAGCCGCTGCAAACAACCGAAACAATGTCCACTCACGACGGTGACTGAGGCCAAACCAAAAAAGTACTCTGTGCGCCGAACTGAGTGTGAGTAAACTACTCTGTGGCTGTAGCTCTCTGTTTACAGAAATAATTTACATACAAGGCTACCAAATCAACGAAAATTTCGCCATTTTGGAGCCGAAAAAAATTAATTACAGCTAAGCAAAATAAAATTACACTGCCATTTACATTCAGTGGCTTCCCACATCATAGATGAAGAGATTAAAAAATAGATTGAGTTAAACAATTGATATTTTCAAAAGTTATCGTGTTTACAAGCCACTAAAAGCCGCTTTTTTTACTTAAAAATAGCAATTAATCGATTAAAAAAAATCGGTTGTCTGTAAAGTCGGTTTACTGACGATAGTTGAACGTGACAACGGCATAAGAAAATGTTGCTATAAACAATTGACACCACATTCACTTTTCACTGCACTTCATACTTGACGAAAACATGTAAATGTATTATTGTATAGCAGTTGTCCATGCGGACGCATCGCTCACTCAAGTAGGAGAGAGACAGATGTCGAACGATGCCGAACGCGGGGGCCGATTGTGCCTCTTTGTCGCTCGTTCCGCGCTCTCGCTTGCACTTCAAGACTTAAATGGAACGCCTCAGAGCGAGGTAACGCCGCATGAGTCATATTTTTTCGTGCGTGCAGCTAGCTTCATCGAATTATAAGACGTTGTCATGTCAAAATATTAATAAGTTCAACAATCATTTATCTTTCTAACAATGTGCTTTTTATATCATTTATATGTATAATATGATTGCTGGATACATTCGATAAAACGTTGGAATCTTAATTTTTAGGCGATATTAGAACATACCTTACGCTTTCGCTTAAGGCATGCAACATAATTTTGAGAAATTTTGGAAAGAAACTAATAAATGTAAAACCAGACCTACCTATGAGCGTTGACGTAGTGAATGATTCAGAGGCCATAGCCAGTATGTACAAAGAACATTTTAGTGTAGAGTCTTCTCTCAGTTCTTCACAACAGATGGTCTGTGCTGAGCCGAATCTAATAGAAACACCAATTACATTTTCCGCTAAACAGGTCAGAGAGATAATCGGATGTATGCCTCCGGGACATGACGGTCTCAGCGTAGAACATCTGCAGTATGCTGGTTATCACCTTCCTCGCGTCCTCTCCATGTTTTATTCACTGTGCATAAGTCATGCGTATCTGCCTAGAAATTTTGGGGACATTTCAGATAAGAGCAATTACAGGCCTGTCTCTTTAGCAACAGTGACGGCAAAGGTGCTCGACAGGCTACTAAGCAATGAGTTAGAAAAAGTTCTTCAGATATATGAAGCACAGTTTGGTTTTAGGGCAGGGCTGTCAACAGAAAGTGCAATATTAGGTTTAAAACATACAGTCAGATATTATACAGATCGCAAAACCCCGGTTTATGGATGCTTCTTAGACCTATCGAGGGCCTTTGACCTGGTGTCGTATCATATTTTATGGAAAAAACTTACCGAATGTAATTTTTCTAATGATCTCCTGGGTATCTTCCGCTATTGGCACAATCATCAAACCAATCATGTAAAATGGGCAGATAAGCTTTCTCAACCGTACGAGTTGAAATGTGGCGTGAGACAAGGTGGAATAAGTTCACCTCAACTTTTAAACTTGTATATAAATGTAATTAATAGAATCAGGCGTTACTTTGCGGAAATCCATTATATAAAAGCTTTTAGAAAAATTTACTTCGCACATATCCGCGTTATAAAATAAAAAATAAAATGATGTGTCTTACCTAGTATGAAGAGTACCTCCCACCCTCCCTCAATTGCGTGCACTATCCCCGTCACCACTAATCCCAGCACCGCTACTCCCAACACCACTACACTAGGCAAGACACACCACTGACGATAATACGACACGTGTTTCGCCTCTACACGAGGCATCCCCAGGTGATATAGACTCTACAGTGGCTAACTGCTAAGTGAGCGGCGAGCCAAAACAAGTGCCTTTTATACAGATCGATGACGCAACCGCTCTCTACTTAAGAAGCGAGCGACTGCGTCATGCGATAAAACATGCGACCTATCACCGCCGGACTTACGTAGCCGTTTGTAAAATTAAAAACAAACCGCTGCGCAACGCCCACCCTCCAACCACGCAACCAATCGCCGATCACCGTGAGGGTGACAAACGAGCATATTGCGAGGCTCTATTGTTAGAGAGCAGGCTTAAAGATATTTAAGAGAGGTGAGTTAGTAACATCTGTTTGTTCATTCAGCAATGCAACGGTACCATTATTACTTTTTAATATCTCTAACTGTTCCAGCACACACAGCCGCAGCCCTTTATTACACGTATGTAAGGCTATTTATAATGTGTCTCGAAATTGCGACCAGTCTGACCCACGTAAACGGCGTGGCATTCGTCACAAACAAGTTTTTAAACACCTGACTTTTGACGAATATCCAACTTATCTTTATTATTACAGATATTTCTAAGAGATTTGTTTGTTTTAAACGCCACATAAACGCCGTTTTTTCGAAGAGTATTAGCTACTTTTTCAGATATGGGGCCTAAGTAGGCCAAACTGATCACATATCGATGAACACTTGAGGTTGAACCGCGTACAGATAGTTGCGAATAACATGCTTTTGTTTTTTTTTTAATTAAATTGTTAATGAGATTTTTTGAAAAATCGTTAGAGACCGCTATTTGATAAATTATATTAAGTTCTTTTAAATAATTTTCTTTACTTAATGGGACAGTGAACAAACGGTTAATGTAATAATAAAAAGCGGCTACTTTATGTTGCCACGGATGACACGATGATGCGAGGATGACCGTGTCGGTGTGAGTTGGCTTTCGATAAATTTGGAAAACATGTGATGATTCTTTTCTTGTTATTGTTAAGTCGAGAAAATTAAGGGAATAATCTTGTTCCAATTCAAGTTTAAATTTAATTTTGTCATGGACTCTATTTATTTTATTGAGGAAACATCCAGTTGTCTCCTTGTGCCAGTTCAGCAAATAATTATGTCGTCTACATATCGATAGTAATATAAGATATTTTGATTGACAACTATATGTTGTTTTTCGAAATTATCCATGAAAATGTCCGCCATAAGGGACTTAGAGGGGACCCCATAGCTAACCCTTCTTTTTGTAGATAGAAACGGTTATTAAGCCGGAAATAGTTTTGTTTCATACAGAGAGAGGTTAAGTTAAGAAGATCATTTGTTTCCCCGGGATGTAGACGACGTTTTTCAAAGAGATCTGCGAGTATACGCAAACAGTCAGGGGATGGGACATTTGTGAAAAGACTATGAACATCTAAAGATAACAATATGGATTTAGGAGGAATACGAATATCTTTAATTTTGGAAATGAGATCTAAGCCATTTTTTAGGCTGTAAGTGGGGTTGAATCCAGATTTCTCTCGAAGGAGGAAGTTTAATTTTTTAGCAAGGAAATAAGTTGGTGCACCAATATATGAGACAACTGGACGAATAGGAACATGTTCTTTATGTATTTTTGGTAACCCATATAAAGTGGGTGCTTGAGGATTCATTGGAACAAGATTGCTCCGAGACCAGTTGTGATCGGAAAAAACATATGACGACTGTTGTATACATAACTTAATATCCGAAGTAAACTTTTTGGTTGGGTCAGACTCCAATAGCTCAAAGTCATCACCTTGGATAACATCGTTAACTTTCTGGCTGTACTCAGTACTCTCCATAATAACAACAGTATTGCCTTTATCGGCTTTAGTAACAATAAGGTCGTTTTCCCTTATTCTTTGCTTTAGGGACTTAAAAACAGGGAACTCAGAATTAAAATGGGAAGACGCGGGCACAGCCCGAATTTCATTAGCTACTAAACTTTTAACGATGTTATCTTTCTTCCCGATCACAACAGCCATCTCCGCGTCAACAGCCATAGTCTCTAACGATTTTTGGGAGACCGAAGGTGTTAAATTATACTTTAGGCCTTTATGTAAAAGGGATAACTCATCTGTTGGAAACTGGACATCGGAAATATTTTTAACTCGGGGATAAAATTGGTGATATTCTGTATGTATGTCGTTATTACGATTACGGGATGAAGAGGATATAAGTTGTTGTAATTTACGGGACTGAATTTGATATTACTCATAAACAGCCATTGAAGCAAGCTTTCCCATCCAAAATATCAAATTCAATATTATGTAATTTATATGAAAGTTCAGAGTATAATACTTTAAGGTGGATTTTTAAATTATCTCTATTGGAAAACCAACGACGACACTCCTCATTAAGCCAAATGTTCTGAGCTTTAGAAATAGCAATACTGGCCGCTTGACTTTGTGCAGGAACGTATTTGAATATAATTGGGAATAACATGAAGTTGTTTGCACTGCTGATTGAACCAAACATTTTGGGCAGCAATACGATGGAGTTTTGTTAATTTGACATAGAGTCTTGCCTGGTCGGCCGTGCTAGCCTTTTTAATATAATTAATAGAATTAGGCGTTACTTTGCGGAAATCCATTATATAAAAGCTTTTAGAAAAATTTACTTCGCAAATATCCGCGTTATAAAATAAAAAATAAAATGATGTGTCTTACCTAGTATGAAGAGCACCTCCCACCTTCCCTCAATTGCGTGCACTATCCCCGTCACCACTAATCCCAGCACCGCTACTCCCAACACTACTACACTAGGCAATACACACCACTGATGATAATACGAAACGTGTTTCGCCTCTACACGAGGCATCCTCAGGTGATATAGACTCTACGGTGGCTAACCGCTAAGTGAGCGGCGAGCCAAAATAAGTGCCTTTTATACAGACCGATGACGCAACCGCTCTCTACTTAAGGAGCGAGCCACTGCGTCATGCGATAAAACATGCGACCTATCACCGCCGTACTTACGCAGCCGTTTGTTTTTTTTAATTATTCTGCAGTGGTTTAACAGCGTCATGATGAGTAATCGGTCTTATCTCTGAGAGTATTTTGACGGATACGCTTACACTTTTAAAGTTTTCCATTGATGTGAAGCAGATGTGGAGACTCAAATCTAATAAAGCACACAGAAAATAATACGTTGAACTCTACCTACCTAAGCCCGACCATACAAAATGAACTTATTGCAATTTGTAGTGAAATAATACAGAAAATTGAGCAAGAATTAAATTCTGCGAATTTTTTTCAATTCTTGTTGACGAAACTACTGATGTTTCACGACAAGAACGGATGTCCATTTGTCTAAGATATGCCGAGCCAAAAGATAATGGGTTTATCTTGCGTGAAGATTTTTTTAACTTTTGTAACAGTTGAGAATACAATATTTAAAATTAAATTTTTTTTACAGCCGACTTCAATATGAGTTATTTAAGAATAACTCAAAACCTATTGGACTGACCTTAATCAAATTCATATGGGACCACACGAGAACTATCAGCTTTCATATAAAAAAACAAATCATCGAAACCGGTTCACCCAGTACAAAGTTATGAGGTAACATACATAAAAAAAAAAAACAAAAAAAATACAGTCGAATTGAGTACCGTCTCCTTTTTGGAAGTCGGCAGTAAAAGGAAGATATTTAGCTAATGCAATTTTATCTGAATTAAAATCTTTGGGAGTAGTTTTTTTAGTGGACTATCAAAAATCCGTTCTTAACGAGCGTCCACATTGCGAAATTAATAACTATACTAAATTTCAAGTCAATCGGGTGCATTACTTTTAGAGATCTCGTGATAAGTTCGTCAGTCAATGGTATTTCGCGTATATGTATATACCGGGTGTTAATGAAACGCCCTTGAAAACGAAGACAGACGACAGTACTAACGATACTTTTGATGATGGGTCAGAAAGAGAATCGATCCCGAGGAAAAAAAAATCATCTTTTCGGAACATTTTATTAGCTTTATTCACAGCTAAATAAAACGATTATTTCGTTAAACATTAAATTTGAAACTACTTACACATTAAACCAGCAATTAAATTAAAATTAATGAATCATGAAATCAGCTGACTAGGGACAATATTCGCACGGACGCCGAACTCTTTTATCTAGCTCAGTACGAAACAATGCATTAGGTATTACTACTCCATAGACTTAGAATATACTGGCGTATAGACTGAATAGTGTGCAAGGAAGAAGAACATTTCTTATGGCAAAATGCAAGATAGAAAAGGATACCAAGTCTCATGACTCTGTAACCGATTTTGAATTGATTCGAAACCAAAATTATTACATGTTTCGTGAGTGACTGTGGGTCAATAATATAAATAATCCTGATTATTTCACAGGTAAATTCGCAAGACGTCGTTACTGCTATCACGCGTCTTTATTTGGTTAAAATTTATGTTGTATAATATTGTTTAAAATATAGAATATTTTCGATTATTTTATTAATTTTGATAGTATGCAAAGAAAAAAGTCACGGTTTATAATGAATCGATAAACTTGCTCACACAACTAGGGTTAGGACTAGCAGAAAAGTTTTAAAACATGTGCACAAAAATATTACAAATAAATTCATAAACGCAACGTCGAAAATTAACAATATTACAGATAATTTATAGTGAACTGCACACGTTTTGAAAAAAAATCAAATTATAAACTCCATACAAAACATAAACAAGAAGTTGCCTAAATGAAATATAATGTGGTCATTGAACTCTAAATCTTGTGTCTAATGTTCTAAACATCATTTAAATTTGACAACTCTCACAACTACATAAACTTAAAAATTTGGCAATTTCAACCATTTAAAATTCCTTACCTCAATGTTAACGTTCTTATATTCGCTTCATCTCTTTCCATACGTATTTATGATAACGTCGCAAGAGAAACAACGAATATCAACGAAGGACATCGGTTAGTTCGCGGGCCGTCTTGGCATATGGTTCCAGTTTGCATTTTACGTTTCGAACGTTGGTTAGTTGGTTATGGTTGGATATGTGATAACGGTTATGTACTTAGCTTTAACGATATCATATGATATTTGGTAACATAACGTTATTAGGCTGGCTTTTTACTATGGGATATATATTATATCCCGAAATATAAGAGTAGTTATTCGAAATTTGATTCTTCGACTGATTCATATGGCCAAAATTTAATTTCACTTTCAGCTTTGTAACACATGTTCATATGAAAAAAGGTATACCAAATAACATAATTTGAATGAGGGACTCGTTTTTATAAAGTAGTTTTCATGATATCGACGTTCAAATATTTGTGCCCAGATGAATCAGAATTTGTTACAGATGAATCAGAAACAGAAATAAAAATAAAAAAACTTTGTATTAAGAAAATAATCATATTTGAATAACAACAATAACCTTTTTTATGAAAACAATTATCAGCGATCATATCACGGAAAAAAATCTGGTGAATTAAACAATAATTCTTGTAAAAATATTTTTAAACTCCAGTATTTATAATAATTCTTGTATTATATGGTAAAGTGAGAATAGCAGTCTTAATTATTAATTGAAATTACCAATCACATTGGTTTATTTATTACTACCTAACAATAAAGTAACAAAAATGAGATCAACTTTAAATGGCATTTTTGACAATAATCTTCCTTATCAACTTTCAAAGAAATAAAGATTCTAGGTATAATTAACTAATAAGTAATAAGGTCAAAGTTAAATAGGTACTAAAAGAAATATTTTCTTGGCTTTGGGCTAGGGACGGAGCTGCTTTCAATATCATCCATAAAGCCTTTTTCTTGTTGACGAGATCTTGAATTGGAGGAAGATGGAATAATCATATCTTCAACAATGCCGTGAGACTCTTTTGTCCGCTTATCATATTGAGGCTTTTTAAACACAAAAATATTCTCATCGTCAGAATCTGAGCGATCATCTACGCTTTTCTGATGGAGGTTCGATAGGACATCTCTGGTGAATTTTGGAGTTATAAGTCTTTCATCGATTGACGAAGTCTCCATCCAAAAGCTGTCGTCATCGGGAAGGTCGAGGTCTTGTTGGGTTGTATCCGTATCTTTTCTAGTCTGAATTTCGGTAGCAGATATTTGGCTACGTTTGATCAAAGAGCTGCATGTAGATTTCTTCGATGTCACATTTCTTTTATCCGCGGATTTGACGTTTAACACAACAGAGTGGTGACTCTGTTGTTTATTAATGTCTTCTATGGTATAAAAACCAATGTGTTGACCGTGAGAACATTGAATGGCTTCTTGTGAACAATTGTCCAAGCTACAACTAAGTTCTCTCATAGCTAAAGTCTGAAGTTGATTGGCACTCCACACAACCTGATGTGTTCTCATGGTCCCGCGGAATTCCTTTAAATTTTCGGGAATCAGCATATCTTTCTCTAATATGCCCGACTCATAAACGACTTCTATAATAACTCCTGGACAGCGTTCTTTTAGGTGTCTGACAAGAATTTCAATGTTTGGAATGTCATTCCCTCTCGCAACTATTTGGTCAGCAGTTCGTTTTAGAACTGCTCCGACACCATCAGGATCCCCTTTCCCGTGTCCTTTTTCAGAATAATTCCACACTAATAATCGCAAACTAGAAAAATACCAGTGCATTTTCGCCATTATGTAAAACATTTTGCGATTACGATATTGCGCCGATGGTGAATCCGAAATAAAATGAAATGTTGTTACGTCCGGCACCTCGTTTTCAAGAAATCGGAGAATTGGCTGTAAATGTTCCCAGATTGCGACGGCATCATGGCGCAAACATTCACTGATAGTACAGTATGACTGCTTACACAGTTTTCCATCTTTAATGTAATAAATAACAGAGGTGTGCAATGTTACTTGTTGTCTGGAACTGCCAAAGTGGAAAGACTGAATCTCAGAGGCATATTTTGTGTTATAGTTTTCACTAAAATCGCAATGTATGATGCATTCTTCAGGCTTCAGGTTTTGTTTCAATTTTTTTGTATAATTATATTGAGTTATAATATTTCCGCAGTGTCGCATATAAGGTACTAACAGGTTTTCGAAATGTTCGATTATATCTTTGGGATGCGCTGCAACTTTTGCCTTAATCGTTTGAAGCGTAGCTTTTTCTTTTCCATCTTTGATATAAGTTTTTTTTACTTTGTTCCAAATAAAGTAATGTATTTCTTTGGTATTGTCAAATTCTTTATAATTAATGGCCTTATTTTTGCAACTATCACATTTCTTAGCCAGACAGTGAACATTCCTAGGATCACAACATAGTGATTGTAGAATCTCATTTACAGATTTTTCCACAATCAGATAATTTTTCCGAAGGGCTACAACGACCAACTCCATATTTTCATGATCTTTACATAAACATGTTTCACGAATATTGACGTTTGGTACACGTACCCAAAATGGACGAAGCTTGCAAAATGCACTGTAGCTTATTTTGTATTGAGGATTGGTTTCAAGATACTTTTTATGTAGATTCTGCAAGCTGTCGCTAAGATATCGCTTCTGTTTTCTTATTTTTCCTTTGGTGACAAATTCTTTTTTTCCCGCGCACATTCTACTGTTTTCATCTTCTTCAAAATACATAATGACATTTTCTTTAATTCCGGTAGCACAGGGTTCAACAACAATCTGTATTTTTTCATTCCCAGGTAGATTTTCCTTTTGTCTTTTATGCACGTCTGTTACCCGTTTATCTTTTTCTAACCGTTTTACCTTTTTCCGGTAATTTTCATTTACTCTTTTAAGTTCCAGAATTTTTTGGTCTTTCAATTGTATTTCTTTAGTATATCTATATTGAAACTTTCGTAAAATATGTTTCCAAGGCGATTTCTTTTTAAGAGGTGTTTCCCGTGCAGCTTTTTTATAAACTTTTGGGCTGACGACACGTCGTGGAGACGATGTGATGCTACTTTGTGGGCTGGGAGTCCTTGGTGAATCTGATATCGAAGTATTTGGTGAAGGCGATATTATTCTCGAATGGACGTCAGCATTGGATGAGATATCGGTTTCATTTTCTGTTAGGTTCAAATCAATTCCAAGTGTCCTCTTTTGTCTTATTGTTGATCTTGTTATACGTGCAGAATGTGGTGAAAACTGAGTTAATACCTGTGATGAGCTGGGAATATCCGGAGATCTTGGTATAATCGAAACTTCTGGAGATGATGGTAATTTCAAATCTAAAGGATCATTTATTTCGGTATCGTCTGCTGGATCACATTCGTCAATGATTTCCTCTTCTGAATGAACATCACGTTCTTTTAATAATTTCTTTTTAGCATACCATCTTCGAGTACTTTCTCTGCTTTTCTTCCTAGCTAATTTTTGTTGTTTCGGTGTCAAATTCTGAACTGATATGATTTTACCTTCTCTCTTTCTTTTCAAATATGTTTCTTTCATTTTTAATTTCCACAGAGCATACTTGTCTGGATCTTTTCTTATATTTTCCATCCTTTTACGTTCTGCGATTCTCTTTTTCTCCTTCTTTTGATCTTTAGTTTGTGGCATTGTTATGGACTGTAATATTGAAATAACAGAAATTAGATAGAGATTAATGAATAAGTAGGTTTTATGGTTGTTAATACGGAAGATTAATGTCAAAAGTGCCATTTAAATAATACTGGTCTCAATTTCTTTACATTATTTTAAGTAATAAATACACTGTTAGTTGTGATTGTTATTCTTAAATAATAATTATTAATTCTTAACTAAGACTAAGGCCTATCAAAAGTGTCATATGTAGAATAAATTTATACTCCTGTGATTTTTTAATCATTCAAAAGGTTGTATCTAAGTAATTATAATAAATAAGACTAGAACTACTGACTTGTACACGCTCAAAAATTGGACAAGGAGTAGGCAACAAAAGCGCTCGTTTTGTGCTAGAGAGACGAAAACTAATTCATTTTATGATTTATATGGGGTTTTGACCATATGAATCAGGCACAGATGAATCAGGATTTTGCCTACAATCATGCATAACTCATCATACATACAGACTTTAGTATTTTTATCTTTTTACATGAATTTATAACCCAAGAACACCTTACGAAATTCAGATTGAAGTTTTAAAACAATAAAATAAATTTTATAAAGTAGGCAGTGTAATCAGAATGCCACCTGAACCAAGCACAGATGAATCAGATATTTACCTTCGTAACACCGGGATCTAAGCCAAAAAGCCGCACGTCCGCCTTCTAGCTCGTTCGTTGCACGACTGGCGTCCCCCCGCGCAGGAAGCCAGACTCTCATTAATTATTACCCGACCAAGTACGGTCAAGCGCAGCTTACGCCACATTAATCAGTATTATACGTCGGACACTTCTTAGTTACTTATTTATAAACACACTAACGTAGTTATAACTAATACCCATTTTTTTTTGTAGGAGGGCAATTCATTTCCTTTCGATATAATTATTATTTATATTGATTTATCAAAGGAAAAATGCGACATCGACCATTTTGTTCCGGAAAATGGCAAACGGACGCGTTATATGAATCAGAAGAACAAACTTCAAATATTTTTATTCTGTACCTAGACAGCAATTATTTGAAAAATATATTTTGTCCCAGATAGAGATACAGATAAAACAGTCCAAAAAAAAATACATGCCGTTTTATTAGTTGGTTACAGGAAATATATCCATAGAAATCGAAAATTTTGTCTCTGAAGAACTACCCATAAATTACCCCGCACACGGTTCTGCGGCGGTACGGATCGGTGTGCGGGGTACAGGGGGCGAAATATAACATGAAAATATCGCTCGGTTGAACGAAAAAATATTTATAGTTTGAAATGTAATATATATTATAGCTCAGTGTAAACGGTGCCATTTAAACGTATGGTGAGCGATATTAATTTATATCTCGAGATGTTAGGGTGCGTACAGATTAAGTAACATGTTGTGTAACACGTAACACGTCCACATTATGTAACATTGTTTTTCTACATTGCAACATATAACAATACTGTACACATTAAAATAACAATGCAATATAACAATGTTATATGACGTAGTCGTTACGTTATATAACACGTTTTTTACATTCAGCTTCCACATTACTGAAACATGTTTATAACATGTTATGTTATATAATGTGTACGCACCGTTATATAAATTATATTATATCCCATAGTGAAAAGAGGGCGTTAGTTACGTTTTGATATATCGGTCTCATGCCTAATATATACAGATACATTTATACAGATATTACCTGATAGAATATATTGGCGTAGGTCTATACATACGACAGTATATTCTAAGTGCTTGATCCTGAGATAAATGAAACTAGTGTTGCCCAAATGCAAGAACAAGACGAGTCTTAGCAAGTCTTGGTCTTGGTCTTGCGCCAATACACCTGATCTTGGCCTTGGTTTTGGTATTGCGCTCCCAGTCTTAGTCTTGGTCTTGGTATTGCGCTCCCAGTATTGGTCTTGGTGTTGGTCAGCAAGAGTCTCGCAAGTCTCGCAGTGACCTATTAGCCTATTACTATTTATTAAACGTTATTTTAGATCTTAGAACAACTTAACAGAGTAGGTACATATTGAGCTTGAATTAACATAGCCATAGTAAAGATTAACCAAATTAACAAATGGTTAAACATTTAATGAGAAATTCGAAAAATCAACTGACACCGGGTGGGGTTTGAACCCACGACCTAAGCGATCCGTGCCGATGCTCTAACCAACTGAGCTTTCTACCATGTCCCACGGCCACGGGCGTCAGTCTGTTTCTTAATAAACGTTTGCATTTAATGTTCTTTTATAGGAGAGAGGGCAAACGAGCATGCGGCTCACCTGATGCTAAGTAACTACCGCCCCCCATGAACAGCTGCAACACCAGGGAGGGAATTGCAGATGCGTTGCCGGCTAGCGAAATAATAAGCTTACATGTGCTAAAACATGGTTAAACATATCATCATTACAGCCCTTCACAAGTCCACTGCTGAACATAGGCCTCCCCTGGAATGCCACAAAGCACTGTCTTGAGCCACCTGCATCCATCGACTTCCTGCTTATCTTACCAGGTCGTCACTCCATCTAGTGGGGGGACGCCCTAAACTTCATCCGCAGGTACGAGGCCGCCACTCGAGAACCTTTTTCCCCATCGGCTGTCGGTTCTTCGAGCTATATGACCGGCCCATTGCCACTTCAGCTTACTAATCCGTTGGGCTATGTCGGTCACTCTGGTTCTCCTCTCTGTCGGTTCTGGAAACTCCGAGCATAGCTCTCTCCATAGCTCGCTGAGCGACCTTGAGCTTCCTCATCCGGCCAGCAGTGAAGGACCACGTCTCAGTACCATAGGTCATCACTGGCAGGCAACACGCACTGGTTGTACAGTCTTGTTTTCAAGTTTTGAGGTATACCTGACGAGAAGATGTGCCGTAATTTCCCGAACGCTGCCCAACCGAGTTGGATACGTAGATTGACCTCTCGGTCGAAGTTGGACTTACCTAGTTGGAGTATTTGTCCCAGGTAAACATACTCGTCAACAACTTCGAGCTTAGTGCTCCCAACAACTACCGGCATAGGTGTGACATGGACATTAAACATGATCTTTGTTTTGTCCATGTTCATCTTAAGACCTATCCGTTGGGAAACACTATTGAGGTCATTGAGCGTTTTTTTTTGTAGGAGAGGGGGCAGATGAGCATGCGGCTCACCTGATGGTAAGTGACTACCACCGCCCATGAACAACCGCAACACCAGGGAGGGAATCGCAGATGCGTTGCCGGCCTTTTAAAAAGGAGTACGCTCTTTTCTTGAAGGTCCCTAAGTCGTATCGGCCCGGAAAAATCGCTGATGGTAATCGATTCCACAAGGAAGTCGTGCGAGGAAGAAAACATCTAAATCGCACAGTTGTGGACCGCTAATCATCCAAATGGTGTGGATGGTATGGGGAGTTCTGCCGCGATGTGCGTCCGTGAAATTTGGCGGCTGGGATTAATCCAAACAATTCCTCAGAGCACTCCCCGTGGTAGATGCGAAAGAAAATACAAAGGGATGCAACATCTCTTCGCAGTGCCAATTAATCGAGCCGATCGGAAAGGACTCGGTCGTCGACGATTCGAGTCGCTCTGCGCTGGATGCGGTCAAGTGGAAGGAGCTGGCACTGGGGAGCCCCTGCCCAGAGATGGGAACAGTTTTCTTTGTGAGGCCGAACCTGCGCCTTGTAAAGTTGCAGGTGGTGTGCCGGCATGAAATACTGTCTCGCTCTGCTGAGCACGCCAAGCTTTTTAGAGGCCAATTTGGCCTTTTCTTCCAAGTGATCACGAAACTGCACGTCACTCGATATGTCGACTCCGAGGTTTCCGATACTGGCTGAGGCAAGAAGGGGAGTGCCTTGAAACTGAGGAGATACGACAAAGTAGTTCTTTTTAACGGTAAACGCGCAAACTTGTGTCTTCTGAGGATTAAACTAGACTAGATTTAGTCGCCCCCAATCCGAGACTTTGTTCAGCAAATACTCGACTTCAGACACAAGTTTGTTCCGGTACTCGGCGACGTTTTCCCGAGAAATTTTGGCACGGCCGGTGTATAGAGCATCACCAGTGCTGTCATCCGCATAGCAATGAATGTTACCAGTTAGCAACATATCATTGATATACAGAAGAAACAGCGTTGGTGATAGCTTACAGCCTTGTGGAACACCAGCGTTAATAGGCTTGTAGTCGGAGCATGCACTGTCTACAACGACCTTGATGCTCCGATTTGCAAGGAAGCTGGTGATCCAATCGCACAATTTCTCGGGAAGCCCATAGGAAGGGAGCTTCGAAAGAAGCGCTTTGTGCCAAACCCGATCGAAGGCCTTCGCAATGTCCAAACTAACGGCCAACGCCTCCCCCCTGTACTCTACTGCCTCTGCCCATTTATGGGTCAGGTAGACCAGAAGATCACCAGCTGATCGACCCCGGCGAAAACCGTATTGGCGGTCACTAATCAGCTGGTGATCCTCAAGGTACCGCATGAGCTGGCAGTTAATAATTGATTTCATTATTTTGGAGAACAAGGAGGTGATCGCGATAGGCCTATAGTTGGACGGATCTGAGCGGTCGCCTTTTTTAGGGATCGGGTGGACAAAAGCTGTCTTCCATGAATTCGGGACCACGCCTTGGGAGTAGGAGTACCGGAAAAGATGCGATAGGACCGGTGCCAACTCCGTAACACACGTCCTCAGCACTATTGGGGGGATTCCGTCGGGCCCACTCGAATTCTGGATATCCAGGGATAGGAGTGCTTTGCGAACCGAGCACTGTGAGAACAGCACATCCAGCATGGAGCACTCACACCGCGGGATGGTCGGCGGTGTTTTCCCCCCGTCATCAAGAGTTGAGTTGGACGCAAAAAGGGAGCCTAAAAGGACGGCTTTGTCTTTTGCGCTTTGGGCCAGTGAGTCGTCCTCCCTGTGCAGAGCTGGTAGTGATGGCTTACAGAAATTCCCTTGGACAGCCTTGGCGAGAGACCAGAATGCACGGGTTACCGAAGGAAGGCGAACTAGTTTCTCGCCAATTCTACCTATGTGCTCTGACTTTGCCTTGGCAATAACTCTTTTGAAGGACCTGGAGGCGAAGTTATACTTGTTTTTAAGTGTGCTGGTGCTTACATCCCGAGTCGCCGAAGCAGCAGCCCAGGCTTGATAACACTCCTGCTTACTGCGTAATGCAGTCTTACACGAGCGACCAAACCAAGGCTGAAATCTGCCTCCGATGGGTACCACAGATGATGGAATAAATAGTTCCATTCCCTGTAGCACCACATCAGTGACAGAGTCAGCAACAGCGCTGGGATCATCCGGCGAGAAGCAAACCCGCCCCCATGGGTAGGATGCAAAGAAAGACCGCATTCCGTCCCAATCCGCCGACCTGTAATGCCAAACACGGCGGCAACCTGCAGAACGCAACCGCGAAGGGAGCGTGAGTGGCACCATACTCCGGATCAGACAATGGTCCGAAGAGCCGAGAGGGGCATCGACGGAAACCTGATATCCGTCCGGATGAGAGGTCAGCAGAAGGTCCAACAGGGAAGGTATATGATCCTCAACATCTGGAATCCACGTAGGCGAAGTAACCAGTTGTGTCAGACCATATGTCAAAGCAAAGTCATAAACAGATCTCCCCGCATGATCGGTTAAACGTGAACCGAGCCATTCGGCGTGGTGGGCGTTAAAATCGCCAAGGATCACGATCTCTGCGGACGGGACCTGTTGTAGCAAAGAATCTGTAGCCATTTGGACGTGGACAATGAGTCGGTCTGTTTCGGCATTACCGCTATGGGCCCTATAGAGGCACCTGTTGACGCGCGGATGGTCGTCGCTGTCTATGCGTAGCCATAGGATGGACAGGTCCGAACCTTCAACACTGCCGAGGCGTCGAGAATAGATGTCCTCTCTGACATACACGCAAACACCAGCCCGAGGCACAAAGGAGTGCTCCAATTTGTACCCCGGGCAGGAGAGATACGAAATATCAGCCGGAGAGGAAACCTGCGTCTCGGTCAGAAAGAGCGAGGCCAGCTTCGCTGTTTCGAGATGGTAGTGGACGGCGGTCAGGTTTGAGCGGATAGCGTGTCAGGAGTCGCCTTGGTCTTGTTGCTCAGTTTGCCCCGAACAGTTATGTTTTTGAGCGGAATATTGCCCCCCCCCCCTCAGAATACGCGGGGCAGCCTGAGCACGCACGCTCAGGAGTGGAATAACATGGTGGTGGATGCTCAGCGAGGGATTCTCCAGGGGTGCTGGTACCCTCCTGAGGTAGTCTAACGTGTAATTCCGCAACCATGTTGATGGGGGGGGGGGGGCGGGAATTGGGCCTCCGGCCACCTGCACTCACCAGACGAAACGCAGAAGCAGAGCTTCTACTTCAAGCCGGTATTCTGTGAGGTCGTGGTACCAACCCGGCTCGAGCCGGCCGATACGTGCAACAGCAAAAACTGCTGCGTGGCTCTACCACCGTTAGAGCGTAGTGCTTAGGTCCTCCAGCGATTCTGCCATAAGGACTATATCGTCGGCAAATCGAAGGTGAGTAATGTACTCGCCATTGATGTTAATACCGTGTCCTTTCCGGTCCAGAAACTTGAAAACGCCCTCCAATGCAGGGTGAAGAGTTTCGGGGATATAACGTCACCCTGTCTTACACCTCTCTGCAATTGGATAGGTTTCGTACTCTGGTTCTGTACTCGGATAGCCATCGTAGCCCTACTGTACAAGCACTTCAGCACTTCGATATACCGACAGTCAACTTGGCATCGCTGAAGGGACTGCAGCACCGCCCAAATTTCAACGGAATCAAAGGCTTTCTCATAGTCCACATACGCCAGGCATAGTGGCAAATTGTACTCCTCGGATTTCTGTACAATTTGCCGAAGGGTATGTATGTGGTCTATGGTACTAAAGCCTTTTCGGAAACCGGTTTGTTCGGGAGGCTGGAAGTCGTCAAGTCTGCGCGCGAGACGATTCGTAATGACTCTCGAAAACAGCACGTAGACGCGGCTCAGAAGGGAAATCGGTCTCTAGTTCTTCATGAGAGTATTGTTAAGGAGAGGCTTGTGGACGATAAATCCGACACCTCCTTGGGGCAGATGGTCGCCCTCCCAGTGATAGAACAAATAGTCGGTTTCAAGGATTACCGTGTCCTCCCCCTCTCTTCGAACTTCGGATAATCCTATGACATTCCAGCGCATTTTGTCTATCTCTTCTTCCAGCTCCAGGATCTTCTCGTCAGTCCTCAAGGTGCGTGCGTTATAAGTTGCCAGATCGAGTCGTCGTAGGTGGCAACCGAACCTCCACCGGAAATTCTTAGCAGCCCCTGCCCCGCCGTTACCATGGTTGCCACCGTAGCCAGGAATAGCGGGGCCGCCGGGGGCTGGAGGCCGTCTCTTCGTTACTTTCATTGGGGGTATATTGCCATAGTTGCCACGCTTGGCGAGTGGGTTGGCAACCGCAGTTTTTATTGGTTTTTTGCTGTTATCAGGAAGATGCTGCTGCCCATCTCCTGCCTGTTTCCCTCTGTCACTTCTTACGGCACCCACGGGAAGATATGGGCTAGTGAGTATTCTTACCCGCCACTACACGGGGAAACATATAAAAACAAATTTATAGCAATAACTTCACTGTATTTTAAAGAACTGGAATAAAAGAGTAATACCATATACCATTTATTTAAATAAAAAATAAAATACGATATAAATTAAATTACTTTACAGTACACAATAGCTTTGACGTTACTGTTACTTTATATTAATTCTTTTGACTAAGCATTAATACAAAGTAACCATCTGGCTGACTCATTACTTAATCTATTTCTATATTTTCTAATTACTAATGATGCTTTAGAAAATAATCTCTCAGCAGGTACTGAAGTTGCAGGTATTGAAAGAAAATCACGAGCCATCTTCGATAAAATCGGATATTTTGTCTCATGTGTCCTCTACCACTCTAAAATATCTTCCGAGCTGGCGGCTCTGGGTTTACTTAGGTACTCCTCCAACTCGTTAATAACTAAGACTTGAATACAAGATCCAGATCCATTTTTATACATTTCAAGTGTTTTAAAAGTGTCTACAATATTTATCAAATGGGTGACGACATATTTGAGCACTTTGTGTTTTAAAAACACATACTTCCAAAAGTCGAGATATGCAGTGAACTTATTGAAAATGTTTATCTATTAGGTAATAATAATAATAACAATTATTATTATTATAAACCTTTATAGTTAATGTTATAATAATTACTTACTAGAATAAATTATTATGATATCTACCTATCCTTACCATTATCTAATTACAATATTCCTTGCGAGATTAGCATAATGTATTCGGGTCCATTCTGAAACTTATTTAATTCTTTGGAACATGTACTCTGTGGCGGCAATCAAACTGTGTCAAATGTAGTGCGTGCGGCGCGTCGACGATGATTGTATGCGATGTCAATAGTAGCCACCATCACGTGTGTATCTTGACCTTGTACTTTCGAATAGCTGCAAAATTTCTTAAACTTTGATGACGCCGACATTAAGACGCCGCGCACTATGCTGTGCCGGTCATAACTAGGGATGCACTCTTTTTTCTTTGAATGGATATTTTCATTCGCTATGTATGTTTATGGTATTGTTCGTAATGCGCATAAGTCCATTTTTCCATTTTTTTAATTATATTTTTTTGCGTCTCTTAGAGTCCCTAAGCGTATACTCGAACTCCTATACTCCCTGAAACGACACACTGTCCTAACTGCTAGACGCAAGAGCCTCGTAAGTTTAGTCTTGTTGTCCTGCACGGTCAGTCTTGGTCATGGTCTTTCTAAAAATAGGCGGTCAAGACCAAGGCCAAGACCGATTTTGGGCAACACTATATGAAACCATGGCTAAAAAAGATAAGCATCCAAGTCAAAATACTAAATTAAAAAAAATGGAAATGTCATTGTCAAAGCCAAACAATCTTATTCCCGCCTAAGGGTATTAGTGTTCTGTGATCTTATTTATCTATGCAAACAATCAGATTGTAGGCAAGGAAAAGGTAAAGGTATAGGTATACTAGTTACTAGTACTACTCATCTTTAACGAGCGAAAGTGTGTGAATGGCACAGTACGAATACAAATAAATATTCTTAATGCTTATTCACTGAAGAGAATTTGATTTGGCTCGCAAACTTCTATAAGCAGATCCCATGTAGTAACTCATTAGTGCTCAGAACACTGTACTAATAAAGGAAGTGCCATGAATTCTGTCTGCTACAACGGGGGCAACGATAGACTTATCCATGAGGCCGATCAGCTTATATCTTACTTAGAGCGGGGATCCACGGTACTAAAATTTTATCCCCGAAAACGACCTGAACGTTTAACCTTATCAGTTCGCCGGGAAACTCATCAAGTTATATTGTTCAGAAATGGCGCACCACAAAGACATGCTCTAGAAGGATCTTTAGATATAAGAGATATTAAAGAGGTGCGGATTGGCAAGAATTCGAAAGATTTTGAGCGATGGCCTGAAGAGACTAAAAGACTGGAAAATTCAAAATGCTTCACTATATACTATGGAACAGAGTTTAAATTGCGGTTTATGTCTCTTGCTGGTAAGAGGCTTAATCTATTTAAAACAATTCTTGTAAATATAGATGAATGCGTCAACTCAGAATTTCCTTGAATTTACAATGCTTTATTGTTGTTTTGATTTGCTTTACATGATGACAACATGAGCGAGGCAATAAACACAGCTGTTTAATATTGCTACTTGTGTTGTTGGTCTATTTTTGAAATATACGTTATTTCCATTATTTCAGCCCAAACTGATAAGGAATGTGAGACTTGGGTAAAAGGCATAAGGTTTTTGGTTGAGGAAGCTGTAAACACATCATATCCATTGCAAATAGAAAGATGGCTAAGGAAAGAATTTTATGCAATAGAGAATTTGCATGAAAAGTAAGCAAATTTATATTATAATATATTATAGTTTTTTATTTATTAGATTTTTTTTATATTTATTTATATTTTAGATTTATTGTACAGATTTTCACATCTATGTCAGTTTATTCAGTGATTAAATTTATTTTTTAACAGGATTACTCTTAAGGAGGTAAAGGCATTTCTGCCTAAAGTGAACTGTAAAATTTCGACAAGTAAATTAAGAGACATTTTCCAAGAAGTTGATACAAATAAATGTGGTGAAATTGGTTATGATGATTTTTCAATACTTTATCACAAGTTAATATTTGATGAAAATGTAAGTTAAAAATTGTTTCACATTTTATAAATTTTATTTAACATGTATGCAGGCTTTACGACTTCTAGCCTCCCGAGCAAGCTGGTTTCCGAAAAGGCTTTAGTACCATAGACCACATACATACCCTTCGGCAAATTGTACAGAAGACTGAAGAGTACAATCTGCCACTTTGCATAGTGTATGTGGACTATGAGAAAGCTTTTGATTCCATCAAAATTTGGGCGGTGCTGCAGTCCCTTCAGCAGTGTCAAGTGGACTGTCAGTATATCGTAGTGTTGAAGTGTTTGTACAGTAGGATTACGATGGCTATCCGAGTACAGAACCTCTCCAACTGCAGAGAGGTGTAAGACAGGGTGACGTAATATCCCCAAAACTCTTCACCGCTGCATTGAAACATGATTTCAAGCTACTGGACTGGAAAGGATACAGTATTAACATCAACGGCGAGTATATCACTCACCTTCGATTTGCCGACGATATAGTCCTTATGGCAGAATCGCTGGAGGACCTAAGCACTATGCTCAATGACCTCAATAGTGTTTCCAAACAGATAGGTCTTGAGATGAACATGGACAAAACAAAAGTAATGTGTAACGTCTATGTCACACCTATGCTGGTAGTTGTTGGGAGCACTAAGCTCGAAGTTGTTGACGAATGTGTATACCTGGGACAAATAGTCCGACTAGGTTAGTCCAACTTCGACCGATAGTTCAATCCACAGATTCAACTCGGCTGGGCTGCGTTCGGGAAATTACGGCACATCTTCTCGTCAGGTATACCTCAAAACTTGAAAACGAGACTGTACAACCAGTGCGAGTTGCTAGTGATGACCTAAGGAACTGAGATGTGGTCCTTCACTGCTCGCCGTATGAGGATGCTCAAAGTCGCTCAGCGAGCTATGGAGAGGGCTATGCTCGGCATTTCTCTGCATGATAGACTTAAAAACGAGGATATCCACAGTAGAACCAGAGTAACCGACGTAGCCCAAAGAATTAGTATGCTGAAGTGCCAATGAGCCAGCCACATAACTCGAAGAACAGACAACCTAAGGAGAAAAAAGGTTCTCGAGTAGCAGCCTCGTACCGGCGGACGAAGTGTAGGGCGTCCCCCCACTGGATGGAGTGGCGACCTCGTAAGACATGCAGGAAGTCAATGGATGCAGGTGGCTCATGACCGTGCTTTGTGGCATTCCTTGGGGGAGGCCTATGTTCAGCAGTGGACTTGTGAAGGGCCGTAATGATGATGATGACAATGACAAATATAAGCTAATTAAAATATCATGGTCAACAAATTAATTGTTTTATAACTGGTCACAATTTGTTGTGGCTTACAAGTTGTGACCGAATATTTTGCAGTTCGGATGGACTTAGAACCTAGACAAATATTTGGTATTTAGTATCCAATGAAATCGCTATCAGTCTCATCTCTATCCTATTGTAGTCTATTTATATCGAAGTGTAGTTAATATCCATATAGACTCATAGTTGATATACCTGCTTCAAGGCGATATTTAAGATTTACTACTACATATTGCATGTGTTGAGCATCATTGAACTCACATGGTAGCGGGAATATGGTCGATGATAGTCAGAATAGGTACTTTACCTAAGTAACTTACTTACCGTTTCACAATGTATTTTATTACTCTTTATTAACAGCCCTTACTAACCACGGAAAGTCGTAGTCGTAGTCGACGGACGTCGTGACGTAGGAAAGGGAAAAGATGCAAAGTAAATACGGACACTCGCGCGCAGCGATAAAGTTTTATTTAGCTTGCGTGCGCGATTTATCTGATTATATATCTCTTCTTCGAAATATTCCTACTTTCATTTGTTGTTCTGTTGTGTTTAATGTTTAACGCATGGATCACATAATGTTTTCTACATTATGTGACCCACGCGTTGATAATCGCGAAAGAATGTAGTTTTATTTAAAACCGAAGGCAGACATCTCTGTATCACTGAATGAACCATAGATGTAAGAACAATTGAATGAACAAATCATTTTTATTTTTATTAGCGACCGCCTGTTAATAGTAGTGTTTAGTCATAATGTAATATATAGAGTAAACGTTACATCGGTACTATTTTATTTATTTGAGTGCAATTAAATATAATCTAAATAAATCATCAACCCTTTTAGGCCTATGAAACAAAGTCGAGCCTCACACTTGCTTAGCTAACAGACTTGTAGGTACTATCCAACATTCGTACATGTACTTACGAGGGGAGGTCAAAACGTTCGCGGATAGACAGGGAAGGATAATGAAATTAAACTATAATATTAAACTATTTTTCTTTTCAATGTATTCTCGTTTTACCCTAATACATTTATTAGATCTGTCAAATAACTTATTAAGACCGTCTAAAAAAAAAAGATTTGTCTTGGGCGTCAAAATAGGCCGAAATTGCCGACTTCACTTCACCATCATCGCCAAATTTTTTCCCACGCAGTTCTTTTTTCATTTTTGGACATAAATAATAGTCGCTTGTGACCAGGTCTGGGTTGTAGGATGGGTGGCGCTGTTGTTGAAAACCGAACCGGTGAATGGAAGCCGTCGAAACATGGCTTGTGTGCACGGGCGCATTGTCGTACAAAAGGAGCACGCTTTTTATAAGCATTCCTCGCCTTTTGTCTTTAATAGCTTCTATTAATTGATCTAGTAAAGAAGGGTAGTATTCTCTCGTTATGGAAACACCACGTTCTTTATAATCAATCAAAAGGATACTTTCTGTATCCCAAAAGATCGTCGCCATGATCTTTCCGGCCGATTGAGACACCTTATACTTCTTAGTAGGGGGTGACCTTTTTTGTGCCACTGCATCGACTCTTGCTTTAACTCGGGTTCATAATGGTGAACCCAAGTTTCATCGTCATTTACAATTCGGGCCATAACTTCATCCTTTTGCTCTCCACATCGGTCCAAAAACTTGCGACAACTTTCGACGCGTTCGTGTTTTTGATGCGCAGAAAGCATTCTCGGAACGCATCTTGCACATACTTTAGTCTTGCCAAGGTGTTGATGCAGGATGTTTAAAATAGTTGTTTCTGATACTCCAACAAATGCTGCAAGCTGTTTTTTCTTTAGCCGGGCATCTTCCGATACAAGTTTTTCAAATTTTTCGATTATATCTGGCGTGGTAGCCTCCATCGGCCGTCCAGGTCGGGAGTCGTCTTCAATGGAGTCCCTCCCTTGTGCCGTATATAAATCATGGTTTTCCCAGGAGCAGAGTCCCCATAAACAGTTGATATCTCCTGAAAAATGATTTGAGGTGTCTTTCCTTGTTTGGTAAGAAACTTAATGAAGGCGCGGTATTCAATTTTCTCCATAATGGCTAGTTTCTTCCCGATTGACTTGTTTACTCGTTGATAACTCAGAAGCTAATGACCCGATTAGTTTTTTTTTTTTTTTTTTTTTTTGCGCCCGAAGCAATTGGAAAAGGGCTACCACTGAGGGAGGCGGAAAATGCATTATGCATACCACGACAGCCGGTCTGTCCTGGTTATGTGGGACTCACTGCCTACCGGGGGACCTAAGTGATACCCACTAAAAACCGCCTTTGGGGACTGGCAACTAGCTCTATTAAAGCTGCATATGCCGTATCTAAAGCGACCCTCTTTTGGGAAAAGAGGGCGCAGACGGCTAAGTGCCGTTTAGGGACTGCCTACGAAGGCATATTATTAATTTTAACTAGTTTTTAATTTAATTAGGATTGGCCTGAGCCGCCAGGAGGCAGTTCAGGTCGTTTGACAACTTATTTGGCGGGTCCAAGAGAGTGTTTCTCGGCCTGCGGACGCCGTCCCGATTAGGCTGAATCTTGGTATTTATACTAACAATGAGTCACTCAACTAGCGCCTACCTGGATGAGTAAAACCTCACCCTTGCCAATCCCGCCATTCCGCGAACTTTTTGAAATCCCCTCGTAAATATTTCCTACTAGGATGTCTTAGGTATAGCTTCTCAGAGGTCCATTTCAGTAAATAACCACGTGCGAAATCCTCCGAGGGATGGTGGATACCCCGATGTTAATGATAAGTTGCATAGACATTTTGTTTACGGTCGGAACCGAGAGCCCAAGCTGTTTACCGTTCTGACGTCAGACTGTACTCGAATCTCCCAAGCAGCACACAAGCGTTATGAACATCAACATAGCAGCCCACATAGAACTTAGGGTTCTTTTAAAAGTGTATAAGAGTGTTGAAAAGAAATTGTATCTTCATAAGAGTGGTTTATGAGTTATTATACAGATCAAGCTGTATAAAGTCTCTATTATGGGATCTAAGTAAGCTTAGGGTTTTTATCAGATTATGAAAACTCTAGAATTCAACTTTAAGTATCTTGTAACACTTCAACCTTATTTTATAATTAAAGTTGTATAGAAGCTGTTTTTCTGCATTCTGTCCCTTGCTTATACAGCTCTAAGTGTTATTATAGTATTACTAAAATCTTATTTCTGAACAATGTTGTATGCAAACTCTTTTCTAAAACTTATTCAAATGGTGTGATTGTACACTTTTGTAAATACAGTAGTTTTATGACTTCTGCCTATGAGAGTGATATAAAACTAAAAAAATAAATAACAGCCGTAGTAGAACTTAAATCTGTATAAGTGACAGAATATCACCATTTTGCATGTGTTGCGTGTTTATATTGAGCTATTGAACTAAATAAATTTGTTATCAGTATGTGGAAAAAAGCAAAAGATTTGATGCCGTTAAAAAATCATGTTAAATCTAAATTAAATTTATCCAGCACTGTTCCCAAGACAAGGTTTTTCATCTTTTATACGTAGCTCTAAAGATAATTATATGTTATATTGAAATACTGCTATACAGCGTAAGTAATAAAAATGTCCTATTATAGAACTGATTAAAAACTAATGGCTGCATGATATAATCCATAACATATAAGTACATAGTACAGCTACTAAGACTATAAGACATTCGAAATGCGACAATTTGCTATACAGCCTAAAAAACCTTTTAGGCTGTTTAGCAAATTGTCGCCATTTTAAGACCCATAAAACAAAATTTAAAATATAATTTTGGGAATATTTGACATTAGTCTTAGCCTATACTATTATTTTCAGTTTGACTAATGATAACTGTGCCCCAATGTGCCTTCATATCCATTAATTTAATACTTTTTTTATTCTCACTTATACAACCGAACCCGTATACTGCTAGCGCGACAATTTTTTGGTAGAAAACATATACAAGTTTACCATAAATGTAATTTTGCACTTTCAATTCACCAAAATTCGTCAAAACTCAACTCCAATCGGAATATAATATTAATATGTTAAATATATGTTAAGACATTAAATGTCGCTATAATTCAATAAACATCCTTTTTGTTTTATATTAATTTGTGATTCCGTTCAAAAACCAATTTAGAATGTTTTTCTTTAGAAGTTTGTCTTTAGATAATAACTGTAGTGTACTATTACACTACTTCAATTTCCTTGCACTTCAAATAACAGCTGTAATACAGCAATTATACAGCCTCTTTTATGCTTGTACAGCGCTACTAACGCATAAAGCTGCATTATTTGTGCCAATTTATTACTTATAAGAACTGTATAAGCTTTTATACAGCTTTTGTACAGCCAGAAAATTCAGCCTCTAGTATAAAAACGAACTTCCATACAGCTCGTATACAGCTTGCATGCTACGTGGGTAGGTCTACCACATCGTGAACTCTCAACGCGCTTGACGTTTTGGCTCTTGGCTTCTATACCACACTGAGATGAGCACATGAACATGGAATGAAATTTTAAACATTGTCTATTAACTTCTTTCGCTTTGTAATATTTTTGAAACTCTTCAAGCCTAATTCGCGTGACTTAACGTTGAAATATGTCATTCTATTCATTTTTATAGTTTTCTATTAGCGTAAACGATTGTAGAAAGTCGACTTAATTCGTAATACCATCCTTTAATAGCTTAATAAACATTTCCAATATATCAAACCTAAAATATCTAGAACGGTGGTAATAAATTACAAGATTTTTGCTAATGCGCCTTACGTCTACTTAGATGTATATGCCAGCCAGTTCTCATCTTGGTATAATCTTGGTCAATATAGATTAAAATAATACTCATTGAAAGATATTTATGCTTTTACCATTGGTTCGGAAAAACACCTTTGTCCTAGGTAGGACCTGTAAGAAAACCTGCAGGATAGTTGTAAACATAATTTACAATTACACATGTTGTACTCGTACATTTAAATAATATTTATATCATATTATGATAATATTTAAAAATATGGTAGATCATCTCATTCCCGGGGGATATTATCAATAATTTACTCTTTAATAGCATAATAACTCTTATTAAACAATTTTTGGTTACTGAAATTTTTAAAGGTTGTGATAGTTATGTCCTGCATATTTATTTCATGAGAAAATTCAGGAGAAAAAAATAATAAAAATGTAGCAAAATATATTTAAAACTTCAGACGTACTGAACTTAAAATGTTTTATCATTTTGTGATGTTTGCAGAATGTGCATGATATATTTGACAAGTATTCTCTCTATTGTGCTAATGGCACTACCATTACTCTTCGTGAATTCCAAAGATTTTTACTAGCTGAGCAACATGACAAACTAGGAGAGGATGAGGGTAAAGCTTCGCAGTTTATTAGGGATTACTTACGTGATCCACAAAGAGATATTTATGAACCGTACTTTACGTTGAACGAAGTAAGTACTTTTGTGCAACATTCTAAGATGTTTATCTTACATATTTTTTTATTTTAATATTTAAAATGTTCTTTAGTTTATAGAAATGCTATTCTCCAAACATAATACAATTTGGGACAGTCAACATGACCAAGTAACACAAGATATGACAAAACCACTTTCACATTACTGGATCTCGTCTTCCCATAATACGTAAGTAGTACAGTTACAGCCTATATGCGTCCCACTTTTGGGCGCAGGCCTTTTCTCATTTCTGAAAGAGTTATAATAAAGCTATTAGTCCGAGGAGCTTGCGCTGTGTGCGAGTTATTCGAAATATTTTTCCCTCGGAAACGCAGGTTTCCTCACTATGTATCTGACGAGCACGTGGTAACATCAGCACTTAAAATTGACATTAAAAGATTCATTGATGCCTGCGGGGTGCGGATTGCTCGCATACTGTGATACTTACGGCGAGAGCTTATCTGATCTACCGCGGCTTCGTAAGAATTGTTATCTAATAATGACTAAAAATGTGGACAATTTTAATAATGCAATGATTATTGTCCTATCACCGGGAGGATGTGGAGGTGTCGAATTTATCGTCCACAAGTTTCTCATTAACAACGTTGTAAAGATTAGGAGCGTGTGAATCGTCACACTGTATTCATTGAATGTCGTACAGGTTTACGCGCGAAACTCGTCACATTCCGTTGAAACCCACTATACGGTGTTAATGAGAGACTTCAACGCAAAACTAGGAACAAGCGAGAACAGTGAGCTGAAAGTAGGGAAATTCTGGTTAGGACAACGGAACCCAAGGAGCCAGCAACTGGCTGATTTCATCGAGAAAGAGGGACTCTTTATGATGAATTCTCTTCCAGAAGCGGCCCATGGATAGTGGACCTGGTTCTAACCTTTGACTTCATAATGATGATTAGACGGCAACTGTTCAGTGATGTCTCAGTGATCACGAGGGTGAAAACTGGCAGCGATCACCGAATGGTGAGAAGCACACTGAACCTAAACGTTAAGTTGGAGAGATCACGTCTTATGAAGTCAACGCTCCGTCCCGCTCGTGCTCTAATCCAAAGCCCCGAAATCTTTCAGCTCGAGTTAAAAAACTGCAACGCAGTGGACGATACGACGAATGAGAGGCTCGTGGAAACTGTCCATGCGGTCGAAGTTCTGCAAAACCCGTCGCAGAAGACCACAAAAACTTAACGATCACACTCTTAATCTCGTGACTGTTAGACGGGAAATGAAGCTGCGTCTTCAGCGTATATAACAACACAGAGACAACTGAACAGACAGATCTCTAAATACATGCGGCGGTACTTACGCAACTTCAATACAGCTCGTATTGAAGAAGCGATCGAGCGCAACCAGGGCTCCAAAGTCTTTGCCAGACATCTGTCTGCCAGAAAGAGCCAACGTCGAAGCTGAAGACCGAATGTGGAATAAATTAATCGATGGGGAAGAAAGGTTCTCGAGTGGCAGCCTCTTGCCGGTAGGCGAAATGTGGGGCGACCCCCTTTGATGGAGTGACCAGGTGGTAAGACATGCAGGAAGTCGATGGTATGCAGGTGGCTCAGGACCGTGCTTTGTAGCATTCCTTGGGGGAGGCCTATGTTCAGCAGTGGACTTGTGAAAGGCTGTAATGATGATGATGATCTGCAATGTGCATAATATGTAAACACCTATAAGAAAACCTACTTCTTTTTTGGAATTATTTATATACACACAACAAGATATAAAGACAGTAATATAGTGAGTTCGGGCAAAGGTAGAACCTATTCCATAATTTAGTAAAATATCTGCCAGTAGACCCATAAAGGAAGGTATATTCTTTCGTGTTTAGGTTATAGTGTTTTTTTAAGAAACTATAAAAATATGCATTTGTTTGGAGAAAAGAGGTACCTTTTGAAATGTAATTTACTATTCTTGCTCAGAAAATTAATTAATTAATTATTTTTAATTAGTACTTATCTATTCCTTACAATTTCTCAGTTTCATAGAGAAATGACGCATCAAGAAACTGATAATAGAAATTGAGATACAGACAGGCTTATAAACTAGAAAAATGACCTTTAAAATATTTATCTTAAGACATTATGTGCTCAATATAAATGGATAACTTTGTACGACAACAAATTACTCAAAATGTACATCTTTTTATAAACTCTCTAAAGGAATCTTTTATTATAATTCATTATGTTTTGCTAGATACCTGACTGGAGATCAATTCTCAAGTGAATCTTCATTAGAGGCTTATGTGCGTTGCTTAAGATCTGGCTGCAGATGCATAGAATTAGATTGCTGGGATGGTCCGGATGGGACTCCATTTATTTATCATGGTCATACATTAACAACGAAAATTAGATTTATGGATGTTTTACGTACCATCAAAGAACATGCTTTCATCACTTCAGATTATCCCCTTATTTTATCAATTGAAGACAATTGTTCTCTACCTCAGCAAAGACGTATGGCAAGTGCCTTTCAGGACGTATTTGGTGATATGTTGCTGGTTCAGCCAAATGAGAAAAATGAAACTAGCTTACCATCACCACATGACTTACGTCGAAAGATTATCTTGAAGCACAAAAAATTACCTGAAGGTGCTGAAGAAAATTCGTTTGCGGTCCGCCAAGAAGAGGGCAAAGACTTAGATCTACGAAATTCTATTAAAAATGGCATTTTGCTCTTAGAAGATCCTGTTGATAAAGAATGGAACCCTCATGCTTTTATCTTAACTGAAAGTAAATTATATTATACAGAAAACTATAGCACACAGGGCGAAACAGATATTGACAGCGATGGTGAACCAGAAGTTGACAATGCAAGCATTCCTCAAGATGAATTGCATTTTGGTGAATGTTGGTTTCATGGTAAATTGGCTGGTAATAGGCAAGAAGCAGAAGACCTACTACGAGCACATTCTCATCTTGGGGATGGCACATTTCTTGTCAGAGAAAGTGTTACGTTTGTTGGTGATTACTGTCTGTCATTCTGGAGACAAGGCAAAGTAAATCACTGCCGCATTAAATTAAAGCAAGAAAGGGGTGTTACTAAATATTACCTTATAGACACAGTGTGTTTTGATAGTCTTTATAGTTTAATTACTCACTACAGGCAACATCCACTACGCAGCCAGGTAACATCTTTTGATAAAATGTTACGACAGTAATTTTGAAAATCATCGAGTTAAAATACTTACTTTTATACTAAGTTCGATGAATAAAATATAAATAAAAAATAAATACATAAGTGTATTATGTAATTATATTTTTTATTAATTCTAAAAGAATTTTGCAGGAATTTTTAATAACCCTAAAGGAGCCTGTACCACAGCCAAACAAACATGAAGGTAAAGATTGGTATCATCCTCACTGCTCACGAGCTCAAGCTGAAGAATTGCTTCGTAAGGCAAATATAGATGGCGCATTCTTAGTTAGACCTAGTGAAAAAGAACAGGGTTCCTTTGCAATAAGCTTTCGGTGAGTTTTTATTTACTTGATTTTTTTGTTCACTTGTAGTCACTCATTGCCTAGTGTTTGTGTTTTTATATATCAACATAACCTGTTTCTCATGCATCTTTAGGTATTGCAAACACTTCAATTTTATATAAATATATAAATAAATAATATGTATAATTATATTGTGTCTATAAAAATAAATATTATTTCTTTTATTTTAACGTACTTTATTAACAGCCAGGCATAAATAATAATTGCGTTCTCGTCTCATAGGACTGAAAAAGAAATTAAGCACTGCAGAATAAAACTCGAGGGCAGACTGTACACCATAGGCACAGTCAAGTTTGAAAGTCTGGTGGAGTTGGTGTCATATTATGAAAAACATCCATTATATAAAAAAGTTAAACTATGGTATCCTATCAGCGAGGATATTGTCAGAAGCATAATAACAGTATGTGATTTTCAAAAACATATTTTATTTCTCTTAGTTATTATCACATCTTAATTTTTGTATGGGATTGCAGTTTAAAATATTTTCTTTAACAGTGTCTTTAATTTTCTTATTATTATGGCGCCTTATTATCATTTTAATATATCAGGAACCTGATGACAGCTCGGTATATGGAACACCAGGCTACATGGACCCCACGTCTTTTACCTCTAAGGTAATATTTGAAAATTTATTAACTAGATTCAATATTGTTATTTTTATCACATTTACTAATCTTGTTTTGCACTTCCCAAATTATATAGGAATCCGGATTTATTAAGGATAAAAACAAAAGTAAGAAAATTATAAGGTTAAATTTATTTAGTACGGAAAGTAGTTGTAATTAGACGAATGCATTATTCCGTTTCATTGAGATAAAGTAGGTAATAGCGAGTTAATTAAGTCCGCATCAGCACGTGGATGTTTAAAGATTGTTTCGATTTCATTGGTTATCGTTTAAAATATATATCCCGATATGTTTTTATTAATACTTTTTATAGTTTCTATATTTACCATTTAAATTTTACATTAGCATAACGCTCTTTTACTTATTAAATGTATTACACGCGCCTAAGTAGACTAGTACGCGCTTCTAGTAACTTAGTTATGAGCTTGCGCAAATACCCAAGTCTTAAATACAATTCCCTATTATTTAATTAATCAAATGTCTTAAATACTTATTTTGGCGGTCAGATTCAGCAGTTTATAAATAATATATGCAGTAATAAACTTTTTTTAGTGTGACTATATTTTACGTGATAGTAAAATTTGCTAGAAGCTTAGCTTAGCTCTGCAGTGGCAGTACAAAATATTCGCACCATAGTTTAAATAAACATTCTGTGTAATAATCATTTGAGTTGTAAAACAAGTGTTTGGGCATTTTAATAAATAGTGCGTACTTAGCTTAAGGTATAATACGAACTTAATTTGAAGAGAAAGTGGGCATTGATCAGGTACCGGGACTAATTTTTTTTCTATCCGACCATTACCGTAATATTCATCTTCTATTATAAAAAGTAACTTTTAATTATGTAGTCTCATGTGATGTCTCAGGTTTTAATTAGAGTCTGTTTTAATAGAAGTGCCGTGGAAAATAAGCAAACTAAAACATAAAGTATGGAATTTTACAACAAATGTCAAGTTTTGCGGAGCCTCGGGGACTCCTGTCGTGACTAAATCTCCTAATTTAAACCGAGACAATGAATAAACTACGTTCTTGTTGGCTACAACTAGGTCTAATATATCAATTTACTATGACACACATTCAAATATTTTTAAAACTGCAAATTTTGAGTTATTTCAATTATTTACCCCCCCCCCCCCCCCTCCTTTATTCATTTACTGCTTTTATTTAAATCCGTTATTGAAGACATACAATTTGTGTATTAATATTAATTAGGGACTGTTTAATTGATAGCCAGTCCAATTAACAGTAATTAATGTTGTTAGGATTACTATAAAGCATCATCATACACCATCACAAATCCACTGATGAATATAGGCCACCAAGGAATACCACAAGCACGACCTTGAGCCACCTCCATCCATTGAAATTCTGCATTTCTTACCAGATCACTTGTCATTTTGTTTAGTATAGATTCGGCCCTACATTTCGCTTACCTTTTTTTTATAGTACCTGTATGGGACTGCCATTCTGAAACCATTATTTCCATCGATTGTCGGTTCTTCGAGTTATTTGGCCGGCCCATTGCCACTTCAGTTTACTGATCCATTGTTGCCATTGAAATAACCCTCTCTGAGTTAGAACTATCAGAGTCTGAATCTGACATTCGTATGTTTACGCACAATTTTTACTATTGGAATTTTTTTACCATATTGTAACAAAAGTAACACAATATTACGAAGACATCTGTTTGTCCTGAAGACAATAAGTCCACCAATGAGTACTGGTGCAGTGCGGCGGACTAATTATTCCATAATTCTCTCAAAAGTTGAGGAGAGCCGTTACAAAGCGACGTATATAGCCTGTTGTATTTACTTTTATTTACTCACATTTGGAGATCCTCGCAATTCAACCTTTGCAAAAACATATCTTTAAATAACTCTGCTAGGATTCTTATTAGTAAATATTTTTTATAGTGCAGTAGTTATTATTTTGTTTGAAGTATTCTTTGTAGCCATTCACGTAATGATTTATTCGCTTCCATAAATAATCAATATTGAGTATTTCATGATTCAAGTTGTTTTGTAATTTAGATAGTTTAATTGTAATTAGTTGTAAAGATCAGATAGCAGTTATCCACCAAATAAACTTTAATAATTTTTATGTAATGATTAAGAACACTGCCCTTTGTGGGACAATGCAAAGTTAAATTGGCAGTACTCTTCATTATTTTTTTTTAATATACTAGGTGACAGTTAAAGCTTTGTACGACTACCGTGCACGGCAAGATGACGAACTATCGTTCTGTAAACACGCAATCATCACTAACGTGGACAAGCCTGATGAGGGCTGGTGGCGCGGCGACTATGGCGGCAAACGACATCATTGGTTTCCCGCCAACTATGTGCAGGAGATCGAGACGCCACACATTCCTGATATAACTGTAAGTATATCTATTATCTATCTCTCCTTTATTCTTCCGCGTCAATAAGCATTTGTTATAAGTTCAATATAGTATCCAGTGGTCAGTGGGTATTTGTCTGTGGGTCACAGCATTAACTTACCATGAGGTTGACTGTGTTCTCTTTTTTCATCCTTACTTGTATAAAAAGTAGTTATAATTTATGTGTTTTACTTTTATTGGTAAACAGCTTATCTCTTCAGTCACATCAGTAATTTTTTATTATTTTGTTTAGAGTTGTCTAGACAGCGAAAATGCAGTCCTGGGCTCTCTTCAGAAAGGAGTCGTAGATGTTTTGGGTGCCGTCGTGGAACTTGTCGTGGGGGAGGAAGGCGGCTCGGCCAGATGGTTGGTGCGCATACAAAGCCCATCTATGTGTGCGCCGTTCGATATGGCGGCGCCGACCAGAGAAATAGCACTGGAATGGCTCTCAGCGATAAAAGAAGCAGCACACAGTGCGAGTGCCAGGTCACTCCAACATAGAAAAATGGAGCGCACTTGGAGAATTGCCAAAGAAATGTCCGATCTCATCGTGTATTGCCGATCTGTTGCCTTCAATCAGGACAGATTGAGAAACAAAGGTTTTATCTTTAACGAAATGTCTTCATTCCCCGAAACCAAAGCAGAGCGACTCATGTGCCAAGAGTCATCTCAGACGTTCTTTATCAAATACCACGCAGTGCAACTTAGCCGCATTTACCCTAAAGGTCAGCGAATCGACTCCTCGAATTATAATCCAGTGCCGTTCTGGAATGCGGGTTCTCAAATGGTCGCCCTCAATTATCAGACTCCAGACAAGCCTATGCAGATAAACATGGGGAAGTTCAAAGAGAACGGGGGCTGTGGTTTTATTCTGAAGCCAGAATTTATGTTCGAAGAGGGCTACAACCCGCAGGACAGGCGGAGTATCGAGAAGAAAGTGAAACCGGTGACGGTCATGCTCCGCGTTGTTGGGGCTAGACACCTTTGCAAATCCGGTCGAGGGACTGCTAGTCCGTTTGTTGAAGTAGAAATCATTGGTGCTGACTACGACAGTGGAGTTAAGCTGGTTACAAAGACTGTCAGTGAGTATATTTACAATTTTTTTATAAAATTTAATATTTAAATGTTGACGATTTACAATTTTATGTATGAATAATTCAAATATTAAGTTATTATACTACTAAAGAGTACATGATTAATAGTAACCCCTTTGAATGAGGTCATCGCTACTATGCTGGTATGGTATGGTCCCACAAAGGCATTAAAATTGGGTCTAGGGGGTGGTTGAACCCTTGGATCGGTCTGCCTTCTTGTAAAACGTTTTAAAATAGTTGTCTGGCTAACTTATATAAAAATGGAGCTTCAGAATTTAAGTGAAATAAAGTAATATTTTTTTTTGAGATTTTTAAAGTGTCTGTAAAGTAATACTGCCGGCCGATAGTGTCAGGGAGTATTGATGACCGATTATTATCTAACATTTACGTAAAAATCGGCTGGGAGAATTAACGTGAGGTGAGTATTGTTTTTATGTACCTTGATCACCTGATACATACCTGGAAAATGGCTCACAGGCACAAGGTAGCAGGTAGGCATGAAATCATTGTACATACTAACATTTCTCAATCATACACATTTCGTTCGTCAGAAAATAAATGACGCCTGGTCGCTCTGGGATCTTGGACTATTACTAAATCTTATACGTAGTAGAGCCATGCTATAGCTATATTTCTGGTATAGTTGTAACACGAATGGGTCGGCTCGACCGGGGAAGGACCACGCTCTCACAGAATACCAGCGTAAAATATCAGCTTAATGCTGCTGTGTTTCGTATGGTGAGTGTACAGAACCGGAGACCCTTTTTACTGGAAACGAGGCATTCCATCTTAGTCCTCACGGGTGACAAGGCATCTGCATTTTGATTCGTAATCGAGGATAAATGTAGATGTCTATGGGCCACAGCAACCACTTACCATCAGGTGGACTGTGTGCTCGTTTGTCCCCCTTATTCTATATAAAAAAAATCTTAAACAAATGCGTAAAGAATACGACAATAGTAATATTACTATAAATGTAACCAATCTCCATAATAACGTAATTTTTTAAGAATATGATCGCAATATAATATATATTACATTTTTAGGGTAATATAAATGGGTAATGGTAAGAAACTCGACTACTGAAGTAAGCATTTAAAACAAACAGTATACATTAGATTAGATGGCCGAGCAACAGTCTAAATAAACTGTCCTCCCGCAAGTTACCACTTAAGTTCCATGAATTTTTTTTAAATAAAGATTAATGAATCAAAGTATTAATGGGGATATATTTTGTTACAATTTAATGGATGTCTTCATACCAATTGTATAAAATGATATACTGTAAATTGATTTAATTTAAAAGAAAGTCCCGCTGGGTTTCTTGCTGGTTCTTCCTAGGACAGAGATTTTTTTCGAACCAATGGTAAAAGTAAAAAGTAGCTTTAAATAAGTATTCTTGTAAGCTATATTAAACAAAAATGATTCTATTGTATTCCATTCTATTCTAATAATATTTTAATAACATTGGAGTGACAAGGACGTAGCAGTCCACTGATGGCAACCTGTAACCATAGACACCTGCAAACAACTGAAAGTCTCAGATGTGTTGTCAAACCTGTGGAATAAAATTTCTCACGGAAAAAATTGATAGGACCACCAATTATAAATCGAAAACACATCAATCTTGTATCAGATTGATTTTTTGTGGCTTTACGGCTCTGGGTTCTAGCCCTTATGAGCCTGAAGTTACAATGTATAATTATTCTTCATAGTACATTGCTTCACAATCTGTATCAGATTGATAAATTCCATTATTGTAGGATCAAAAATGTTTTAGAAGGCTCTGCTACTGCATTCTTATTTTCTGAAATTAAAAAGAAATATTTATAAAAATACAATTACATTAAATGAAATGTGTATGCTTTTGCATTCTACTTTCAAGTAATTCATTTTCTGTTATGTTATTTCTAAGCGTAATTATTTGTTACAGCTGACAATGGCATAAATCCAATATGGAACGACATCTGCGAGTTCGAGATAGCGAATCCGGACCTTGCTCTTATTCGGTTCGTGGTCCAGGACGAAGACATTTTCGGCGATCCGAACTTCATTGGCCAGGCAACATACCCTTTAAAGTGTCTTCGCACAGGATATCGCAGCGTTACTCTCACTAACGGCTATTCAGAAGAATTAGAACTTTCATCTCTCCTTGTTCATATAACTCTCATTTAAATCAATATAGTACATCACTATTAGTCAATTCGTGAGCCTCTTCTAGTTACAATATTATAACTTAATATTTTCAAGTTCCTTACAGGGTAACGTCAAAACTTTTACACTGTTAATTGTCGTCTATCTGAAAAATTAACTTTTTACTAATAAATGATGCATTGTTAAGAATAATGCTCTAAAACCCTGTTGACTGACTACTCGAATCTTACTATCATATTTTTTATCTGGGAGTTACGCTTTATTTTATTTTATTCCCAATTTATTAAGTTTCGGTGTTTTAGGTGTGCAATGTTAATAGCTATTTTGTTATAAGTTGACGTACAAAAATGTATGTGTGGCAAATATTATTTTTAAGCATTTCATAAAAGTAGGCATTTAAATTTTTAATGTATTTCTCTATTGAGAATATTCTACGTATTTTTGCGCCGTCTATTTACACCGACGCTCATTTAGCATAATCGACATCGACAATATATAATATAAAATAAGCATTTAGTTATCAACTTCAAGAGACAGCTCTTAGTATGTAATTTTATTTTGAATCGTACATTATACAGTGTACTACTATTACTGTATTCTTACTAGGGAAAGGAATAAAAGTATTCTAGCAGAAATATAAATCATAATAATCAAAGTTCCCAGCGTCTAAATCTATGGATGTTTTTATCAACTTGTCGATATTTCCATCATTTGTTTAGTGAAATTATTTATTGTATCGGTTACAGTCATGTATACTGTATTTCTTCAATTACTATCAACATCAAACCACAAAACAATTATCCTTATTTTTATACATTTATCTTTCGAGCAACAATAATCGACCGGAGAATGACCACGCCCTCACTGAATACCAATGTGAAATAGCATATAATGCAGCTGTTTCATATGATGAGTGACGAAACTCAGTAGTATTCTATCTTAGTCCTCAGGGGTGACGGAGTCAAAATATAGATAAAATCTGCATTTTTTCTCCTTATCGAGGACATATGTATCATTATTGTTCATGGATCACAGCATTTACTTATTATCAGGTAAACTGTATATAAAAATATGTATATCAAAAAAATATATAAAAAATAATAAATCTATAGAAAAATCTTGTCGGATTTAATTTCTGGATAAAATTAGTCATGCAGGTTAAATGAAGAATGCTGAAGCCAAATTAGCGATTTGTAGAATTTATGTCTGTCTGTCTGTGTATTGTTTAGATTTTTATTTTCATAATAGCTGCTGATGATTCCATCAGTCTTAAGCTGGATCACATAAAGCTCTTAAAATTTATATTTAAATATATATTGTTAACGTTTTGTCATATTTGGAACTGCGCTAACAATTTACTTTGTACGTTTTAAATACAGCTTAATTTATCATATCAAAGACACACAACACACACACACACACACACACAACACTTTGATACTGCGTACACAAACATGAAGTAGAGACACTCTCTTCAGTTGAGTGTGTTGGTTGTCTATCAGTGTGGTAGTAAGTTCACGGACTGTTTTTGTTATCTAGTTAAGGTGAAAGCGCCAGGGTGGCCCACGAAATTCAAATTTTCTTACGGTTTTTGCAATTTTCAGGTCAGGGTCAGGTTCTATGTTTAACAAAATATGATTCGCGACCGTAACGAGTATGTGTTTACAGAATTATTATCATTAAAATCACCAATACAACCCTCTAAGTTCATATAATCCCTTTGAATGAGTTTTTCTGGAAATAGCCATAATAGCGTGTAGACAAGGACTAGGTACCTAGACCTATTCCTTGTCTATACGCTACAGCAACATGGCAGATAAATTTCTCAGGCTATAATCTATAAAAGAAGAAGGTCTAGGTGTTTTTCATCAGATTTCTAATTTCTAATCTACGTGAAGCCAAGTTATCAACTAATTATTTTATAATTAACACGTATTACTATAAAATTTGCTATTCAATATTACGACAAGCCAAATTTTTTAGGTATTTGTGAGATATGAGTAAGTTTAACAATTTATTGAATTCAGTATTACCTAATTTTTGTGTTATTAATATTTAGGTAATATTGGTAAATAATTGCAGTAACATAATATTTTGTTATGTAATCCTAATTTTATATGCGGGTATAATCTCAAAAGTAAAGTAGTGTATGACCATATTGGTAGGTACTCCCAGACTGTGTTTTGATCAAGGCGGCCAGCCTCCTCGGAGACTAATTATCTACGCAGGGCATGATGAGTATAGCACGACTGTGTCCGCAAACACAGATGTACACTCTATTAATTCACTCCCATAGTCAACTCCAACGGCGTTACATGCATTCCAAGGTGCGTATTTGAAAGACCGCCAACTACCTTATTCTGGGTTGCTTGCTATTGAAAATTTCTTGACGCAAAATAGGTTATCTGATTTGCCCTCAAAGAGGACAAAAATAACTTAAACTGTATTCAAATATTCACGTGCCGTGTCGTGCCTATTCTGATCATTGAGATCTTTTTTTGTACATCTATATTGAAATGAGATCTAGTACATGCAACAAATAGAAACCGATTGTTTAGTACTAGCTGTTTCCCCACGACTTCGCGCCGCGTGGATTTTATTGCGATTTCATGGGTTTTAAATTTTTTGCGCGGAACTATAATTCTTTTCCTGAAATAAAAGTAGCCTAAGTTACTCCTTATAACATCAGCTATCTGCCAGTGAAAGTCCCATCCAAATCGGTTCACAGGTTTTTGCGTGAGGGGTGTTCAGACAGACGTCGTGTTAGAGTTTTATTAGGCTGCGTTTCCATCAGAGATGTGGGAGGTAGCTGGGTGGTGCGGAATGCGTAGCGGGGCTGTGGAACGGTGTGAGCGTTTCCACCAGAGATGTGCTAGGCCGCTGAGCGATACGAGGATGCGTAATAACGCTGTGAAACGGAGCGCAGATGAGCGGTGCGAGCACACACCCCTCGAAACACATCCATCACACGCACTCTTCCCTTGTTTTGTATGTTCAAAAAGCTCGCTCCGATAAGCCGTTTTCACTAGAGCTGCGCTGGGCGAGGCAAACATCCCTCGCCACGCATCCTCGCACATCTCTGGTGGAAAAGCAGTCTTATAGTACAGATTTGATATATTTTCACGTAGCTAATACATTCATATGTTTTGTTTGTTTCGTTATTCTGGTTGGTTTGGCATTTTATGTTCAGTTACATCTATACATATTATAAACTAGCGACCCAGCCCGGTTTCGCCTGTGTAGGTTCTATTATCATCATCATCATGATGATGATGATGATGATAATAGAATTCTATTAATGTGGCGTTATTTGCATTTAAGATAATCATCAAAGATCATTTTTGTCATGTTTTGTGGGGCCTAGAGGGGCGCTGATGAGGTGCTAGCCTAGGGCGCTGTCGACATTTAATCCGCATCACATCATCACGCACACACACACACGAGTTTCATTTGATTTTCAGCAATATACAGGATATAACAAGACATACACAACAATTACAACAATAAACTAACAATTTCACACACAAAAATAGAAATAAATAGCAATAGTGTGATTAAAATTACTTATATCTGGATTCTGAATGATCTTTTTGTAATCCAATCCAATCCAATTCCATCTTTTTGTAAATTTGACGTGACAGATCACTTTTTGAAGCAAACAGTTTGCTGAACAATTCGGCATTTTTGTAGGACATCGCTCCAGCCGCGCAACTAGATTTGGTCCAGTGAGCAGTGCGGGCGGCTGCAACTAGTTTTATTGTACGCGTAGGACCGAGTGGACTCGTGCTTTGATAGAGGGGAACGGAACGCTAGCGTATGGCTGATCCGACTCCACTCGGTCTGCCGGTGACCGGCGTAGCTCTGTTTGCATCTATCCATTAAGATTAACTTTCTTTTTTTAAAACAGAAGGCTTTAAAAATACTCATAAGAGTCATTTATGTAACAATGTTATCCTTGAACGTTAACGAACAGTTATCGTTGAGCTATCATCGTTTTATCCATTTTATCTAGATTAAAAAAGTTGTTATTCCAAGCTTTTTTCAATAATATTTTAGTTTTCACAAGTGATTAATATCTTCGCAAAATTAACACCGCGCGTTCCCCACAGAGACGATCCACTCAAAACTACGTTTTTAGCGATAGCCGAGCTTTCAAGATGTTATACAATACAATAGTATTTATTGTTCACCACGGAAAGATTAATGTAATAAAATAAACAATTATTGGGGGCAAACAAAATGCTGTTTTATTGCTTCATGACTATTTTTTCCAGAGAACTTAAAAATGAATTTATAAAAGGAGAAGAAAAATATAGGCTTTAGGAGGTTATTAACATCTGTTCAGCGAAATGGGACCAAAGGCTATCCATCCGGAGATTCGGACGGAAGTGAATTCTTATAAAAATGCTAATAACTTTCATCATCATTCATCATTACAGCCTTTCATAAGTCCACTGCTGAACATAGGCCTCCCCCAAGGAATGCAACAAAGCACGGTACTGAGCCACCTGCATCCATCGACTTCCTGCATGTCTTACCAGGTCGTCAATCCATCTCGTGGGGGGTCGCCCTGCACTTCGCCCACCGGTACGAGGCTGCCACTCAAGAACCTTTCTTCCCCATCGGTTGTCGGTTCTTCGAGCTATATGGCCGGTCCGCTGCCACTTCAGCTTACTAATCCGTTGGACTATGTCGGTTACTCTGGTTCTACTGCGGATATACTCATTTCTAAGTTTATCACGCAGAGAAACCCCGAGCATAGCCCTCTCCATAGCTGGCTGAGCGACCTTGAGCTTCTTCATACGGCCAGCAGTGAAGGACCACGTCTCAGATCCGTAAGTCATCACTGGCAACACGCACTGGTTGTACAATTTCGTTTTGAGGTATGTCTGACGAGATGTGTCGTAGTTTCCCGAACGCTGCCCAGCCGAGTTGAATCCGTCGATTGAGGTCGAAGTTGGACTTACCTAGTCGGACTATTTGTCCCAGGTAAACATACTCGTCAACAACTTTGTTTTGTCCATGTTCATCCTAAGACCTATTCGTTGGGAGACACTATTGAGGTCATTGAGCATGGTGCTTAAGTCCTCCAGCCATTCTGCCATAAGGACTATATCGTCTGCAAATCGAAGGTGAGTGATGTACTCGCCATTAATGTTAATACCGTATCCTTTCCAGTCCAGAAGCTTGAAAACGTCTTCTTATGCAGCGGTGAAGAGTTTCGGGGATATAAATAACATCACCCTTTCTTACACCTCTCTGCAATTGGATAGGTTTCGTACTCTGGTTCTGGGCTCGGATAGCCATCGTGTAGCTCTACTGTACAAACACTTCAGCACTTCGATATACCGACAGTCAACTTGGGACCGCTGAAGGGACTGCAGCACCGCCCAAATTTCGACGGAATCAAAGGCTTTCTCATAGTCCACATACGCCAGACATAGTGGCAAATTGTACTCTTCGGACTTCTGTACAATTTGCCGAAGGGTATGTATGTGGTCTATGGTGCTAAATCCCTTTCGGAAACCGGCTTGTTCGGGAGGCTAGAAGTCGTCAAGTCTGCGCGCGAGACGATTCGTAATGACTCTCGAAAACAGCACGTAGACGCGGCTCATAAGGCAAATCGGTCTGTAGTTCTTCAAGAGAGAGTTGTCACCTTTAACACTTTTAAAAGTTTTGTTAAAGAAAATCTACAAAAAGGGTTATTATAATATCAAGGAATACATGAATGAAAATAACCCCTGGGAATAAGGTGATCGCCACCATGCTGGTTCTATGAAAATTCTTTAAAATTGTATAAACAAAATTTTTGTTAAGTAAAATTATGTTTAAAAAAAAGTCCCGCTGGATTTCTTGCTGGTTCTTCCCAGGACAGAGGTATTTTCCGAACCAGTGGTAAATAAAATAATGACTTTCAATAAGTATATGAAATAATCCATATTGAATAAAAATCATTCTATTCTATTCCATTCTACTCGTATCTTCTGATTTACTAGAAAAATTACATCCCTATTGTAGTAGTCATTGATTTAGAATATACTGGCGTAGTATATTCTAAGTTTTTTGTAGCAGTATTAAGCGCTCCCACACAAGCGGCTTGCGGCGGCGGCTAACCGCAAGCCGCAGCTCCAGCCGCTGCAACAACAAACCACAGCGGTCGCAGCGGCGGCATGAAGCGCCATTCGTTGAGGTGTCTGTGCAATGATTGACTAACATGGCTAACCGTGACTAAGTCTTATTATATTCAGCAATATTATCATATATTTTGTTTTTAATCCTAATGCTTTTGTAATCACGATGCAAATTATCATAAAGTACTGGATAATTTTGCACTGTTTCAATTAAAATCTAAATTTTGCACCATTTTTTACGCGGTACACGCGGATTGATATTTGCGTTGCAGGAATATTGACATAGTTACTTCTACAACGGCTTCGGCGCTGCGGGAAGTGCAGCCCCTTCGCGCTTGCGAAGGAAATCACAAGCACCCATGCTCACCTCTAGCTCAACCTCTACGGCTCGCACGGATGCCTACGTTTTGCCACAGCGGGCGGGGGCTGCTCTATCTCCGCGCCTACGGGTTCACAAAAACACCTAGGGGTAGGGCAGACACGACTACGTGGAGACGGGGCGTTCTGATTTGGATTTAGTAGTACAACACAACTAGCAACAAGGCTTATTCAGATGTTTACAGCTCAAAGAGATTTAGACAGAAACAGAAACTTAAAGCTACTTATTGAAAGTCACTCTTTTGTTTAATTACCACTGGTTCGAAAAAAACCTCTGTCCTGGGAAGAACCAGCAAGAAACCCAGCGGGACTTTTTTTTAAATAACCGCTTACACAAATTAACAACTCAACAAATTAGAAATAGCTTGGTAGCGATCACCTCATTTCTAGGGGTTATTATCTACACTAATATTATAAAGAAGACAGATTTGTATACGAGGGCGGCACTGAAAATTTCGGGAATCAAGGAAGTGACACAACATTACTATTTAAAAATGTATTTATTGCTTTTCGAAGTATTCTCCGCGAAATTTGACACATTTTTCCATACGATGGAACCAATCATTGAAGCAACCATTCCATTCGGAAGTTGGGGTCTCCAAAATGGCCGTTTTGTAGGCGTCCACAGCTTCTTCAGGTGATGAAAATCTCTGTCCACGCAATTTATTCTTTATTTTAGGGAAAGTATAGAAATCATTAGGGCTTAGGTCGGGGCTGTACGGCGGATGGTCTAATAATTCTATGTTTTCTTGCTTTAAAAACTCTTTTGTTCTGTGTGCGGTGTGAGAACTCGCATTGTCGTGAATCGTGATGGAGGATGATGCGGCGGTTGCAGTTCTATTTACGGAATTCAGAAGCGACCTGTGGCAAACAAATGCTAGCATACAATTCTGCATTAACCGTTCTTTGTCCCTCAAGAGGAATAGTCGTAACATGGCCGGTTTTGGAGACAAACGTGGCCACCATTTTTTTTTGCAACACTCCGTGAACGAACAATTTCTGTTGGCTTTAACTCATTTTCGAACACCCAAACTCGTGACTGGTTTTTTGTTTCGGATTCGTACGCGTATATTCAGGATTCGTCACCTGATACGATGTTGTATACAGCATTTGAGGATCCTACGTGGAATCTTTCGAGAGTTCTGACGCACCAAGTAACGCGAGCCGCTTTTTGCTCTTCACAGAGCGAATGCGGTATCCATCGGGAAAACAACCTTTTTACACCTAATTGTTCATGCAAGATTATTTGTATTTGACTCATGCCAATGTCTAAAGTTGCCTGAATTTCACGGTATGTCACATGTCGATCTTCCTCAATCAGCTTACGCACAGCATCAACGTTTTCTTGGGTGACTGCAGTTTTTGGACGACCTTGACGGGGATCATCACTGAGCTTGACACTTCCACGTTGAAATTCAGCAAACCAGCGATAAATTGTGTTTTGGATGGGGCTTCATCACCAAATGCAGAAATCATCCGGTCAACACACTGTTTTCGTGTTAAACCACTTCGAAAGTCATATTAAATTATCGCTCTTGAATTTTCTCGAGTCAATTCCATTTCCTCAACGACTAAACAAGTTTGACAAGACCGAGAATTTTTTTAAAATAAATAAATGGTATTCGATTTTTAAAACCAAGGACTTTTCAATTAAAAAGATTTTAATATGACAGGAACAGTGGAAATATTCCATTCCCGATACTTTTAGTGCAGCCTATGATGTACATATAGGCTATATAATATTTTCAAAAAAGTTAGGGATCCGTATGAAAACTTCGTTAAAGCAAAGTGATATGTATACTTCAGTTTTATAGAGGATATCAATATCTACAAAAAAGCCATGCGATACCATTTATTGCAGTTATGTCACAATGCAAATGTCGTCCATGTAGAACAAAGTCTCCAAAATAGAAGCCCCCCGAGCGTATTTTAGACGCTCTCTCTCAGCGAGTTCGAGGACGGTTCGCATGGCGATATACGCGCTGGACCGGAGTCCATAAGTGGTGGCGTTCAACTCAAACACCTGTATCGGATTGCTGGGCTTCTCGCGCCACAATATCAGCTGATATCGACGGTCATCACGATGGACCACTGATTGTCGAAACATCATCCGAATGTCGGCTAAAAAAAACACTACGTGTCAACGGAATTGGGTCAAGATGTCGGATATGTCCTTGATCAGTTTAGGACCAGAGTGAAGACACTGGTTCAGGGACACACCATTCGACGTGGGGGCGGAGCCGTCGAAAACTACCCGAATCTTACTCTCAGGGGTCCTCAAGACCGCATGGTGAGGGAGGAAGTAGTGCTCCTGTGAACGCCATTCGAAGTTGGACGGTGACATGTGACCCAGCTCTTGATACTCGCGCATGAACTCGACATATTTGTCGCGAAAGGCTGGGTCGCGCCGCATGCGGCGCTCCATGGAAAGCAACCTCTTCTCGGCTAAAGCACGAGATTGACCCAAACAGGGACATGAGTCCAGAAAGGGTAAGCGAGTGACAAAACGACCGTCGACCCGGCGGCGGGTATTGTTCTGGTAGAACAACGCGCACTCACGGTCCAGAGGGTCGACTCGAGCTGCATGTGGTGGTTCCTAAATTTCCCAGAACCGCTGGACGGCGTCCGAAAGGGACACGCTCACAACGGATAGCGGGACGGCCGTCGGAGGGGGAGGAGACCACATAACCGGTCCAAAGAAGCTGTGCCCAAATATCGTGGACATGGCTGACAAGCCATCGGGCTGCAGAGCTCGTATCTCACCTAATAAGATGAACCCCAGGGCGTCGGCCCCCAGTAACAAATCTATAGGACCAGGTTGGGACCATCGAGGGTCTGCCGGTCTCAAATCCGACGCACAGCGTGCCGCGCCGTCGTTTATACGAACGTTAGGGAGAAACCCTACAATGTCATTGAGGACATTTACCTTGACTAAAATGTGAAGGTGTTCACTGGCAGGGCTGAACACCAACTCCGCTTGTCCCCTAGGAGCAGGAGGCTCGGCGCCTCCGATACCTACCATCGGGCGTGATTCAGAGCTCCAGGGGAGCCCCAGTCTTCCCACCAACCAAGTGGAGGCCACGCTACGTTGTGAACCCGAATCCAATAGAGCTCGAACCGTTAAGCGGTCGCCGCTCGGGTTGTACACCTTCACTGAGGTCGTCAGCAATAGAACAGTTTGACAGGTGGACTGCTGACGGCTCAAAGGCTCAGTGGAGGCGGCCGTGGCGGGAACTAGGGCGGCAGCCTCCTATCTGGAGCTGCCTCTGTCGGACCGGCACCCGAACCGGGGGTCCCGAGAACGGCCCTCCAACGGCATCTCGCTGACCCTTGGCTGGAATTCCCTGAACGGGCCGACCTGGGGAAATTCGGGGATCCCCGGCCCCGAGGCCCGGGACCGAAACGAGGTCTCCGGAACCCGATAATACCGGTGCCGACCAAAGGGGGGCGGACGGCGTTCTAGTCGCTGCCACTCAGCCAACGGGGGTGAGAAAGGTCTAGCTGACTGCTGATTAGCCGCGAAGCCGCTCTCAACACGCTGAGGGGGGGTGACGACCCCCCCGCCCCTGGGGGAACGACTCCCAGACCGGTCGGGGGAGGGGCTCCTCTCAGAACGAGAGGGCGCTGTGGTCAGCCGGCGAGCGCCGAGCGTCGCCCGACAGGGGGCGCGGCTGAGCGCCCCCGCCCGTGGGAGTCGGGGGGCTGGCAGGGTCCGGGGAGGACGAGCCGCGCGCACCCAGGCACAAAATGATATGATGGTTGCCCTGGCAGTGAGTGCAGGGCCGCTGGTGCAGGCAGTCTCGTAGTAAATGCCTCTCCAGGCACGAGTAGCACCACCGGCGCTCCCTGGCGATGGTTTGTCTCGCCGGAGCCGGCTTGTGCAACAGCTTAGGTCACAACGTCGCCCGGTGGTCTGATGCTCGACAATAAGAGCAGGGGGGTGCCTCCCTGGCCGCTTGGCCACTATAAGATGGTAGGGGGAGCGCCCTCCCGCGGGTGCTCCGCTAGGCCTCAGGGCGGTCGGCGATGCCTTGGCCGTCGGATTCCGCCTCTCCCTGGGCACCGCTCGGGCGGCAGCCGGGGGCCGAGATGACCCCGGAGAACCTTGGCAGGTCCAGCGTTGGGAGTCGTCCCAACAGCTCCGGCTGAGTGGGCGGCTTTCGAGGGGACTCGAGCAGGCCACTCAGCCGAGCTTCACGCTCCTTCTCCGTGTCCTTGGCCCCCGCCTCGATCAAATCGTCCGTGAGCGCGAAGAACTGCTAGTAGTCCGCGCGGCAGGAGTCCAGGACTCCCTTTTCCACTTCCGAGTCCTCGAGCTCAGCGTAAGCCTCCTCCACGGCAGCCCTTCGAGCATCGACCTGCTCGAGCCTCTTCCTCATGTTGTAGACCCTATCCGGTCGACCTATCAAGGCATGTACGCTGGTAGCCCAGCGCAGCTCAGTCCGCAAGCAACGAATCAGTAGCTTGTGTGATGGCATCACTACTAAATACAATTACTACGCGGCTCAATTCTTTAAAATTACAAATTAATAAATAATAAATACAAAAAGAATTAACGAGTAACAAAATACCGTTCCTATCAAATCAAGTTAAATAGAAATTACACAAATACAGTTACCGTTTATTAAATTAACTACAAGTTAGTACGAAAAAACACCAATCAAATTAACAAGTAACAAACCCTAGTACGATCAACAAATTATCCGATTACGTGACAACCTTATCTACCTAGTCGAGGTACCTCACCTTAACAACTATGGTAAGTACTTAGCCTTAACAAACTCCCGCTTGTTCACTTACGGGCGTTTCCCCGATTCCGATTCTACCCGCGAGCAAACAAAGAAAACAAGCAACAAAGGAACGAATTTTATTATTACGTATTACTATGTTATTATTATTAATGTTACGGCCGTGGCATGATTGAAAATCAATCAACCACGCTCTGCTACCAAATTGATACGGCCTACGGCTACCCCTTCAAAGGTAGGCTATCCCGGGCCCAAGAAGGAATCCTACGGGTAGACGTAGGTCGGGCCTCTAAAGGCCACTGGGGAATATCCTATCCCATTCAAGGGGGGAGACTAGTTAACAGGAAGGCACTTACCTGATTCGAGAGCGGAGACTGTTCACCAAGATCTGCCCGGCTGTGGTAAGTGTAGTGAGTGTAGGTGGTATTTGTGTGAGACTGTGTGTAAGTGGCCTGGGCGAGATGACACGACGCTGTCCTTGGAGAAGGTAGTCTCTTGTAGCCCCGGAACAATTCCCTTGTTGAGGCACTAGTTTAGTCTATTCCCGTAACGGCACAGTCAAAAAAAAGGGAACCTCAACGAAGTCTCTATATATAAATTACACAATTGCTTTAACCGAATTTATAATTCCGTAAAGAACAACACGTGTTCCCGCTCACGACAGCGGGAGTAGGTTTTAACTCCGTTCGTGACCAAAAATTAAGTGATAAAACCCGAAAACGTCCGTTCCTACCGAAAGCGGTTTACAATGACTCGAGGCGTATCTCGTCCGTCGGCTAGAAAGGGATGTGGGCGCGGGAGGAGGTAGGTGACCTCGCTACCGTGCGAAGCTATTCACAAGCGATTATAAAGCACTTCTCAATATATTTAATGTTGGCCTAAACAGTGAACATCAGCACTTTGAACAGCATTCTTTTTATTAAAACAGGCTGAAAGTTATGAATCAACAATGCTACACCTACGAAATCCCAGAAGAAGAAATTGCGGAAATATTATATTGCCGATGCCGTCAACATCATCGGGAGCAGAATGTTCGATGGACGTGGCGAACGTAATTGACGACGAGTTGTTCCTAATTGATGATGATTCTGTGGATTTTTAAACGTTTGATTAAAAATTTAAAAACTAATAATATAATTTTTAAACTTCTTACTAAAAACTATAATCATAATATATTTAAGTTAAAAATTATTAAAAATTAATGAAACATTATAACGTTCTTTGTGTTTTTATTTCATGTTTATGACCACTTAATAAAAAACTGCGAAGAATAACGATTTTAATAGAATCATGAGTGATCATGACTGAATAAGATCTATGGAATTCTAAAGAATTTTTAATAACCTGAATTCTCATAATCTAGCGAGATTCGATGGCACGTCTATCGTCTAGTGCAGTATATATAGTGTTACAAATAGAAACACGAATTGACTTTATTTAAAATATTTTAATGGCCTTTGGCCTAACAAATATTAACTAACTTAAAAGCTTAAAACAAGGTTCAAAATAATGACGCTAGTATTCGAGCAAAGCTTCCGCACTCCGTGATGACCGTCGGCAAAAAGGGGCGAGTGACGCCAGCCGCCCTCCTATATAGCCCGGCGCGGCGTCGTCAGACCTTCTCTTCTAACACGGCCTCTCCTGACGGGGCTGCGTGCTCGAAGCCCTCAGCAGGAACTCGTGGATGGCTCAGCAACACTCACCGCGTCCCGCGGTTGTTCGACGTCACCATCGTCGATCTCTGAGAAGATACACACAATCTAAGAGACACTTATTTATATCGCGTATTAACAGTTGATCAAAATTCATATAGTTCATAAAAGCGTCAGATTATGTACCCAATTAGCCAAACAAGTCAGTCAGTCAAAACAGTCAACATGAACAGTTATCAACGCCACACAAAAGCGTTTCAAGTCACATAGGTTTTACACAGGTCTCTTCCCACGCAACCGAATACCCCGCACATACTCGCGTGTGCAAACAGGATTTACATCAGTCTCTAGCAGGTCACCCCAGATACCTAATAATGGCTGGATTTACACAGGTCTGCTGTCGGCTGCGCCACCGACTCACCCCAGAAACCACCAGTGTCAGGGTCAACCCAATACCATGCGCACAAGATTTATACGGGTCTCTTCCACTGAACACAACACGTAACGTAGTCAAAATCAATAAACACGGGCTTGTTTGGTACATAATCTAGCTCAAGAATAGGGAAAGATTATCTTCTCGATTGTCACAGCACCAACACACGACCAAGCGCATTCGCCGCGGCACCTCTGAAGGAACTCGCGCGATCGCGGTACGTGTAATCAGATTTGCGATTTCTGCAGAAGTCCCGTATGAGAGCTATAAACAATGCATACATCGTTTGAGTCATTATAAAATAAGCTAACGAATTACATACGAATCAGGACAGCTCCCTTCGTAACACATTATCAATTCTATTTTGAAATTGATGTAATCGAGCTCCTCCTACTTCAATACACATAAGTCGTAACAATCATAAAAGCAAACCTTTATTCGACAAATATTTTACTTTACCCACTTAAAACATATTTAACATAAGTCCATAAAAATAACATAGCTCTTGACACATTTTTTTTTTCACCCCACAAGCTCTACGATAACATGCCTCACTTAAATGACCCGATAAGGTAAGTTTTGGGTGAGTTTAAGTCGAGAGTCGAGAATACTGCAAATTAAGTGGTTTATGTAATAATTTATGTCCCGTTTGGGTTCACATTCTTATCACAAACATAGTTTTAACTTTTGGATAAGAAATACAGCAAAAAATATAGAAATACGTGGGAACTGATCGAGCTCCACAAGGCACTTGACATAATATGCGCCTTTGTTTACTCCAATATTCCAGAGGCCTGTTGACAGATGAGGGGTTATTAGGTATGTAAAATAACAAAGCAAATATAACAGCAATCGTACTACTAGTACCTTCAAAAAATGCAGTTAAAGATTACTCCTTTTCTAGTTAAAGCGGCGATTTGCGCAGTCTTTAGTGCGTAATTAGGAATGTATCTTCGGAAGTATCCTGCGAGGCCAAGAAATTGGCGAACCTGTTTGATATTACTCGGTCGTGGTGATTTAACTAACGCATCAATTTTATAATTGCTCGGTCTAACCTGACCATCTCTTATAATCCTACCCAAGTATTCTATTTCGTTAGTAACAAAAGTACATTTATTTAAATTAATTGAAAACCCTGTTTCAGTTAGCGTTTTCATAACCGAATCTAATAAAACGAGGTGTTCGTCAATCCCGACCGTCATTATTAATACGTCATCTATGTAGACCATGACTTTTCCGGCATCGATAAAAGATTTAAGCGTTTTAGAGATAGTCTTCTGATAAAATATAGGCGCGTTCGCCAAACCGTAGGGTACCTTGCAATATTCATACTGCGCCTCTGGTGTAACGAATGCGGTCTTATGAATCGACTCTTCTGCAACTCTAAGTTGATGGAAACCGGAAACCATATCCAGAGAGCTAAACCAGCGACCATTGCCTAGCCTGTCTATATAGTCGTTGATCAAGGGGAGGATATCTAGTTTTAACGGTTATTCGATTCAATGCACGATAGTCAACGACCATTCTATCAGAACCATCCTTCTTTTTTACGAGCAAGATCGGACTAGCGTGTTCTGAATCGGACTCGCGAATAATTCCTTTATCGAGCAGATCCTTCACTATAGTGCGTACTTTTAATTTTTCGCCATGCGATAATTTGTAGGGTCTATAGTACACGGGCACATCGGTTGTTAGTTTGATATGCATCTCACTATCTTTCACCGTTGTGGTCGCGGTACCACTTAAAAAGAAATCGGAATACTTGGTGAGGATCTCTAGTAATCGTTCTCTATTATTTCCAAATATCAACGTATTAACTTGATCGGACAAAGAAATCAAATTTACTTGCAGAATATCGTTTACAGTCGCCTCACTATGAATTATACGTTGGCTATCACCGGTCCTAACATATGTAATACCTTTCCTGTTTAGTACGTCTGTACCGATAATGACTGGCACACTCAAATTATTCCCACCCACCACATAAAAATCAATTTCTATCGTTATATCGCTAAACTCGACGGGTAATGTTACAAATGATTCCGACCTTATTTCCATACCACCCAAGCCGCGTAGCAACTGATTCGTAGGCTTTACTTGACACGGAAAATGCTTAACAACATTTTTTGACATTAAGGAAACACATGAACCACTATCGATTAGTACGTCTAATGGTATTCCCGATATGACCGCAGTCGTGACGTCGCGATTTTTATAACTGTCCGTGATTTCGCGACAAAAATTGACACCATTATTATTCCGAGAATTTGCGCGTTCCTTAGCAAAACAAGTTACCTCGGAATGACCTACCTTTTTGCAAAACCCACACTTTAACGGATCGCTACGAGATATCGTCGGTAACGCGATTGTTTTTTCGTTACTATAACTCGGGAGTGTATTCGACCGTTTGTTACAATTAAAACTCCTATGACCAAATTGATTACAGTCGTAACACCTTATTGATTTTAAGTCTTCGGAATCATATCGACGTTTTATCGGTTTGCGGTTCGAGTTACTATTATTAGAGGGTCGGTCAAATCGATTGAGACCATTAGAATACACTTTCCTATTATGGCTGTTAGAAGGTTTAACAAAGCTCGATAAAAACTCCACTATAGAGTCAGGTGATGATTTTGCGTTAGCAGCCATAGCACGAATTTGTGGATCTGCAATTCCACGAATGATAATAGCCGTAAGCAGCTTGCTACTGAGACCTTTAACTATGCGTAACCTTAAAAGTGATTTACGAGCATACTCAGCATATGTGGAGTATTTATCTGACCCTGTCCTCATTACATCATAAAGCATGTTCGCGACATCGACAGAACGTGGGCATAGCGCTTTTAGTTCTGATTTGAAATTGGACCACGTGCGAATACTGCTCGTCCATTGGCTAAGCCAGGTGCGAGATTCTCCTTTAAAACAATGTCCGACACGAGCAAGGCATTCTCTGTCGTCCCAATGGTTCGAAATACGGGCTCTTTCTACCTCATCACACCACGTGTCGAAGTCATGAACATTAGGATCAAAATCAGAGACAAAATATCGGTTAGATCTGACCTGAGTACTGCCGATAGCGGTCAAAAGACGCTCTACGGCGTTCGTCACCACGTCTTCAGACTGCGTTGATCCCACGTTGCCAGTGTGCGGAGTCAGCGGCGGCGTCCCCACTCGCGAGGGCACAGGCGCACGCGGCGGTGTAGGCATCCCGAACACCGATGCCGATGCCGATGGTGTCGTGTTTGGCAGCTCGAGGGCGCACCTAGGGCCCGAGCTGGTCGTTGCAATGGCTTGCGTCTCCACTGACGCACGGGGCTGCTCCTCCAGCACGCGTAGCCTCCTCAGGATCTCTTCCATCGGATTGGGCGAAGGAGTTTGCCCACGGCGTTTTTGTTTGTTGCGTTTATCGTTGCTAGGCATCTCACAGACAAAAACTGTGCCCGAATATTAAATAAACAACTGAAAGGAAACTAAGTTTTCCTTTATAAAACCAGAAATATAGGCGTACAGCGGCTTTTCAGCCTTCTGATCCCACTTCTGATGTTACAAATAGAAACACGAATTGACTTTATTTAAAATATTTTAATGGCCTTTGGCCTAACAAATATTAACTAACTTAAAAGCTTAAAACAAGGTTCAAAATAATGACGCTAGTATTCGAGCAAAGCTTCCGCACTCCGTGATGACCGTCGGCAAAAAGGGGCGAGTGACGCCAGCCGCCCTCCTATATAGCCCGGCGCGGCGTCGTCAGACCTTCTCTTCTAACAATAGTATATATATATATTTCACTATATAAAAAGTACTCTATGGTCTTGTCCAAATTGAAGGTGGCAACCAAAGAGAATATAATCACTATGGTGGCAACATTGCATTTTTTATCTGTGAAATAGATTCCTTACGGCCTCACGCGAAGTTATTTCTGCTTTTACCGGAGGGAATTTCATTTTCGATGTTTAGCGTTGATTTTTAATTGTGTATCCTTGAAAGTGTTTTATTCGTACTGATATTGTCAACTCACATCATTTGCCATTTGTATATCAATAATGTCATTTGCTTCCCGTAGAATACTTCAATGGCCGTGCTATTTATGTGTCAATAACAAGTATTTGATTGTGTCCGAACTATAAATTGCAATGATCGTGTATAATAATGGGACTATGCATTCGTTTCATCGTCGGAAATGGTTGATACTGTTAATAATCGCTGTTTGTCGGAAGCTGAACCCCGTCAATGGTGAGTGTAACATAACATGTACAGTCTAATTATGTATATTATACATCTACATCAATAGTCACTACATAGGCTCAGAAGAACAAATCTCACATTGGCTTAATTTATTGTCTTCCCGTTTCGTGCATACTTTTAAACATGATGCCTAAATAAAGATTTACTAAAATACATTTGTTTGCTTCTACATCTGCACTAAAACTTGTAAGATTTTTATTTGCCAAACATAAACAAATTTGTAGTTTTATTACCATCATAATACAAAATTATATAAGATATAGGGATTTAAACATTAATTTTTTGTGGTTTTTGGTTCTTGATTTTATTCTTATATTATTACAAAGTTGTTGCTTTATTTAATATTTATATTATATTATGTCCACTTCCGCCAACATGCATTAGGGTAGCACTGCAGCCTCCTTTCTGCTCAAAAACCCTCTATAAAAGAGGATAGATGTGCTATGTAGTGGGATTTGTAGGTAGGTTTACATAATAACTACACTACCAGCAACTGTAATTCTAACCATAATTTTAATGTTAAAACTTGCCGTACTATATCAGTGGCATAGCTATGTTACCAAGGGGGCTTAGCTTTCCATTTACTCCCATCGAGTTGGGGATTGATACATATTTTTACATAAAAGTTACACTATTATAAGCACACACATAAAGTTTCAATATGCGGAAACACATACTTTTTGAGAAAAGACATTATTTGAAAATTAATTATTTTTGCAATGTTTATGTTACATTCCTAGCGTAAAACTAATAAATATATAATAAAAAAAAAAATACGTGTTTCCGCATATAGAAACTTTGTGTGTGTGCTTATAAAAATGTAACCTTTCTGTAAAAATACGTATCAACACCAAACTCGATGGGAGTAAATGGAAAGTCGTACCCAAGGGCCCTGGGGCTAAAATTAAATTGGGGCCTTATTAAAACTAAACTAAATACTTTATAGGTGCAAAACTACTTGATCATCAGCTTTTTAATGTTGGTCCATACTAGGCGAACGATGTCGCAGGCGGAATCTAGTAAAAAATATACAATGACAAAGTAGATTACAGTAAATAATATTATGTTTATATTTTGGCAGTGGGTGTTTGGCCGAAAAGTTAAAAGTCAAAAATACTTTATACAACTATGATTTTATATAATTCTATTCTTTTTTGAACGTCGTTCATGGAGGCTAAATGGCCCTTTGAGCCCCGGGGCACTGTCCTGCCTAGCCCTACGGTAGCTATGCCACTGCCTACTATAACATAACTATTGGTTTTGGATAACCAAAACTAACAAATTACTGGAACATTTAATTGACTTATGAACATTGACCATCACATAACATTTTGGGTTGTAATCTTATAAATGTTTGATATAAATTCTGACGTCTCATATAAAGTTTGACCAAGAAGAACCACACTCCACAACACACAGAATACCAGTGTAAAATAGGAACTTAATGCTGCTGTGTATGTTTATTTGAAAAATACCACCAAGCTGTCAGAAAATATAAATTAAATGATTTCTTACCTTCCTTGCTGTGATTGCTGACGCTGCTCGGATTATTCCCATATATTCTGCCACCAGGTAAAAAGTATTATGGATTCCTAGTGGCATTTTTATGTGTATACCTAGTATGTGACTTAGTTATCGATGTATTGGTGAAAATTTTAAGCTTGTGAGAGCTTTGGTGATTAGATGGCAAAGTTTATGCAGTTGTGTACTGAATAGTTCAGGCAAAAGAAAACTGTCTAACACATGTTTATGAGTGAACATGACTAGTTCAGTTTTGAATTGTAATCCGTACATCAAGTCTCAATTGAACAAAGTACCGCTTGGGTGAGTTTACAAGATATAATAGCAGACTTGTTTGAAATAAGTATATCCAAGTCGTTGGTATAAAAGTAGTTGTTGTAAAGTTGGTAATTAGATCATTGATGGCTATATTCCACAAAAGTGGCGAGAGCACACAACTGTGTAGGCAGCCTTTAGCAGGATGTAAGGGTTTACTCTCACCTGCCATTTGCACTGCCCTTTCACTAAGCATGTTAATCCAGCCTATTGAGGTCGGTTTGACTTCATGTTCAGCAGGAGCTGCTTTAATACTTTTGAAGCTGGTTTTACGAAAAGTATATTCTATAACATACATTTTTGGTTGAAGCATTCAATTCATTCAACAATTTGAGGTAGTAGCCGATTCTGTTAATTTACCTGAGCTATAGGCATGTTGACTAGTATGCAAGTCCTTGCTAGTTAATGCTTTTTCTCTCAGATCTCTTGTGCATAATCATTCAGTCGCTTTCAACAGGATTATGTGAGGCTGATAGGTATTAATAGTTAGGCATTTTTCTCATATTGTGCTGGCATTATTCCCACCTGATTTGCTTCCTAATTGGTGACAATATTACTATAGAATTTACTCCAACCTTGAGTGCATTCCGTACTTGATGCTTTTTTTTTTCTAATTTCCTAAAGTAAAAATCAGCTGAAAGGTTCTTTAAAAATATTCAATATTAAAATGTTTAACCATAGAACTTTTCTCTTAGTTTCACAAAACTTTCTGAGTGGTTCCTGTATATTTTTTTTAAATCATATTTAACATTACAACAATAGTTTAACCAATATCGTATAAGATAGCTAAAATAATTTTGTGCATATCCTAAAATAAACAGATCAGTGTGGTCTCGATAACACAAATTTCAAGGGAAATACCAAAAATTTTCTAGTTAATTAGTTTTCGATTTAATAAGAATTTTGGGATTATACTTATACTTATTATACATTTATTAAACTTTCTAAGGTACACAGAAGTGTTACTTATAAAGTTTAATAAATGTATTCATTCATTGCACATGTAAAAAATACCTACACACTAGAACAGAAGCAACAAACATTTATTTTGCAGACAATTCCAAGTAAGACTTCTTATATGAGTTTTACTAACTTCAACTTGTCTGTTTTTTAATTTCAAGTTATAAAGTATAAATATGTACTATCAATCCCTCGTAGGGAAAAATATTTTGTTAGAGGTATAAATTATTCTAAGTAATTTGGATTTTCTTTTATAGTATAGTAATGACGTACGAGCACACAGTCCACCTGATAGTAAGTGGATACTGTGCTCCACAGACATCTACATTAATCCTTTATAAAGAATCAAAATGTAGTAGATGCATTGTTACCCCTGAGGATTAAGATGGAATGCCTCATTTCCAGTAAAAAAGGTCAGTATTATGCTGCTATTTTACATTGGTTTACTGTGAGAGCATGGCTCTTCCCTGGTCGAGTTGACCCATATGTGCCACAACTGTGATATAGATGCAGCATGGCTCTACATATTTTGGAGTTCAGCAGATAGGAATGGCAATTTTTTTGGCTTACTGAGGATTACGACTAGACAGGTTTCAAGTTATCAAGATTCCACTGTATTATGTGAAAAAATCAGGCAAATATGTAAAATAAATATAAATATTTAAAATAAATTCAACTATACCAACCCAAATGATGGACCCACTGCATTATATTGTAAATCAAAAACAGATAATATATTTTTTGTATCTGTCTTGCGTCTACATCTATAATCACATGACTATCTTTTATAAACAACCGGTTTAATGTAAATAGTAGTAATAGTCACTAATGTATTTTTAGGTTTGAAGTGTTATTGTAACAGCGACAGTCCAAGCTGTCCCAATTCGACTTGCGAAACTGATGGATTCTGCTATGCATCCACCACCTTAGACAATGGAATACAAAAGTATTCGTACCAGTGAGTATAGCTATGTGATTTCTTTTTGTTTTCTAAAATTTATCAAAATTTTAATAGACTACTTTGAAGTTTCTTGTTATTACATCTATGATATTATCTTAACTGTGCCTTCTACAAAGGTCTTATTGGCACTTAATTTATTAAAATTAAAATTTTATAGGGCTTATAAAATGCATATTGTTATAAATATTACAAAAGATACTTCGGGAGGTACATATTTTATTTAATTATTAACTCAGTTGTTGTTGTTGACTGCTACAATTATACTAGGATATCTAGCTTTCTATGAAACAATTGGCAAATATTCAACACAAATCTACTTATACAACTTATAATGGAATGAGTTTCATTGTTTGTTACATTTTTAATCAATTTTATCAAATCATTGACCTGTGTAGAGAGCTGGCCTTAAGCTGTATGAACATGAGCGATGCCTTACAAATAAGAGGCCATCCAGTCATATGCAAGGTGCCAAAATATTATTGCTGTTTTAAAGATTACTGCAATTCAGATGAGATTTCCCGAGAAATGATATACAGAGTGGTACATGCCTCAACTATGGGTAAGATCTTCTGCACTTGTGGGTGTGTGATACCTACCTGACGATGCAAATTTTGAGTTTGTTTGATGTACTATTAGAACATAATTGCATTGCCATTTCTTGCCCATAAGTTTTGTGTTGAGATGCCAATATTCTAACAATATCGCTTCTGATCTAGATTTGAATATGTACCTACTAAGCGAGCAAAAATATGGTCGACCCAAGAGTCGTCAGATAATTAATTAGTATGTTTTTTGAATGATGTGCCGTAATTTTAACAAACACTATTTCCCGAGTGTGCATTGGTTTTGCTTTAACCTACTAAAACGTAATGTCTGGTGGTTCCACCTGCGGCGCAGCTGTATCGAGTTGAAATCACTGATACCCATCGAGCACCCCTTCAGTTGCTCCACGACGAGAACTAGAAATGAGTCGGTGGTGATAGAGTGTTGTAAATCACATGACATGTGCAATAACGATCTGCGCCTGGAGTTACATCCGAAGCCGCCAGGTAGGAGCGACGTGGAGGTAGTGCCCTCGATGTGCCGCTAACTCCTGCACTCTTAGCTTGCTGCCACCGAAGCCCAATAATACCAGTACCACCCTGCCCGGCGTCGGCTCTGCTAGAGCTTGGTATTTGGCGCGAGACTGCATGGCTATTTAATTTGATTTTTCTTTGTTTTTGTTCTAATATTACTAAGATTTTCTCTTCTTAGACCGGCATTGATCACCTTCGTAACAGTACTACCCGTTATTTCGATTACCTAATTCTCTGATTTGTGATGTAGATGTTGGCCTCAAGAAACGGTATTCCCTCCTGGGGACAGGCCTATTTGGTGTCGCGAAGCCGAAAGCGCCGATATGTATTGCTGCGACACGGACCTCTGTAATATTCACATCTTTGCAGGTACGGAACACGTTGGGAATGTGTCACCGTCAGGTCGGCTCTTTGGGTAGCTTTGTTTTGTGATGTCCGCGTAAGCATCATGTCGAGTTTTGCTATGTTTTAAGATATAACGTTACGATGCCATATCACTGGGAACTTAACATCATCATCAATTACACAATGAGATGATTAAAACCGCATGAGAATTGTAAACAAAAGGGATTTTTAATGTAGCGGAAGGTATTGATTTGTTTCGATGATATACGCGAGTTTGTTAAATTTTAATAATTTTAAAAATCTACATGCATTTTTAGGATTGTAAAATTATTAATTGTTCAATTCAATTCAAACGATTGTTATGTCGCGGATTAATTTAATAAATATTATTATATAATTAAAAAAGGACTAATTAACGAATTGTAGACATTTATAATTATTTCAAATGATTGTTATTTATAAAATCTTGATTGTTGTTCAAAACGTAACCCCTGGTATGAAAAACCATAATTGGAGAAACGCTTATGGGCGGACTAACGGACTGTCAACATCGTAGACTTCGCACCTATAAGATAATTTGCAATGCGATGATTTCCAGGTGTAACATAATATGTAAGTGATCATAAGCCGGTATCTTACTTTTAAGCATGCCTTTTTCTTATTAAATACTAATTGCATGTCACTCATTGACTGACTTCCTCAATCACGCTTTTATTTCATATCGACAACGCTATATATACTTTTATTTAATTAAATAATGGTTTTCTTAATTGTCACTAGGTGTAGTAATTAATGTAAAAATAATTTTTTTTGTTTTATTTTGCGATGACAACTTACACAAGTAATTTTAATAAAATAACGGTTTTGTTTCTTGTCGTTGGGTGTGGATTTATAATTTACAGTAAATAATTAAAAAATAAATACTCTCTTTAATATACAGGGTGGTCCAACAGTGAGCTTATAAATTTTTTTTTGATTCCTCACACCTAGGGGTATCCGAAAATACCCTATGTATGTTCCGCGATTTTTTGTAGTTTTCCAGTTATGATTTTTTTATCCTTTTTTTTGAAAATGTTCACCCTAAACAGGCTAACATTAAAAAAAATGTAATTGTGAGATTTTTTCCAAGTTTTTTTGTTTGTAGCATGATCCTTATGAGTTGCCCTATTATGCATAAAATAATTAGCTTCCTAACATTCACCGAAGATACAATAATTATAATCGAAACTTAAAAATTTTCTGTCAGGAGAGTGGGGCTTGAATATTCAACATTAAATGAAAAATAGTAATAAATGATTTCATACTTTACTTTTAAACCTTTTTAAACTTTACGTTACTTTTAAAAACTTGGCAGTACCTTAATCTTTCATAATAACATAAAAAAATGACTCTTAATAGGCCAGTTTTTCTGTTACAGACTTCTGAAGTTACTCAGGCTGGAAACTACTTGAATAGTTAATTTGATTTAAAAAATCTTTTTATCATTTCTAGGGCTAAACTAAGATAGTAAATGCTTCAGGTTAGCAAAAATAACATCCAGTGTAACTTATTGTTTAAAATTTATTGACAACAAGGTATCATTTTACTACGTTCTGGACAAATGATTTCAAGATTCATAATAAAACTAGTAAATAATTTAAGATAAATTTATATAAAGTAAATTTTCGGAATGGCGGCCATTAACTTCGATACACAGTCTACATCGTCTTAAAAAATTTGCTTTTAGTCTTCGAAAAGCATTCGTATTTTCTTTGATTTTTTCTGCGCACTGTCTCAATTTTTCCCTTAATTCATTTTCCGAATTAATTCAATTTCCGGTTTGTAAGGATCGTGACACTTGGCGATCTGTTCTCTCTGGCTACCCCGTCAGGGATTGTACGTGAAGATAAGTAAGTAAGTAAGTAAGAATTAATTTCTCTAGCATACACCATCTCTTTGTAGAATCCCCAAATAAAAAAATCTATAGGGTTTAAATCTGGTGAGCGTGCAGGCCATTCGATTGGCCCTGCACGCCCAATCCACCTTCCTGGGAAAGTTCTGTTGAGGTGCTCCCTCACTTGTCTTTCAAAAGGGCAAGGAGCACCGTCATTTTGAAATATCATATCCCTCCTCGTTTGTAAATTAACTTCAAACAATAAACCATTTAAGTTATTTTGTAGAAAGTTCATGTACTGGGACCCGTTCAACCTAGCCGACAATTCAAAGGGCCCAACCATTTCTCCATTTATGACTCCTGACCACATGTTGATACTAAATCTGTTCTGAAAATTTGACTGGCTTGCTTTTTTGGGTTTTCAATGGCCCAACTATGATAATTGTGAATGTTAAAGACGCCAGTCCTTTCAAACCGGGATTCATCCGTCCAGAGTATCTTGTTAAAAAAATCCAGGTCTTCCGCAGATCTTTCCAGCATTATTTGGCAGAAAGCAACATGCCATGGATAGTCTGCGTCGTTAAGTTGTTGAAATCGCTGAACATGAAACGCGTGATATCCCTCTGGAAAAAAATTATTAGTATTTTTATTGTAGGTTGTCATTGTACACAATACTAGAGGTACGTACCGATAGAGCACGTGAACGTCAAACTAAAAGTTGGGATTTGCTAGAGTGGCGTCCTAGCGCCTATTTTTGAATTACGAGGGCTTAAAGAGGTCTACAAAATAATAAAATGCTCTCACCTGATTTCAGTATTCTTAAAACTGAAGTCCTTGGGATTCCTGTCCTTCTCGTAATCGCTCGTGAACTAGTAGAAGGTTCTCTTTCTACTTTTTCAATGATTACATCTCTTCTTTCTGGATCCACTGTGGGTAGTCCCTCGCGACGTTGATTACGCCCAGGAACGCGTCCAGCCATCAGGGTTTCGTGGGTGTTATTAAGAACCCTGTAGCCCGGGTAATGCTCTAACACTTCTCCTCGCCGCTCCAGTTGCTCTCGAAAAAGCCGTGCCGCTAATGCGCCGTTTCCTTGGGCAACGCCATAGAAATAGTGCATCTCTGCGTATTTACTGAGAGAATAACTCATTGCTGAAAGTAATCCAAATCACTAAGCAACTCAAGATCCATAAAACAAGCACAGGTCAATCGTAAGGCAAATCAAGAATCCGGGAAACAAAGCGAAGGTAATCAAATAAGAGATCCAAATAAACGTAAACGTGAGTAGTGGTTGCACGCGGGAAAGCAGTGAACGACTGGCGGGACTGAGCGACGTGAAAAAGGGACGCGGTCGGTGTGGCGCGGGGCGCGGGGTGCGGCCTGGTAACAAAATGGAGCGTAAAGCAGGAACGTTTACCTGAGCCTTTGTTTAAAATTCCTTTGTGTGTTTGTGACTGAATGTGCTATCATTAAGTTTGAGTGAAATAAAAAAAAACATGTAGTTTGTAGTAAAATGATACCTTAATAAATGTCACGTTTTAACAATAAGTAGTTTTCTTTGCTAACCTGAAGCATTTACTATCTTAGTTTAGCCCTAGAAATGATAAAAAGATTTTTTAAATCAATTTAACTATTCAGGTAGTTTCCTGGCTGAGTAACTTCAGAAGTCTGTAACAGAAAAACTGGCCTATTAAGTGTCATTTTTTTATGTTATTATGAAAGATTAAGGTACTGCCAAGTTTTTAAAAGTAACTAGAAAGTATGAAATCATTTATTACTATTTTTCATTTAATGTTGAAAATTCAAGCCCCACTCTCCTGACAGAAAATTTTTAAGTTTCGATTGAAATTATTGTATCTTCGGTGAATGTTAGGAAGCTAATTATTTTATGCATAATAGGGCAACTCATAAGGATCATGCTACAAACAAAAAAACTTGGAAAAAATCTCACAATTACATTTTTTTTAATGTTAGGCTGTTTAGGGTGAACATTTTCAAAAAAAGGATAAAAAAAATCATAACTCGAAAACTACAAAAAATCGCGGAACATACATAGGGTATTTTCGGATACCCTTAGGTGTGAGGAATCAAAAAAAAAAATTATAACCTCACTGTTTGGACCATCCTGTATATCATGACACAATATAGTTTATAAAATCACAATATACTATGATAAGTACTAACCCTTTCGCTGTCTACTACACCTAGGTCACTGCTATTGTCTTACTATTGTGTCTGAAAACCGGACAGTGAAAATGTTAAATCAATGTATTGAAAAATGTAATAGAACAAGAAAACATGCCTACGAAATAGAAAATACAATATTGGTGCACTGGAAAGATACGACCAAGACTTTCATATGTTTAATTAAAAGTAATATAAGTATAATCAATCAAAATACACACATTTAACATTGGTTGCGTTTTCGCTTTGTGTTTGTTTATTTGCTGCATGTTTAAATAACCTGACGTTAAAATTGTATAATATGAATTATTTCAGCTATAGTAATAACATTTTATTCCTTCGTTTAACACAAGATGTGCACGGGTCCCCAAGGGTGTGACATTCACCATACGGAATTTTCCGTCTGAATATGTAGGAGAATATTGGGCCTGCACTGAGGTAGCCCGCCAAATAAGCTTGTATACGGAATGTTTATTTATTGACAATGTAACTGACAGACTGCAATTCCTCACAGTTGCATACAGATAATACATTAGTGGTGTATTTTCGATAGTCTATTTACCATGTTCTGCTTTATAAAAGAATAGGCATCTTTCCTTTTTAAAATTGGGAGCTATATATTTCATTGCGTGCTTATGTCCTTAAGTAAATTTCGCCAATGCATGTGCTTAAATTTTTTTTATGTACATTGTGTTTCTTTCCCTTTTTAAATATTCGATTTGCTATTTATTTGACTTATATGACTTATTGTATCTGTATTAGAAAGTATTTATCCCCAAAGGCCTAACCTATATATAAAAACCAGATCGAAAGGTAGACTAAATCCGAATAGATTTGCTATTTATTTCTAAATATATATATTTATGTAACAATGCTTACGGGGAGGGTGTAGACGTAGTTGTGTGAGACATCTCAATATGAACTGTGACATTTGTTATTCTAAATCAAAGAACCGAGTCCGTCAGCAACAGCATGGCAAGTGGTGCCATGGATTATGGGACTGATGGTACTAGGGGTATGTGCTGCCATTAGCTTTTGGTGGGCAAAGAGATCGGGCAGAATGAAAGAGAGGGGCTCCCGGCCGCTGTACCCAGTTGAGGATTCACTGTGTGAGACGAGACATCCTATCACGGCAACAATACGGGACATGATCGAGCTTACCACATCTGGCTCCGGATCCGGTGAGTTCTTCTGTCAAACAATTATACCTAAGTTGAAATTTATGTTCAGTATATAATAAAAATATAAATTTATTTTATATTGTTTATAAGTTTGTTTAAAATTTTTGCTTTTTATTTACAAATATTGCCAATTTCCGAATGATTTAACAATTTTTAATATAACTTGTTTTATATTTTAATTCCACAGGTTTACCGTTACTGGTTCAACGGTCGATCGCGAGACAAATTCAGTTGGTTGATATTATTGGGAAAGGCCGCTTCGGGGAGGTGTGGCGTGGTCGATGGAGAGGGGAGAATGTGGCAGTTAAGATCTTCTCTTCGAGAGAAGAATGCTCCTGGTTTAGAGAGGCTGAAATATACCAGACCGTTATGTTACGACACGAGAACATTTTAGGTTTCATTGCAGCGGATAACAAGGGTAACGTTATGATTTCATTAAAATATTTGATCTTTTATTTGTAATATCTTATTCCATTTAAAACACTACGTTACTGCGTTTGATTTAATCTGCGATAAACAACAGGCAGGCGTAATGTCCACTTGTATATGACCCAGTCAAGGTTGTGTCAGATATATAATGCAGTTACTGAGTGGTAGGTAGTTAGGGGTCCCACTGGGTAGATCAGATCAAACGTCTCACCTATTACTGACGCAGTAACAGTTATTGTATTCTGGGCAAGAGAGCGGGTGTAATTACAGTTGGTACTTAATCTTATTGCTCAGATAGTCCTTCGCTGTCAGATAATCATCATCATCATCATTACAGCCCTTCACAAGTCCACTGCTGAACATAGGCCTCCCCCAAAGAATGCCACAAAACACGATCCTGAGCCACCTGCATCCATCGACTTCCTGCATGTCTTACCAGGTCGTCACTCCATCTCGTGGGGGGACGCCCTACACTTCGCCTACCGGTACGAGGCTGCCACTCGAGAACCTTTCTTCCCCATCGGTTGTCGGTTCTTCGAGCTATATGGCCGGCCCACTGCCACTTCAGCTTACTAATCCGTTGGGCTATGTCGGTCACTCTGGTTCTACTGCGGATATCCTCATTCCTAAGTTTATCACGCAGAGAAACTCCGAGCATAGCCCTCTCCATAGCTCGCTGAGCGACCTTGAGCTTCCTCATACGGCCAGCAGTGAAGGACCACGTCTCAGTTCCGTAAGTCATCACTGGCAACACGCACTGGTTGTACAATTTCGTTTTCAGGTTTTGAGGTATGTCTGACGAGAAGATGTGTCGTAGCTTCCCGAACGCTGCCCAGCCGAGTTGAATCCGTCGATTTACCTCTCGGTCGAAGTTGGACTTACCCAGTCGGACTATTTGTCCCAGGTAAACATACTCGTCAACAACTTCGAGCTTAGTGTTCCCAACAACTATCGGCATAGGTGTGACATGGACATTAAACATGATCTTAGTTTTGTCCATGTTCATCTTAAGACCTATCCGTTGGGAAACACTATTGAGTTCATTGAGCCTAGTGCTTAGGTCCTCCAGCGATTCTGCCATAAGGACTATATCGTCGGCAAATCGAAGGTGAGTGATGTACTCGCCATTGATGTTGATACCGTATCCTTTCCAGTCCAGAAGCTTGAAAACGTCTTCCAATGCAGCGGTGAAGAGTTTCGGGGATATGACGTCACCCTGTCTTACACCTCTCTGCAATTGGATAGGTTTCGTACTCTGGTTCTGTACTCGGATAGCCATCGTAGCCCTACTGTACAAGCACTTCAACACTTCGATATACCGACAGTCAACTTGGCACCGCTGAAGGGACTGCAGCACCGCCCAAATTTCGACGGAATCAAAGGCTTTCTCATAGTCCACATACGACAGACATAGTGGCAAATTGTACTCTTCGGACTTCTGTACAACTTGCCGAAGGGTATGTATGTGGTCTATGGTGCTAAAGCCCTTTCGGAAACCGGCTTGTTCGGGAGGCTGGAAGTCGTCAAGTCTGCGCGCGAGACGATTCGTAATGACTCTCGAAAACAGCACGTAGACGCGGCTCAGAAGGGAAATCGGTCTGTAGTTCTTCAAGAGAGCGTTGTCACCTTTCTTGAAGAACAAGACCACCGCACTTCTGCTCCACGCCTCCGGTGTAATGCCACCATGGAGGACGGAATTAAAGAGCTTCTGAAGGACTTCAAGTACCGGTCTTCCACCCGCTTTCAGAAGCTCCGCTGTAATTCCATCCTCGCCTGGGGCCTTACCGTTTTTAAGGTGCTGGAGAGCCATCCTAATCTCGCTCAGACTGACATCCGGGATATCTTCGGAATAGTGTCGGATGAGACTCGCTCTTGGATCGTTACTCACACTTGCGTGTGGCTCCAACGATGATGTGTACAGCTGCCCATAGAACCTCTCAATCTCACTCAAAATCTCAGGTGTCCCGGAAACGATGCTGCCACACTCTGTCTTCAGCTTTGACAGTTGGCTCTTTCTGGCAGACAGATCTCTGGCAAAGACTTTGGAGCCTTGGTTCCGCTCGATCGCTTCTTCAATACGAGCTGTATTGAAGTTGCGTAAGTCCCGCCGCATGCATTTGGAGATCTGTCTGTTCAGATGCCTGTATGCTGTCAAGTCTGTTGAAGAATGTAGCTTCATCTCCCGTCTAACAGCCATGAGATTAAGAGTGTGATCGGAGAGTTTTTGTGTTCTTCTGCGGCGGGTCTTGCAGAACTTAGCTCCAACCGCATGGACAGTTTCCACGAGCTTGTCATTCATATCGTCTACTTCATTGCAGTCTTCTAGGCACTGAAAACAGTTTTGTAACTCGAGCTGAAAGGTTTCGGGACTTTGAAACAGAGCACGAGGGGGACGGAGCGTTGACTTCATTAGACGAGACCTCTCCAACTTAACGTTTAGGTTCAGTGTGCCTCTAACCATTCGGTGATCGCTACCAGTTTTCACCCTCGCGATCACGGAGACATCACTGAACAGTTGTCGTCTGGTCGTCATAATGAAGTCAATCTCATTTTTTGTGGAACCGTCGGGGCTCGACCAGGTCCACTTCCTGTGGGGCCGCTTCTGGAAGAAAGAGTTCATCATAAAGAGTCCCTCTTTCTCCATGAAGTCGGCCAGCTGCTGGCCCCTTGGGTTCCGTTGCCCTATTCCAAATTTCCCTACTTTCAGCTCACCGTTCTCTCTTGTGCCTAGTTTTGCATTGAAGTCTCCCATTAACACCGTATATTGGGTTTTGGAGGAATGCATGGCTCTAGAGATATCCTCATACATTTCCTCCACCTCCTCATCGGGGTGTGCCGAGGTTGGTGCGTAAACCTGTATGACCTTCAGCGAATACCGTTTGGTGATTCTGAGTATAAGGTACGCAACCCTCGTCGACACACTCCCGATTTTTACAACGTTGTTAACGAGAGACTTGTGGACGATAAATCCGACACCTCCTTGGGACAGATGGTCGCCCTCCCGGTGATAGAGCAAGTTGCCGGATTCGAGGATTACCGTGTCCTCCCCCTCTCTTCGGACTTCAGATAATCCTATAATATGCCAGCGCAACTTGTCTATCTCTTCTTCCAGCTCCACGATCTTCTCGTCAGTCCTCAGGGTGCGTGCGTTGTACGTTGCCAGGTCGAGTGGTCTAAGGTGGCAACCGAACCTCCACCGGAGATTCTTAGCACCCCCTGCCCCGCCGTTACCATGGTCGCCACCGTAGCCAGGAATAGCGGGGCCGCCGGGGACTGGGGGCCGTTTTTTTGTTGCTCTCATCATTGGGGGGTATTTGCCATAGTTGCCACGCTTGGCGAGCGGGTTGGCAACCGCAGTTTTTTTATTGTCATTTGGCTATTATCAGGAAGATGCTGCTGCCCATCTCCTGGCTGTTTCCCTTTGTCGCCTTTTACGACACCCACGGGAGGATATGGGGTAGTGGATATTCTTGACCGCCACTACACGGTGCATGTATAATCAGGTCGATTAAATATTATAAAAAAACGACGTGTTTCCTGTTAGGAAGTTTCGGGAAGATTGTAGCATTCATTTAACATTCTGCTGTTTTTAAATTCTAATCTAATATTATAAAACTTGACACTGATAACAGAAACATGTGTGCATCGCGCAAAAGTAATACTGTTTACATTCCAAAACTTGAATTTTTATGCGTTGACATTTATATTTTCTTATGCAAATTAATCAACATAGTCCGAACGTAAAGTTCATATTTTAAATCTTTTACATTCTTTGAAAAATTTTTTTGTTCAGCTTCATAATAATTTCTTCCACATAGGTACAGGAACATATATGTTACTTATTTATACTATAAGTTATAGATAATATTTATTACAAATCATTTTATGTTTAATTTAAAACTGTTTCGGAAAATCTCTCTTTTCTCTCTCTAGTTCCTTGGGAAGAAACTACCAACAAACCCGCCGGGACTATTTTACAAAAAAATGCATAATTTATTATGTATATTCCTTATGATTATGATAAACTTTATTTATCAATCTTTAAAAAAAAATACACTTAGTTTTTGGCTTATAGCTAAACTTGGTATACTTTGCTCCATGAATATATTACTGACTCTGTGGTTTTGACTAGTATTAACAGAATGTTGTCGCAAATGTATTGAGAGATCAAATGTAACATATTAATTTCCTTAAATTTTTGTAAGAGATACGATAGGGTCAAAGTTAGCTTTACGGCCCTAGTCTGCGCACAAAAACAAAATAGAATATGGGTGACAAACGAGCATACAGTCAACCTTATTGTAAGTGGACGTAAGTCTCTTGTTAACAAAGTAGTAAAGATTGTGAGTGTGTCAACGAGGGTTGCGTACCGTATACTCAGAATCACCAAACGGTATTCGTTGAAGGCCATACAAGTTTACGCACTAACCATGCACTAAAGCCATGCATTCCTCCAAAACCCACTATACGGTGTTAATAGCAGACTTCAACGCAAAACTAGGCAACAAGAGAGAACGGTGAGCTGAATTTAGGGAAATTTGGAATAGGGCAACGGAACCCAAGAGCTGGTTGACTTCATGGAGAAAGAGGGACTCTTTATGATGAACTATTTCTTCCAGAAGTGGCCCTACACGTAGAGGACTTGGTCGAGCCCCGACGGTTCGACAAAAACTGTTTAGTGCGTGGGTGAAAACTGGTAGCGATCACCGAATGGTTAGGTGCACACTGAATCTACACGTTAAGTTGGAGAGGTCTCGTCTAATGAAGTCAACGCTCTATCCCTCGTGCTCTGATTCAAAGTCACGAAACCTTTCAGCTCGACCTACAAAACCATTTGCAATCCCTAGAACATTGCAATACAGTGGACGACATGAATGACAAGCTAGTGGAAACTTTGCATGCGGTCGAAGCTTAAGACTGACTAGTCGCAGAACACAACATCTCTCCGATGACACTCTTAATCTAATGGCTGTTAGACGGGAATGAAGTTGCAGTCTTCAACAGATTTGACAGCATACAGGCATCTGAACAGACCGTTCTCCAAATGTGGCGGAACTTACGCAACTTCAATACAGCCCATATTGAAGAAGCGATCGAGCAGAACCAAGGCTCCAAAGTCTTTGCAGAGATCTGTCTACCAGAAAGAGCCAACTGTCAAAGCTGAAGCCCGAGTGTGGCGGCATCGTTACCGGGACACCTAAGATATTGAGTGAAATTGAGAGGTTCTCTGGGTTCGAGGTTCACGCAAGTGTGAGTAACGATCCAAGAGCAAGTCTTATCCGACACAATTCCGATGATATCCCGGACGTCAGTCTGAGCGAGATTAGAATGGCTGTCCAGCACCTGAAAAACGGCAAGTCGCCGGGCGAGGAACGAATTGCAGCGGAGCTTCTGAAAGCGGGTGGAAAACCGATACTTGATGTCCTTCAGAAGCTCTTTAATTCCGTCCTAGCAAAGTCCTAGAAAAAGCTTTAGTTTCGTATACCACATTCATACCCTTCGGCAAATTGTACAGAAGACCGAAGAGTAAAATCTGCCACTTTGCCTTGCGTATGTGGACTATGAGAAAGCCTTTGATTCCGTCGAAATTTGGGCGGTGCTGCTGTCCCTTCAACGGTGCCAACTTGACTGTCGGTATATCTAAGTGCTGAAGTGTTTGTACAGTAGGGCTACGATGGCTATCCGAGTACAGAACCGGAGTACGAAACCTATCAAACTACAAAGAGGTGTAAGGATGCGTTTCCACTAGAGATATACGAGGTAGCTAGACGGTGCGAGGATGCGTAGCTAGGCTGTAGCACTGGAGTAGTTTCTTTGCGCGATAAACTTAGAAATGAGGATATCCGCAGTAGAATCAGAGTGACCGACATAGCCCAACGGATAGGAAGCTGAAGTGGCAATGGACCGGCCATATATCTCGAAGAACCGACAACCAATTGTGTGAAAAGGTTCACGAGTGGCATTCTCATACCGGTAGGGTGACTTACCCCCCCCCCCCCCCCCCCCGCCCCCCTACTAAATGGTGTGACGACCTGGTAAGTAACACATGCATGAAGTCGATGGATGCAGGTGGCTCAGGACCGTGCTTTGTGGCATTCCTTGGGGGAGGCCTATGTTCAGCGGTGGACATGTGAAGGGCTGTAATGATGATGATGATGAAATAATAAATTTTGTTTTATTTTAGTTAAAGTATACAGAACGGGTATGTTTATTTACGGTCCAAACGAGGTTCTCGTGAGCGACGAATTCAGGTATATCAATTCTAAATGTTAAATCCGATTTCACAGTATGTTTACCTGGGATAAATAGTAGACAGGTGATGGGTGGTTATCGGTGCTTCGCTCACTAACGCATCTGCCCACGGGGCAGGTAAATATGGGTATACCTTTCAAGTCATGGATGTCAATTGGTGCATATTTAAAAAGACCAAATGTGATGTGATTGATTTTTTATTTAAACACATGAGATGATTTTTTATTTAAAAAACCCACCTCACATGAGGGATTTCTTCTGTATCTTGGAGGCATTTGACATATGATTGTAAGCTGTTATTTAAAAAAAGTCCTGCTGGGTTTGCTCGTTCTTCCGAGGACAGAGGTTTTTTTTATTGAACCAGTGGTAATTAAACAAAAGAGTAACCTTTAATAAGTATTATTTATAAGCTATATTGAATAAAAAAGTTTCTGTTTCAAACATCTCGTAGAATTATCTAGTTGTATGCCATTTAAATGCTTGTTTCATGTGCGTAACCCACTGCACCGCAGCAAAACATTAAAACCGATATTCAGAGCCAATATCAATTTTAAACTCTAACAATGGCAGACTTTCATACATAAAATTAATTGAGAAGAAATGGTAGCGTCTATATATCAAAAATATCTTAAAATCTTAGCGTCAGTCCCTAAGTAACTTTGTCAAAGAGTTTTGTCCTGAGAAGGCGTCAAAAAAAGGATATTTAGATCTAGTATTATTTCACTTGAAAAAGTCATGCGTACTGTGGTTGTTTAACTGAGTTTTTAGATTATTGTATCTCTGTTATATATTTGCATACTATAAATGTATATTTCTGGCATGGCTTCTGGGCTTTTGTGCCATACAGTGACATACGTAAGCATCATATTATTCTGTGACAGTGACATTTTATTTTAGCTAGTGTTGCCATAACATTAAATGGAACTGTTACATAGTACTATGATTGAGACAACGTATTATTGCAGGAAGTTCTTTGTAAGAGACTTATTTTCAACCTTATCACTTTTATTTTTATTATTACTTATAGTAAGTAAAAATTTTATAGGTAGTTATTACTAATAATAACTACCTATAATGTTTTTTGTTTGTTGTGTTGGTAGTCTTACAAAGTGTATACGAAAATAGTATGAATATAGTAAATGGGAACACGTGAATAGTGAAAATGATTAAAGTAATTTCATACTCCCAAAAATGTATGTTTTCTCTGTGGCTTAGATTAAAATACATTTTTATTTGAAAAATCATTGAATAATAATAGAACTCATTTTATATATAAGTTATTTCTAGACGCATTCATTTTTGTCAACTATTTTTCTGCCCTTGTTATTTAAGAATAATTTTTTTATAGCAGAGGGGGCAAACGATCATGCGACTCACCTGATGGTAAGTGATTACCGCCGCTCATTAACAATTGCAACACCAGAGTAATTGCAGATGCGTTGCCGGCCTTTTAATAAAGAGTAGGCTCGTTTTTTGAAGGTCCCTAAGTCGTACTGGTCCGGAAAATCTCTGGGGTTAGTCGATTCCACAAGGAAGTTGTGCGAGGAAGAAAACTCCTTTTAAATCGCATAGTGGTGGACCGCCAATCATCCAAATTGTATGGATGTGTTTATCGTGTCGCTAGTGCGATGGTGAAATTAAGCAGCTGCAATTAGTCCGAACAATTCCTCTGAGCACTCCCTGTCGTCGATGCGATAACATACGCAAAGAGATGTAACATCTCTTCGCAGTGCCAGTGAGTCAAGCCGATCGGAAAGAACTTGGTCGTCGACGATTGGAGTTGCTCTGCGCTGGATGCGGTCAGGTGGAAAGAGCTGGCACTGGGGAGCCCCTGCCCAGAGATGGGAACAGTATTCCATTTGGGGCCGAACCTGCGCCTTGTAAAGTTGCAAGCGGGCACACCGCATGAAATACTATCCCGGTCTGCCGAGCACGCCCAAGGTTTTTTGAGACCAATTTGGCCTTCTCTTCCAAGTGACCACAAAACTGCACATCACTCGATATGTCGACGCCGACCAAAATTTGCCTTTAGGCCATACTAAATTGCTTGAATTTTGACAATGTCAAGTTTGAGTTCATGCTCGAGATTTGTCTGCAGTAGACCTCGAAAACTAGTAAAGACATAACAAATTTTTTGATCCTATAATAGCAAGCTTTAAAGAGAGTAATTGGCAGTGTTAAGATATTACTTATTAACACAAAATGTAATATGTACTGGCAATACGACCCTGTGTTAGTCCAGAGATAAATATTTATTTAACAAAATCTACTTCAAAATCCGGCAAGCCGCGTTCAGGTATAGGCTGAACACATACATAGGTACTGAATGTACATAGATCGCAAGCAAAAAGACAAAGTATGTTTGTCTTTTCGTACATACACATAAAACTATTTTATAAACATAAAACACAGCGAAATTGCCCTCCGAATGGGGCAGTTTGGTAATAAAAAGTTATTTGCATTATATGCGACAGAACGCTGCAATAAAATGATTTCGTTTAAGGCGTAATTCTGATAGAGGGGCACACCTTGCAATTAATTTTCAGTGCGTCTGTTTATATGATGGAATAAATTATTAGCGTGTATATATGTAAGTGCATGAATTAAAAGCGATTTTAACAAGTCGAGATTCATATTTTTACATAGCAAATGAGTTTAAACCATGAGTTTGCTATTCGGTGTCATTAAGAACATGTTCTGATTCAGTTTTTCCTTGAATAAAGTTTAACTTTATAGTAACTTATAAGGATTACTAATTATTACTTTTTGCTTTTTCAGATAACGGAACTTGGACACAGTTGTGGCTTATAACGGATTATCATGAAAACGGTTCGCTTTTCGACTTTCTAACTGCGAGGACTATTGACTCCAATACCCTCATCAAAATGGCGCTTTCAATTGCTACGGGACTGGCTCATTTGCATATGGATATTGTTGGCACTAAAGGTGATTGAATCGTGAATTTAATAATATTATGAAAATATTCCAAAATATTATCGCTAATTATTTCTTATATTTACAGGAATAGTGGACATTGAATTTACGGATTCATCCACGTTTAATTTAAACTTTTTTATTCCCAACATTTTTTGTGCGCTTTACAGCACTCATGGTCACGTGAGGGAATGTCAAACATCTGTAACATTCCCTCGGGTTACTTAGATGTTTGACATTCTGATGACATAGTTAAAGAATGCTATCTTAAACTTTTAAATATTTATTTTTGATGTGATCTACATAGAACAATTATCACTGAATTATATCTAATTTAATACAGCATATTCTTACTAAGAAATTTCTTTTTGCTAAGATTGGAATCTTTCTTAGGTAAACCTGCCATTGCACATAGAGATCTAAAGTCCAAGAACATCTTGGTAAAGACCAACCTGACTTGCGTGATAGGAGACTTGGGGCTGGCTGTGAGGCATAACGTCGCGAGCGATTCCGTCGACGTCCCATCTACGAACAGGGTTGGCACGAAGCGTTACATGGCACCTGAGGTAAGTTATGACGTATGGTAAAGTGCCAAGTGTTTTGCTATATAATTACAAAATTACATGACCCTTTTTTATCTAAGCTGTGCGTTGCTGCCGCAGAAGAAACAATTGTGGAAATATCGGTTTAAATTTTGAAGAATTATAATTGTTTAATTAGGAAAGATAATACATACATTGAAGTTGAATGATATATAACTTTCACATACATTTGTCGGTACAATACGCGCGCCACCTACTGTTAGTTAATTGTACTATGTCTATAACACTCGCGCAAGTGCAAGCAATAAGTTGACAAAGATTTACCGCAATCTGATGAACGGTATGGCAGCACATTAAATACGAACAATCAAACATTAATTTGTATATATTAGATAAGCCATTACTGACTACTATCACACATGACGGTAAGTGATGATAGTCTAAGTTGATAAAGCGCAGTAACTTAGCTTATCAGAAGGCTATTTTACTCATGCCTTGTAGACACGGATATTGTATAGGTCCCGTCACGTAAAAAGAACGCTACCTGCGCACTGAGCGATTTTTCTATCAAATTGGTGGTATGAACGGGGCGCGACGGGGGAATGCTCGCCAGTATTACTGTGCGCGCACGCTATTGGTTCGTCAGTTGACCCATGCTTCCCGCACTTCGTTCGCTCCCAAAATACAGTCGCACACACAACTTTCTATGCACGACGCGCGACGATGGTTTTAAAAAGGAAGGAAAGAAAAATGATTTATATTTATTGTTTTATGATTGAACTAGTGAACGAAAAGGTAAATATGATGGGAGAAGGTGAATGGGAAAATTGTGCAGTAAAGTTAAAATTATTGAGGAAGAATACCGAAAAAATTACCATGTGGTCGACCTGATGACGGAAACATTTATCATTCGCGCTGATGATGATGATTCTGATGACGGAAGCTCAAGCGAAGATAAAAGTGATGATGAAGTATCATCCAGTAACACTAACACACCATCGACATCTGGCGTTCATGTGACCCAAGACGATATAATGGACGGCGCGGCGCGTCACCCTTAGCTTAAATTTATTCTTCTTACAACCTACTTTATATTTTACGACACAAATAAAAAATAATACTCAAGTAAACATTATCTATTTTTAATCCCAACCTCTTCCAAAGTTCTAAGTAGCTAGTAAAGTACCTATTATGATTCTACAATTAAACTTATACTTTTATTACTCTTATATTATAAAACTATAGCATAGTACCATCTAGTACTTTAGAACGCGACTGTACCCATGCGCAGACACATCCCCTCCCCTGTCGCTCAGCGTTCTTTTTACGTGACGGGACCTGTAATCTGATGGAAAAACAGATGTTGGCAATTGATTCTACTCCTTTTCTAGAATGACGAAGCAAACCTACTGAATCGAAGTTTTAGTATGTTGATATAACAATAGGATGGTGACTCGTCGACCGTGTGCTTGTGCAATGGTGTTGGGGAGAGAGAGGAATTAAATTGTGCGTACACTTTCTGAAATGAAATCCAGTAGAACACCATGGCTGGCTACTTTGCTCGATGCTGGTTAGATTGACCATAACCTTTTTGTACGCCTTTCTATTGAGTCCAAAGCTGCTAGGTGACATTTTGCAGCACCAATCCATATACAGCAGCAGCAATACTCCAAGCACAGGCAGACTTGTGCTTTATATAGAGTAAAAAAATGTCCCGACTTATAGTACAGCCGAACCTTTGTAAAGACACAACTTCCTTGCAGCTGCTTTGACCCTGGACCCGCTCAGAGTTCCTGTTCGAAGAATTCTCAACCTGCAACAAATGAATGTGCCCGGTGCATTCTAATGATCCATCTTGAAAATATATAGTTAAAGTGAGCTGGATCCTTTTTAAAGCGAAAAGATAGACTTGTGTTTATGGAGGCGCTGAATTTCACAAGATTGGCAATCGGCCCATCGGAGGCTATCTGCAGTGAGAGATTTTCACACTCAACCATAGCTTCTCTTTCAGACTGGCATTGATCCCGACTGACTTGAGCACTCGGCTGATATCTATCCACAATTGTGCCTTCATCTGCGTACCCATAGATGCTAGGGATGAGTAGGTCATTGATATGAGCAGGGAGTTGCGGAGAGAATGGATTTCTGAAGAACTCCAGTACAGCTGTAGAAAATGCCAAAAACTAGTGTAGGTGGTCCAGTTCCAGACATTCCTCGGTAGAAAAAGGAGCCTTACCATGTAATTTTATCATAATCAGAAATTATGTGTAAAATACAATTTTAGACAATACTTTTTTGTTGCTATCATTGTTTTTCATCATTTGATATAGAAGATAGTAATAATCTTCCATAGCAACGCGGGTTTGATTTCCGTCGGCACTGATAAATCGCGCTCGGCGGTAAAGGAAAACAAAGTGTATTTTACTTATTTTCTACTCTACGACCAGGTGTTGGACGAGAGCATGGACTCGCGACAGTTCGATCCTTACAAGCGCTCGGATGTTTACTCCTTCGGGCTTGTGCTGTGGGAGATGGCTCGTCGGTGTGGAGCGATGCCCGACGACTACCAGCCGCCGTACTACGACTGCGTTCCTCCCGACCCGGCACTCGAAGATATGCGCCGTGTCGTTTGCACAGAGAAGCGGAGGCCGAACGTCCCTAACAGATGGCATTCCGATCCAGTAAGTATACATATTACATACCTTCGATGTCGGGATCGCTATAGATACAAATAATGACCGTATTTAATGGCACAAGTTGCCGTCTTTCTTGCAGCCGACTGACACTCTATTGATATGTGACACTTGAAAACCATTAACTACTACTTAATAGCTAGGAATCACACTACCAAATCAAGCAACATTTATCAAACACTGGCCTATTGCCGACAAATGTAACTTTGCAATTTATATTACTTATATGTCACAGATATATTTAGTCATGTATTAATAAAATGGTAAGTCTTAATAAAATGCTGGCCTATGCAAAGTTAAATTATCGTTGGACTTAATATGTTAATCATTTCGTTGTTACATTTTTACTATAATGAATGTTACCTATATATGAAGCTAAACTAGCAAGTTAAAAGCTATTACTGTAGTTAGACCTCACTTGTTCTAAGTATATTCGCGGCACGTTTTGAACAATTATCATATACAAAAATATTTAAACAGTCGCATTTTATCTAGGTTTATAATTCGTAAGAAAACTGAATTCTAATCTTAGTGCTGCCACTAAAAACAGAAAGTGTTAAGCTCTAAAAATATTAAGTGATGAAGGTGTAATAATATTATATTAATAATATAATCTCTTTATAATACAAACTCTTTATTTCATTAAACATTTAACAATACAACAATTTTACACCTTGTAAAAGAAAATCAAAAAATACATATTTATGTTAGGTTTTGTAAAAAGTAAACGAGAAATATTGATTTCTATGTATTATGAATTTTATAATTCAATTTTAAGAATATTTTTTTATTTGTGCCTGTAATCTCCAAAAAGCTATCCGCCATATTAGCTTCCGTCGTGACGTCACTGGTTAAGTAAAATATCTATTTTTAAGTTAAAAAAGTTAAAGTTACAGCTTATACACGTCCCACTGCTAGGGACAGGCCTCCTTTCATTTCTGAGAGGGTTTTAGGGCAAGAAAGTGTCCGCCGCGCTGCCCCAGAGAACGTGTTGGCGAACTTCACGTCATCGAAATATTTTTTTTCTTATTTCTCAGACATGCAGGTTTCCTCACGATGTTTTCCTTCACCGTCGAGTACGTGCTAAATCAGCGCTTAAAATTATAATTAACAATTGCATTGGTGCCGGCGGTGATTGTACTCGGGTTGCTCGCGTACTGTGAAATTTATCGCGAGCGCCAACCATCTGAGCTACCACGACTCTCAAATTATCTATTGTGCTGTGTGTTATTTCGAAATGAAATAACACACAGCACAATAAAATTGTTGAATTTTATTCACAAAATAAAATTGTTGAATTTTATTCCGAATTTTATATAAAATCATGGCGACATGGAAGACGGATTCGTAAAAGCTGAAAATACTAATCTACAAAGAATAAATACATTGATGGTAGCAAAATTTTTCCATGCAATCCAGATTTTTTTTCTGCCGAGTTGAGGAATGTTAAAACGTCAATGTATAAACCCATTTATACCTACTATCTATTACCTACTTTTATTTATACAATAACACAATAAGAGGTCAGTGTCTTTTGATAATATATAGTTATGCTTATCTATGATTACAATCATTAGTAATCATTAGTTATATTTACGACAAGATAACCTAATCTATTACAAAATTTGACTTGCAATACATATCACCTTATGATGTTTGTTTTGTTTTGCATAAAGTATAAACGATAGTTAAATATAAGTCACAATTACATCAGTGTTCTTTACAGAAGTATAAGTCTAGTTTTTGTAGACAAAATCTTCAGGTCTCTTCTTGCCAGTTCTAACCAAGTATTTGTCATATTTAAATCAGTTGGCTCTTGAATCCATAACTTCCTCGGCGTTCTTATGCTCGTATTTTTGGATTCAGGCATAACCCACCAATGATACAGATGATAACTCATTATTAAACATCCAAAAATATCTTATTCCTTTGCAAAATCCTTGGACAGTAACGTCACTAGTTGAATAGCATGGTGGCTAGCGTTTCCGTGCGAAAATTTAAAACGATAGTTATTTTATAGCTTTTATTATTATTTTATTATAGTTATTTTATATATATATATATATATATATATATATATATATATATATATATATAAATCATAGTGTTTTAAATGAATCCTAAAGTGGTGGTTTATTATCACTCTATGATTCATTTAAAACACTATTTTAACTTGGGTGTAATACCCTATTTGCATACGGTAGGGGGCGTCTTTTAAGTACCTTAAAGCACTTGTATCTGAGACTCCCACTCTTCCATAGCCATACAAAACGTTCTAGAAAATATAAGAGATTACATATAATACAAAAAAAAAGTTTAAAATTATTCAAAATAAATGTAAGAGCGCGCGCGCGTGTGTGTGTGTGTGTGTGTTTTGTGTAAAAATATTTTTTTTTCGTCTTGTGTTGAATAATAAACGTTTTTCTGTGCTTTCGTAAGACAGGGTAGCCAATATATAATCCGTAACTTGCAATCCTTTTTATTGCTACCGTAAATACTAAGCTAACTCTTGATAAAATTATACAGATAGATAGGTTGGTTAATGAACTGATGTCTAGCATTTGCAGTTTTAACACAAAATGAGTTAAGTACAATGTCTTCTTCTGTGCAAAATATTTGGATCATAAAACAAACCTTTATGCTTTTTAATATTGTGTGTAAAGTATATAATTTTCTTATATTTAGTACATCAGATTTTAAATATAGGCTCTCTGTTGGAAATTTATTAGGCACTCTTTCTAATTGCAATAATTTTGTTTTTGTTACTCCACCTCATATCAGAAGGCAGTAAGTTATTAACGATTGAGCTAATGCTAAATAAATTTTGTTAATAAGAGTATCGGAAGTAATATATCTAGGCGTTTTAAAAATACAGGTTAATTTTGTAAATCTACGTGTTATTATATCAATATGTTCATGCCAAGTTAAACGTTGATCTAAATGATTCCCATGTACATGGTTGAAGAAACTTTCATAATGGCTGAGCAGTTACAATTTTGAACTTCGTCAATGTTGCAAGTGTGAATCTTTAATAAAGTTATTTCCCGGTTGTGTCCCGTTTTTAATATTAAAACAAATATAATTAGTTTTAAGTGCATTAATTGTTAGAAAATTGGATTAAATACAGTTTGTAATTTCAGTAAGGCCAGATTCTGTACCTTTAGGAATGTCATCCCATGATGTTCCAGAAAAAACTACAGCAGTATCATTGGCATATGTGAACAGTCGGGCACCATTAATTTTTAGATTACAAAGATTATTGGTATAAATTAGAAACAACTTTGGGCCTAAAATACTGCCTTGTGGTATGTCGTAGGTGGTATATGTGTCCTCACTAATAATCTGATTTATTTTAAATTTTTGTGTACGGTTTAATAAGTAATTCTTAAACAATGTCAAGGTTGTGTTCCTTATGCCGATGTTTTCTAATTTTTGTAAAAGGATGGGGACATACATAGCATCAAAAGTTTTTTTCAGTTCTAGAAAAACTGCAAGACATTTTTTACCCTGATCCAAGTTGTTAAATATGTACGAGCTAAGAGCTATGATTGCATCTTCTGTGGATTTACCTCGTCTGCATCCGCTGACAGTTACATAGTTAATAGATATCGAACTTAGTAAGATAACTTAAAAGTCTTGTGTTGATAAGTTTTTCTAATATCTTGGAAATCGATACTGCAATTGGCATATAGTTGCTAACATCACCTCTTCCCCCATTCTTATACACTGGTGTTATAACAGCTCGTTTTAAACGTTCAGGAAAAATGCTATGCTTAAAACAAAGGTTTACATAGTGGCAGATTATAGGAGTAATTTGAGTTACCTCAAATTTTAGAAAGTGCGCTGGAACGTTATCCCATCCAGGAGCACTGTTTGATTTTAAGGTCATGATGATATCATGTACCTCGTGAGGATCCGTATCTAACAAGACAAAGGAAGAAAGCTGGGGCTGCCCAACTAATGTTGTATAATTACCATAATTATTTCTGGTTAGAATATTATTGGCAAAATTTTTACCTACATTGGCAAAGAAGTTATTAACATAATTTACCGAATCTAATGGTGTTGCTTTTGTTCGTAACAAATCTGTATTACTTACTTGTGTTTGATTTAGATATCGTAACTAATTAGAAGGAAAGCACTCCTTCTAATTAGTTACGATATCTCTTTCAATTTCACTTGTTTTTGCAAATTATTGCGATTTCTAATACAGCGCACAATGCCAATTATTATCCAATCTTTGTGTTTTCTTGTAAGGATTCGCTCAATTTATTAACTAAAATTTCTATAACTCTATTGGGATTGTCACAAAAAAGTAATTCAGTGAAATTCTTTTGTAATAAACTATTAAGGGTATTTTTAAAATCTGTAATTGTTTTTTTCTTTGTGCATTCATTTAATAATTTGAAGTTGGATAGGTTTAGTAGTATCATTGAGTGATCAGTAACGTTGTAAATAAGATAACAATTTGAGCATAGACCTTACCTTGTATTAGTTTTTGAATAAAATGATCTAAGCAGCTGCTTTCTCTCTCTCTCTCTCTCTCTTGAGTAATGACCAGGTATTAAGCCGTGCATATTTAACATTTTAAAATTATTCTCTCTGTTACTACGTTCATAATGAAGTGAATGCATGTATGCATGTTGATTAATCTTTAAAATTCACCAAACTGGACTCGGACGCCATGATTGTAGATTAATTCATCACCAAAAATGGGAGGTCGACGCTGAACAGAGGGAAGTTTACTTTGTAATCTATGCGATTTTCTATCATTTCTTTAGGTATGACGTATAATTAGGTATATATGATATTTTAAATTCCAAGTATTGTAAAATACAGTATGTAAAAACAAACCCTGTTCGATATGTGAGGGTTTTTTAGGTATTGTGATAAGATCCTCTTCACGTCTTTCTTTTCAGTGAATAAATAAAAAAATTACCCGTGTTGTTCATTGCGGAACCCAGGTCCTCCTTTTGGATCGTACAAGACGTTTCATATTGTATAACATATTATGTAAATAAACATCATAAATTTTCAAGGTGCAAAATTGGATTGGCACAAAAAATACCTTGTGCACTATAATACCGTAAGTCTGGTATGGTGTGGGTAAATTCAATTTAATGGATTATATATAAATGAAATTTATTTGGTAGGTTCTTTCGGCAATATCGAAGGTGATGAAGGAATGCTGGTATCAAAACCCTGCGGCTCGACTAACAGCACTTCGTATCAAGAAAACACTCGCAAATATCGGCACGGCGGATCACATCAAGCTGTAAATACATCTAATGATGGTGAGCACTTTAACTGAGGTATATTTAATTTAGCATAGAAACATTAGTGGGCACTGCGATTTCAATGTTATCATTTTACTGTTTGGCTCCTTGAGCTTGTGACGTAGAAGTTTAATTCTGCGTTGCGCCTGGTGAGTGCAGGTGGCCGGAGGGCCAATACCCCCTCTCCACCTTCTTTTAACATGGTAGCGGCGGTAAATAAGACACTACCCCATGAGGGTACCAGCACCCCTGGTGTTGGAGAATCCCTCGCTGAGCATCAATATCCAAGCTACCCTCCTCTTCCTGAGCGTGGGTGCTCAGGCTGCCCCGATTAACACTGATCGGGGCAAACGGAGCAATAAAATAAAGGCGACCCCTGCTACGCTATCCGTGAATTTCTACAATATCAGGTGACTTCTGTTTGTAATGTTTGTAATGTCAAATTAACAGCTTTTTACTAAATGCATATGGAAGTAAATACGGTACTTATAACTAAAATACAATTTTTTAAATTTTTGCCTGTCTGTCTGTCTGTCTGTTTGTTCCGGCTAATCTCCGAAACGGCTGGATCTATTTTGACGGGACTTTAATTGGCAGATAGCTGATGTCATAAGGAGTAACTTAGGCTACTTTTATTTTGAAAAAGAATTAGGGTTTCGCGCAAAAAAATAAAAACCCTAACACGCGAGCGAAGTCGCGGGGAACAGCTAATTTTATATAAATTCTTACTAATTTTTGTCGAAATAAGCTCGCATCTTGTAACCTCCTTTTACCTAATAATTTAGTTAGATATCAATAATATTAAGTTATTTTAATAATTTTTTAATAAGTTGGTGATGTCTGTTGAAAATCTTATTTTCTCTTATTGTTTATAGAATGTCTTCTTAGTTACCGAAAGGTTTTGATGTCACATAATATACGTTATACCTTTAGAGCATACAGGTCATAAGTTTTGTCAAAACCTTATTATTTAAAAATTTTGAATACTGGCTAGATGAACTTAAAATATAACTTGCCGAAAATAAAAAAGACATTAATTTGCATTCATTTTCAAATATGGAGTGGTCGAAGAAAGAAGATAGTGTAGCGGTTATCCCGTTGCACCGCTGTGGTTACGCGCCAAAAGAGATTTTCAATATTCTACAATAATTTAAAATAACCCTACGATTTGTTTATCGAACTATCAAACGATTCACTGAAGATTCAAGCTTCGAAGATCGTAAGAGGATCGGCAAACTTCGTACAGTTAGGACACCCGTGATCATCAAAGCAGTGAAGGCGCGAATTGAACGAAATCCTATTCGTAAACAAAAAATCTTAGCTCTTCAGATGGGCCTAAGCAGAACCACGGTCAAAAGAGTGATCTATGAAGTCCTAGGACTACGAGCTTATCGTAAGAAGACCGGACATTTTTTGAACGAGCGTTTGAAAAAAATTAGGCTGGATAGATACGGCGGTAAGCAGGAAAAAAGTGCCTCGAATTTTTTTTTTCGATTGAAAAAATTTTAACATCGAAGAAAGTTATAATAAACAAAATGATAAGGTGTATGCCCACAACAGTGAAGAAGCCAGCACGCGTATTCCGAAGGTTCAACAAAGGAAAAGTTCATGGTTTGGCTTGGAGTCTCATATTCAGGCTTAACTGAGATGTTTTTCTGTGAAAAAGGTGTAAAAACCAGTGCCGAGGTGTACCAAAGTACCCTCCTAACAAACATAGTGGAACCTCTTTCTCAAACAATATTCAAAAACAGACATTGGATATTCCAACAGGACTCTGTATCAGCTCATAGGGCACGAAGCACGCAAAAATGGTTGACCGCCCGTGGAATTGACTTTAACGGACATGAAGACTGGTCCTTTTCTAGTCCAGATTCAAACCCACTGGATTACAAGATATATCAACATTCGGAGGAGAAAGAAAGAATCTCTCCGAGCATCGTTGGCTAAAGCAGCGGCATAAATAGATATGAATATGGTGCGTGCTGCGATTGATGATTGGCCGCGTCGATTAAGGGCATGTATTCAAAATAGGGGAGGGCGTTTTGAATAATGTAAATAAAATTGTATTCTAAGTTAAATTACCTTTCATTTCATATATAATTTCTATATAATTATTAAAAAGTTTTTTACAGAACTTATATCCTGACTATGTAGTTGTAGCACTAATGGGTCGACTCGTCTGGGGAAGGGCAACGCTCTTACAGAATACCAGCATAAAATAGCAGCTTAACGTTGCTGCTGTTTCGTATGGTGAGTGTAGAGAACCGGTGACCCCTTCTACTGGAAACGAGGCATTCCATCTTAGTCCTAAGGCTTACAATGCATCTGCATTTTGAGTTTTTATAGAGAATAGATGCAGATGTCTATGGGCCACAGCATCCACTTATCATTAGGTGGACTGTGTGCTAGTTTGTCACCCTTATTCTTTAACAAAAAACTTAATCATGTACATATGTTGTGTATATTAAAAAAATATTATCATCGTTGATTATTATTCACTATTTTATTCACTTTTCGAAAAGATTAATATGTATTACATGTAATTAACTTACCGAAATTTGCTTGCTTTCCACAGGATTAGGGTATTAGGCAAGGACCTTTGTAGATTGGTTAGAAGAGAAACTGGGATTGTTGTGTGATCCGTCTCGCTCGCTCTTCGCTCCCTCGAGCTTCTACTGATCCTACCTCTTAGATTATATTCAAGTAATATCAATGTGGAGCATTTATTTTGTTAACACGTAAGGACATTCGTGATGTAGTGATATATTTTGTTACCAACTACGTAGGTTTAACTTTTGTTAAGGTTTACGATTCCGTTTATTGATTAATATTATTGTGAATATTATAGATACACTACGTAAAACATTTTTATTTTTGTATAAAGAGAAACTATTTTTCTGTGATATGAAACGAAACCGCAGCTATCGTTGTCAATTTAGTTAGTATTTGTTCGCAATAGCGGTCCCGTTGTGGGTATATCGAGATGTCGACTTTGTAGCTCCGGTTTTTTATACCATAATATATATTTTCATTTCTCCTTTACCAAATCTAGCTACGTTAAACTAGTCTTATGAAAGGAAAAAATTTACCCGGATAATTTCATATTGATGTCATCAAAGTGAAATTGCCTTAGTTTTCAAAAGTTTCTCATTAGAATATACAAAATTTATTTCATTGCACGCCTCTTTCTATATTGACTATGTACCTTTTTATCATTAAAATAATTTATATAAGGCGCTTTGATATTTTTATTTTATGAATATAGTACATCTCACTATCTGACCCTAGAGTATTATTTGATATACAATCATGGAGTTACTAATGGGGGCAGTAATACTTGATTATACATTTTTCAATTTAATAATGAAAGTAATGTACTTGGACAGTATATATGACATATTCCCCCCCTTTTGTAGGTTCATGATTATGAACTATTTATTATCTTTATGATAATAATATTGTCATGGGGCTGCATACATGTGATGTGCTGTATAATATAAAATAGAATTCGCTATAAAATACTCAGGTATTATTGTACAGCTATTTTTTCTTATCTAGATTTATCGGCTTTTATTATATTTGGAATATGTATATAATGATGGAATTATATGCGCGTAACTTTTTGCATAGGTTTTTTGATAATCATGTATATTTCACACGTTTGTGTATCTTTTTATAAGAATAGGTGTAAAAGTGTATTTATTTATTTTATCATTAGAATTTGCGCTGGCGTATTTAGTGTAAAGAGCGAAACTGTGCTGTGTCGCAGTAGCGATTTAAGTTCAATTATGTTTGAAAAGTTTAAATGTTTAAACTCATTAACTTTGCGCTGTTTTTACGGTTAATATGGAAGTAATAATGTGAAATCTCAGACCAACAAAGGAAGAAAATGGAGCGCTGCGTACATTTCTAGTGATGCAAAAACCATGCTAACATGTTTAACTTATTGTAAGAACACGTACTTACGTACACACGTGCGTCTAAAATCATTTGCGTATGTGAATATTTACGGGCTGCTAAAGAAAGCAAGAGAAATCGGAAAGAAAGTTGGAATGAGGGCATCCACTTTTTCTGCCTACAGGGCGGCGCCACTTTACAGTGAGGTAAAATATTTGACAGATTTCATAGCGGGGACGATAATTTCTTAGGAAAATTTAATCTTTAAGGTTTCTTTCTGTATTATTAGTTATATTTTATATATTTTATATTAGTTATATTAGAAATGAGTAGACCAAACTATAAATATAACTAAAAGGCGATTTTTTTAAAAGAATTACAAAGTGCAAAAAATTAAAAATTTAAATTACTGACGCATTGTGTTGTGTATATAATACTCTAGATAATGATAAACTATTATTTAAAACTAATTTCTCAACTAACTGACATTGTGTAACAATAAACTTTACCTCAGTCACAACTAGCGACATCTGGTGAGTGGAAGATTATTAGCCCTCATTCACTTGAAATGTATCTATGCAGCGCTCCGTATATCTTCCTTTGTTGGTCTAAGTATGAAAATAATAAATGCCGCGACAGTATAAAGTTGTTAAAAAGGGCTTACGATGCTGTCAATGCTGTATAGTCCAGTGGTGATAAAAGTCTTCGACGAAAGTTGTGAAGCTTTTAAGATATTTATAATAATATTAGTATTTTTAATTAAATAACAGTGTTTTGGCCATTGCAGTTTACTTACTGTGACATAATATATACCTTTTGTCCTGCACTGCTTTTGATACAGGCGTGGATATTTCAATGCAGCAGTTAATATAACGTTATACACGCTTATAATATACCAAAAGCAAAGTTAAAAATTGTCATGTAAAGTTTGCTAAAAAGTTAGAATTCAAGACTGAAATAAAGGGGATAACCATCTCAATTTTGTCTATTTTATTGCAAATGTTCCATTAATAATATAAAAGGTATCATTTGTAATTGTCATTTAATTCGGTTGTATTAACAAAGCTTTCTTTTGGAATTATCAGCAATAAGTTCTTTTGACGTTATAATCTCGTCTAACAATAACATAAAACGAACGTGGTAAATTGTACAGAATATTGAAGATATGTTGTTCTAAACACCATTGAATTTTATTCGGAACACATATCTGTAACAGTGTAAGTAATCATACATCTATAAATGTGCCGATCGTATCCATGTATATATTTGGATTGATATTCGCTATAGCATTATTACTATATTGATTATATTATGATATTCTATATATTATATTATGAGTTGAGTAACATTTGGTGGGGTCACCTCCTATGCACTGTTTTATATAATCTCTAATAAATTTTTATAATAATTAAATAATAAAAATTGCATTAAATTATTAAATATTGTTAGAAGCAGTTAGTAATTCATACTTCAATATAAACAACAACAACAGCTGATAAATATTGTCACAGAGCTCATGCTATATTAAATAGACTATGGCATTAAAAATAAAATAGACTGATTTTATACATACTGTAAAGAATTGTGTGGACAGGTAATGAAATAACCGCAATGTCGTGTTTGGTGGCTCGGATGTTTGCTGTAGGAGCTTTATTAACAACTCTTGTTTTTATTTATTATGTTAATATATTATAGTAATTATGTGAATATATCTATATTATAATTTCAACAAATTTCGTTATGTTGAGAAAGTGTAACAAAACTATGACATTTTAATATAAAGCATTTAAAGTACATCCAAGTCAGTTAAGTCTCCTCTTTCGACTTTAAAATGAACAAGTTTAACTTCCAACTTCTGTTATTTCACAATCGGTTCATACTGTAGTAATAATAAATCTTGTATTCCGATGCTGACTATTCAACAGCACAACAGTATTTTGAATTTCGTATAAGGCTAAATTAAAATACCTCAATTTATATAGTAAGCGTAAGGGGTAGTGGCGGGGTAAGAATATCCACTACCCCATATTGTCCCGTAGATGTCGTAAGAGGCGACAGAGGGAAACAAACCAAGGCTAAAAAAATGGCGGTTGCCAACCCGCTTGCCAAGCGGGGTAACTATGCCAAATAACCCCCCTATTAGGCAATCTATGGGGAGGCCTGTGTTCAGCAGTTGCCTTTAATAGGCTGTATATTATATAGTAAGCAATACAAATAAATTGTGATACTACATCTGCCAATGTTTTTTTTATTGGTGCATACTTTTTGTGTAATATAATGATGTATTTCTGTTTTTAATAAGTTATCAGCATGAGTAGTGTACTTTTGTACGATTTATATCAGATAATTGTAGTCTTAGTTTGTAAACAACTATAGATTGATCTGTTGATAATATTTTTAGAATTGCAGTGAAGCTTGAATAATTCAATTGTGGATATCTGGATATATCCCCTTTTAATTTGGACCACGATTAAATTATTGCTGAAATCCATATTTGTTTGCATATTTGACTATATAATTATATAGTAATCATATTATATAGTTCAATTTGACAAATTTGTAGTAGAAGTAACAAATATTGAAATCATTTAGGTATAAGAGGTGATCAGTCGCAGTCCCTTGCTATCATATTGCTGTTTTGACTTGAATATTGAAAAATTCATTCCTATTTATATTTCAATGTTGACTTAAAATAACCATAGTTAAAGTGTTATAAATTTTATCAAAACTAAATACCTAAGAAGACTATTACTATGGCGATTCACAAATTCGTATAAATTAATACATTTACCTCTGATTCGATCGTATTTAGCGAGGATAAATCTTGGAAAATTTTGTAAAGTGCAAAGAAAATAATTCAAATTCATAACTTGAAGATGGTTTGTCCTAATAACATTTTGACGGGATCGCATTATTTTCCCCCTCTGCCGCATTATTAATTTCCATTTTCAAATATAAATAAAGTTAGCTAGATAAGATAATCAGACGGATATCAATGTTAGTGAATTAGTGTTAAGTGTGTATTAATAATAACGTCTGTCCAAAAGTAACGTTGAGCTGTTCTCTTTTTTTGTACACCAAATCCCTACATTAAATTCATTTGAAATATTGTAAATATTACGACCTAATAATAAGCATGTGCATAATAAGCATACATGTGTCATATGTGCACGAGAGAGTGGAACATATTAAAGGCAAAAATTTATATTTTATCACGTAACTACTGCCTAGATAGACATAGTTACACAGCAATGTATAGATTTCTAGTTGCAATAAATACTATCGGTTTCTTTATGTGTATAAATTATTAATAAAGAGAGTTAAATATTTTAGACTTATTAGATTTAAGTCATGTCAAACAAATTAATGTACAAGCATCAAACTATCGGTTTGAAGAAATTTGATGAGCAATACCGAGAGTACAAGTAATGTAATGACTTAACTGCAATAACTTAATATGCGGTCGAAGGCAGCGTCATATCACAAGAATCATACAAATTTTGATTTATTTCAAACATGAATTTTATGTACATACCTTTATTTAATTATCCCATTATATAAGTTTTATGAATTGGTTATGGAGTGGACTAATTAATAAATAAACAAGTGTTTTTATAGACATTTTTCATTTATTTACCTCATCTTTCAAATTTCACTGTAGTATTTGGTAAATTTATCTGACTTTGGATGTATTCAATCCATCAACAAACTCGTTGGATTAAAACTGACAGCAAAACCTTCTGTGTAATGGGCATCTAATGCGGTGATTGACGGTTGCATGAAATTGATTGACAAATATCTGGATATTTTGATTTTTACGTCAATCAACTATCAGTCACGAATTTTGATGCTAATGGCATTTCTTCAATCACGCGTCGTTGTTGCTAGTTTTTGTTCGGGAGTTATAGCTTTTCGCATACATGTATCTTGTTTTTAGGTGCCCATTACACATTAAGCCACATTTACACTCAGCCTTGTTGGGCAGGGAAGTAAGCAGAGAAGTGGGCAGCGTGCGTATGTAAATAGGTTACTCGCCCTGTCACCGCCCATGCCGCTGCCACTGCCTCGATTGTCGGTTTTTCGCGCGAAAGTCTGACGAAGGACGGGCAGCGCGTCTGCGGGCCATTGTTTACATTCTCGCTCACTTGCCGGTTTGCCTCCGAAGTTCGACCGAGAAAGAACGTACTGCGCTACGTGTTGTTACCTGACTACGGCAATTCGTTTATTAATCTATCCTGTGTTTTAACTTATTATGCTACCGCCCACTCTACTGCCACAGGAGTGGAGTAGTGGTAAAACAATTAAATTTCTAGAACTTTATGAAATTGAGCGGGTAATATGGAATCTTCATGATAAAAACCATAAATTGAAGCTTTATAATACACTAAAATAATTACTTATACTGAGCAGACATATGCTGCCGCACCATCTACCTTTACGTCAGTCATTGTTTTTTTTTTATATCGGGTGACAAACGAGCACACAGTCCACCTGATGGTAAGTGATTGCTGTGGCCCGTAGACATTACATCTATCCTCGTTTCCGAATCAAAATGCAGATGCGTTGTCACCCGTGAGGATTAAGATGGAATGCACCTTTTCAGTAAAAAGGGTCTCCGGTTCTCTACACTCACCATACGAAACAAAGCAGTATTAAGTTGCTATTTTCCGCTGGTATTCTGTGAGATGCGAGTTGATCAATAAAATATGAAGGCCGAGTGTGAATACCCACTCGCGTCGTTATAGTCGCAAACGTAAGTTAGGGAAATATTTCCGGCAGCGACAGGAGCAGTGGCAGTGGCTGAGCGTAAATGTGGCAGTAGGTTTTGCTGTCAGTTTTACAATAATCGCGGTTGTGATTGACGAATAACCTACCGTGTAATGACGGTTGCATGAAATTGATTGACAAATGCCTGGATAAATTAATTTTTTCGTCAATCAACTATCAGGCACGAATTTTGATTGAACGTGTAATGGCATTTCGTCAATCATGCATCGTTGCTCCTAGCTTTTCTTCGGGAGTTTTTCTCATACAAGTATCTTGTTTTTTTAGATATGGTATTACCAAGACCAGTAACTTATCAAAACAAGCCTCTTTCATGAGGAAATTTGCAATCTATCCTCTTTTGAAATCCGTATGTCAGTCAATAAGTTAATATGGGTATAAAAATCCCTTCCTTTTTAACCTGTCTTTTACCCAGCGCCTTCTTTTTATACCTACGTTTTTACACAAAATTGCAGCACAGGCCTTTTCTTGTGAATATCCATCCTTTCCTTCTGAAATTTTGGGTTTGACTGACGATCAGTCAGAATGAGCGTGTAATGTCGAAATTATTCTATCATTCAAACATCAATCATGATTGATCGAACTGATTGACGCTTGCCTAGACGTGTAATAGCCGCTTTAGATATCGTGTTACCAAGACTAGTAACTTATCAAAACAAGCCTCTTTCATGCGAAAAAGTTTATATTGGTATAGAAATCCCTTTTTAAAAGCCAGTTTTCTTTTTATACGTTTTTACACAAAATTGCAGCACGGGCCTTTTTTTATAAATATACATCCTTTCCCTTTGAAACGTAGTGGTGGAAGGAGGACGGGGACAAGTCATGCGTAATCTACGCATACTTTTCGAAATGTATCCTGTAGAACGCCACGGGCTATGGATGATACATTGCACTTGTGCCAGAGACTGACAAGATTGGTTCAAATCTATCAACCAATCAAATAATATCACCAAAAATTACTCTGTGGTCATCAATAAGCTTTCCAAAGTAGCTAGAATGGTATTTCACAACATAGATAAATAGATATGTAGCGAGCTATTTGGCAATACCAGGACATAGGTGACAACAGTATTTCACGCACGACCATCAAAATTAACAGCGACAGCGTTACTTATTTATGTCAATTGATTTTTAGCAAAGAGGGCATTCACAACTTTTTCTGCAACCAGTGCGGCGCCACTTAAAAGTGAGATAAAATATTTGACAGATTTCATAGCGGGAAAGCTAATTTTTTCGAAAAATGTAGTTTTATGTTACTTTTTGTACTATTAGTTATATTTTTTATTCATCATCATCATCATTACAGCCCTTCACAAGTCCACTCCTGAACATAGGCCTCCCCCAAAGAATGCCACAAAGCACGGTCCTGAGCCACCTGCATCCATCGACTTCCTGCATGTCTTACCAGGTCGTCACTCCATCTCGTGGGGGGACGCCCTACACTTCGCCTACCGGTACGAGGCTGCCACTCGAGAACCTTTCTTCCCCATCGGTTGTCGGTTCTTCGAGCTATATGGCCGGCCCACTGCCATTTCAGCTTACTAATCCGTTGGGCTATTTCGGTTACTCTGGTTCTACTGCGGATATCCTCATTCCTAAGTTTATCACGCAGAGAAACTCCGAGCATAGCCCTCTCCATAGCTCGCTGAGCGACCTTGTGCTTCCTCATACGGTCAGCAGTGAAGGACCACGTCTCAGTTCCGTAAGTCATCACTGGCAACACGCACTGGTTGTACAATTTCGTTTTAAGGTTTTGAGGTGCTGCCCAGCCGAGTTGAATCCGTCGATTGACCTCTCGGTCGAAGTTGGACTTACCTAGTCGGACTATTTGTCCCAGGTAAACATACTCGTCAACAACTTCGAGCTTAGTGCTCCCAACAACTACCGGCATAGGTGTGACATGGACATTAAACATGATCTTTGTTTTGTCCATGTTCATCTTAATTTTTTATTAATTAGATTAAAAATTAATAAACCAAACCGCAGAACATTAATAAAAGTAGAAAAATAAAAAAGGAATAAAAATGTGCAAAAAATTAAAGAGCAAACCACTAAGGCATTGTTTTGTGTATTAATTTATTACTTTAGAAACTGATAAACTTTTATTTAAAACTAACCTCTCAATTTAATGACATTATGTAACAAAAAGCTTTACCTCAGTGTCAACTAGCGACATCTGGTGAGCGGATTGCACAACATAATTTCAAGTAACTGGAGCGACTGCAAACTTCCCTTGTCTACAGTAATCATCAATACCTTGCCTTTGCTTCTACTGATTTACATTTTTTCGATATGTTTTGTACAGGAGAAAATAATCCAAAGAGCTTATTTCTTTTTATAGCTTAGGTATCACTCTTTGTCCCATTCCATATATCACATTTGGATCACAACTATTTTATTTTATTTTTTTATTTAACAACTATTGTCTTTCTATTTGATACAACCTTGGGAATTAAAAAGATAATATATTTATTACTCAAAACATATTTTATTGGACGGAATTTAAATGAGACAATATTTAAAACTTACATCTAAATGATAAAAAAAAAGTTAGAAAACACAATATTCTAACAATGTAAAAATATTCAGAGTAAATACAATTTAATCGGCATAGAAAATTAATTAAATGCATTATAAGTGCCACTAGAACTTTCCAAAGTCAGTTTTTATGATAAAAGTAAGCTAACTTACATTAAAGGCACTCTTTAAGTCTTTAAGATTTGTTACGTGCATTTTAAACATAAAACTTAAATTAATTATTAGTGTTAAAATTAGCTTATTATTAATTAATTATTTTATTTCTATTTCTATTACACATTTTTTAATATATCTTTATTGCAAAGAAAATTTCACCCATTTTGCAGAGTACAAAATATACAGTATGTAATGTGTCTTTTTAAATTTTGTTTTGTCATCAACATATAAATGGAAATTGAAGTGGTTTATGTTGGAATAATTAAGCATAAGAAACTTTTTGTTCATATGCTTCATCTTCATTCCAATATTCTTGATCAGCGAAAGTAGTATGACGTAATTTGCACCAGCGTGCCCCGAATCTTAGCATTAAAATAATAACAGTCAATACAAACATTGAAAGGGCAGCAATGGCTGGGTAAAGCATTAAAAATGCCATTTTTAAATATCACTCTCTCTTTTGTGTAAGTCAAGGTATTCGTGAGATGATGTAAGTGGTTGCTGGGAAATTGAAGGTACTACTGGTTCGTGTTTATGAATCTCTTGATAATCCTCTGAATGGTATGGGTGACTGTATTTAACTGGGTGATATTGACTTTCTAGCTCGGTAAAGTCAAGTGGTGGTTGTTTGTGTGGAGTAGCTGACCAGATAGAGACTATCCAACGATTACCTGAAAAGTTTAATAACTTTATTAGTATAATATGCCAAGTGTACTTAACCTTCAACTGTGGATGTGGGGTCTCACAGACCTTCCGCACTTTGATTTCTTAGAATAACATATTTACCACCACCCGCTGCGGGTGGGCGTCTCAGTAGCTTCTAGTTTAGTCACCAAATGTTCAATGAAGGAGGAGATTGTGTCATCCAGTGCCATTTTTAAAGTTTAGACGGAGTCTGTGATAACCCATGTCCATATTACCTTAAAAAACATTATTATACCACCTTTAGCTTTGTTTTAGATTTTTGTTGTTCAAAATGACTGAAAATAGTCAACCAAGTTCTTCCGAGTCAAAACGACCATTAGAACAAAAAAGTACAAAGACCAACAAAAATATTGCTTTTAGATGATCCGTCTTCTAGAGATGGTTTGAATTCTTGACTTGAGTGGTATCAATGATAGCATATTATATGCTTAACATGAAAATAAGGGAATAGATTGAGCTATCTTTATAAAGGCGATTTTTCTAGCGATTTTTAGCTTGTTCTCTAGTCCCACATATGCAAAGAGGTTATATCTCGACCAAAGCTTTACCAAGAGAATTCAGTAAGAACTCAGTAAAATTACATTTCCCTAGGTCTGCAATATAAATAAAACTTCTTTCAATATCAACTTTTTGTTAATATAAACACAAATGAGTTCTTAATGCTTGTAAGTAACAGTATATAAAGTCAAACTTGAAGATATCACCTCCTTGCAATGTCCTCAGTGTAGGTTATTAGAACATATTGAAGCCTTATTGAAATTGAATGTCAAATGGCTTATCAGTGTACAAAAATTATACAGTCCTTAGCGGCACTCTCAAATATAACTATTTCACAGAGTTTAAGTGCTGAGAAAATCACATATATATATATATACACATATAGAATATGTATAAAACTAAGGTTTCAAAAGAAATTACTAATAAAATATGATTGCCTACACCCCAAAAATGACTTATGTAGTACTTATTATTTGAAATTAAAATTACAATAATTATTATACTGAATAATTTTCACTTATTCAAAGAATTAATTACATAAAAACAAACACGCCTAGCTATGGATGTAAAAGAGGCCAAATAGCGACTACCGACTTCTATTTGGCCTCTTTTACATCCATATATCTCACATACATGCTCATTGGTTAAGGGTACTCTTAATCTGACCCATCATCAATATATCACTAATTTGGTCGATAAACTTTCACCTAGGCCATCTCATACTGATTCTGCCGTGCACTTCTGCAACATAGATTTGCTTTGTCACCCTTTCCTTGTTCATTCTTTCTACATGACCAAACCACTGAAGCATTCCTTTCTCAATTATGGTCATAACATCATCTTGCAAACCACATTTTTCTCTTATCACTCAATTGCTGCTGTTTCGTATGGTGAATGTAGAGAACTGGAGACCCATATAACTGGAAATGAGACATTCCATTTCAGTCCTCAGGGGTGGCAACACATCTGCATTTTGATTCTTAACCCTTTATAGGACGGTTCATACAAAGTGGCCAGTCACTTGAAGGTCGTTATCTCATAGATTTTTATTTAAATATTGAATCTTATCAACATTTACGAACCATGTTAGAGCACACTGGCCCGTTGACAGACTAGCTTTCAAGTTCGTCACGCACAATCAAAGATACGCGCCTTTTTTGAAGATGGCCTGTCTACTGGCCACCGTGCACCCGCGCATGAACATTTGATGTCATCGCGTGTGTATGTTACATGTTAACAAGTGTTATGGCAATAAAAAAAACTTGTCTTCTTAGAAAAAGTAAAAGTGTAGTATATACTTTGATGTTATGTGCAAATGTAATCGAGGATAGTAAGAAAAACATGTATTTTTGGCAATTGAATACAAACCGGTCTGTTGAAAAAATATACCCTAAAAATTGCCTACCTAACTTTGAGCTATTGTATTGAGTATTTATTTTCGAGTAATACATTTGAATGACATCGTTTTATAACAAGTAAATAAGCATTTGTTATAATAAAATAAGAAATTTACCATAAACAACTTGCTCGGTAGTTATAACCTATTATTATGAATGCTTGGGTTTTTTTTCGCCGTGTTTTTTGCAGGTATGCAGGTACTTACGAAAATCGTTATATAATCGTTTTGCATTGTAATTTCCACATTGTTTTAGATACACTCTTATCGGAAGTTGGAGTAACTAGATGAGGACTGATAGAATGTCTTAAGTATAACAGATGACCAGGCCAATCGGACGTCAGTGGTGATCCAGATGCTGATGATAGTTTCGACAATAGTGTTACTTTGAATATACCAGCATTCTGAGCACACATAGTCGAAGTGACATATCAGGTTCTGGAATATCGTCTTCATCACAACCACCACAGAAGTTTTTGTTTCTGCCACCATCATCTATACCATCATCGCCACCTCCACAACCGCCGCTATCTCCACCACCACCGGCGCTAGCACCGAACCCGACAAGGTATTACGAGTTAATTTCTCCCAAAGACCCAGGTTTTCAAGAGAATTTAGTAAATGGAGATCTCAATAAGTGAAGTAATGAAAAACTTTGAGATCCACCAATGTACAGGAATAGTAACTTTAATAATACTACATAATACTAATACTTCATACAAACCGAAATTGATATAAATTCACAGGAGATCGATACCTTGGCTTCCTTTTCGAGAAAATGAAGAGAGAGATCATAAGCTTATAAAATCTAAGAAAAATTTGCGTAGATGTAGATACTGCAGTACTGCATCTAAGCCAAAGAGAAATGTCTATGAATGCGTTCAATGTGATGTAACTATATGTGTAGAATGCTTTGTACCATTCCATAATGAAGGGCAAATTAAAAACCGAAGGTGATCATTCCATTGATAATATCTATAACTATGTAGGACTGTGATAAGAAAAATTAAAAAAATATCTTTTAAAAGAAAAATGTTATGTTAATTACATTTGTAATTGATGACCTGTTGTTTTCTCTTAAGTATAATATGTTTTATTATTAAATGCTGACTAGGAAATTCATAACTGAAGTTGTTTTTAATATCCCTTCACAAAAATAATATAAATTTCCTTAGTGTCCACTTTACTGGCCAGTGATTTTGCAGTGATGGTTAGTGACTTAGAACGTTCAGTGGCCAGCTTACTGGCCACATGATTTTTGGGATTTTCTCGAAAAACAATGATTTTTAGGTTTTTTTTTTCTGAAACATGTCATTATGATTTACGGCACGGAATACATATGTATCACAAAATATTAGAAATTCAAAAAAAATTAGGGTGTGCGTTAAAGGGTTAATTGCGGACAAATGTAGATGTCTATGGGCCACAGCATCCACTTAATATCAGAACTGTGTGCTCATTTGTTACCCTTATTCTATAAAAAATCTCATCCTTACTCCTTAATGACTGCACTTCTATCAGCAGCATTTATTCTACTCTCGTTCTTCTGCCACACTCAATTTTCACTACCATACATTAAGGTAAGGACTAAAACAGTATTGTGAATTGCCATATGTGTCTAATAGAATTAATAAATGAAGCTTAATACAGTTTATTATTAATAAAAAGAAGTATGGAGCACTAACCAGTGTGGCGATCCAGCCAATAGTCTGAGTATCTCGAGCAGCAGCAAACAATATTTAGGATAAGTAAAAAACCTAACACGACGGAACAGATTGCGATAGTAATATAAAACGGCGTAAAATCACCCACTCGGGAAACTATAGGATTTATTGCTTTGTATGTGCCATTCCCTGTAAAATAAGCGCGAGGTTCATATGCCGACATTTTCTTACAAGTAACCGACCTGCCAAAGAAAAAACGAGGTCAAGAATTTGGAAAAGATCCGATTAGAATACTAAAAATATGAATTCTTAGCTTTGTAGCTTTCTCTACTGTTTCAAAAAAATAGAACGGCTATGAAAACTGTACGGTGCCAACATTTTTAGGGCGTGGACATTCAATTTTTATTAGAAAGTAGGTAATATTAAAATTATATGTGGGCATTGAGATAAATATTTTAATAAGCATATAAAAATTAAAAATAAATTATTAAAATGTTAAGTTGCGTAATTTATTTACGAACCTTCATAAAACTTAAATTCAGTTTATCCTTTCAAAACAACGAACAACGCGATGACTAATTTTTTTTTGGAGTTTATGGCCTGGCATCTAGACCTTTAGGCCAGCGCGATGACTAATGACCACAGTAGTGTGACCATCTTTAAAATACAGATCCTGCCTTACTTTGGTTAAAAACCTGCCAAATCCTGCCAAAGTCTATAGTGAAAAATGCCTAAATACTGCCAACTTTATTTACCATTATCTAATTGTATCTCTTACTTTAGAGAAGTAAAAATACACATTTAAATGCTATATTTTTATTAAATTAAAATTAAACATCTTCCGTTAATTTTAATGCAATGCAAACGCCATGCTCACCAATGCCTTGTTTAACGTGCAAAATAGGCGCTACATGTTCGTTTATACCTAAATCAGTTTCGTATTTTTGTCTTAATTAGATTTATTTGACAGAATATTCTTTCTCATGTTGAATCCAAACATATTTTTGGAACGAAGTTCCTTATCGGACGGTACGAATTTGGCGGATGGGGACTAGGCGAGAAAAAGTGTAATCTTTTAAGTGACGACCCCTTCTGACGTAGTGTAGACAGCCTTGCGAGAAAGGGAGATGAAATAATATCCATCTCCCTCGCACTTTTTATTATTTTGCCATGAAAGAAATATTATTTTATCTTAAATGACGCTTCATTTTTAGACGCTAATAATTCATTCATTTGTTTATCAATAATAATACACTACAAAAGGAACTTCGTTCCGATCGAGATTTCCACAAAACTCACGGATGTTTTTTTATGTTTACTAGCAGCGGCATGCTCCTTTAAAGCAGACAGCCGGTATACCAATTTGGATCTTATTATCTTTAACTTTGAAGATCCACGATCAAAGTAAAGGACCTTGCTCCCACTCCGCTCTATACGGCCTTTCATATTTTTGCTTCATCATCACCACCAATAATTACTATCGTCCACGAAATATCATTAAAAAGATATCACCACGAAATCTAATGCGATAACAAACTAAAGTATGTACGTCTCTTCTATGACTAATTGAAATATTAACCATTAACTCATGTTTACGAATACTCGTTTTAACATTATCAACTTTACACTCATACTTTTAAAGTTGTTTATTGAATGTGATGCAAACATAACACTAGAAGTACAGGGAAATCTTCCACATGCTGGTGAAGGACATAGGGTTGCCATTTTCGGCATTTTAAGTTGCCATAATGAAATCTATTTTTAATACTCGAATACTGCCAAATACTGCCAGGTTTTATAAAACGTCAACCGGTCATGCCAGAGGGTAAAATAAGAGGCCAAACCTGCCAAATTGGCAGGAACCTGTCACATATGGTCACACTGGACCATAGACAAAACATTACAGAGTATTTTTTTTGTTGGAGTTTATGGCCTGGTATCTAGACCTTTAGGCCAAGTCTTGAGTATTTTTATTCGGTTTATTACAATTTCCCCATTGTATTTTTGATGAATTTATATAGCGGCACGTAATAGGATCTATTTTTTAAATCTTTTTATCACTCAGGCGGCGGGAGGGATCTTGCACTGTCACTTGATTTTGCACCATGTCACTAATTTCACTGACAAGAATCAATCTGTCAAATGAAAAGCACTCACACATAAAAATTGTTGCGTGCCACTATTAATGTCTCGTGCATGGCAACACTAGTTACACTAGCGCCCTCTAGTGTCGAGTAGCAGAACTAGGAGAGTCAAGATCCTTCTAGAAATTTCGGGACCGATATGTACTCGAACATTCTAGATGCCGCTACAGTAGAAGATTCTGGAAACTATCTGAGGCCATATATAAGGCCGGTATAGACCACGACCGAGGCAGTATTGAATTGGCGATACAAGAGAATACTTCGAAGCGAAACAACTGCGAACTGCGATCTGTAGTACAATTGTGTTTTATTATTAGTGTGGTTTTATATTGTAATTAGTGTTGTGTAATTAAAGTGTCAATTTTGGTAATTCAATCGGCAGTTTTAATTGTCTCGAACCCCAAGCTCGTAACAATTAGTGTCAGAAGTGGGATCAAATATGCCGATTTTACCTAAAGACGACACGGAGGGTATCCGTACCCGAAGTCAACGCCAACAGGAGACGGATCAGAGACGATTTGATAATGCAACGCCGCAAACGCTGCTAACCACGGAGGCCGGCCATCAGCAGCTACTGCATCTGCAGCACCTGACTAAGGTGCTCTGATGATGATGCGGCAGGATCAGGCTCACCGACAGGAAGAACAGGCCCACCAACAGGAGAAACAGGCTCGCCGATAGGAGAAACAGGCTCGCCGACAGGAGGAATAGGCCCGCCGACAGGAGGAATAGACCCGTCGGTTGGAAGAACAGCTGCAGCGCGGTATGGAAGAGCAGATGCTGCTCAGGAAGGACCTTCACGCTACCTTCGGGAAAGAGATAAAGGAGGTGGAGGATAGGGTTGCTCAACATGACAACCGGCTGTCGGAAGTTGAAACCCGAATGGAGCAAGTGAACAATCGGGTTGACAACGTGATGGTTGACGTGAAGAAAACGCTGGACGACCTCAAAATTGGGGATGGAGTTACAGCTCCCGTGGTAGCTACAACACGTGGATTCAAAGTGCCGCCGTTCGACGGGACTTCTTCCTGGTCGGCCTACAAAATCCAATTCGGGGCTGTCATGAAGGCGAACGGCTTGTATAAAAGTCAGGCCATGACTGCTCTCACCCTAGGCCTGCGCGACCAGGTCTTAACTGTTCTGGAAGCTCTCGGTAAGGGAGTGACTTACGAGAAGCTCCTTGAGGCATTGGAGGCGCGATATGGCGACGCTCACCTGGAACACGTCTTTCGTGAGCAGCTCAAAGATCGCGTGCAACGCAGTAACGAAAACCTGCAGCAGTGGATCTTTGAGGTGGAGAAGCTGGTTCGAAAAGCATACCAGTCTGTACCTGCGCTCATTGTACCTGGTGCAGACATTCATCGACGGCATCCACGACCTTGAAGTCATAGCTGCTGTGAGGCTCGGGCACCACGAGACGCTTAAGGACGCTTTGACCCATGCACTGGAGGTGGAAGCCGTCCGGCAGGATCATCGTTCCCATCGCGTCAGGGAGGTTGCAGCAGCTACAGTTCCGCAATAACGGCTACCGCCCTAGGTGCTACGGCTGTGGGGAAAGGGGCCATCTTCGATCCAGCTGCCCTAAGCGAACTGTAGAAAGGGAAGGTGATCGATCTCGAGAGGGTAGTGCGGCTAATAGCACCGCCTAGCAGCAGCAGGGAAAGGAGTAAAAGCCAGGACTGCGGGGCGGTTGCTGGCTGATGTTAAAAGAGCCCCAAGGATTTCGATCTCACAATCCCATGATGGGAACAGCCTAATCATCTAGGGCGAGGTCAACGGAACGCCGTGTGAAACTGACCATAGACACTGGAGCCCCTCGCACGGTTGTCAGTTCCCAACTTATAAGTCAGTTCCTTGGGGAGTCCGCATACAACCGAGAACGCATTAATTTGGTGACAGCCACCGGTCAGCGCATACCCGTCCGTGGAGAAAAGGAGATGGAGTTGAAGCTAGGCAACATGATCTACCTGCATAATGTCATCGCGGCTGATATAATGGACGACTGCATCCTGGGCCTAGATTTTATGAGGAAGAATTGTTGTGAGATCGACGTTAAGCAAGGTGTTTTGAAATGTGGACAAGAAGAACTTTTCGTGGAAGGGGCGTTACCAGGGAATGTGTACAGCCTTAAGAAGATTGTTCTTACGCCGAGATCGGAAACGATTGTGCCGTTTAGACTTCCTCGGAATCCTGGACAAACTCTTCGTAGTGTACTCGTAGAAAGGGTAAACAATGACCTTCCATGGAAAGTAGCTCGAACCTTGGTCAGAACCGCCGACATCTCAGGATTACGTGTGCTGAACCTATGTGATCAGGAACAGATTATAGAAAAAGGCACATTGGTTGGTACTAGTGAGGAAGTGGATTGGTTGCGTCAGTGCCAATATCTATCGACTGGGAACCCCAGCAAGGATGGACAAACGAGAGTGACCACACTTTTAGAAGACTGTCGCAGCGTTCTCTTCCTGAATGAAATGGTCAAGGCGAAGAAGTTACTCAAATACGCCAATGTTTTCTCGTCAAACGAAGCTTATAGGAAAGACTAGCTTAGTTAAAGACAAAATAAAAACAGGAGAAGAATAACCTATTCCTCAGCGGCTAAGAAGATTGCCTGTAGCACGTGAAAAGGAAGTGGAAATCATGATTGAGGGAATGGTGAAGGATGGTGTTATTGAACCTTCATCTAGTCCATGGTGTTCACCTGTGGTGCTGGTAAAGAAGAAGGACGGCATGCGGTTTCGTGTTGACTACCGCCGCCTGAACGATGTTACGAAAAAGGACAGCTATCCCTTGCCAAGAATTGATGACACGCTGGATATGCTTACAGGCGTAAAGTGGTTTAGTACGCTGGACCTGAAAACTGGCTACTGGCAGGTTGAAATTGACCCTAAGGACAAGGAGAAAACTGCATTCTCCACAGGAAAGGGTCTGTGGCAATTTAAAGTCATGCCGTTTGGATTGTGCAATGCTCCAGCAACGTTTGAAAGGTTGATGGAGCTTGTACTTACCGGGCTAATTGGAGATGCCTGTCTGGTCTACTTGGATGACATCATCATTGTAGGCCGTACGTTTGAGGAACACCTTCAAAACCTGGAACGCGTGCTCATGAAGATCCAGAGTGCCAACCTCAAGTTGAGTCCGAAGAAGTGCTCACTATTCAAACGGCAAGTTAGCTTTTTGGGGTATGTAGTGTCGGAAGAAGGTATCCACACGGATCCAGAGAAAATTGCCGCTGTCGAGGAGTGGCCGGTTCCAAAAGACAAGACACAGGTTAGAGCATTTTTTGGTTTGTGCTCTTATTATCGGCGATTTATGAAGAACTTTGCAGATATAGCCAAACCTCTGCACAAGCTAACCGAGGAGAAGCGACATTTCTGCTGGGATGAAAGGTGCGATATTGCATTCCAGGAGCTCAAGAACTGTCTGTGCAAAACACATATTTTGGGGTACCCTGATGCGGGCAAGGAATTTATAGTTAACACAGACGCAAGTGATATAGGAATTGGTGGTGTGTTGTCTCAACGGAATGGTGATCAAGAGTTTGTGATCACCATTCCGTTGAGAGCGTACTTCAGCAAGTCGTTGTCAAAGCCGGAAAGGAACTATTGTAGCACAGACGGGAATTGCTTGCTGTGGTAAAGTCCTTGCAGCATTTTAGCAAATATCTGGCGGAAATTACACTTACGAACTGACCATGCTGCACTGAAATGGCTATTGCAGTTCAAAAATCCGGAAGGACAAGTTGCGAGATGGATTGAACTACTGCAGGAATACGACTTTGTGATCGAACATCGCAGCGGGAAATCTCATGGCAAGTCAAGAAGACCTTGCCCTGAAGATTGCAAGCATTGTACTAGGCAAGAGGGTAAGGAAGTGGTATCTGTGAGGATACTCAGGACAGACCAGCTCAGCAATGAGTGGAAGGTCAGCCTACAACATGCACAGCAGAAAGATTCGGACATTAAGCCGATTCTGGAATGGATGAAGGCCAGTGCTCCTAAGCCCAAGTGGAGCGACGTCTTAGCAATGAGTTCGACCACGAAAAGCTATTGGGCCCAATGGTACAGCTTGCTGATTCAGGATGGAGTCCTGTGCCGTAAATGGGAAAATAGTCGGGGAGACAGGTGTCATTTGCAAATTGTTGTCCCTAAGGATGTTCTACAGCTGTATCATAGTGGTTGTTCAGGAGGCCACCTGGGAGTTAAACGAACTCTACTGAAGATCGGAGAACGGTTTTACTGGGTTCACTGTCTTGACGATGTCGAGGACTTGAGGTCTTGATGGTGCCGCAAATGTACAAGTTGTGCGGCTGTAAAGGGCCCTCAAATTCGTAATAGAGGTGCATTGAAATTGTACAATGTTGGTGCACCATGGGAGAGGATAGCCATTGTCGTTGCGGGACCGTTTCCGGAAGGTGAGAGTGGTAACAAGTATTTCATGGTTGTGATGGATTACTTCATTAAGTGGCCAAAAGTCTTCGCCATTCTAAATCAAGAAGCTTCAACAGTTGCAGATAAACTAGTTCATGAAGTCTTCTGTCGTTTTGGAGTACCTTTAGAGATTCACAGCGATCAGGGAAGGAATTTTGAGTCTCAAATATTCCAGGAAACTTGCCGAGTTATGGGTACTCATAAAACACGAACAACTTCTTACCACACACAATCTGATGGAATGGTAGAACGATTTAATCAGACATTGGAGAGGTACCTAGCAAAAGTTGTGGAAAAACGGCAACGAGACTGGGACAGGCACATACAACCGTTTTTGTTGTCATTAGTTTAGTTAGTTTAGTTTACGGCGGGCTGTTATCGCGTCTATGCGCGTACATTCCGCCTGAAAGAATGTGTTATAGGCACCCAGCGGTGTGCATATGTGGATATTTAGGTCTTCAGAGAAAGTTCCAGAACCTACACCTTCATTTGTTTTAGAACCATCGGTGAAAATTCTAAGCTCTTTTGGGCTTAATCCTTCCAGCTGGCTGGTTTAATTTAATTGTATCTGGTACTTCTTTTCGAAAACAAATTGTTTGGGAATCTTATCGTACTTGGCTTGTAGGATATGAATTTTTGAATGTATTCTATCAATTATGTCTGGATGAGGGACACTATTCTTACTCCAAAGATTTAGGGTCTTGAGTCTGATGGCAGCTAAAGTCGCTTCTTGTTGTATATGTAGATGAAGCGGGGTTAGCTCCAGCATCGCTTCTAAGGCTGCTGTTGGCGTAGTCCTTATGCAGCCTGTGACAGCCATACATGCTAGTCTCTGGTAGCGTTGAAGCTTCTTTTTAGTGGTGGCTTCATTTGTCTTGGTCCAACATACCAGAGCGCCGTATGTGATCATGGGCCGAATTACAGTTTTGTATAGCCACAGTATGATTTTTGGCGTCAGCCCCATCTTTTGCCAATCATGTTTCTGCATTGCCAGAAAGTTATACTAGCTTTGTTGATTTTGTTTTCTGTGTTTATTCCAGTTAAGTTTGCTGTCCAAGGTAAGACCTAAATATTTTACCTCAGAGGATAGCTGGAGTTTTGTGCTGAAAAGACTTGGGAGATGATAGTTATTCAGCATTCGTTTTTGTGTGAACATTACTAGAATCGTTTTATTTGGATTGACCCTTAAGTCGTATTCCCTGAACCATCTCTCCACTATACGGAGAGCCGCTTGGGCCAGGTCTTTCCGGAGACCAGTATTGTCAGGTCATCAGCATAACCTACTGTGTAGAAGTGATTGGCATTTAATTTGCTGATGAGTTCATTAATGACCATATTCCACAGGAGAGGTGAGAGAACCCCACCCTGCGGCCAGCCTTTCTTAATTTGGATTGGTTGAGATTCACCAGCAATCTTTATTATTCGTGTACTGAGCATGTATACTATCCAGTCAATCAGTGTCGGTTCAACCTTATGTCTACTGAGTGCCCCTTTATGCTGGAGAAATTTGTTCTGTCAAAAGCACCTTCTATATCTATGAAGGAACCTAGACATATTTCTTTGTTTTGGATGGCCTCTTTAATCTTTGTAATTACCTGGTGAAGTGCCGATTCTGTTGATTTGCCTAGACTGTAGGCGTGTTGCTTGTCGTGTAGTGGTAAGTTCATTAGCGCCGACCCCCTTAACTCCCTTTTACACATCCTCTCCATCATCTTTAGGAGAAAGGATGTGAGGCTAATAGGCCTGTAGGATTTAGGGTCTGTGTAGTCGCTCTTACCTGGTTTGGGTATGAATGTGACTTTCACTTCCCTCCATCCCCCAGGAAACATATTTTAGAGCCAGACAGGCTCGCATTATGGCAGCAAGTCTGACTATTAGGGCTTTACCCCCCACTGTAGGAGTGCCGGGAATATGCCGTCAGGTCCTGCCGCCTTATAGGGGAGGAAACTGTGAATGGCCCAATGGATTTTGTCCATCGTTACCACTCTCTGTGCTAAATTCCAGTCTTCTGTTGTTGGTGTCAGTATGTCATGCCGGTTTGCATCCTGAGTTACGCAGCAACCTGGGAAGTGCGTTTCAATTAGGATGCGTTTGGCTTCATCCGGCGATGTAGAGTAACTACCGTCGGGTTTCTTTAGAGAGATGGATCCCGACGTGTTTTGTTTAGCTAGAATATTCTTTATCCTATTTGCTTGTTCGCAGGTTTCTATGTTGCCACAGAATTTACGCCACCCTGTCGAGCGTCGATACCTGATACATTTTTTGTATTCGGACTTAGCTTTCTTGTATAGTAGCCAGTCTTCATTCATTAAGGTATTCATGGCCATATTTAGGGCTTTTCTTAACTTCTTACGTTTTCTATCTAGTTCTTTACCCCACCACGGTTGCTTTACCTCAGCATGCCTTGGTGGAGTGATTTCTGGACATGATTCATGGTAGCTATCTATCATGGCCTTAGTAACAGCTGCTACCTGTTCTTCTAGGAGTGATTGATCTGCTATAGTATTCGTCCCCTCAAAACCCGCGAGAAAAGACGTCAGCCTATTAAGGTATTTTGTTTTATCCGTCTTGCGGGGATTTCTCCATGGTGGTGTACTCGTAGCGGGGATATCGATCTGTAGTGCGAAGCAAATCCATCTATGATCTGAGCATGAGGCCTCTCTCGACACATGCCATCCCGTAATTAGTTTAGCTGCTCCTTCTGTTGCAAGCGTGAGGTCGATTATTGTGCGATAACGTTTGTTTATGAAAGTTGGTTCAGAACCTGTGTTTAAAATGGTTAGGTTAGTGCTAATTAGATATTCAACTAACACCTTACCTCGTTCATTCGGTCTTTCCATTCCCCAGAGGGGATGATGTGCATTGGAGTCCGTCCCGATGACAACCTCTAGTCAGGTTCTCTCGCAGAAGTTCACCAGCCTCAGGAGGTCATGAGGGGGAGGAGTTTCTTCCTCCGGCATGTAGACCGAGGCGACGACTAATCTTCTCTCCTGTGTATATTGTATTGCTACGGCATACATGTTTCTAGAACAGAAATCTGTTAATGGTTGTGCACAGATATTTTTAGTAGTATAAATACACGCTCTAGGCTTATCGTGTTCAGAGCTGTAGAATAGCTTACCTTTTAGGTTGTTTAGGCCTTTAATTTTACCAGCCCCAACCCACGGCTCCTGGATTAAGGCTATGGCCGTCCTTTGAACCTCCAACCACTTGCGTAATTGAGCCGACGGAGTTTCGCTGTGGTGGAGGTTGGCCTGCACTAGGCTAGTTTTGGACGAAGGGCACGCTATCATTGATCGCGTCCTCCCCGTCCCCGCCCAAAAATAAGCCTGCCAGCAGATCGCGGGTTTCATCATCAGCCACCGAGTCGGAAGTGGTCGGCAAAATGTAGTCCTCTTCGTCACTCAGTGAGCTGCCGCTGAGTCCGACCTCTACTGGGGGCTTCCGCTCAATTGTGCAGGCCGTTTTCTCACTGGACTTGGCCTCCAGTGATTCGACTGTACCGGTAGCCGTGGCTCCGGTATACATGACTTGCGGGTAATTTTCTGCCTCTTTGCTTGGTGGAGTGTCAAAGAATTTATCTCCACGACTCTGGAATTTTACGTATACCGCCCCGCATACACATGCGAGACGGCGTCTGGCTTTCATCAGGGTCGGGATATGATCCTCCGGCACCGAAACAACGAGGAACCACCCGTCCGTCTTCTTATCTGCCTTGATTATGAGCCAGTCCCTGATGTTAACCGCGCGTTTCTGATACGCCAGCACACGACCAATGTCGCGTGAGTCTTTCCAGACACCCTGGGCATCAGGGATAAGGATACCACATTGGACTCTTTGTAGCATCTGCGACTGTTTCTTTATGGTCAGCGAGGTGTTGGATTTAAGGTCGAGGATAACAATATTCCACTTCAACCATTCCAGGGCCTTCTGATCGTCGCACCACAATTTCAGGACACCCTCCGTGTAAACGGGTTTGCCTCCAAAAACTGGGCCTGACGCATCAGGGTCCTGGCTACTCCAGGCCTCGCTGATCATTTTCCTCTGTATTGCCACGAGGATGTCGTCAGCTACTTCCTGCGTAATGTGACCTGAACGCGCACACGTTAAGGTCACACCCAAATCTGCTTTAGCAGCGGGAGCGTAGCTTGTTCTTGCAGCCTTTGGTTTCTGTTCGAGTCGCCCTTTTTCGTGCTCACCTCTCGGCGAGGTGGACTCTTCCAGCATCGTTTTGGCTGCCCTTTCCTTCTTTGGCCCCTCGCTGCTTCCTGGCGGATATCTTAGAGCTGATTCCCGCGGCCGCGACTTCCACTTGGGCTGGATTTTTATCCTTCCCAGCTTCAGCGCGGCTACTGGTTCCAGCCCCAAGCACCTCAGTCACAGTAGCTTGCCCAGCCTCCCTGGTTTTAGTTTTAGAAGCAGCCAGTGCGGCTCGTTCCTTCGGCCTTTTCCCCGCTGCTTTTTGTTCTTCTTTTTGGCCTTTCCACTACTGCCTGCAGGGATAGACCCTCCTGATGATCCGTTAGGTCGGCAAGTCACCTTTTTGGGTGCCTTGCCTTTCCCCTTACGGCTCACCACTTGCCAGGCAGCAGAGAAAAGGTCGTCCGTTCTTTGTGGCTCCGCAGGAGTTTTGTTACTCGCGGACTTTTGTTCCTTTTTCTCGTCCATCTCCTCAGGTTTGGAACTGGTTTTGGAAACGTCCAGCGCGGAAGTTGTCCCTTTGGTGGGGCCACCTACGCTGGACGGTACTGTCAGTGGAACCGTTGGTTTAATGGCGGTTCCCCCTTGTTCTTTGGTGTCTCTGGTAAGCACCTCTGACACCTCTCCCTCTTTCTTATTGGGCCTTAAATTGTCCATTAGATTCGTGTTTTAAAAATCGTCCCCCCGGAGCCCGCACTTTTGGGAATGCCCTACTTTAAAAAAGAATTTCAGGCGTTAAGATTACCGGGAGAATATAGGGACGCGAAGTTGGCTCACAGCGCGACATCGGGAGCTCGATCCAACTGGTAAATGGGGCTGGTAAGGTCCATCCCCACTACCCGAATAAACTGTCACTTGCTCCGTCAGCATGGCCTTTACCACCACCTAGCCACTTTTCAGGAAAACTAGGCAGCCCCCACATCCCTCGCCTGCGACCCTCTGACGGAGCGCCCGGCCATTTCCCTACCTGTGGCTAGCAGATAGGGCCACCGTTTAGCTTGAAATCCGGACCAAAGAGGGCGTGTTGCCTCTCGCCACTATATACCCCAGCGACGATCGGCTCAACCCTCCAGGACTCCTTCATCCCCGCGTACAGCGTTCGACTGCGCAGGTCTTAGCGCAGGTGGGTGTGATAGTCCAACGGATACACCCACTCTCTCCGGCGGAACTGTCCCCTCTTCCTTTCTCATTCGGGCTTGGGACCGGCAATGGCGGAGTTTTTTTGTTGTCATATCGAAACGCTGTTCACGAAAGTACATCAGTGACACCAGCTTTCGCAAACTTTGGGAGAGAATTACGGCTGCCTGCAGACCTGATCACCGAAATACCATCTGATGCCCCACGCAGTATAACCGATTATGCAAATGACTTGCGGAACAAAATGAATGACATTTATGAGCACGTCAGTCAGACGGGCTAGCAAATGTCTGAGAAGATGAAAACACGGTATGACCGCAAAATGAAAAACAAGGGGTTTGACGAAGGTTCACTAGTGTGCTTACACAATCTAATTCGCAGCAAAGCGAAATCTCCTAAGCTTTAAGCTAAATGGGACGGACCGTACCGGATTGTGACAAGGATCAATGACGTAACCTACCAGATACTGAAAGGTGCCAGAGGTACTCCTAAGATCGTCCATGTGGATCGATTGGCGCGTTATTATGGGGCTAATAATGCTGGGAAGAAAAATACGGGACGAGCATGTCTTAGGAGGGGGCAGTGTTGCGCGCCACTATTAATGTCTTGTACATGGCAACACTAGTTACACTAGCGCCCTCTAGTGTCGAGTAGCAGAACTAGGAGAGTCAAGATCCTTCTAGAAATTTCGGGACCGATATGTACTCGAACATTCTAGATGTCGCTACAGTAGAAGGTTCTGTGAACTATCTGAGGCCCTATATAAGGCCGGTATAGACCACGACTGAGTCAGTATTGAATTGGCGAAACAACTGCGAACTTAGGTGATCAGTAGTACAATTGTGTTTTATTATTAGTGTGGTTTTATATTGTAATTAGTGTTGTGTAATTAAATTGTCAATTTTGGTAATTCAATCGGCAGTTTTAATTGTCTCGAACCCCAAGCTCGTAACAATATGAAATGTTCGATATCACCAACAAAATTATTGCAGAAGGTGCAGTAGTTGCTATCCTCTATGCCCAACCGAGCCAGGTGGGCCAGGACGGTGGAGTGTCCAAAACGTAGTCTGTTTATAGTCGTAATAAAGTCCCGACTGGCCATTTTCAGTTTGTTTTACCATGGTGCTACAGGTAGGTTTTCTTGAACATTTCCATACCATTTACCCTTCTGTTCTTGGTCTTGTTTCCAAAATTCAAGCCATAAACTTATTGATCTGGTTGTCAATAGATTGATAACAGTCGGTCAAAGTTACTTTTACTATGGAGCTAACATCCAACATGTTGGTTCCATCACGTGCAATTTTATCTACTATCTCATTTCCTGTTATGCCCCTATGTGATGGAATCCACATGAAAGAGACCTGTATACCCTTTTGTGCATAACTAAATAACATTTTTTTAATATTATACAATATATAGTTTTTTTTTAAGTCAAATCTGAGATTGGTTAAACTTTGGACCATACATAAACTCTCTGTTAAAATTAAAACTATTTAAACGTGCGACCCTCTTCAAGGCCACGAGGGCCGCATATACCTCTGCAGTGAAAACACTGCATTTAGGGTCCAGAAGAAAACTTTGACCAAACTTGGATTGGGGATCATAAACAGCACTGCGCACAAAGAGCTCACTTTTGCTACCATCTGTATACAGAGTATAGTAGTTATTGTCGGAAAGAAAACTTAATAATTCACAATTATTAAAAAAAAATTAGTAACAATATTGGTCTCAAATATAATACAGGAATATGGGTATAAGTGGCATGTCCACTTTGATTATTTAGTTACATTTTTAAAATCTTCTTTCATTTGCAGTACAATGAAAGGCAGAACTGGGAAATAACCTCGTAAAAGCTCACCTCCCGAAGTCTGCTGGGCCGAACATTGTACAGGAAAAGGTACTATTTTTTTGAGAACATTATCATTACTAGATAACAGCTTTAATAAATATCTCTCTATTAGCAGAAGTGTTCTAAGACAGTGGCATTATTTTATTTTCAACTTCCATAGCTCGCAATATAGAGTAGTGTTCTGTGACACATAGATAATATACGCTAGACTCGAGTTAACTCGAGTTTAAACTCACGCAACTCGACTTTAAAATTGAGTTGCTTAAGAGGCGTATTAAAAAAAAACGGGAAATTACAAGGTTCCCTCGTTGAAATTGTATGTTTATCGTTCGTTGCTTGAAATAACAATTACTTGGTAAAAATAGTTCGTTTGTTCTTCTCAGAACAAGATTTTAGATAACTTATTTATTTAATCAGTAATAATCATTCTAAAGAAAGAAAGTGTCGGTCGCGTAGCTCGCCGCCCGCTCGATGTATAAAATATCTAAATTTGCGAAACTCCGAAATGTAAGAGGGCTCTTAGGGCGGCCACATACATACGGAATTCCGTTTCGAGATTCCGTTTCGATATTCCGATTCGGAATCCCCAACGCAGCAAGTCCATATAAAATCTATGACCCGCCACACACGTACGGTAGTTTTCCGTTCGATATTTTGCGGGCAAAACGGGATTCCGTTTGTGTGTGGCCGACCGTTCGAAATTCCGAAACGGAATCTCGAAACGGAATTCCGTATGTATGTGGCCGGCCTTAAACTCGAGTTACGCAACTCGAGTTAACAGTACGACAGAGAGTACATGATTTGTTACAAATTACTTTTTTATGGATTGGTTTTTCTATCTAGCTCTTTGGTAGGTTGGAATAACTATAATTACTAAACTTATTATGTATTAGCAGTTCCCCGCGACTTCGCTCGCGCTTTATGGTTTTTATGTTTTCACGCGTAACCCTAATTCTTTTTATATAAGAAAAGTATAAAAGAGCCTAAGTTACTCCTTATGAAATCAGCTACCTGCCAGTAAAAGTCCCGCCAAAATCGGTCCAGCCGTTTCGGAGATTAGCTGGAACAAACAGACAGACAAACAAAAATTTTAAAAACTGTATTTTAGTTATAAGTACCGTATTTACTTCCATATGCATTAAGTAAAAAACTGGAATTTTGACATTACAAACAGACACTTCAATTTTATTTATTTGTATAGATATATATTAATAGACAGGAAATGCTAGTAAATAACATTTAGGTATTATTAAATATCATTTAATTTATCTATATATATGATATTTTATAGGAGTCACGCAAACCAAACGCCCACGGCCACGCCCCACGTTTGAACTAGGACTGTTGATAAAATATCGATATATCGATAAATCTATTTTATTATTTAGAAACTCGTTATGAGTACAAACACGATGGTTCTACGTAGTAGCATCACTGAGATCCTTTACGCACCTTCTGAGTCCACCATAAGGAAGGTGACATTGGTCTCCATCCTCTGTCAAACCAACTTCTCAAAATATATAATATGACGGCTCCATGGCGCAGTGGCTTAGCAATGAATTGGGTTCGAATCCCGCACGGAACAAGTAGTATGGCCTACAAATGATTGTTCCGGGTCTGGATGTTTGTCCTTGTGCAATTTGTGTTTATAAACTGCCTCCACGACACAGGAGAAAATCCTAGTGTGGGGGTAACGTTTTTTTTTAAATATAAAATATATAAAATAATATAAAATCATAAAATATGTTATAAAAAATTATAAAATATATATAAAAGCTACTAAGAAAGTATGTACTTACCAATAATGGAAACGAACTGAAGCCAGCGGATTACGGTGTGCCCGGAAAAATACGTGGGTTGCCGTCAGTTAAAAATTTTAACTTAAGATTTCACATTCACGACCAGTTTTTGGATGTACGTCAGTTCAACGGAGCAGTTTAACTGACAGCACACCCGAATAAAATCCGTGTGTTGCCTTCAGTTAACTCCGTCGTTCATCGTCAACTTAAGATTTCACATTCACGGTCAGTTTTTGGATGTACGTCAGTTAAACTGACGTCAGTCCAACTGATCATTTCAAACGGATTTAATCCAAAACAATTTCGACACACACGATCAGTTCAACTGATAATTCTAACTGATCAGTTCAAACTAAGACTGGTGATATTTTTAAAATATCGGATTTTGAATACATCGATAATTATAAATATATCAATATCGCAGTTTTATATATCGAAAACATAAGCGATATATGGATGCTTATTGCTTAAAATGATTTACACAGTTTATAATTTAGTATATTTATTAAACAAATTAAATTATAAATGAATGAAAATGTTAGGTTATAACACTTAGTAATTATTAATGAGCCGTGGTAGTTCAGATGGTTAGCGCTCGCAGTAAATTTCACAGCACGCGAGCAACCCGGGTTCGATCCCTGATTTACCACGTGCTCGATGATGAAGGAAAACATCGTGAGGAAACTTACATGTCTGAGAAATAAAATAAAAATTTCAAAAAACGTTAAGTTCGCCAACACGCATTGGGCAGCGCGGCGGACGTTATCCTAAAACCCTCTCAGAAATTAGGAGAGGCCTGCCCAGCTGAGAAGTGCTCAGCATTGGGATGTATAAATTTATTAACAGTGGTAGAGCCACGCGGAAGAATTGCTGTCGCACGGATGGGCCGGCTCGAACCGGGGTGGTACCACGACCTCACAGAATACCAGCGTGAAGTAGAGGCTTGCCTCTGCGTTTTGCTTCGTGAGTGCAGGTGGCCGGAGGCCCTTTTTACTGGAAATGAGGCATTCCATCTTAGTCCTCACGGGTGACAACGCATCTGCATTTTAATTCGCAAACGAGGATAGATGTAGATGTCTATGGCCCGCAGCAACCACTTACCATCAGGTGGACTGTGTGCGCGTTTGTCACCCTTATCCTATAAAAAAAATAAGGTTGTAACTTTAACTTTAGTTATTGTTTTCAAAAATACTCGTTTTATATGTTCAGCTGTTTCAATATTACGAATATTTGGCACTAAAAGATTGATTGTAGAAGTAATTCGTTTAGATGCTACGGATGCAGCTGAAGAAATCAAATATTTAACAGCTATTTCTGATAGCATGGTAGTAAATAATAAGACGCCTAAGCGATTAAAATAACTCGAGGCTTATACCAACATCGAAGCACTTATTTCGTCGTTTTCTCCAACAGCTCACAAGCGCAGACACTTAATACACATAATCGCATCACTTTGATAAAAATCCACTTCAAACGATTATTTAAACGATAAAACAGGAGCAACCATCCTTCGATGGTCAAGCTCCTGCCAAAACTCACAGTAAGTAAAGTAGTACTAAGTTTAATAGATTATAGTGATTTTAATATCACAGAGATATACTATACAAGATTACATTTCTTTTTAAGATAATAAGCAAATAAATAAACTGGAGAAAATGAAAAACATAATATAGTGTAAATAAAGTATAGTAGGTTGGGTCCATCAAGGATTAGGATTTAAGTTTACGACGGTGTTGTAGATTAAATGACTTACGTGAAAAAATAAAATACTAAATTATTTAAAAAAATATATCGACTGTCGTATATATATTTTTCAATATATGTCGTCCAAAAATATTAGAAATAAATATCGATATTTCTAAATAATAAAATAGATTTTTCTATATATCGATATTTTATCAACAGCCCTAGTTCAAACGTGGGGCGTGGCCGTGGGCGTTTGGATTGCGTGACTCCTATAAAATATCATATATATATCATACATATAAATTAAATGATATTTAATAATATCTAAATCTTATTTAATATCATTTCCTGTCTATTAATATATGAAATTGAACTATACAAATAAATGAAATTGAAGTGTCTGTTTGTAATGTCAAAATAACAGTTTTTTACTAAATACATATTACATATGAAAGTACATACGGTACTTATAACAAAAACACAATTTTTAAATTATAAGGAGGATCGTAGGCTACTTTTAATTTAGAAAAAGAATTAGGGGTCCGCGCAAAAACATTAAAACCCATGAAATCCAATCGTAATAAATTACACGCGGGCGAAGTTGCGGGGAACAGCTAGTTAATAGGTAGGAAATGATATTTTTAATTTATAGGAGTCACGCCAACTAAACGCGCACGGCAGCGGCCCCGTCGATCGAGAAATGAAATCCGTTCCGTATATATATATATATATATATATATATATATATATATATATATATATATATATATATATATATAAATATCGTTTCCTATATATTAACACTTCAAAAGATATTTTTCTATATGATTATTTGTATAGATAAGGTCAGTATCAAGACACTTTTAAGAAATGGGTCAGATATTATGATAATTTTATTCATTATGGTAAATTTTATTTATTTAATAAATGTATTATATATTTTTATCTTTTACCCCACCTTCTTAGTTCACCATCATGAAGGTATTATAATCACATTGAACTAGGTCTTTATAAACCCTTTCAAATGAGTTCAAACACGATCATTCTACTTAGTGCCGTCCACCTTCGGATTGCACCATCAGAAAGGTGAGGTTATAACAGTCACTTAGGTCTTTATGAGCCCTTTCAAATGAGTTCAAACACGATCGTTCTTGGATCTTCATGGGTCAGATATTACGATAATTTTATTCATTATGGTAAATTTTATTTATTTAATAAATGTGTTATTTACTTTTATCTATTTATTAAATTACCTATCTGTAGAGCGGGCGACACCCCACTGATACTAACTTGCACTCTGGTTACGGTGAGGTCAAAAAGGTCCGTGGGCATGGGCACATTCTGAAGGTCTTATGATGACCAGATAATAAATTAAAAAAAATCTCTTTATTTCGGGCAAATATGCATAATTGTTAGTAGGTACAAGGAAGTTATAGCTATGTTAGTAATAACTAAGTGCAGACACGAATAATTAGTTTAAGTACAAACCAGGCCTACCCGAGGCACTAAGTTTATGCACATGCATATTCACCCAGTGTCCCATAATAGGACAATCTGGTTTGCCACTAATAGCCCTCAGTATGGTGTTGGAGCTACCACGTATTCTGCGCATGAGCGAGGCGACACGTTTGCGCAACACCGTTTCGAAGCTATCAGTGCGCGCTTTCGCATACATGCCCGATGAGCTGCAAAATCGCGGCAGACCCAACATCACCCTGAAGGCATTATTATACTGTACTCGGAGTGCGCTGAAAGCCCCCCGCGTATAATCAACCCACAGATTAAACGTGTACATTGTTTGGCAGAAGGCTTTAAACAATGTTATTTTAACTTCTCTGGTACGTCGTGAACATCTGCGGGCTAACATATTGCAGCGGACTGCCAACGCTCTCCTTTCCCTCTCCATATCACAGCCATCCCTCAACCTCTCGTTCGCAATGTGACCGAGATACTTGAAGGCGATGTGGAGCTTCTCCGTTTAGGTACACTGGCGCAACATTAAGAGCTCTTCGACTGTCTGCCTTAAATACCATCAACTCACTCTTCTTTATATTGTAAAGAAGACCGTGAGACTCAGCAAAACGCTCACAAACGCTCATCAGTCTTCTGAGAGTAGCGACTGATGGACTCAGCAGCACCATGTCGTCGGCATAACTACTATAATGCTTATCGGTTTTCAGTAACGGAAATAGTTAGAATGGCCTAGCTTTCTATATTTATCTAATTGAGCTCTCGACGCGTTACATACTAAAATAAAGTTGAAGCACCCAAACGTCACGAATCAAAATAAGTTAAATGTGTAATATTCGTATAATAAATCAGTCAAAAATCATTGAATTCTAAATACTGAGTACAGGTAACTTGGTCATTTATAGGAATTGGTGTTAACTTGTAGGTTTTCTTGAAGTACGCAGATATTTTTGCCTTCTGGTTGAAGTTGGTTATGCTTTTTCTGTTCTGCCTTGTTTTTATTGCCTGTCTAATATATGGTCGATTTCTAATTTTGTACCTATTTGGGAGTTTTGCTGCTTTTTTAATTGCCTGAAAACATTATAAAGTGAGTAATAATACTGTTTGTACTATTTATTATATTTATATTATTTGTGTAGGTACTTCTTGTGCCCTTTGAAATGAGCCCAAACACGATGGTGTTTCGTAGTGGCATAATTGAGATCTTTTACCACACCTTCTTAGTCCGCCATCAAGAATGTAATATAATCACATTGAACTATTACTTTATGACCCCTTTCAGATGAGTTCAAACACGATCGTTGTACCTAGTGCAGCCACTGAGATCCTATATCCACCTTCGGATTGCACCGTCAGAAAGGTGAGGTGAGGTGACTGTCATGACCTCACCTAGGTCTTTATGGGCCCTTTCAAATGAGTTCAAACACGATCGTTCTACCTAGTGCTGCCACTGAGATCCTATATCCACCTTCAGATTGCACCATCAGAAAGGTGAGGTCATGACAGTCACCTAGGTCTTTATGAGCCCTTTCAAATGAGTTCAAACACGATCGTTTTATCTAGTGCCACCACTGAGATCCTATACACACCTTCGATTTGCACCATCAGAAAGGTGAGGTCATAACAGTCACCTAGGTCTTTATGACCCCATTCAAATGAGTTCAAACACGATCCTTCTATCTAGTGTCATCACTGAGATCCAATACTCAACTTCGGATTCCACCAAGATAAAGGTGATATCATAACAGTCATCTAGGTCTCCATTTACCTATTTGAAAATGAGTGCAAACACGATGGTTCTACGTAGTAGCATCACTGAGACCCTTTACCCACCTTCTGAGGCCACCATAAGGAAGGTGACATCATTACAATCACCTTGGTCTCCATCCTCTGTTAAACCAACTTCTCTAAATATATAAAATAATATAAAATCAAAACAGCATACAAATAATGTTATAAAAAATATATAAAATATATATAAAAAGCTACTGAAGTCGTGCGAGGAAGAAAACATCTTCTAAATCGCACAGTGGACCGCCAATCATCTAGATGGTGTGGATGGTATCGGGAGTTCTGCCGCGATGTGCGTTCGTGAAATTTGGCGGCTGGGATTAATCCGAACAATTCCTCAGAGCACTCCCCATGGTAGATGCGAAAGAAAATGCAAAGGGATGCAACATCTCTTCGCAGTGCCAATGAATCGAGCCAATCGGAAAGGGCTCGGTCGTCGACGATTCGAGCCGCTCTGCGCTGGATGCGGTCAAGTGGAAGGAGCTGGCACTGGGGAGCCCCTGCCCAGAGATGGGAACAGTATTCCATGTGAGGCCGAACCTGCGCCATGTAAAGTTGCAGGCGGTATGCCGGTATGAAATACTGTCCCGCTCTGCTGAGCACGCCAAGCTTTTTAGAGGCCAATTTGGCCTTGTCTTCCAAGTGACCACGAAACTGCACGTCACTCGATATGTCGACTCCGAGGATACCGATACTGGCTGAGGCAAGAAGAGGAGTGCCTTGAAACTGAGGAGATACGACAAAGGGGTTATTTTTAGCGGTTAACACGCAAACTTGTGTCTTCTGAGGATTAAACTGGACTAGATTTAGTTACCAGTTAGCAACATATCATTGATATGCAGAAGAAACAGCGTTGGTGATAGCACACAGCCTTGTGGAACACCAGCGTTAATAGGCTTGTAGTCAGAACATGCACCGTCTACAACGACCTTGATGCTCCGATCTGCAAGGAAGCTGGTGATCCAATTGCACAATTTCTCGGGAAGCCCATAGGAAGGGAGCTTCGATAGAAGCGCTTTGTGCCAAACCCGATCGAAGGCCTTCGCAATGTCCAGACTAACGGCCAACGCCTCCCCCTTGGACTCTACTGCCTCCGCCCATCTATGGGTCAGGTAGACTAGAAGATCACCAGCTGATCGACCCCGACGAAAACTACGAAAAAACTGGCGGTCACTAATCAACTGGTGATCCTCAAGGTACCGGATGAGCTGGCAGTTAATAATGGATTCCATTATTTTGGAGAACAAGGAGGTGATCGCGATAGGTCTATAGTTGGACGGGTCTGAGCGGTCGCCTTTTTTAGGGATCGGGTGGACAAAAGCTGTCTTCCATGAGTTCGGGACTACGCCTTGGGAGTAGGAGTACCGGAAAAGACGCGTTAGGACCGGTGCCAACTCTGGAGCATACGTCCTCAGCACAATTGGGGGGATTTCGTCAGGCCCACTCGACTTCTGGATGTTCAGGGAGAGAAGTGCTTTGTGAACCGAGCGCTGTGAGAACAGCACATCCGGCATGGAGCACTCACACCGCGGGATGGTCGGCGGTGTTTTCCCCCCGTCATAAAGAGTCGAGTTGGATGCAAAGAGGGAGACTAAAAGGTCGGCTTTGTCTTTTGCGTCTTGGGCCAGTGAGTCGTCCTCCCTGTGCAGAGATGGTAGTGATGGCTTACAGAAATTCCCTTGGACAGCCTTGGCGAACTCAGTGTTGACGTATATTTATATGTATATAAAATATTTTTGTAGCCCTTTCTATTTTGATTACTGCTGCACCGCCTCTTGTTTGTCTATCTCTGTTTAGCGTAATGGTTGACTATGAGAGAATGCCCTATGGCATTAAGTCCGCCATATGTACAACTTTGTGCATGAAAGATTAAATAAATAAATAAATAAACAAATCATATCAGATCTGATAGACAACAAATCCTTGCAATAGAACACCAATTCCTACCAAGGATGATACGTCGGACTATTGGAATTAAAAACATCTTAACTTCAATAGAGAAGATGGCTGGGTGCTACCATCTACTTGGAAACTTGGGATCCTATAATTAATAAAATTAAATCAAAACCCAAGCATACTACTGCAAGACTTCAAGATACTGTAAGCTCATCCTGCGTAGATCGGACCTAACATTATTAGTTACATCAGGACCTCAAAAAACTCCTACTTGACAATTTTTGGGGAGGCCTATGTTCAGTTCAGCGGGCCTTTGATAGGTTGTAATGATAACGATGATCTATTCTTTCAAATTTTTGCTACCTAAACTATGAACGAAATAAAAACAGCATAATTGCCTCATTACAATTAAAAAAGTAGCAGCCAACATACCTCAATTGGGGAACTTCTCAGGTATGCAGGTTTTCTTTCACCGCCGAGAACGTGGTAAATCGGCACTTCAAATTGCAATTAACATATTTGTAAAATATGTAATAATGCTTATGAAATTTACGTTTGAATCAGTTTGATTACCGCCTTTGACGAGTAAAATAAAATAAAACTTTGTTTATGTAAAATCTGCTATCTTTGATATTTAAAGTATTTTTTCGCAATATCCTTTTCATTTACATATACCTCATGTGAGCTATGAAACCAGGACTGCCACAAAAATCTTGATTTGTCTGGTAATATGAAAACTCAAAAATACAAAAATCTTAAATGGCAAACATATTTATAAGTCTCATTAAAGGTATAAAAACTAAAGTAGCAGCTTATATACGTTTCAATACTGTGCACAGCGATCGTCATTACCTGTAGTGTTTTGTGGGCAGAAAAGAGTATACCGCAATGCTTCAATACGTATTGACGGTTTATAAAGGAGAAGGAGACGTCTCCATACATTCTTGCCCAGGTGCTAACAAGTTGAAAGTAGGACCATTTGAAAGCGTATATATAAACGATTCATAGCTGAAAATCTGGTGAGATTTGTCAATCTAGGAGCTGTTATTGTAGAATAAGTAAAAGTGAGATTAAGTATTACCTACACAGTAACAGGTGATTTTTCACTGTTATTACACTGTAACAGGATATTTTTCACTATAATTACTAAAAAATATAAACGCAAGACCAGTATAAAATCACAAAAGGAAAGTTGTGGTTAATAAGGAAACAAAATGGTGAAACAATTAATGAAAGTTAAATTAATAACAACTAAGTGAATTGAATATTAGGGATATCGATCTGAGATCGATTACATGAATTGTTGCTGTTAGTGTTACATGTTGGAATGTTGATATTTTGTTTTTTTTTTAATTATTATTTTGTAGATATGTTCGCAATTTTTATCTTCTAAACACAGAAAAATAATCGAAAATAGATATTAATACGCTCAATTTAATCAAGAATCGATTATATTGCGTTCATTTCAAATCGAATCGAAACTCTATCTTTTTCTTTTAAATTAATAGTTTGAAGTTTGAACTGTCTAGCCAAGTTTCAAAATTCAAAATGAGAAGTCTGTATTGAAAGATAACGTTTAGGAACGAGAATTTCATAAGTGTATTCTTTATGGTAATCGATTTATATTGCCATAAAATGTTTATTTTTCTTTTTTCTATAAGCGAATAATATATTTTATTTCCAAATGAATGTATCAATCAAAGTAAATAATATAATTTTAAAAAACCTCTCAGTAGAGAGCATTGTGTTCTGTGATGGTAACAGTATGGTCGCAAACACTTCATCCTTAGCGGTTATAATTAATCATTTATTCTCTAATATTACTTATAATCTTTTATACAGATCTTAAATACTTTTTAAAGTTATTGCTAGTTAGACCCCATGAAGGAATTATTGACCTTTTGCAGTCGCGAAACTGGATTGACCGGTGGTGAAAACTGTTAACACAGTGGTTGAAATAGTAATAGATTTAAAATTCAATCTAGATTTCAGATTATAATTATTACTTATTGAAAGTTATACTTATTTAAATTTACTGCTGGCTTAGAAAATACTTCTGTTCTGGAAAGAAAAATCACTTATCTCACTTATATCTGTATAAAGGCGAGATACGAGATTTTTCTTTGTTGGCAAGAAATCCATATACTAATCTATGTGTTTCACAATGTGTTATACAAATCACATTAGAAATAGCTTGTTACAATCACCTCATTCCCAGGGTTCATTATCATCCATAAAATTATTAATATTAGTATAACCATTTTTATACATTTTTTTTGTAATATTTTTTGTACTTAATGGTAGACAAAATTTGTATATATTTTGGGCTTTTTTTGTAAAGACATTGCCCAACTTGATTGCCTCGTTTGTTTAATGGTAGTAAACGCGGCTGCTGATTGTGACGTCCCGGGTCGGCTTATAAAAAAATAGTTATACGAGTTTTTCTGCCAAGAAATTCTCATTAGCAGCCCGGTTTCAAGAAATTCGTGGTGTTTCAACTGCCTCGAAGAGCACGTAAAGCCGTTGGGCCTGCGCCTGTGTGTTTTTGCATACACTCGGGCACTATAATCTTGTTTAGATCTTGTGACAGATGACTAGTCTCAGTTGAAACTGCCGCCATGACCGAAGTTTGCCCCAAGAATTGAATTACTGACTCTGTGGAGTCGAGTGACATGTACTGCTAGCTTGTGCCTGTTCCTAGTATTTCCAGAGTGAATAACACATATTTTAAAAAACTACCCATTCATATCATTATGTACATACATTACATTTATACTTACATTAAATGGAGGATACCGATACTGGCTGAGGCAAGAAGAGGAGTGCCTTGAAACTGAGGAGATACGACAAAGGGGTTATTTTTAGCGGTTAACACGCAAACTTGTGTCTTCTGAGGATTAAACTGGACTAGATTTAGTTACCAGTTAGCAACATATCATTGATATGCAGAAGAAACAGCGTTGGTGATAGCACACAGCCTTGTGGAACACCAGCGTTAATAGGCTTGTAGTCAGAACATGCACCGTCTACAACGACCTTGATGCTCCGATCTGCAAGGAAGCTGGTGATCCAATTGCACAATTTCTCGGGAAGCCCATAGGAAGGGAGCTTCGATAGAAGCGCTTTGTGCCAAACCCGATCGAAGGCCTTCGCAATGTCCAGACTAACGGCCAACGCCTCCCCCTTGGACTCTACTGCCTCCGCCCATCTATGGGTCAGGTAGACTAGAAGATCACCAGCTGATCGACCCCGACGAAAACTACGAAAAAACTGGCGGTCACTAATCAACTGGTGATCCTCAAGGTACCGGATGAGCTGGCAGTTAATAATGGATTCCATTATTTTGGAGAACAAGGAGGTGATCGCGATAGGCCTATAGTTGGACGGGTCTGAGCGGTCGCCTTTTTTAGGGATCGGGTGAACAAAAGCTGTCTTCCATGAGTTCGGGACTACGCCTTGGGAGTAGGAGTACCGGAAAAGACGCGTTCGTACCGGTGCCAAATCTGGAGCATACGTCCTCAGCACAATTTGGGGGATTCCGTCAGGCCCACTCGACTTCTGGATGTCCAGGGAGAGAAGTGCTTTGTGAACCGAGCGCTGTGAGAACAGCACATCCGGCATGGAGCACTCACACCGCGGGATGGTCGGCGGTGTTTTCCCCCCGTCATCAAGAGTCGAGTTGGATGCAAAGAGGGAGCCTAAAAGGTCGGCTTTGTCTTTTGCGTCTTGGTCCAGTGAGTCGTCCTCCCTGTGCAGAGATGGTAGTGATGGCTTACAGAAATTCCCTTGGACAGCCTTGGCGAACTCAGTGTTGACGTATATTTATATGTATATATGTATATAAAATATTTTTGTAGCCCTTTCTATTTTGATTACTGCTGCACCGCCTCTTGTTTGTCTATCTCTGTTTAGCGTAATGGTTGACTATGAGAGAATGCCCTATGGCATTAAATTACATAAGGCTGGCGAATCAATTACTAAATGAATTACGAATTCACTCTGCTTTTTTATAATGATACATAAATAGCTGGTATGAAATAAATATATCCTACTTAACAAATAGCAGTGAAAAAAATAAAACACAAATTCAAAGATAAAGAAGTTATTATTTACACATACATATTTACAGTTACAATGAACATATCGTTGATGAATTAAAACACACATTATTAATTGCAAATATCTATCAATAGACATATTAAGTATTTAGGATTCTCGTCAATAAACTAAAAGTTAAAATGACATCTTAGATTATTGATAAAGCTGAACGCACATTTGTCAGCACCGTATGCATCGTACGCGCCGTACGCGCCGAGTTTTACTGATGGCCTCGCACATTTACCCGTACGCCTCGTCCGCGCAGTACGCAAATTTTATGTATTACCAACAACTTTTGTAGTTTTTTCCAACCACTGGTGTGAAACGGTACAGTGAAATTAATCGCTCAAAATCACTATGGAAAGAAATATAGTAATAGCCTGTTTATTGGCAGAGGAAGAAGAAAATAAAATGCGGAGAAAAAGAAAATTCTGGATTCATATTATTAATTTTAAAAGGCAATTGTATGGAGATTATGAAGAGGATATACTTTATTTAAAGACTTATTAGATGATGATGAACGATTTTTTTAGATATTTGCATTTAATATACAAGAAATTTCAAGAATTGCTACATATACTAAAACCATATCTTTCTGTGGAAAACTCAAGATTTAGAAGGCCAATTGAACCAGAGAAAAGACTTGTTGTATGTTTGAGATAAGTAATTTTATTGATAATTAAGTAATCAGGTATAATTGGGTTTTTAAATTAAATTCAACTATTTTTTTGTAGTTCAGTATGTAAATAATTTATCGCTAAGTATACATATTGATAATCGATGAAAAAAATTCAAATTATTTACAATTAATCACGAATGAATTAAAAGTTATAAAAATACAAACATTATCATGTAAGTCGAAACCACTGGTTATAGTGGAAAATCCACTATGTTGGCAACATTAGAGAACACTGAGTATCAGCACGCGCTGCGTTATATGACGTCATCAGCATTCGTCCTTCGTATCGTATACCTACCGCATTTTATAAAATTCGGCGCGTACGGTGCGGGTGTAATGTGCGAGGTTTCATATGATTTCATACAACGAATTCTAAAATTCGGCGCGTACGGCGCGGACAAATGTGCGTTCAGCTTTAGTCATCGCGGTCAGAGCGCGCGATGACTTATCAATAATCTAAGAATGACATATTATTATGTACGAGTAACAAAATTGGACAACAATAGCACCCAAATTACATTTTGTTCTTTTGCTTGTATATTAGCACGTTTTAATCTAAGTCTCGTTTCTTCTACCTTCGATGAGTTGGTTAACAATAAAATACGGAAGAGCAAGCGGGGATCCATCTTATACTGTTAGAAAGTCCGTCTAACA